>JAMGZF010000013.1:0-1200000 GCA_024713925.1 Morchella sp. 2016-103 | reverse complement strand
ATTCCATTTTCTTGCTCGAAAAATAGGTATAAACACAGCCAGGTAAGATGAGGTGGCTATGATTTGATGAGGCTGACTGCCTCTCGTATAGAGCTTGTTTTTCGTCGATTGGGTATCTAGCCATGTACGCGCATATGCAGCCTTTTTTTTTCTTTCCTTTTCCGGTCTACATACTCTACTTACTGTACTCTGTCTTGAACCAACCAATCACGATTCACATCTGAACTGTACATAGTATCTATGTAGTGACTAAATACATGCACCCGGGGTAAGGGAAAGACAGGGGCAAAACCTGCAGCCGCAGGAGTGATGTATTTTAGTATCTCTATGGCTTGTTCTAGAAAAGCCATTTATGGTGGTATGAACTGTCTGGTGTGGTATGGAGTAAATGAAGCATCCCAGTACAGGAACATGGTAAAATTGGAGTGACCTCCGTATGGCCATATCAAGTGTTCCAATCTTCGCTAATCTTTCGACATGTAGTACCGCATCCAGGGTGCAGATATGGATCGAGTGATCGTGCATTCGGTCCCTGGGAAGACAGAAGCTTATTACGGGATGGAAAGGCTAAATATCAGGACAGCCTAGGGCAATTAAATTTACTCGATTTTTACTCTAAGGTACTAGTGGGATGATTCCAAAATCACTAGCGTGTGTACTTCTACATACAGCGCGTTGTCAGCCGGGTTTTGGGGTCTCTTTGGGTACACGGGTAATATTCAATGCCAATCGTTCTGCATCAGCACCTAGCGGATTACCCGCGGATGGGGCAAGTTCTAGTTTCTTGTAAAAATAAATAAGGAAATTATTCCATATCCGCATCCTGCATACCCAGCCTCAGCTACATTGGTTATAAAACAATTTAGTTCGATATGGAATCAGAATGTGTAACGTGTACTTTGTGTGTACAGTGAAAAGTTTTGATATGACAAAAATTTATCTATTAGTAAACACTGTCAGATTACAATTGGTCGAATCATTAAACTTGATGAGCACATAGAGGAAGTGTAAGAAGAGTAAGGAAGGGCCTTTAAGTTTCAATACGGAAACCAAGGGGGCGAAGGTTCGAATCCAGATAATACCTATCAAGGGAGGCGTCGAGCTGAGTCTTCAGTAGAAGAGGGAAAAACATAACAGGATTAAACGAGCGATCTGAACCGAGAATAGAACTTGGTCATGAATGATTCAAAAGAGTATTGAGGGGTCTTGTGCTGTGTAAGTTCAATTACTCGGATCTAAGGTTTGCCAAGACTGAGACTGTCCTGCCCCAACGAATCGACGCTACAACAAATCGGACTGTGGACTACGAACGTACTCATTGCGCGAAAAAGTAAGTGCAGATGGATTAAACTACCTGTAAGCAAGGCAGGCTATTCTCTCGTATCTCTATTTCGAGTTTAGTTGATTGGTTCCTCGTGGTCGCCGTTCTGAATAGACTAGACGAGTGCTAATCTATGCCCTAGAAGAAGCAAAGTAATTTCTTGGATCGAAGGGCTGTGGGACTAGCTATCTCGTTCACAACGGCGATATGGACCGAGTTCGGAGTAACCTTAATGGGCGTTTGCAACTCTTTTCGTGGTAGCCAAGAATAACTCTCCACTAGAGATGTAAGCGGCTTTGAGGATGTAGTCAGGCTGTACATGTGAGTAGGCATTTCAACTCAGTCCCAGATGACGATGTGTAGTCCTACTATAGATACTTCAAGTCTTCTGCACCATTTTTCAATTCTCCACCTCACCTAGAGACATCATACCTCACATACTCTCGTTCTGAACTCAGACATCACTCTCATCCTCCTTCCTGAAAGTTCAAGAGATACTCCCCATATCTCTACACTTCCAGTAACATTGAAGCGGAATATATATTCCCCATATATCTTCGAAATTACCTTTCACATCAATTGACTCTACCAGACGAGATACCCCCATATCTCTTCTAGAGTCTTCCCATCTACAACGAGACGTCCAATATCAAAATTCCAGACAATCGGCTTCTAAGCCGGCATCCTTCACACCCATACACCTCCTCACTCTATCTTTCACTAGGAAGAGATACCTTCAAACCCCCAACTGATACAGACAAGATATTCCCCAGTATCTTGGAAGTTCTTTCGGTCCCTACGACTTCGTTTGACCCCCAATCTCCTCCCCATCCCCCCCCACCTGCAAATCTTGATTTTCTCCCCTCAAACAAAATACCCAACCTCACCATGAAAACCACAAGTATTCCAATTTTTGCGGGCCAAGGCTCCCTCTCATTGTTTTCACCAAAAGCCCGAACTGTTGCTACCAAAGATGCCTCTTCTGCTTCTGGGTCCCTACTGCTGAAGGCTGCCTTCCATGCATTTACCGGCGAACTATCCAGCTTGACTGATGAACAACGCTCCGTTGTTGGCATTGACCTTGCAGATTTCCCCACCCCAGAGAGCTTATTGGAGCCAAAGGAAAAGTATCAATCCTCATGTATAATTCAGGGTACAAGCTTGACTTTGTTCCAACTGCTTCGTTATCTCTCATACATTGAGACCACTCCCGGTGTTTCCCTTGAAACTGCTGCAAGTTCATTTTCTGAAGTTGCCGGATTCTGTTCAGGATCTCTGGCTGCTGCGGTTGTTGCAAGCTCACATACTACTGTTGATTTTCTCTCTAACACCGTTGAGGCTTTCAAGCTCGCTGTGTGGATTGGATATGAGACAGAGCTATATAGGATTTCTGAGAGACCAGAGGGTGAAAAGGAACTGCTGTCTTGGGGTCTAGTGGTTTTTGGTTGGACTCGAGAAGTCGCACTCGAACGAATTACCGCCTTCAACAAAACGGTTAGTCGGCCCCCACCTCCCTCCCCCTCGTCGCACTCCATGTCGCTGGCGTCATCGCCTAAAGCGTCCTCTTGGGAGGTTTTTTTGTCGTTGCTGCTCGATCTCGTTGCTCACGTTTTGCAATATGGGAATTACCAGTCCGTTGGACCTCTGCATCTCACTGCTGTGTCTTCTGAGAAAGTCGTTACTATCTCTGGACGTGGCGACATCCTAGCGCGGTTCCAGATCGAGGAAGTTGCTGGGAAATTTAGTACCAGATTTACCAATGTGCACACTCTGTACCACGGTGGGAGTGTCATGCAGCCTGTCAAGGAAAGGGTCCAATCACATTTGGTCAGACGTAACCTCAAGTTCCCTGCCTTGGCGGAGGCGAAGATCCCCCTACGCTCTACAGTTGACGGCAAGATTCTTTCAGCCGCCACCTCTGACAAGTCTCTACTTGAACTTGTCTTGGACATGATCCTCATTGAATGTGTTAACTGGGATAAAGCTGTCGAAGGCATGGTTTCAGATGCTATTAAGGTTTCAGATGATACACAAACCACTTTTGTCAACTTTGGCCCAGGAACTGGATCGGTTTTCCAAGCCCAGAAACCTCCTCATCAGAACATTAACTTAATTGACTTATCTCATACATCAGACGCTGCAGCGACATTCGCAAGACAGAAGCCGCTCAGGTTCAAGCCAGAAGATGGTGTTGCTATTGTTGGTATGGGTGTTAACATGCCTGGCGCAACTGATGTTGCCGAATTATGGAAGGTTCTTGAAGAAGGCCTTAATACTGTGTCTGAGGTTTGTCCATGCGGAGCGAGTGATATATTATGATTAAACCTGACAATTATAGATCCCTCTGTCCCGATTCGACGTGTCGAGCTACTATAACACTTCAAGCGGTAATAAGCCAGTCAGATCAATGGGCACTAAGTTTGGAAACTTCTTGAAAAATCCTGCAGCATTTGACAATACCTTCTTTAATATTTCTCCTCGTGAGGCAAAGTCGCTCGACCCCCAACAGCGTGTTCTCCTTCAGACCGCGTATACTGCCATCGAAAATGCTGGGTATGTTGCCGACTCTACGGACACTTTTGCTCGCGAATCCTTCGGTTGTTACGTTGGTGTCGCAACTGGTGACTACACCGAAAACCTGCGCGACGATATCGATGTTTATTATAGCACCGGCACTCTTAAGGCTTTCTTGAGTGGGCGCATCTCCTACGCACTAAAGCTCAGTGGTCCTTCGCTGGTGATTGATACGGCATGCTCTTCATCTTTGATTGCCATCTACCAGGCTTGCCGTGCTCTTGAGGCCGGTGATTGCAATGCTGCCGTTGCTGGAGGAGTAAATGTTATTACAAGTCCTGATGTAAGTTTTGAGATCTTTCTGACACAAATTTCCCTCCAGTGACCCCTAACACATGATTTAGATGTATCTTGGTCTTGATCGTGCACATTTCCTGTCCCCGACTGGACAATGCAAGGCTTTTGATGAATCTGCAGATGGGTACTGCCGTTCCGAGGGTTGTGGGATGTTTGTCCTGAAGCGTCTCTCTGATGCTATTGCTGAAAATGACCAAATCCTTGGTGTTATCCGTGGTGTGCAAGTCAACCAATCCGGCGAAGCACACTCCATCACTCACCCCCATGCTGCTACACAACAAATACTCTTCAAACGCCTTCTTAAGGAGACTGGGGTTGATCCTTTGGATATCAGTGTTATTGAGGCTCACGGAACTGGTACTCAGGCCGGCGACCCCGCAGAGCTTGCTTCCCTCCGTGGAACATTTGCGCAGTCCAGAACCCCCGACACGCCCCTACATATCACCTCAGTTAAGGCAAATATTGGCCATTGTGAAGCCGCATCTGGTGCAGCTGGCCTTTCGAAGTTACTTCTCATGCTAAAGCACAAGACTATCCCCAAGCAAATCTCCCTCAAGAAACTTAACCCCAAGATTGCCCCTCTGGGGATTGATGGTGTTGATATCGCACGCAGTAATCTTCCGTGGAAATCTCACAAAGAAGGCGTTCGACGTCTTGCATTGCTTAACAACTTTGGTGCTGCTGGATCTAATGGCGTTCTGCTTCTCGAAGAGGCTCCTGAGCCCATCAAGAAACCATCTGAGATTACTCGCGCCGCACACTTGTTCGCCCTGACCGCAAAAAATAAGAAGGCGCTTGAGAACCTCCGCCAGAAGTACATCAGATATATTAGAGAGAACAAAGACACTCTTTCCCTTGAAGATGTTTGCTACACTGCCACTGCCCGGCGCCAACCATTCGCCCATCGTATCGCGGTAACTGCTAGTTCTTTCGATGCTCTTATCTCGGAGTTGGAAAAGGCAACTCCTAAGCAGATTCCAGCAAAAACCGAAGAGTCAAAGACCGTGTTCGTATTCTCTGGGCAAGGAAGCCAGTATCTTGGTATGGGGAGAAGCTTGATGAAGACATCTCCTGTATTCCGGGAGATTGTTCTTCAAGCTCACTCTAGCCTTGTGGGACTTGGATTTGTTGGTGTGCTGCCCATTATGGAGGCTGCCGACGGGGCCGAACCGGACCTGACGCCTAAGCAGCGAGTTGAGGCGTTCCAATGCACGATCTTTGTTCTAGAATACGCCTTGGCCAAATTGTGGATCTCCTTTGGTCTTCAACCTGATGCAGTCTTGGGTCACAGGTAATCACTCCCCCACCCAAATATTATCAACGATTACTAACTTTCTTATTAAAGTTTGGGAGAATATGCCGCTCTCGCTATCTCTGAGGTTATTACTTTCTCTGATGGTCTTAAAATGGTTGCCAATCGTGCACGCATGATGGCCAATCTTTGCAAGCCATCTGCCAGTGGAATGTTGGCCGTCAATGCTCCTCCAGAGAAAGTTGAGGAACTTTTGAAGTCGCGCTCAGACCTGTCCAACCTGACCATTGCTTGCCGGAACAGCACTGCAGACTGTGTCGTTGCTGGTGACCTCAAACAGGTTGACATTCTTCGTGCTCATCTCAAGGACAACTCCATTGCCAAGTGTATCAAGCTCGATGTTCCTTACGGATATCACTCATCTGCTATGGACCCCATTCTTGAGCCACTCACTGCGCTTGCTGGATCTGTCAAGTTTTCTGCCCCTAAGATCATCACTGGGTCCAATGTCCTTGGAAAGATCATCGGTCCGTCAGATATCAACGCAGAATACTTCGCAAAACATGCACGCCACACAGTCCACTTCGCTGAGGAAATTCAAGAAATTACATCACTTCCAGAGTTCTCAGGCAATGTTCGCTACATTGAGATCGGGCCCCATCCCATCTCTTTGCCTATGGTTCGATCCACTCTTGGGTCCGCCGCCAGCACTGCAGAATTCATCCCATCAATGCATAAGACAAAAGACCCTTGGGTCAGCCTCTCAGACTCTCTCACTGGCCTTTTCCTTTCCGGGTTCCCAGCACAATGGCGTGAGGTATATTCTGGTTCTTTGGCAAAGTGTGTGGATATTCCATCGTATCCCTTTGAAGATAAGGAGTTTTGGGTCGACTACAAGGAACACAACAAAGCAGCTGATGTCAAAGAGACCGCCCCCGAGGCACCAAGTGGTATGGCAACTGGATACGCGATGCTTTCCTCTTGCATCCAGCTTCCAGGTGATGGTGTCGATGGAATTTTCGAGACTCCAATCTCAGTACTCGGCCCGTCTATCATGGGTCATCAAGTTGGCGGTGCAGCACTTTGCCCAGCCTCCGTCTATCACGAGATTGCAATGTCTGCTGCCGCTTTTGGTGTCCATTCCACAACTGCTGCCCTCCACACTTTGAGCAAGATCAAGTATTCTCATCCTTTGGTCTATGAAGAGGGTTCCAAAAAGATTGTTCGTGTCACTCTAAAGCTTGAGAGCCTTACTGGAGATAGCAGCTTTACTGTAACTTCCTACACCGACAACCCAAACTCATCCCAGCTTCACTGCGCCGGTGAATTAAAGCAGATTCCAAAGGCAAGCATTGAGCACAAGTTTCACCACCGAGGCCTCAAGCTCGAACGTACCAAGATCTCGATTTTTACCTCCAATGGTCGTCAGGGTCCGGAGACAATCCATACACGCATGCTCTACGAGACGATCTTTCCTCGTGTTGTATCATACTCCAAGCCCTACCAGACTATCAAGTCCATGACGATCGATCAGACTGGTACCGAAGGCTATGCCATCGTCCAGATGCCAACTGGCTATAAGGGTGGAAAGCATGTCGTCAATCCAGTATTTATGGATACCCTACTTCACGCTGCGGGCTTCATTGCAAACAGTTCTGTCACCGCCGAAGAAGCATGTATCTGTAACGAGACCGGCCAAGCGAGAATCCTCTACGACGAGATTGACTATGATGATACTTTTGGTGTGTTCTGCAGCGTTGTCTATCTAGCCAAGGAGAGCACATATATCGCCGATGCTTATGCTGCAAACTCAGCCGGGAAGATCGTTGGTGGTCTCAAGGGCATGCAATTTAAGAAGGTGAACCTCGCGAAGTTTAGGAAGCATCTTGCTCACACCCTTGGGAAGAAGACCACAGCTCCACAGGCACCCAAGGCTATCTCCTCTCCCGTCGTCCAGCATGTTGCCCTACAGGCCGCCCCACAGGCTGTTGCCGTGGCCCCAGCTGTTGATGTCGTTGGGCAGGTTGCCAGGGTTATCGCAGAGGTTTGCGGTGTTTCCCTTGAGAATGTTACTTCAGGTACTGAGATGGAAGCCCTTGGGGTTGATTCCCTCATGATTTTTGAAATTGCGGATAAGTTGAAGGCCACCTTCAGTCAGATCACCATTGATTCTTCTGAGTTGGCTGCCTGCCACACTGTCAAAGATCTCGAGGACGCTATCTCCAAACACATGCCTGCTCAGAGCGCTTCTCCTCCTCCTCCTCCCGCTCCGGCCCCTAAAGCAGCTCCTGCGCTTATCGACACACCTCCACCAAGTCCTCCATCGGGCCCTGCTCTTCTTGATATCAAGGGTTTCCTAGAGTCTATACTTGGAGTTTCCGCGAGTGATATGCAGCCTGACACTGATCTCGAGTCGCTTGGTTTGGATTCGTTGACTTCCATTGAAGTCCTACACTCATTAAAGCAGAGTATCGGTATTGATATCTCGCCGGACACAATGAACGAGTGCAAGACAATCTATGACTTCGAGTCCTTAATCGCAAAATCTATGCCTCGTCCTTCCGCTCCAGCACCAAGAGACGCGCCGCCAGTCAAAGATGATACCACAGAGCTGAAGAAGATGCTGCAAATGACCTCCAATCCTGTCTCTCTCCAGACAAGAGCTGGTTCGGGTGCACCGCTATTCTTGATTCATGACGGTAGTGGGTTGTGCAACTATTACCAGCGTCTGAGCCCGCTTGAGCGCAACACTTTTGGATTCTACAACCCACGTTTCTTTGAGATGGAGCAGTGGTCCGGTGGGCTCACAGATATGGCCTCGAACTACGCTAAGGATATTCAACAGACAGGCCCTGGCCCCTATATTCTCGGTGGTACGTTACTTCACTCAGTCCCCCCCCCCCCCCCAATTAAGTAATATCTAACACTCCATATCTAGGATGGTCTTTTGGTGGAGTTGTTGCATTCGAAGCTGCACGCCAACTCCTTAGATCTGGAAAGCCTGTTACTGGAGTAGTCTTGATTGATTCTCCACCTCCTGTCAACCATCAAGGACTTCCGGCAGAAGTTATTGCAGCTGTTTCCAAGAAGTCAACGGGTGGCAACCCATCTCGTCAAAAAATCGAGTCTTTGATCAAAACTCAATTCGAAAACAACACCAGGAACCTTGTTAATTACCGCCCTGCTAGCTCTGGTCCTAACCCTAAGATGGTCCTTTTGAGGAGTCGAGAAGGCTACTCTACAGCAGGCCTAAACTGCCCGCCACATGAGTGGCTTTCAAACAGGAGTGATGTTACTCTTGCAACTGGAGGATGGGAAAATCTTGTTGGTGCAAAAATACCAGTTATTGATATCCCTGGTAACCACTTTGAGCCGTTTGATCAGAACAATGTGAGCTACCTTCATCTACTTTAATATACTTTCACAACAATACTAATTTATCTAGGTGGCTGCCGTCTCGAAGAGTATCAGTGAGGCATGCCGGATTTTGGGAGCTTAGGTTGAATGCGATTTTTTATTAGGAATTCAGGGTAGAGTGGGAGGTCTTTTATCTCGTTTTATTTCATTTTTCATTTTTCATCTTTGGTCTTTGGTTTTTGGTTTTTGGTTTTTTTTTCTTTTTCCTTTTTCCTTTTTCATTTCACTTTTCCTTTTTTTTCTTTAGATCGGTTGGGTAACGACTGCAAACATGTCTAACGTCTTTGGGGAAAGACAATGGACTGTTCGAAGTGTACTTGTAACATGGCTTACACTTTCTTTTGTTTACGTTTGCTAACGGAACGGTGGTTGGTTGTTCTTTCTTACTTTGGGGACAGTTGCTGATGTTGGGGAACATTCAGCTCTTCTGGGTCTGGGGAAGATTGGGCATTTTTATCCTTTTAACCACTTTTTTCTTTCATATTTTGAGACATCTATACTGTGCTGCGCTTCTTCTTTTGCCATTTTTTTTTTATTTCTTGGATCGTCTTCTTCACAAGGAGTTACTAGAGGAATACTACTTTTATGTTGATTGAAATACTCGGAATTGCTTGCCAAGTTCAGAAGTAGAGATAAAAAATGACGAAAAGTCTTGCGGGTATAGTAAGAGAGAGGCCTTTCGCAACCCAAATAACCCAATATGAAATCTGCCGCGCCTTGGCGCCAAATGTGCATAACCGGCCAATCCAGGCTGCTTGGGTGAAGAACCGGAAGCTAAAGCAGCATAGGCAAAGTCTTCTGTGAATCAACATCCTTCCCTACACTAAAGTACATGTAGCCATCTGGCCGAGCATATGCACCCTAGTAACGTTTTATTCCCATACTCGATATTGCATGTCATACCCTGATTTTTGGGTGTATGTAATAGTAGCCCGGTTCAAAAACGTCAGAGAAATACGAGTATACATGTATATGTAAGTTTATATGGCGACTGTTTGCCGGTGAGTGTTACTCAAGCATGGCGTACCGCACACAACATTGCCAGTGTACATGGCAGCATATACAATTTCCTACAAAACATACTAATGCAGCCTGCCTTTGGAATCATGAGTATGAATTTCGAATATTTAATAACCTCGTGGAAGCGAAAGCATATACCGTCCGTACTCGATAAATTCGCTATCACTGTAATATGCAAGCCGGCCTGTGGCTGACTTCAATGGGGAACTGAAACATGACAATCAATCAACGGCCCGGGCAATGGGCATGGTGTGTGCTATGGAGTTTAACAAAACTTAGATCTAACAATTCATTCCTCTCCGTAGGCAACAAATTCTATCACTTCGCTATAATCATTCTCTTCTGATATATCTGCGAACCTTTCTCCTTCCTGCACTTCAGGCTCCCGCTCCCAATTACCTATATCAATTCCATCAAGTCCTTTGATCTTTAAAGCCCAATCTTCACTGCCGTCTACAGGTAAAGATAAACCTACATGTCTAAAAGAGTTGATTACCACTTCTGACTTTTCAACTGAAAATTGGTACCATGCGTCTCCAACAGTCCAGGTTGTAAGGACCCTGCGCTGACTAATAGTCCATTTCTCAAAGTCTTCTGAGCCGGATTTCTCTGTATCAATAATAGCTTCGTCTGTGAGCTCCCGGATACGCTCTTTCAGGGGTTTGTTGATAGAAATATCCAGAGGTTGAACGAGACTGGTACATCCTGCAGGGATGAGAGAAGGAATGATATTATTCTGACGGAAGCAATCAATTATTGTAGGTGTATAGTGAGAGGTACATTTGTCTAATGCGAATAATGTTGGTCTACCATCAAGCGCTGGTAATAGATATAATTCGATGTATTTGAGGAATAAGGTGTCGTTCATATAGGCAGTATCATTGAATTCAACGATTACCCCAGGATGATAACTTGGAGACTCCTTTGCTAGCACATTGCCTCGTCCATGGAATATAATCATTGGTGGAATACGGTTGACTCCGTCAGCGAAGACACAAAGAACTAGACTAGCCTGCCGTTTGTCCCAACCACTTTTGGTTTCTTTTACCCATACTGTTTTTGAGCCAATCAGGTCATAAGTCCTGCCGTTAAGGTATTCAAAAGGTAGTGGTGTCTCGTCAAGATTGCATATATTGCTTAAGAGGTATCGATTCATACTCCTATTAAGGACGATTCCTAACCAATGACTAGTAGTTGATAGTGGCTGAGAGTTGCGACGGTTGAATTTTAACCAGTCAATGACTAGTTTCCGGTAGTCTTCGGGGATTTTTTGTGCTTTTTTAGTGATGCAGCGTAATGAGATACGGAAGCGACCAAGAAATGCTTCAAACCAGCCATTAGAGAATCGGAAAACTGATGTTTCGTTGAGACACACTCCTGGGTAAAGCTGTCGGAATAAAGAATTTGCATGAGTCCGAAACCATCCTCTTCTTACAGACTGTCCCTTCTCTCGGCGCTCCAAAAACAGATTATATAATTGTATCTCCATCTCCGGCCATTTGCAAATTATCGCCACTCTCGGACTTCTGACGCTGCTATTCTTCCCATATCGCTCAATTTGTCCTTGCTTCTTAACCCACTCACTAATCGTCCGTTGAGGAACACCAAAGATGTCACTCGCTTCCTTCTGGGTTGGAGGCCGGAGAGAATTTGGATTTCTGACAGTATGGACTGGTATCCGATGATGATATAGGAATAGTAGGACCCGAACCTTCTGTTGTTGACTCCAGGTCCTTTCAGGTCTTCGGATGGGTTGAAAATCTGAGGACTTCACAACCCGGTCTTTGATGGCTTTTGGTTGAGGACCATGTCGCTTAGCAGGTTTAGGGTGACTCGCATTTGAAAGACTACTTGTAAGTTGATGGAGGACTCCTTTGGATGACATACTGCGATACAAGGTGGATTAATTTTTACTGACTTTTGCTGTTAGGACTGCTCAACGCTTTCTACTACAAACGAGACCAGGACCAAAACCTACAAACGAGATGTCAATTCTCTTTTCTTTTCCCAGAGCCGCTTCAGCCTTGATGTCTCAGGGCCCAATTTGGCAACACCTTGCATGACAGTGATAGCGAATTTCTCGAGTACCTACGGTACTAATACAAGCTTGACATTACCCCCCGACAGCCCGGATTTAGGGTAACTGATCTGATATTAAATTCTTTAAGGTTACAGTCAGGTAAGCTGCAAACTTCCCGTTTGTGTATTACAGCAGACTAAAAAAGCGTTCATCTCGTAGAATCAAATATCCCCAACATCCAAGACCTAAGTAACTATGGATAGTTACATGAGCAGGTGAACCTTGGACAGCTGATGAACATCTGCATGTCTCTCCCAACTCAGTATCTACTTGACTTATTTAATGCAAGATATCATATGTCAGATACAAGGTTGAAATTAAATTAAAGAATTCTCGTCAGTATACGAGACGATAAGGAATACCCCGGTTAAAAGATAAGAAGAGCTCTATATGCCATGTTAATCTGCAATTCATGTACGGATGTAACGCCGCTTTTTAGAAGAGAAAAAACCAAATTACAGGCGTTCCGCGACTATCATTTCGGTCTTATGACTTCTAAATCTCGTATTTCAGCATAATATCATTCATATTGCTGTACTTAAACTTCAGGGATGTGCTATTTACCGGGGGAGGCCTAGACGCAACTCAAGTACATGTACATTAAGATCAAAATAAAGCATTATAACACCTACATATAAGGATAATTGGGTAATCTAGATCGAGGGTACCATTCATACCCTGAGTCCTAGAGGGCTCAGAACAACTGCTGGGCGCGTGGACCATATTAATATCCTACTCGCCGCATTTTCACCCACTTGGTGAACACATAGAGGGGAAATGGCTAGGCTTTTACTTGGCACGGACACCTTGGTGGTTAAATTTCATCCAATGTTACCAAGGCGGAAAATGTCAGCGGTTGGCGCTTCTTGGGGTTCTTAAACGATTCCCTAAGTAACCTAAGTAGTAGGAAGTGCCCACCCACGGGCCACGACCCAGCTGTGACAAGTCGCCCAGCTGCCAAGGCGCATAGAATGGCCGCCGAGAAGAACCTTGTTGTCTTAATATGCTTGGGGTAGGTACAGGCATTGTGGTTTTGCGTGACCGTTTCCAAGCCTGTGGAACCATCAAGGTCCTCACACACTTCCTCCCGTGGTATATCTTCACCTCCTGTGCCGGAAAATAATTGATCTTGATCTGCCTGTCTCCCTTCCCCTCTTTTGGCTCAATACATTCTTTTTTTTTTTAGTTGGGTTTTACCCAGCCACGCCTCTCACCAACAAAGAAGATATCAATTGTGAGGTTCTTATTCATTAATTCCAGGAGGGAATTATATGCTTACAATTTGTGGGTTAGAGAAAAATGGCTTCGATTACAAAAAAATGTCTCTCGCTTCTGCTGTTGCTTGGGTTATCCTCGATGGCTCAATCTCAGCAGAGTTGTCGCTTTGAAGGAAATGTCCAGTATGTTGAAACCTCTTTTTTTAATACCCCCCAATCCCTTGCTCTGGTGCCAATCTCTCTTGATCCCAGATATTGCGAGAATACCGATGGCCAGTTTGTTGCGGTAAGCACGAGTGGTGTAGCCCCCACCACTACTGCTCCTTCTACTACGTCACCCGTCGCTTCTCCGTCGTCCTCCATCACAGCTACTCCAGTTACGTCACCACCGGTTTCCTCGGCGGTAGAGGCTTCCGTTACTGCTCTGACAGGATGCCATATGCACGATAGCGTTCAGTCAGTTAAACCCTAATCCATTAGCATTTAATGACAGGATACTAATTGATAGCAACGGCAGATATTGTACACCTGCTCCTTCTGGGACAGAGATCGCTGTGGCTACCCAAACTTCTTCCGGTCAATCGCTTTCAACAGAGTATACCGACTGCCATAGTCATGGTGATGAATTGTAAGGCATATTCTACCCACTATATTGTGGTCAGTTCCCTAATATATCTTAGCTACTGTGTGAATGAAAACGGTGAAGACGTGGCTATTCATGCCCTCGAATCAGGCGAAGAGTCTCATTCGGACGAGGGACATGACGAGCATGACGGGGATGAAGAAGAGGGCGAGGAGGGTCATGATCATGAAGGAGAGGCGGAAGCTCAGAACTGCCACTTCCATGCTGGAGTCGAACACTGCACTGGAGGCACTGCGGCTCAGCAAGAAGCAACCTGTGATCGGCCCGACCGCGAATACAATCTCAACATCCGTATTGGCTCGCTCTTCATTGTCCTCTGTACTTCCTCCATTGCCGTATTCGGGCCCCTCGCGCTCCGGAAGTTCGCCAGGGGTATTTCAACCACGGGAATCCGTTTTACCATAATCAAGCAGTTCGGTACCGGTGTGATTATTGCGACTGCCTTCGTGCATCTCCTTACCCATGCCAGCCTACTGTTCGCGAGTGAATGCATGGGAGAGCTGGATTATGAGGGTACAGTTATGGCTATCGCTATGGCTGGAGCGTTTGTCACCTTCTTAATTGAGTACCTTGGTGGACGCTACGTTATGCACAGGCGCGGACAGAGAGAATCGGCAGCTTCATCTTTTAGGGAGGGAGCTGAGGCTAAGCAGCAGTCATCAGACCCCGAAATAACTCATGCAGGAGGAGATGTACACGGACATGTCCACTGCATTGATCCCACGGATGACAACCTTAGTGTCTGGGTTATGGAGGCTGGGATCATTTTCCACTCGATTTGTATGCTCGGCACAAATTCTTATCAGAGCTAAAGCTAACTGAATACAGTAATTGGAATTACAACCGTCGTATCCGGCGACTCAGGCTTCTGGAGACTCCTGGTTGTGATCATCTTCCACCAGATGTTTGAGGGTCTTGCTCTTGGCTCCCGGATTGCTACTTTGACCACAGTTTCTACAATGTCAAAAATGCTGATGGCCGCTGCTTTTGCATGCATCACTCCCATCGGCATGGCAATCGGTATCGGTGTTCTCCAGCAGTTCAACGGATCCGACAAAGCTACTCTCATTGCCCTTGGCACTTTGAACTCTTTCAGTGCCGGTATTTTGATGTGGGTTGGATTTGTCGAAATGTGGGCTGGTGACTGGATTCATGGTTATCTCAAGAAGGCGGGTATACCCCTTACTTTGGTGGCCATGACGAGTTTGATGTGTGGAATGATCCTCATGGGCATTTTGGGTAAATGGGCCTAACCTAATAATTCTATTTCTTTCGAAAGTACAACTCTCTTTTTAATAGAATATATCTATAAGACCTCCTTTCTATACTGTGTAGGGTTTATTCATATTCTAGATTCATTGTCTTTAATTTTGTCTATTCAGATAGATTTTTCTCTTTTTACACCATTTCATGTTCAGCCCTAGCTTCTTACCCAGTGGAGCTCTTCCATATTTCAGCACACCTGTATATATAGAACTAGAGGGGAGGGACATAGTCTACGTACTACTAACTAGGCTGATTCATTGTGGTGCTTCATATGTAGTAGAATTAGTCGAAGTCGGTACATGGTACATACATGTATCATCTCCAACTGGTCAGATGTCGTCAGCACCCGCGGCGGACCAACTTATATGAAACTATTCGATGTAACACTAAGTAGGGAACCGCCCAGCTGGTTGAGATGCTTTATGAACTACATGTATTCACTGCTTTTAGTATGACTATATGACTAGAGTTGATGCAGTGACACGCCTGATCAACGTTGCACCCAGACGGCACTTGGTTACCGCTGTTATAGCGGCTCACATACACAAGCACATGTACTATATATACTTTTAAACTTTACGATAAGCATAGCTGCATCCGCAAACTCAAAAAATACCTGCAGTGGCCATTACTACATGTAGCTTTCCTTCACCTGGAATTATATATTTTTCTCGACTTCCCTTTCCGGTTGCGCCAAGCAATTCTGGCGAGTGATTATTCATGACCGACCACTCCATTTCACGTGCAAGAAAAAAATATCTCATGCTGAACTCGTATTCGTACTTTTTTATTCATGCAGAAGAGCGGGTAGATGGGGGGGGGGGCGCGAGGGCACCCCCAAAAACTACATGTATCTCTTGGGATAGCCCCGTCCCAAAGTTTTCATGATAATTTGGGGAGGAAGAATTTTCTCTTCCCCTATAATGGAGAGGTAAGATTCTACCATAACCTACGGGTTGCACGCGTATATGAACTACCAAACAAAAACAACCATACTGTCGGTGGCAGTCACCACATAGTAAAAAAAAAAAAAAAACCTAAATAGTATGCATTCCGTATGTTCGTTATAATAAATATCCTTGGTGATGTCGGGACTTCCCACATATATCTCGAGCATGAGACTCTGGTTAGTGTAACGGACCAGGATCTATGTACTTCACAAAGTCTCACTCGGGTATGGTGACATGAGTTAGCACTCGTCCCTTACTTGTATATGGGTTGATTAGGCCCAATATACTCAGTGTCATTTGCTACCCCCGTCCAGCTACGTTTATATAAACTCAAACTTGTATCCACGTCAATAGCAATCAATATCTACGATCTACTATAACTAACAATAAATTAACACCATATATTCAATACTATTTATTATACCCACTACTACAAGCCCGCATACTCCATCCCAATCTAATCTAAAAACAATACAAACTCAGACTCCCATGCATCATAAACCTCCTCCCCCCTCTCTATACGCCCTCAATCACCGCCGCCGCCGCCACCGGCCCCGTCCTAACAACCCTCCATACCCCTTCTCTCACCCCTTTCGCCGCCATCACGCCCAGCGCGCACCGCAGCCCACGATCGTTCCTAATCGCCATCCCGTCCATATCCAGCACCACATACTCACCCCTCTCCCACGGCAGCCCGTCTTCGCGTAGACACTCATGCAGCCGGTGCATCAGCGGCCGCGACGGATGCAAAGATTCTACAAGGTCACAGAACTGCACGCGACATTGCTCGTGCGGCCCTAGGAAGTCGAGCGGGAGAGTTATGAGGAGTTCATGCATGGCTGTTGGGAGTATTGTTGGTGCTGGTGGTGGTTGAGGTATGGACAGTGGCAGGGGCGCGGACGGGGGCGGGGTACATTCGAGGACGGGCACTGGGGCCGGGGGAGCTGGGGACTCAGGTAATGGCGACGGCGATGGCGACGGCGTAGTCCTCCTTACTGTCGTGGTCGTGGCCGTCGCCGTCGTCGTCGCTGGCGCCTTCTCCTTTAACTCCTTTAACTCCTTTACCGGAGTAACTCCACCACCGCGGCGGCGCTTCTGCCTCCGCTTCGCAACGTCCATGGTCAGCGTGAGCAGGGCATAGCTTGTGTTTTTCTGCTGCTCGTATGTGCGGCTATTTACTGCGGGGCCAAAGACCTCCGGGTGGAGCCTCTCGAGCTCGTTGGCAACTTGGCGCTTCCGGATCTGGACGGTCTGGTCGTTTGCGCTCGAGAGGAGGATACCAGCGTTGTGAAGGAGGGTGTGGGCGCTGGTGCGCAGGGTGGTAAATAGGGCATCGTTGTGCGTGAGGTTGAGGTGTGTTTGGATTGTGCGCAGGACAGGGGAGTTTGATGCTGTGAGGGTTAGTTTGAGCCCTTTTCCCAAGATATAAACAAGAGGAGTTGAGTTCTTACTAGAGAGTGAAGATTTTGGCGAGGGCGAGGGCTTGGGATTTGAAGGTTTCGGTGTCATCTTTGAGTTTCTGGGTATAAATCTCAGCAAATATTTTTTATAGTTCCTTCTAGATACTACCACAGCCAAAACCAATCCTACCAAATACCCGGGACAGGAATTCGGGGGGGGATCATGTAGTGATATTTATCACCCTTATCTGTAGCCTGCTCATCGACGAGAGATGACACGGACTGTCTCACCCCGAACGAGCCCAGTTCCCGGGCTACGGGTACGAGGGGGGCATGTCCGTGCAGAACCTGTTATCCGTCAATAACCCTAAATCAGGGGAGAAACGGCATATCTGTGCGGCACCACAAATTTGACAGGAAAGCCTAATTGCCCTTGTTGGTTTCCTGTCTCTGTTGTTTTGTTAAAAATACTGGAATTAGGTGAAATGAGGATGTGCCTTTCTTACCATACAGACTAGCTACGCTGCAATTCAGCACCATAAAAAGCAACGGTGAACCCATCCGCTTGGGCCTCCAACCCCTCTTTATTCTACTCTAGTTACTCCAGGTCTTGGTGCAAACTAACTAGCTAAACCCAACTACATAACCGTGCAACAACTACCTATACAGTAACTAGTTAGAGTAGTCAGGTAGGCCCCCTGCCATGCCAACGTCCTGTCTTATCAGGCCCACTAATCCGGACTGTGTTACGGAGTCGTGCACAGTTCTCATCGTGATATTATGTATCTACCAGGGAAACGATTTGCGGCCGGAGATGCCCGGGGTTATGCAGGGGGAGAGAGGGACGGCATGCTCTTGGTGAGACCGAGTGAGACATCATGACTGACTTTCTTATGATGAGTGCTGTAGGATGATGCGGCGGATTGTGTAAGGTTTTATAACGGGTTTGATCGTTGCTGTTTGGTCCTGGGTAACTATCCGTGCCGTGAAATGCAATGAATATCGATCTAGCATGTTCTGGAAAATCAAGCCTGGTCTCAAGGTAATCTCGACAGCAACAGTCTCAGTTGTACCCGCTTCTCCACAGTTGTCTGCCTTCACTAATCCTAATCCCCAGCCCGAACAAAAGGGAGCCCTAATGAGATGAATCAGTTGATATGAGTAATGGATCAATATCTTGACGCCCTCCTCATGGGACCTTATTTCCTATGTTTACCTAAGTAAGAAGGGGTAGAGGAGCTCGAGAGTAACCCCCCCTCCCCAACCTTATACTACACGTAGCTATAATCCAACAACAGCAAAACAGTGACCATCAACTACATGTACATGTATAGCAAAACATACATGTAGTCTTTGTGGGCAGAGTACTACTAGCCTTACTAGGCTAGTATAGTGTGATAGCGTGACATTGCATACATGTATTAAGAGGAGTTCAATAGACCAAGTTATACCCCCTATCAGTGCACACGTGCCCACCCACTAATATTGAAGCTAGCCAAAAAAAAAAAAAAAAAAACGAAAACACACTCCGCAAATAGATTAGATAATGATAAGCAACACACAGAACAAACACACTAAGCTTGCACACTCCAAATATCCCTAATACAATAGTTGAGTGGGGTAAATGAATATAAGTTGCAAAAGAAATCCGTATCCAAACCATAAACAAGTCCCCAAGGTTCATCATTAGTCGAAATCATACATCCCCGCGTACACATACATTCTTTTCAACATAAATTCATAAAAAAAAAAGAAAAAAACTCTTAAAAAGAGGAAAACAAAAATCTGTTATCCAACGCTATGAAAATAACATTGTCGCAGTTATAAGGAAATGAAGACAAAGTAAATGCTTCCAGCGCTGGCGTGTACAACTACATGTAACTAATCCAAACAAACGCAACTATAAATCATGTCCCAGATAAAATTCATACCAAAATAATCCAACTCATAAAGATATCCGTCAATCATTTCACATGAAAAAAAAAAAAAATCCATAAAAAAGGAAATGTAAAATACGTCACGCTCAAAACTTCAAAAACTTACTGAAAGTCCTTCTCATCAAACCGACCTTGGCGTCCTCTCTGTCTGTCAAATCGCCCCCTGCTTGCCATGGCTGTTGCGAAGCATTTCCGTAGCCCTCAGGGTACCCCATCTCGTACTCTCTCATCATGTCCTTCTCTTGTTTCTTCTCGCTATTGCTTCTAGACCTTCCACCTTCTCTGTGCTTGCTTTTCTTCTCTTTTCCATCTCGCACCTCGTTTCCATTCAGCGCCGCCAACCTCCTCGCCTCCCGCTTCTCTTCCTTTCGGCGCCGTCTCTCCTCCTCTTCCTCAGGGTTTGCAGGGCGAGATCGGGATCGTGTGCGATCAGTCTTGTCACGGCTCTTATGGTGGCGGTGTTCGCGCTCTCGCTTTCCCTCCGATGAAAGGGAGTGGCCAGAATCCTTTGGATGATCTAGGTTTTCCCCATCAGTCTGCTGTGCTTCGCGCTCCTTTCGTGCGCGGCGTTCAGCGCGGCGGGCCGCTTTTTCAGCCTTTGCTAGATCATCAGATGCGGCGAATGAGCGGGGCGAGAATGGTGCTTCGGGGTTTGGAGCGTTCAGGTCTTGCTGGTCGCGATGAGGCTGGCCCTGAAGGTATTGATCGCCTCCGTAGACACTTGGCGAAATCTCGGGCTGGTTGTCCGGGTTTTGGATCGGGAGATTGAGATCGTCTGTGTAGCGAGGCGTCAGAGGTGGAGGAGGGATACCCTCAAGGGCCTCGGCTCTCGCTTTGGCGGCTTTTTGAGCTGCCTTCTCAGCCTTGCGCTTCTCCTTACTTCCATTCCAAAGATGATTTTCTGGCATGTGTTAGCTGGATCTTACACATTTGTCTAGCTGCTTGGGCACGTACCGAGTTCTCGACCATCTCGAAGCGCCTTATCGTCTTCATGCTTACGTCTCCTCTTTTCTCTCTCTTCGGGTGATAGGTGTGCAGAGTCCTTTTTCTTATGACTATGCTTCTTCTCCCCGGAGCCAGTGATCCCATTGATGAGACCTGGAATTGGATTCTTCAAAGAGTCAGAGCGGGACCTTCTATTAGCTGGTGGAGGCCGGACATCCGGCTCATAGACGACCTGCACAGGCTCGGCGCCAATTTCTGGCGGCGGTGATCTCTTGGAAGACTTCTTCCGTTTAGGCTGCTCTATCGGCCCATCAATGTATGGGGACATAGGAGGTTCATTCATGATGACAGGCTCACCGAGGATGGCGGCCGCTTTCCTCGACGACTTCTTACGTTTCAGTTGCTCCTCTTGCTGTTGCTCATATTGCTGCTGCGTCGATTCGGTATCAATCGGCGGCGGGCGGGATTTCTTGGATTTCTTCTTCTCTTTCCTCTCCTCCTCGTATGGCATCTCCATGCCATTCATGGCCTGAGGTTCTACAAACTCACCCGCAATCATGCCACTACGTTTGGCGGCTTTCTTTCTACGCCTCTCCTCCTCGTACTGCGTATCATATTGCTGCTGGTCGTATTGCTCATAAGGTGCAGCAGCGATATCTGCGTATACTGGCGTTGGTGCGATTAAGCCCTTTTTCGCGGCCTTCCTTGCCTCTCGTTCGGCCTTTTCTTCGGGTGTCCTGTGTCTTTTCTCCTTCTCCCTAGGGTCCCGGTCGCGATCTCGGGATTTACCATCATCTCGTAGACGATCTCGTGACTTGGCTCGGCGTTCGCCAATTCCAAGTTCGCTCCTGTCCCTTTTGCCCTTTTCGCCTCTATCCCTACTCTTGGCTCTTTCGCGGTCTCCTTTATCACCTTTGTCTCTATGCTTCTTTTCCTTCTCTGCTCCATCCCCAGATGACCTATCCTTTTTTCTATGAGACCTGTCTTTCTTAGACCTCCTAGAACCGTCTGGTACACCAACTGCAGACATGGCAAGCGCCGCGGCATTGGCAGCAGCCGCAGCCTCATCATCGAGCGGGGCAGCGGCAAAACCTGTTTCAAACGGGTTTTCCATGAATGGCTGCTGCAAGGTGGGTGGTGTGGCATCCTTATAAGAGCCAGTGCCATTGGACAGCGCAGATACTTCAGACATTATTGGGGATGCGGCTACAATTGAATCCTGTGTAACGTCTTTTTCTGGTTCCGTGAGTGTGTAAGCTGGCGGAGGAACCTCGACAGATGGTAGTTCTTCGACCGCTGGTAAGGGTTCTACTTCACCAGGAAGCTCCCCGTTGTCAGTTTTTAATGAGTCGTTGGGATTGGCCTCCTCTTGCTGTGGCTCTGGGGCCGGAAAATCCTGTGGTTCGTCGTAGTCGGTGGTGTCCGCAGCGGGGGTAGCGTCTACTTCTTCCTCACCGACTTCGGTGCCAACGTGTTCGATTTGTTCTGCGACAGGAGGATCTGGGTGGATGGTAGCTGTTTGGTATCCGGCAGGGGGTAGCGGAAGCGGCTCGTTAATATCGTAAATCACGGTAATTATTATGTGATTGTTGTTATTATTATCTCTCTTGGGTTGATAAGTGGATGAGTCGATAGGGTTCGCAAAATCCGTACTAGAGAGGGTCTCTTGGTTGCGATCCACTACCAGAGCCTGTTCTCCCTCCTGATCGCTTTGTTCTTCTCCCGAGCTGGTGTTTTCTTCTTGAGGTTCTTCTTCTAGGATGGGGTCAATGGAATCGGAAGCGTAAACGGGAGTAGCAGAAGCAGCAGAGTCTTCAGCTGAAGTGTCGGCGGCGGGGTTGGGGTTGTTTTCTTCGCCTGTTGTCTCGGACGGTGTGTGGTCAGGAGCCTCGTCACGGCCTATGGGATGACACTCGCTTATTAGCTTGGTACACACTAATGGGGCAAAAATTGAGTGGGTGGGAACGGGGGGCGGTAACACCCCGCAGCAAGGCGCGCTTGGCAGAGACAGGGAGGGAGATATCCTGATCATTCATGAAACAGACTTTCGACCACTCATAGAACAGATAGAGATGCAGGTTGCAGCTACTGCATAAAATAAGAGGAGAGGGTGCAAAAAAAATGATTTGATTAATTTTCTCTCACCAGTATTATCGTCTGTACTTGGCGGATCTGATGGAGGTGATTGATCGTCTGGTGGCAGTAGCTCAGTGGATTCGAGGACATTGTTTGGAGAAGGTGCCTCCACCTCTACTACAACTACTTGCTGTGGCGGTGGAGAAACTGAAGGTGAGGGCGGGGAGGAGGAGTTGGGGGGAACTTTGACCGCTTCTGTGCAGTTTTCAACGGTATCCTGGCTTGGTTCGATTCCGACTGCTGTGTCTGGTGTGATTATTACTTCCCCCAGGAGAGGTTGTTGGGTGTTATCTTCTTGTTCGCCCTGTACAACGTCTACTTCTGCTTCTTCATCATCTTCCACTTCTTCATCCACCTCACCCTCCTCTTCTCCGCTATCACTTTGATCACCATCTGCCTCTTCCTCTTCTTCGCTATCTTCATAGTCTTCTTCTTCTTGTACCTCTTCCACCTTTTCCGCTTCTTCCGTATCTTGGGGAGGTGGAGGCTGTGGTGAATGTTCATCATAACCCTTTTTTGATACCCCTCCTATATCGTGCCCATTCTGATCCCCGTCCCCTTCCCCTTCCCCGTCCCCTGCCCTACCCTCCTCCCCTTCCTCATCATCTTCGTGGTTCACCTTCACACCGCCGTCCTCCTCCTCACCTGCGTGGTTGTCGTGGCCATCTTGCTGTTGTTCCTGCTGCTCCTCCTGTTGCCCGTTACTGTTGTCCCTTTCCCCTTCCGCCTGCACCGAGTCTATCTGTGGGGCAGATCGAGATTCGTCGTTCGGATCTTGCGTGCTGTCCGAGTCCCCCTCTAGCACTGGTTGAACATTTTCCTCTTTCTCCGCCGCTAAGACCACCTCTACTGCTTCCGCTGCTATTGCTTCTGTCCCTTTGTCGCTGCTCATGATTGACCGCTTTTACTGTCGGATCTGATTGCTCAACAATATCTTTCCCCAGTCGTTCCTTTTTTTTTTCCTTTTTTTTTTTCCTTCTTCCTTCTCCCTCGTCTAGTAGGTCAAACCCTGGATCGTAAAAACAAAAAAGGATAAAAAAAGATCAAATCGGTAAATTCGCTCGCTCAAACGTGGATATCTCTCGCTCCAGGCACCGCAAACCCACACCTCATCTGAATTCGCAAAGAGCTATTGTAGGAAAGAATGAAGGAAGAATGCAAAAAATATAACACTACATATGACGGCCAGATAAGACAGGAGACCTACATTTTTTTTTCCCCCTTCTCCTGTCCTGTCCTGGAAGAAGTCTATTTTTCGCACCCCACCATGACAGGTTTACTCATGGTCGGGTTGATCCCGCCATTGAACTGCTTGGTTGATCCTACATATCCAACCGCCCAGTAACCAACCAACCCGGGCGTCACTACCGGTACCTAGGCAGCTTTTCAATTGGAGCCACGTTCCCCTGGAGGTCTCCGAGTGGTCGGTGTATCTAGAGTACTGCGTCCCTGGCAGTGTCCCTTACACCCTTACGCCCGCTCTGCCCTAGCTCTGCCGTAGTGCGTATTTCTGATACCTGTAAGTGGAGTATGTAGCCCGGGGCCCTCCCACCTTACCGGTTTGCACCATTTCCCCCCCCCCTCTCTCTTTCGCGGAAACCCGCGCCGCTAGAGTAGGTAGGAAGGACAAACCTTTGTGGGGGGTGCGACTGGACCTGCGCGATGGACGGGGAGTCGAGGCGTCCCGAAAGCGATGGGTGCAGACGACGTGCTCTCCTCTGCGAACTGGAGTTGGGTTGGGGTTGGGATACTGGGAGGTACATAAAGTACCTAGGTACTCTAGTCTCTCCATCTTCAACTATCAACCCCTCCCGGCTTGTATATACCATGTATGTAGCTCAAACAACTCACCACAGCCGAAGTCTGCTAGAGGAAACATCTACACAGCCACCAAATCCAGAAAATTTTAACAGGCAGCGCACAGGACGAAGAAAAAATAAAAATAAAAATAAAAAGTAATAAAATAAAATTCTCGCAGCCGCGATTTTTTATCCACAGCACTTACTCATGCGTGCACGCATAAGCAGTCATGGTGCATGTGTGCGTGCGTGACATGCCAAAAAACCTCACCCACCACCAACCAATCCTTCGGGTCCACCCAAACCCAATCCCAATCCCCTCTCCCCCTACCTCACAGAACAGAAAAAAACAGCCGCAAAAAAAAAAAAGCACCGATCGAATAACATCACCAATAATCAGATGCCGTCACCCCACCACCACCCACCCACCAGGTGTGTAACGGCCCGTTAGAGTAGTAGGTAGGTAGAGTAAATATTATAATGTGACGCTCAGGGTCCAGTCACTCACTGTGTAAAGTGGGTGGGTGGGTGATGAGTGGAATCTTCTACATACTCCTTGTAAGGTGCAGCCAATTAACCCAGAGGGCGGGAAAGGGTGGGTTTACCCCTCCCGCTTATCTAGAGCAGAGTCGCTGTGGAAGCCTTTTTTTTTTTTTTTCCTTTTCCGTGCGACTGTTTTTTTATTGAGCTTCCATACGAAGAGTGTCCCTCTCGCACGCTGCGCAAAAATGCGGGGGAAATATATACACTTTTCTACATGCTCTCTCTACTTTACACTAGTGGGCTTTGTTTGGAACCCGGAATTCACCTCTATCTATGCACAGAAACATCTGCAAACTGCATGCCCTATATCATTTATTAGACCCCGAGTAGAGCTCAAGTGCCGGCGTTTGGTTCCCTACCGTAAAGGATTTTGTCAGGGCTAGGGTTTCACTGTCGGCGTCCGGTATTGCGGGGAGGAGATTTACTCTGCCTACATACTTCATGTAACTACTTGTAACCTACATGTGCCTGTTGCCGGCTCTGCCATCACCACGATGAACGTTCCTTCACGATTACTTGAGCGATTCGATGGGCTACCGAACTGAATGTGGATTAAGGTTGGATACGATATCGACATTTGGTTTGTTGCCTTCTCGATCCTGAGCTGTGGCACGACCACGTGCCGCCCGCCCGCCCGTCCGTCCCCACAGTCAATGGCGGTGTCACTTGTCTGGCAGTAACTCATTCGTTTGTTTCATGTAGCTGCCGGTTGGCTCTATCGGTATCAACTAGGACTACTCATAATGTATTTGGACCAGCGCAACCGCGACAGTCATAGACACCTTTTTTTTTTTACCCATCGTAGAGGGGTTGGTACTTCCGCTTGGATAGACCTACGATATGGCCTCTAGAGCTACATACTCTACTACGTGACATGTCAACAAACTGCTCTGCCTCTAGCCACGGAGACTCCAGGGTCCTGCTGGCGGTCCAGCCACTTTGGTCGTGGTGCAGCTGTCACGCACACGTCAAGGGTGGGAGTGTTCTGGATCTGGTAGGCGTAGCCGGGGGTCATGGATGGTCACTCGGTGGTAAGGGGATGAGGTTTGGGAGAACTGGTAAGACGGGGTTGAGGGGAGCGTGAGGGGGCTGCGGTGGGGAGCGGGATAGAGATAGCATAATCGGGAGGCCTTGAGGGCGGTTAATGGGGTGGGAGGGGTGTAGTCACCAGATATCACTCGGGTTCGAGATGTTGGGAGATGGCGGGCGCTTGTTTAAGATGATAGGGACGTCGGGCTGAGCCTACCAGTTGGGGGGGGGGGTCTGCTGATCTAATTATTGCATATAGTTGGTCCCGCGTAAAGAGACCGGATAATATATAGGAAGTTCGCCGAGACTCGCATACGGTCGGCTTCTTTCTTACTATTTTGACGCTTCGGGATAGCCTGCCTAATAAATATTATTAGTCGTCTCCCGAAGAGGCATAGTAGGGTAGAGTTTAATTTATGGACACGCCTTATGAAATAAAACCTTAAACTAGTAGGCAGTAAATACTCCGTTACAATAATACCAATAAGACAATTTTCACCGGCAAACCACAGGCATCTACGCCAGGGTATTGAGAGCTCTGTTGACAGAAGATCGAGGCCAAGCCAACCCTTGGTTAGCCCGCCCTAACTCAATCCAACAGAGACAAGCCCTAACCCTGCCCACCGAGCCGCAACAGCGTGCCAAGATCGTTTAACGACACCTCACCTCCCAGCAGCGCAAAACTCAAAATACACAACACGCGTCTTCAGCCGCAAAAAGAAAAAGAGAGGAAGGGCCACAATATATATATATGGAGTCTTTCAATATGTCAAACATCGACGTTCTCGATGCCTCAGGCCCAGGACCATTCCCCCCTCTCCAAAAGGCCATCGACCTCCGTCCCGAACTGAGGACGCTCACCATCGCTCGTGGAGGTCGTGAAAACCCTGCCATGTTTGAGGGCTTCCTGATGGCTATGAGACAGACGAAACCGCTTTACTACAGATTGGTGCAGTGTAACGTAGCTAAGGACGATGGTAACGAGTTGTTCAAGGCGGGAAAGTTCCCGGATGCTCGTGCAAAGTATGTCGAGGCTGCTAAAAAGATCCTGGGTGAGGACTTTGTCTTCCCCATCGATGCAAGGAAGGCAAAGAATGAGAAGTACATGGCGCTGGTTTGGCAAGAGTTGATGGATGTGGTTGCATGCTTCAATAATATGGCGCAGTCTTACATTAGGGAAGGGGACTCGGAACAGGTTGGTTCAAACTCTTATCATTTTCTCTTTGCCCCCCCCCCCCTATCCATGCAAGGCTGGGTTTTATTTCCGCGATAGGCGTGTCACGTGAGTTAGGGGGGTCAGAGATAATAAGAATGGTCAGGGCCTGGAGGCTAATAGAGGGTAATGAACATCAAATAGGCCCTGGAATGGCTGCAAGAGGTTGCCACAATCTATCTGAATCAATCCTTCGCACAGAAGACACCGCTATTCTGTAGCCCCCCCCACCCCACCCATACCACTTCCCCAGCTTCCCCTCGCCCAATTAAATTATTCCATTAATAATTCTTCTATTAACGACTTTTATTTCTCAACAATTGCTAACGTGATGCCCATGACCCTCTCCCGTCCATTCCTCGATTTCATTCAGATTGGAAGAACACAAATCTCCTGATTGAGGAGTACTATATCAACCAACAAAAATACCACCTCCGTCTGTCACAAGAGTTCCTCAAGCTCCTAAACACCTCATGCGCAGTCCACCACTCATGGGCTGTGGCCTCGATCTCCGGATCCATTGCAACCCCCGTGAAGCCCCCCCGCGTCGTCAAAATGCTTGATGACGCAAACGTGATGAAGTTTGCGCAGTACCGCCATCCTGATATTAAACTCCCTGACAGGCTCAAGGTTTCTTACCCAAATCTGCAGATCCGGGGGAAATGGGAGAGACTGGTAACGAAGGGCCGGCCGCCGGCGCCAAGGCTGGGAATGGCGACGTGGATCTGGAAAGGGAAGCTGTATGTGGCGGGGGGCCAGAGTGCGATGCAGGATCGCGTGAGGGATATGTGGGTGTTGAATCTTTCCACGAAAATGGAGGAGAGAAGATGGCGTAGACTTGTTGATATCCCACACCATAATCAAGGGGGTCCACAAGAACATAGTACCGCTGGGATTGTAATGAAAGTGTGGGAAGGCAAAGCATGGCTGTTCTTTGGCTCTAGAACGGTTTGGGCGTTCGACCTGGGAAAAGAGACGTGGGAAAAGAAAATGACTACCCTTAAAAAGAAAAAGAAGGCCATGTGGCCGTACGACAAGAATGACCTGTCAGAGTATGCGATGGAGGTCCATAATGGAAAAATGTACGTTTTTGGCGGGCAGGATGGTCGTATGCAATTGGGATGCAACCTGTTTATGGCACTTGACCTCAAAGATTTGACATGGGAACTGATCTCCGGGACCTCCGAGCCGGTCGCAACACACGACTCTCCCATGCTCAGAGTCCACCCCGAGGCCTGGGTCCTCCCCAAGGAAAATAAGCTCTTCATCATGTACGGAAACGCAAACCGCATGGGCGAGAGTCTTGGCGGCCGGGAAGGGACCCACGGCGCTGAGTGTGACTATACATATGAAGACATCTGGGCGTTCAGCTTCGACACCAAAAAATGGACCCGCGAGAAAACCCGCGGGAACTACCCATGCCCGCGAACCGAATTCTCGTGCGCATACAACCCAAGGCTCGACAGAGCCGTCGTGTTTGGCGGATACTGCGGGACCACAAACACATACTTCCCCGACCGGGGCGTGAACTTTACATTCGCATACTACGCGGACACATACATCTGGAACCCCGAAGACCGCAAGTGGAGCCAGGTGCTCACGCGTGGGTTCCCGACCTACCGCGCGCAGGCCCGCTTGGTCATCGACGAGGAGACCGGCAGGTCGTACCTGTTTGGCGGGTACACCAACTCTGACTTTGTGCCGTCCAACCACGTGGTCTCGCGGGCCTTCAACGATCTGTGGGAGCTCAAGGTCGACTTTGAGGACGGGCGCGGCGGTATTGTCGACCGCGTTGTGGAGCTTGGGAAGGACGAGATGAGGACTGCCGTGATGGGGCCGTGGGGGACATGCTTCGGCTGCGACGCGGTCGGGCAGTGGAAGATGTGTGGCGGCAGCTGTGGGGGCGTCGTGAGGTACTGCTCGACTGATTGCGGGCGGAAGGCGTGGGCGGAGCATAAGAGGCTTCATATGTGTAAGGTGAAGGAGTCTGTGCGGAAGCGGGCGTGAAGAAGAAAAGGACCTTTACATTTTGAGACGGGCTTCATCGAGGTTATGAGAATGTAGAGTTATTTTGGTAGCCCGAGAGGGAGGGTGGATAGCTAGGGGGGGTAGTGAGCCCTATTATTACTATTATTACTAGCTGTGTGTGGGATCGCATTGATTGTGCCTATTTTAGCTCATGTCTTGACCTGTTTGAGTTTTATTTTGATTGCGATTAACGGTCAATGATTATTCGTCAACAACCTCGGGCCCAGTGACCCTTCTGCCCGAGAAGTGAAGTAGAAGCCAACCCAACAACCTGCCCGGAGGAGAGCGGGAGGAAAGGTTTTGCCATAGCATCATGAGGTATCAAGATCAACCAATCAACCCTCGGCCGCAATACAAGTACAAGTGCTAGCTTCCCCGCGCCAAAATCGACAGTCCAACCCACCCCAAAGTACTCCCGCAGACTCTAAAAAACCATATAGCCATCTCCCCGAGTCCATCCCCCCCCCGGTAGGTTCCCCAAAAGCGCAGTGCATGCCCTGAGCACAACGGTTCTGGTGTAACCGGGATCCTCTTTTCTGGCTAGGGATATGAAACCTGACTCTGGGCAGAAAGATGGGTCACTTAGATCCGGATCCCACCCCCAAAAATATATAGATTACAGCATCAGTATTTCCGCCTGCAGCCCAAGTAGTAGCTAGCTAGCTAGCTTGCTACGAAACCCGGACACGCCTATCCTACTAAGCGCCGATTATTACGATCGATGGCACCCCCCCTCCCCTCCCCGCCGGCTAGCTATGTAAACGCACCATCCACACCTATCTTTAGTGTCTTTAAAGGCGAAAGACACCCATAGATAACCGGCCCCCCCCAAAAAAAAAGAGTTGATCTCCGGGAGCCTGCCTAACCACAAGCACTACCGCCGATTCCACCACCCCACCCTCACCCCCGCGGCCAGCGGGGATATGTAGACAGACTACAGACCCGCCCGCCTACCCGCCCGCCTACCCGCCCGCTGTTGTCTGTATCTACCGGCACCCCCGCCCGCCCCGCAAGGCTACGCGGGGGGTGGGGTCCGGTAGCAGACATTACACCACACTGCCATGCCATACCCGAGCACGGTGCCCGCTGGGGGTGTGTTACGGTCGGTTGTCCGCTGCGGACGTCCCCACCCGGGCCCCTGTACAGCCGGGGCGCGCGGCGGGGTGGGTGGGTGGGGGTACGTAGGCGCTTCTTTACTACGGTGACTCTACGCCCGCGTGTTGGTGTGTTTGTGTGTGTGTGTGTAATTATGTACCGCCCGCTCCATGACCGACCAGAGCAGACCCGTGGTCGTGCATCCTACGCTCTACAGACCGACATCCAGCCAGCCAGCCATCCAGACGCGGACAGCCAGCCAGCCAGCCGGACGGCGGGCCAACACTGCCCTGTCCTGTCCTGTCCTGTCCTGTACTACTACACCATACTACACCCACCACACCACACCACACGATGTACTTCCGTATATAGCGAGCAGCTCGGGCTATCCATACGTAGTGCTAACCCCCCTCGCCAAACCCCGGCGGCGGGGTTTTATTCTAGCCCGCCGGACATGGGTGTGTGTGTGGGTGTCAATGATTGTTGTGTTGCAACGGTGGGGTCAATGATTGGTGTGCGTGTTTTTCGGCTGTTTCCGGGTCGGGCCTACATACAGCCTCGACTGTTTTGTGTTCCCTGTGGGATGGGTTGAGCTGTAGTTGTGGTGTGTTTCTAGCCCAGACAGACGGACGGACGGTGGTAGATAGCAAAATACGAATTGCAAAATACACACAAGCAAGCAGCGCCGTAAAGCCCATCTAGGGTCTCAATTCCTACGGATCTATCTACGCCGGCCAACGCCAAACCCACAACCTACTAGTTCCTCCCACCGTCCCCAAGCCCCAACTCCCTCTTCAGCGCCGCCACATCCGCGCGCCCCGTATCCTCGCACCTGCACCCGTCCTCGCACCTGCATTCGGCCCTCTCCCTGCCGCGCACCTCCAGCCTATCCCGCACCGCCCTCGTGAGCCCGCCGACGAGGTCCAGGCCGCTGGGGACGATGCCCGCGGCAGTGCGCACCAGGTCCGCGCCGATATGGACGATGCCCTCCGTACCTACTAGGGCCTGGGCGCCGCCTCGGGCGAGACCTGCCCCGCCGCGAAGGGTCTCGGCCGCGCCGCGCACCATGCTAGCCCCGCCGCGAACCATCTCTGCCCCGCCGCGGACCACTTCTGCCCCGCCGCGAACTATGTCTGCCCCGCCGCGGAGCACGTCTGCCCTACTGCGCACCAGGTCTGCGCTGCTCCGGACCATGTTTTCTCCGGCTGCTAGGGCCCCGACCGTGCCGCGGGCTAGGTCCAGTCCGCTGGGGAGGTCGTGGACCAAGTCTGTCCCGCCGCGGACCATGTCACCCCCGCTTGCTAGGGCATCGGCCGTGCCGCGAACTAGGTCCTGTCCGCGGACTAGGTCCAGTCCGCCGGGGAGGCCGTGGACCAAGTCCGTCCCGCCGCGGACCATGTCCCCTCCGCCTGCCAGGGCCTCGGCCGTGCCGCGGGCTAGGTCCTGTCCGCTGGGGAGGCCGTGGACCAAGTCTGCCCTGCGGACCATTTCCCCGCCGCCTACTACAGCCTCAGCCGTGCCACGGGCCAAGTCTTGTCCACCGAGGAGGACGTCGATACCGTCGCCAGCTCCAGCGCCCCGGGCGACATCAATAGCACCCATGTCCTGGCGGACATGCCGGTACGGGCCGTAGCCGCCGCCCTCTCCCCCGCAACGCCCGCACCCGCAGGCAGCGGCCCCACACCCGCACCCGGGCGGCGGGCGGGCATCTTAGCTGTCAGCTACGCACGTACGCACAGCGGGCGGTCGCTATACATACCTCTGGCGTGGTGGTGGCGGGCCTCGGGCGGGTCCCACTGGGCGTGTCTGCTGGGCAGGTGGACGTAGTAGAAGCGCTGGTAGCGGGGGTCGAAGCGGGCGGCCCAGGCGTGGGGTGTTGCTGGTGTTGGGGGGGCGGGGGCGTGAGGGGGGTTGCTGGGTGCATGTTGGGGTGGTGGGAGGAGAAGGAGGGAGAGGGGGGAGGGGGGGTTATATGGTGATGGGGACACGGGTTGGATACGTGGTGGGTGGGTGGATGCCAGATAGATGGGGTATATGTGTATGTGTATATTGTACGTAGAAGTAAATACAAGTATATACTACATATAGCTCCAAAAAGACCATGATACAATTGCCACATCCCCTCTGCCAGACCCCGATGTGTCCAGAGCGGCGGCATCCGTACGTCCGTCCATACGGGCCAGGGCCGGAGGCGCGTGTCTTTACACAGCGAGCCACCCACGCCCGCAGCTTCGTCACCACACGGCCCGGGGGAGTATGTACTTGCCGGGCTGCACCGATCCCCATATCGATAGCCCAGACACCCGGGCCATGGAGCCCTGACTAAAGACGGACTGTGTCACTGAGATGTGCGTACATGCACGATTAACTTATACCACATTGCAGTACTCGCTATAAGAGCGCCGTCTATACCCGGGTTAGGTCTGGCGACAAGGAGCTAACCGCGCTCTACATCATGTACGTTATCACGATTCCCCACCGAAGCGGGCTCGACCAACTCCCACTCTGCATCATACATGTAAACACCCACCCCTCCACAGGGAGCGTTTGCCGCACGCATCCAGCCTACGCACGGACGGGCCGGGGCATCCCTCTAAGTGCCAGTTGCGGGTGTTCCTGCGGTGGGTACCCTATAAGCAGAGTCGGCAGCCGTACGTAAGGTACTTTCCATGTTTAGTATCCGTAGGTATACCGTATCGCTCCCTCCCGGCGCGCCAGTTAGGCCCAACCATGTAACCACTCCCGCACTGCAGAGTAAGGTCCCCGCCCCGACACGGGGAAGAGTCCAGTGCCGCCCCAACCCTCCCGCTAGCCCATGCCCGTACGAAGCCCAGACTATAGCAGTAATAAGAACCCCACCCCTCGACCCGCCGCTGCCCATAGCCCACTCCCGGGCGCTACAGCTAGCTACATAGTGCCATATAACAGTCCGGGAACTAAGTACATGTAAATACCGGCGGCCTATACACAAGTAGTAAGGAGGGGCTATCTAGCCCGGTACCCCCGGCCCCGGATACCCCAGCGGTTGGGCGTGATGTACCACGTACCTGTCTGTCTGTGCAACGTAAGAATAGTATGGAGTACACATTGCTATAGCAGTAGCAGTAGTACGTTACCAGCCAGCCAGCCAGCTGCGCCGTAAACCGCTACCACAACTATGAGCAGACCATGCGCTACTACAACGGGTAAGCAGTAAGCCCTGGCCTATAAAGCACACTGGCCGCCGGGTATCCTATAGCTATCTGCTAAAGATTCTATGCCCATATGTATACGCACCTACCAGACCGCCGCTAACCTGCTGCTGCCGTGTTAGAAGGGTTGTTTTAGGTGGGACCTTTCTGCACAGAGGACTACATAGGTAAGCTAGCTAGCTAGGAGGCCGTGTAGAGTAGAGTACTTGTGCGGCGCCCGCTTGACTAGCTAGCTACTTACTAGCTTACCTGTAAGTAGCAACACAACATGGGAACCCGCCGCGCCAAACCCCGATTACTTAAAACCTCACTGTTCTATAATGATAAAGCCGGGTACCGCGCTGGGCGTCCTCGACGCCATCCGTAGGACCCATTCTTATAGAGTTACTCAATGGACCACCGCCGCCAGGCGGGCATTTTACTTCCTTGACAGACTGGGACACGCCGGCGGTCATTCTCAGTGGGTACATCTACAGCACAGCACAACCCTGTCCAACACCGCCACAGGAATCATCCCTAAGATAGTCTACACCGAACCAAGCACGCACCACCAACCCCGGAAAGCCACAGGGACTACAGCACCCGCCGCAAGCCCCACAACCGGGACGCACATGTCCACCTGTAGGGTGCCGGCGTATGCTCACCGCGGGTGGGCGGCAGGTGTACTTACTGATGTGCTGATGTACAAGCACGCCGGTGTCTGTGCGCGCCGGGGGCCGGCGGGCTTGAGGTGGCGCGGGTCTGGCTGGATTGGGTGGGGTGGGGTGGTAGACTCAGCGTGGGGTGCGTGCTGGTGTGTATGTATGTAGGTCTCGCTATATATAGGGTGGATATGGATGTGGCAATTCTTATAGCAACGTAACCATAGTACGGAAATGGGCAGCTGTTACGATAGTGGTTCTGTAGCTACTGACGGTGCTGGCTCAAACCGGTATCCGTTACCCCGTTTGCGAGCCCGGTTCACCCAAAGGGTGCAGGTCGAGACATATATTACTACTCGAGTACATACATGTGTATCCCTGAGGCCGCATAACACGCAGCCATCCTTATAGCGCTTGCACCGTACGTAGTAGTGTTCCCGCTACAAGCTACAAGGCCACAAGTGCAGTGCGGCCTCCGGCCGCCCACTGCAGTCGGAGAATGAGATGTACCCGTTCTGACTTGGATATTGATGTATCTGTTTAATTTGCCCACATAAATCCATCTTAGCTAGGAGAGGAGTAGCTATATACTGTCCAATCTATCGTAAAGGGCGTCTTATTTCTCGAGTTAAGGGCGGTATATGAAGTTAATTCTGGTTGTTGTAAGTGTTTGTCCTTCGCTCCCTTCCCGGCCCGGTACTCCTCTGTCTCGGACTAGTTCTTTGTGAGCTGTTTAAGGTGTAGTATATAATGCAGTTCTAACCAGTAGAGATCCTTCGTGATTACAACGAGGGAGCTTATACTATTTAGATTAGATGTTTACTTAATCTGCTGGTCCGAGCCGTTTTGTTGGTACACACTACAGTACACTCTCGTTATAAGGGTGGTCGGGACTAAGAATATGTATCCTTTGGGAACTATCCCTACACGAAGTGAGAGGATGCCAACAAGATGGCACCGGTAAATTGTATCCTTATATCGAGTCTACTGTATCATAATTCGCCACGGGGTACATATTTCTGGCCCCAACCTTATAGCGCGAGTGGGCTGTACAGACAAGGACATGAAGGACCGTAAGAGATACGCCCAAAGAGGAAGAAAAAATGTTTGTCCACCAGGGGCGGGGGTCGAACCCACCCCCTTGCGCGGCTGTAGCACCGCTCCTCCGCGACCACCCCAGTTCCTTCCCACAACCACAACAGCCTCTCAACGCACGCTGGTGTGGCTGCTTTGCCCGTTTTGACTAATTGGGTTTGGTCCCGCCTAGGAAAACTTAGTCCCCACCCCCGTCCCGTCCCTTCCCGCATCCGCCTACACCTGTGCCTACACTACATGTACTTACACCTACGCCAAGTACATGTACTTTACCGCTTGAGCGGGTAAAGAGTAAGGTATGTGTTGGGAGGCCCATATGCTTACATCTTGTTGTGTGAAGGTTTCCCGTAAGGCCCTATTAGGGTAAAAACTACTAAATGCACCAAAAGAACATTATTCCGGCATATAAACTTACTTATATATATGAGATTACAGCATGCCTGGTATTCTTTTAAAAAATACATGTATATACATATATCATGCAAGTACATGTACATACATTTCTACCCGCTGCAACCTGCCACCACCTGCTACCCCACCTGCAAGCCCATCTACTTAGTACTTGCCTGCCGCCCATGAGGTTTGCCGTGGATGCGGCCCAGGACAAGCGCGAAGCCGCCGCTGTCGTTTATCCTGTTTCTACTCGCTATGTTTATAGACGGCCCGGTGGACATGGTCGCCTCCGGCCCAGTACAAGAGGGCTTAAGTACTTAAGGTGATAAGTAGGATACTGGTTGAATTGGCTCTAGTATTGCTAGCCTTATAGTTTTTCGCGGCGAGCCACCGGTAGCTACAGTCCTGAATATGTACTTGTACAGACGAAAACACACAGCCGCCTCCCGTTATAGTGATACTGCACATATATGTAGTATTCTCATGACATCTGCCCGTCTCAGCCTTTAGTATGCAATGAGGTTTTTCGATATAAGGATATTTTGCGGAGTATTTAGTGTGAATAAAACTGCAGACGTAGTACGTGTATAATGGTACAGAGTCTCTATAATATAGCGTGGAGACCGAGTATTGGTGGGTGGTGGGTGGGTCGTTGAACTCTGGTGTCTGATTCGCAGCCGGGGCACGCATGGGTTCCGTCTACTGTGTTCATTAGGTCTATACACAGCTTTGCAGACCCGGGAGGCGGGTGATGGAGAGCTATATGTGGTTCAAGTGGTGCCGGAGGTAGGATGTATGTAGACCTACAGAGATGTCTCCGTCCGTTCTCAGTCCCCACGTACAGCCCTCCGGCGCCCCGTTCCCGTTCCGGTATAAGGATATTTGATATCGTGAGATTCTCGTTATAAGGATATTTTATACAAGGATATACTCGCTATAAGGATACCAGTGGCCGGTCCGCAACCGCCGTTTTGCTAGAATTCCCCACTTTCTATAAGGATAATTCGCTATTAATTCGCTATAAGGATACGTACTCTTGGTCCCGACCATATCCTTATAGCGAGAGTCTACTGTAGCAATATTCTCGTTATAAGGATACATACAATTTACTGGTCCGCAGGTGCTATTTTGTTAAGTAGCATCCTTTCACTTTGTATAAGGGTATTTTGCTAAAAGGATACATATTTTTGGTTCCAGCTGTATCCTTATAGCGAGGGTGTACTGCATGAAGATCCATAAAAAAAATGTTTGTCCACCAGGGGCGGGAATCGAACCCACCCCCTTGCGCGGCTGTAGCACCCTCTCCTCCACGACCACCCCATTTCCTTCCCACAACCACTAGCCACAGCCTCTCAACGCATGCTGGTATGACTCCTTTGCTCGTTTTAGACATTTGGGGCGAGAAAGATGGGTTCAAACACGACCCCTAATAAAAATCAGTCTCAACAACAACACCTGCATCTCCCACACCTTCGCTCGCTGTAGCGAAAATGGGGACACATTAGGCGGGGCATCTACTTAGCTATCCTACAGACTGTGGAGACACTAAAATACATAGGATACTAAAGTACATAGGAACGGCATTGGTGATTTCACAGCAAGGAGGTTCACGGATTGACGTTAGGTTCAATTACTACCGAGTTTGAGTTGGCTGCCAGCTCCCGGTCGTGAAAGTGGTGTGTGCGGGGGGGTGGGGACCAGAGGGCCCAAGCAAGGTGATAAACAGGACCTTTTGGCGGGGATTGGTCAGGTTGGTCGCCTTTTTTGCACGGTTTCCACAGTTTTGCGTGGTCCTGAGATGCACCATCAGTTAATGGGCTCAAAGGGTCTGACTTTTAAACCCGGGCTCTTATTTCGACCTGTTCGGATGGGCAGAAGTATCAACATCTACCACACCCCACCACATACAACACCCCACCAAAACTGCCAAGAGCTTTGTCCCGGTGTTATATTCGAACAGCCAGATACAGGAGCACTACCTGGCATCACTTTGGAGGTGAAAATCCATTCTAAGTACATGTACTTATCTACCATCCAGGCAGGCCCTTACAAATTAACGGTACCTCGTACACGGAAGATGCCGTGGCTGGGCCTGAGGCTCTTCAAAGTTCCCGCCCCACCACCTGGTCCGTGCACTTCGACTCCGGGTAACATGCAATTCTGCTGGTGGTCTGACGTAGAAAAAAAAGTTTCATCCCAACTCTTAATTTCCCCCAATTCCAGGGTCCCTCTCTATCTCTCTCTCTCTCTCTCTCTCTGTCTAAGTAGCTGTGGACTCTTCTACAGATTACAAAATAATAACAACAGCAAAAAACCAATTCCTCCTACCAATGGCGAAACGAAAGGCTGAGTCGGAGGAGGAGAGGGAGGCACAAGCTGCTGCCCCCAGCTCCAGATCCCCTCCACCCGTAAAGAAAAGCAAGGCCACCGCGCAAGCAGCTCCTGTGGACGTAAGGTCTTCGTTCCGTAGAGGCCTCTTTGATAAATCGGTGGAGGCGAAATATCGGGAAGAATATGCTTCCTCGACCCCGTATGTGCTGCCTGCTGCCTTCACGGGATATTTGTCCATATATCTACCTCTATAGCTACGCAGTTTGAATTAATGTATTCCCATCTCCCCAATTTTCCAGTTACAAACACGCCGTCATCCACGAGCTTATGGACGACGGTCTTCTCCGCGCCGTCCGCAAAGAGGCCCTCACATCCCTACACTTCACCCCAAAGGAGACGGACATCTACCGGATCCACCAATCTGGCGATTTGGCCAACCTGGATGGCCTTCCGGTGGCCATGCAGCGGCTGCTGCCGTCACTGCGCCAGCTGCGCGACGCCCTCTACTCGCAATCCTTCCGCGACTACATCTGCGCCGTGACGGGCTGTGGGCCTCTCAGCGGCACAAAGACAGACATGGCAATCAACGTGTACACGCCCGGGTCGCACCTGCTGACGCACGACGACGTCATCGGCTCCCGCAGGGTATCATATATCCTCTACCTGACGTCGCCCGATACGCCCTGGCAGGAAGCCTGGGGCGGCGCGCTGCGCCTCTACCCGACCCGTTTGGCCGACGACGGCGTTACCAGGATCCCCGAGCCGCAGTGGGTAAAGGCAATCCCACCCGCTTGGAACCAGCTCAGCTTCTTTGAGGTCCAGCCGGGAATGAGCTTCCATGACGTGGAGGAGGTGTACGAGGGCGAGGAGCGGATCCGCATGGCCATCAGCGGCTGGTTCCACATCCCACAGGAGGGCGAGGCGGGCTACGTCCCGGGCCTCGAGGAGGAGCTCGCGGAGAGGAGTTCGCTGCAGCAGCTGCAGAGCAAGAGCGACACCTTCGACCTTCCAAAGCCCCTCGCAGTCGAGGAGGAAGTCGCCGCCGGGAACCAGAACGAAGAAGAAAACGACCTAGAGGACGAAGACTCGATCCTGACGGAGGACGAGCTCAACTTCCTGCTGAAATACATCGCGCCCACATATCTCACCCCGGACACGCTGGAGCAGCTTCGCGAGGCCTTCATCGAGGACTCGTCCGTGCAGATTACGCACTTCCTGAGCAAGTCCTTCTCTACGCGCCTGCGCTCTCACCTTGAACCGCTCGACCGCCGCGCACCCGCACCCGCACCTGCCCCATGGGCCGTCGCAACCCCGCCCCACAAGCATCGCTACATGTACCTACAGCTACCGCCCGCTTCCACCCCCGCAGACGCAGACATGGACCCGGTGACGGACCTGCTCACGGTGTTGTTCCCCTCGCGGCCGTTCCGGAAGCTCCTGCAGTTGGCGACGGGAATGAAGGTTTCGCGCGCGGCGGGCTTGCTCGCGCGACGGTTCCGCCGCGGGTTGGACTATACGCTTGCGACTGGAGATACGGGTGTCGGCGCGATCGATGAGAATGGGGAGGGCGATGGTGCAGCCGCGGCGGCGGGGATGAGGGTTGAGGTTTGTTTGGGGATTACGCCGTCCAGGGGGTGGGGCGGCGAGGAGGATGAGGACGAGGAAGAAGAGGAGGAGGAGGGGGCGAACGGAAAGTCAAAGGGGAATGGAAAGGCGAAGGGCAAAGGGAAGCAGAAGGTGCCGAGGCCGAGCAAGTTTGATGATAGCGAGCGCACAATCGGCGGATATGAGATGTATGCCCCGCACCCTCAATTCCATTCCGCTCTGAGACAACTAACAGTCCACACCATAGGTACATGGCCGGCGACACCGACAGCGACACCGACAGCGAGTCCGACTCGGACAGCGCCTCCGACACCCCCAATACCAAGCCCAAACAAAGAACAAAAAAATCAAAACCCGACCCAGCAATCTACCAAGCCCCCAAGACAGAAGACGACGACGACAGCGTCCTCTTCACCATGCCCGCGGCGTGGAACAGGATCAGCATCGTGTTGCGCGACGAGGGCGTCCTCAAGTTCGTCAAGTACGTTTCTGCAAGCGCGCGCGGGGATAGGTGGGATCTGGTTGGGGAGTGGGGGGTGGATCAGGAGGAAGGGGAGGGGGAATGGGAAGGGATTGTGGACGGCGAGGAGGAGGCGGAGGGGGAGGGCGAGGGCGAGGGCGAGGAGGGGGAGGGCGAGGAGGGGGAGGGCGAGGAAGAGTAGATTAGAGTAGGCCATCCGCTTCTCCCGCGCGCGAAGTTGCTGTGCTGCGGGAAGAGAAACGGCATGCTGTGTGGTAGATAGACTAACCTATAACGATACCGATAACAATAAATATAGCAATTTTGCCTCTCTTGTGCCCGTTCTTAATCCTATGTAGCCATAGACTATCACAGCGGGGATGTATGCTTGCCTGGGTGCGGGCGCGAGTGTGGCCTAGCGGGTGTGGCATCGGGGAAGTGGGGCCGCCGGCGCATACTTATGTACTTACTAACAGTGGGCCACCTCGCGGCCGGTCTACAGTCTACATAGTCGCACCCTACAAGAAGTAACTTTTAAAAAGGGTGTTCTCGGGCTAAATAAGTAGCCTTCTCTCCTTGTCTAGTAGGGGACGAACTATAAGGGTACGGGTTCGTGCCCTTGAGTGTTGCCCGTAAGGCATAGAGCACCAGGCACCCCCCAGCGTAAGGCACGGGATTGAAACAAAGTTGGCGGCTTCAACAGTGTATGGGATATGTAGGGTAGTTGATGCTAGTACTACGGGGATGTAGAATCGAGCTGCACCCCCCAATGATAGGGAACAGCGGTGGGGGCAATAGGTTCTCACCAAGTACATTAGTATATATTTATTACTAAATTCCGGAACGTTACGTCACACTCTAAGCGCCGGCCAGCTCCTGCGTTGGGACCATTGAAGTTTTACCCGTTGCGGGTTGGGTCCATTGTAACTGTTGCTGGGGCTACGTGGGTTTAAATAGGCGGGGCGGGCCACCACCGTCGTGCGTTGAGAGGCTGTAGCTTAGTGGTTGTGGTTGTGGGATGGAAATGGGGTGGTCGTGGAGGAGAGGGTGCTACAGCCGCGCATGGGGGTGGGTTCGATTCCTGCCCCTGGTGGACTAAATTTTTTTTTAGGGGGGGGAGGGGGGGGGGAGAGCGGCTAGTCTTGGGGAGGAAGGGTGTGTCGTGTCTACGGCCTAGAGTCTAGAGTCTACAAAACATGTAAAGTTACATACATACTCTACATATGTACCTATCTTATTTCTCCGCCGCTAGGCCGGCCCCGGACGCGGTTTGTGCCGCGGGCGTGGTGGGGGTCGCGGGTAACCGGTGGTTCATGCCGGTGTTGCTCACTGCTCGCCTTTGGTGGCGGGGCGCCCAAATACTCTGCCGCTATGAAACCCCTCTCCTCGCCCTATGTCCCCATATAAATATTCGCTTGTGGCATTCGGCAATACATATATAGATGATCTAGAGTAGAGACGTTGTGACCACCCTCTAATGAACCTGCATCCCCGCCCCGCCCGCCCCGCCCGGAAAACAGCACCCCCCTCCGCCTAAACTAATTCCTAACGCAACAAAACGCTGCATGTAATTTATGTAGGGCAACGCCGGCGCCCCCTAACTTCTCACGCGCGGGTCTATAGATCTAGCTACATGTAGCCATACATACCCGATTGACCATGCCCGGTCCGCCAGCTAGGCCTAGCACATATAGAGGCCGCCGCCCCCCGGAGCCATAACCACCCCTAACCCAGCCCGCCAAGTAATGCGGAAAGTATAATACAGCACGCTACGCCTGTCAATGATCACACCCCCCCCCCTGTCAATGTACATGATGATGATGTAATTAGCCGGACAGGGCTGCACCCCCTGCCGTGTCAATGATCGCGCTAGCGGAAAAAGAGTGGTGGTAGCAACCGCGGTCATTGGATGTCACTCGGTGAAACGGTGACGGCTCATGGATGTTGGTGGTGAGGCTGCGGTTGATGGTACTTAAGGGGCTCGGTCGGAAAGGGGGCGGTGGTTTGCTTGCATCTACATACATACATACATACATACATACATACATACATACATACATATATATAGTGCTAGGGAGTTGACTAGGTGGAGAATATGTTCGGGTATGCGAGATTTAGGGAGAACCATATATATTTCATCCCCCCCCTCTGGTAATAAGCTGCTCTATCGAGTTTGAGTACAATGGCTCATAAGAAAATATATAAACCAAATGACGGGCTAATCTGGCAAGAGAAAAAGGAAGGGGAAATGTTTTTAAAATCAACTGGAAGCTAGGGAGACTGTAGCATCGTCTTCACTTTGAGTATTGTCCTGTAATCAAGTTAGCAACGGATATTTACGAGATTAAGGGAGGCATACTAATAAGACTAGCGGACTAGATCCTTTTCATCTCCTTCTTTATCAATTCTACTATCATCTTATTACCACCGGAGGTTGCTGCCTCCAATGCTGTGAATCCATAGACACGCGCCGAGAGGGCGTTGACATCCGCCCCCTCTTTCAACAGTCGCTCCACTATGGCAAGGTGCCCTGCTCCTGCCGCCGCCTGCAGTGCCGTGCGTCCTTCGTACTCTACCGCTGGGGCGTTGACATCCGCCTTCTCTTTCAACAGTCGCTCCACTATGTCAAGGTGCCCTGCCCCTGCCGCCGCCTGCAGTGCCGTGCGTCCGCCGCGCTTTGCCGCTGGGGCGTTGGCATCCGCCTTCCCTCCCAACAGTCGCTCCACAATGTCAAGGTGCCCTGCTCCTGCCGCCGCCTGCAGTGCCGTGCGTCCGTCGTACTCTAGCGCTGGGGCGTTGACATCCGCCTTCTCTTTCAACAGTTGCTCCACTATGTCAAGGTGCCCTGCTTCTGCCGCCGCCTGCAGTGCCGTGCGTCCGCCGATCTTTGCCGCTGGAGCGTTGACATCCGCCTTCTCTCTCAACAGTCGCTCCACTATGTCAAGGTGCCCTGCTCCTGCCGCCGCCTGCAGTGCGGTGCGTCCGCCGCGCTTTGCCGCTGGGGCGTTGACACCCGCCTTCTCTTCCAACAGTCGCCCCACAATGTCAAAGTGCCCTGCTCCTGCCGCCGCCTGCAGTGCCGTGCGTCCGTCGTACTCTACCGCTGGGGCGTTGACATCCACCTTCTCTTTCAACAGTCGCTCCACTATGTCAAGGTGCCCTGCTCCTGCCGCCGCCTGCAGTGCCGTGCGTCCGCCTTCATGTGCTGCTGGGAAGTTGACAACCGCCTTCTCTTCCAACAGTCGCTCCACTATGTCAAGGTGCCCTGCTCCTGCCGCCGCCTGCAGTGCCGTGCGTCCGCCGCTCGTTGCCGCTGGGGCGTTGACATCCGCCTTCTCTCTCAACAGTCGCTCCACTATGTCAAGGTGCCCTGCTTCTGCCGCCGCCTGCAGTGCCGTGCGTCCGGCTTCATCTGTTGCTGGGACGTTGACACCCGCCTTCTCTCTCAACAGTCGCTCCACTATGTCAAGATTCCCTGCTTCTGCCGCCGCCTGCAGTGCCGTGCGTCCATAATAATATACCGCTGGGGCGTTGACAACCGCCTTCTCTTCCAACAGTCGCCCCACTATGTCAAGGTGCCCTGCTCCTGCCGCCGCCTGCAGTGCCGTGCGTCCGCCTTCATCTGCTGCTGGGGCGTTGACATCCGCCTTCTCTTCCAGCAGTTGCTCCACTATGTCAAGGTGCCCTGCTTCCGCCGCCGCCTGCAGTGCCGTGCGTCCGCCGCTCTTCGCCGCTGGAGCGTTGACATCCGCCTTCCCTTTCAACAGTCGCTCCACTATGTCAAGGTGCCCTGCTCCTGCCGCCGCCTGCAGTGCCGTGCGTCCGTCGTACTCTAGCGCTGGGACGTTGACATCCGCCTTCTCTTCCAACAGTCGCTCCACTATGTCAAGGTGCCCTGCTTCTGCCGCCGCCCGCAGTGCCGTGCGTCCGCCGTACCTTGCCACTGGGGCGTTGACATCCGCTTTCTCTTTCAACAGTCGCTCCACTATATCAAGGTGCCCTGCTTCTGCCGCCGCCTGCAGTGCCGTGCGTCCGCCGTACTCTGCCGCTGGGGCGTTGACATCCGCCTTCTCTTTCAACAGCCGCTCCACTATCACCGCCTGCAGTGCTGTTCGCCCTCCACTGTCCGCGCCCGGCGCGTTAGCATCTACCCCACCCCCCAAAAGTAGTTCCACTATTCCTGACTGCCCTGATTCCGCTGCTGCCTGTAGCGCTGTCCTACCGCCATGCATTGCTGCCGGTGCATTGATATTTGCCCCATTTTCCAACAAGAATTTCACAGTTTCTAAACTACCTTCACCAGCTGCTGCTTGTAGCGCTGTTCCCCCCGAAAACAACCCTAACCAACTACGCACTTTCCCACCCGCCAAACAACCAGCTAATGTATGATTATAGAGCCATAGCGGGGTATATTCAACCCCTATCCCTCTATCATACTGCACTCGATACCAACATTCCGCACCGAGAGATACAGGTGCCGCGTTGATATCAGCATTAAGGTCTAAGAGCAGCTTTACAAGCTCCAGATTGCCAGCTCCTGCTGCCGCTTGTATAGGAGTCCTCCACCCATGGATTAGTGTCAGATCAAGAGGAATCGAGTCGTTGGTTTTGGTTTGTGCTTCCTTAGGGTTTACCTCCGATTTATGCTTTTTAAGGTATGAGGCCAGTTGGTCCGTAGGCATAAAGGCCCCCCCCCTTTGGCGAACAGCTATCATGATTCTAGCTGCTTCGAGGGCCAATGTACGTGATCCCGCGCTCGGAGTCGATATATGTTGATCCCATATTGACTCTGCTAGGTAACCGGCCGCTACTTCCTTTCCCTCATCCAGTGCAAACCAAGCAAATTCCAAGATCGTCTTAGATCTAACTCTTTGATGAGTGTACCTGTCGAATTTCAATGCCATAAACGTATCTTCAAATATGCTATTGAAGTCCATTTTTGGGTTGTGATATTTTTGGCTAATGCATAGATTCACCAGAATCTCTTCCCGAACAAAAGAGCAACCTTCGGTTATTCGATCTTGCAATACCGCAAAAATCCGATTCCACTGTTCTGTCGACTCCTTGCTGATAGCGGCCTTCAAGAGTTTTGTAGTTCGTCTTAAGAGATATCGATCAGTGTCGTCTGTGAGATTAACGTTGGCAAAAATATATTGACCGATGCTAAGTATTTCTCCCCATCGGTGATTACTCTCAAAAACGAATGCCATGTTTCTTAGATTTTCATACACCCCATTAACGGAAGGGATTTTTTTGGCGGAGCGTAACGCAGGAGTGATAATCATATAGGCCTCTTCAATTGAACCAAGCCGAGATTCATGAAAGCTCGATGCGAGTAAGTCCATGTTTGTGTTGACCAGCCCACATTTATTCCACAAACCGCCCTCCATATCGAATTCTATCCCACCATTGGGCTCGGTAGCTATAGTACGCCGATCAGTTGTTCCGCCCACCTCTTTGATAACCTCTGCCACGGCAAACATGAATGCCGCGTACAGCTCCTGAATACATAGTGTTTTGAGACTCGACCCAGTATCGGCACACCAAACTTTTCCTTCGGCGGGTAGGCCCACCCGACCGAAGTACCTCATCTCATTAGGCATGTACTCTCCACAAACTGGTCTTGTCCCGCGATTGGTCCATATTCTGTAGTCGGTCATATCTTCAAAAGAAGTAAGGGATAAACACTGGATGTTTTTGGGTCGGTTCGGTGTCCTATCCTCTTCCACGAGAGAAGCTACCCAAAGGCAAAGGATGGCTTCAAGCGCTCCTTCTTCGACTCTCCATGGCTTCCACCTCTGGTTCTGGTCCTTCTCTCTCTTGATAACCATTTTTATTTCCGATGTTTGCGGACTTTCCTTCTCTACATTTGCCTTCACTTGGAGGACCCATTTAAACGTTTCGTTGTCTTTGTGCTCATCAAGCAATATCATGTTTTGGTAAATGGTATTCATTGCTGCCTCGATTGCATTCTTGAGGTTTCGAACATGTGCCCGGTCTTCTAGTTTCCAGTCGTCTGATAGCTCTGCAAGTCTTGCCCGGATTGTCATTACTTCCATGGCCATTCCTTCCATGGCGGGATGATATGTGGGGCGGTTCTCTGGTCCCGAATTTCCGGGGTCTTCATTAGGCTTTTTGGGAATCAATGACCCGGGCCCCGAAATAACCACCCATGTTTCGCACTTTTTCAAGCTCTTAGCAAGCCAGTCTAATTCATACCCCTCCACCTCGTCAGGTTTTGTTATTTTGTTCTCACTCTCCCTTTGTATATGCGCACAAGATCGTATAGCAGTCATGACTAAAACAGCCCCTAATTGCGCTGCTATTACTGACGAATGCATCGAACGCATGGCAACAAATTGCGTGATAAAGCCGAGTAATGCGGCACTGATGCCAGCTGTAATCCGAAAGAGCTGGCTTGCTTCCCGTGGGCTTTTGTGTGATGTTATGATTTCTTTGCCAGGGGTTTTGCGTGCAAACGATTCAAACCGCTGATCGCCGACATTTTGCCCTCCTTGTTGAAGCCAGATAACATCAAACATATCATTGTTGGCTGGTACCCAGACATTTTCTTCCGTACTCAACTCCACAACCTGTGCACATAGATACATTCCAATGGCAAGCACTGTTGTTCCTACCAGAAAGAGTGGGAAACCATAGACTATCGGTGGAGCATCATTCTTTTCGACCCTCAAAATATACTGAGTAATCGCGGCATACACAAGCACACCGCCCTGAAGGGTAAACCCGGCTATAACGAAAAGAACTAAAACCGCCTTTGGTACAGGCTTCATACTGACGTTTAGTGAGAGGTTTGGGGGGGGTTGACGTCCTCGGCTTTCCGGACCCGCGCTTCCCCTCCCCTTTGCCTCGTACAAACCCTTAGAGATCGCCTCCTCGAAGGTATAAAGTTGCAATTGATTCTCGTCCGAGCTACCCCTATAAACAAGTTGTAACAGGACTGGGTGACCAAGAACCCTAACGACACCTTCACCATTCCACAGCTCGCAGACATCTGAAGATGTGGAGGACATCAAATCGGCTTCTACCTCACCACGACTTTCCTTTGATCTACCAACGAGCGCTCTCAGTTTCGGGCCACCCCCAACACGAATTGCTGATACAATGGCAGTGATGATGCCTAGAGGAGCAAGACAAAATATTAGACTGTCAACCCAACTCAAACTCTCGCTCATGTACTGTTTGGTGACTTGCTCCCCGAAGAGTGCGAGCAATGGGGCCAAATCGCTCCCGAGGTTATTGGCGAAGTCATCCCACCCTCCTGCTGGTTCACAGGCAGAGCCTGTACATGCGGCATTCACGTAGCTGGGGATGGCAAGACAAGCAATGGGCAAATAGATTCTTGTGAGGAATTTGGCTCGGAAGTCGGGAGGAGACGGCAAGAACAGAGTTCCCATCTGCATCACAGATCGAGTGGTTTGTTATTCCCTTTGCTCAGCCTCTGTATAGTCAGCCTACCAGAATTTTAAAAGGGCTACAAATGACAATAGGTGTGAATACACTTACTTTGAAAGGTAAGCGTTGGTGCGACCACGCAAGATCCAAAGCTAGGGATTATAGATCAGGGGGGGTCCTAATAAGAAAATAACATCAGCATTTCTACCATTCCCGTTTTAGTAAGGGAATGCTCCCATACTTCTGATAAAAGCCACTTCCTAAGAGGTCTAACTATATTTTCGTCTTGATGTCTGGAATTCTCGGAAGGAGCTTGTAAGATATCACTACTAGGACGAGAGGTTAGATACCAGGTGTAAAAACCGTATCACTATCATAAAAACACTAGGAAAATAAGAGTAAGCCCTACCTGGGAATTGTCTTGTCGTAACAAATTCTTGCGTCTGGTTATGTTCTATGTGATCGAATACTCTGGGGGAAGAGCGGTTTAAATCACTAGCGAACCTCTAGCTAACATGTTTTTTCTGTGCAGCGAGACGCGGCCCTGCTTACCGTGACCCTACCCTATACCAATTAATATTGACATTATAAAATCTGATTCGGAAGTGAAACATTGTTAGAGCCCACACTCACTGCACAACACCGTATAAAATTGAGGGGAGATAGCACTGTTCAATTCTATTGGATTAGCAACCTACTCTTCTAAGGCAACACTGCATTGCAGCCTGCAAAATCCTAGTTTATACGGACGGTTGCCAAGGGGCAGTTTTGTAGAGGAGGCCTTTTTACAGCCAACACCGCTTTTGGCAACCGTCCGTATAAACTGAGATTTTACGTATGTCCTGGGACATTTGCGAGATCTCTCTCATGCATGAAAGTCATGTGATATTCATTGTGCTGTAAAATATGTTCGGGTACGCTGTTTGCTGCATTATCAGCTTGTGAAATGCCATAGACTTCGCTGAGTGCTGCTTTTCCAGCCCTAACAACCGCGAAAGGCGAAGAGAAATGCGCACTACGCACAACTATTCGCCAGGGCGCTTCCGATTGATAACCGTATTCTTAGTGGTGTCGACGGAATACGTCCCGCAGGCCACGTAGCTCGGATGTATTGATTTGCTTGCGACAGGCAAGAGGTACTCAAACGCATGTAAGCGCTGAGATGTAGCCGCTGTTGGGTTAAGTACTGCATGTACCTACTCTACTCACCCAAATCCGGGCCGGATAATGCTTGCACGCGTACTTACTTTGCCAGAATATCTCGTGGTCGTTAATTCTGAACCAATCCCTTCGTCGGCGTAGCACGTTGTTAATGGATATTCTTTCAGAAAAGTCTGCCAGAGCGCAAAGTGAGTAGAGTGGCCCGACCCCCGCATAATTAAGAACCTTTGGGTCTTATTTGCTGATCATAATCGATGCTGTATGTATACTTCATATCATATCTACCATAAAACTGAGCCTCCAGCCCAAGCCGGCGCCTACTATTACGTTAGAAGTTCTCCGTCAAATAACGTGCCGACAACTCATGACTTCTCCCGACCTTCTCTAAGTAGATTCCTACCGCAACGCCAAACCCAACATACCCATCGGCCGACCCACTATCCTGGGCGTATGAGACATTCCCGAAATCTCTCTCATGTATTAGCGCTGCTTATGTAGGAAGTGACTGACTAGAAGAACAAGCAGTTTCAAGCAGACTACAGCAAACAGCTTACCCGGACATGTTTTACAAACAAAAGATCTCGCAAATAGAGACTTTGCGCAAATGGAGCCAGCTGTATTATCCGGTAACCTGATTGATGCCGGTCCTATAGCCTGCTAATCAGATAATTGAAATATAGAGCTGGCTCCATTTGCGCAAAGTCTCTAATGTCTCATACGCCCAAGACATACATACTCACCTAACCAGAAAAAAAAAACCCCCCAAAACACAGTTCCCTCGAGTGAGATATGATGACGCACAGCTCACCGTAATCATCCATCCTCAACCTCAATCCACATCCAAAACTTCTAATATTAGCACTATCCACCCCAACCACCCATGCAAGAGAGCAAACAAAACACACCGTCGGAGCCCACCATCAACCTCCACCGCCGGTAGCGAGGTGTAAAGGGGAAGGGTCAACACGTACCTACATCTCCGCCACCCTGCCCATCTTCTCCTTTTCTACCACAAGATCGAATCTCCCATACCACCCTACACATCAGCACCCAAACCAGGACTGCGGGACGGGCCCGTTCCAGAAAGGTGCCATCCCGGTATGCATTTCCTCAAATCCCATTCATCCATCATGCCCCTCTTCCCCCTGGGATGCAATATTGCAACCCCAATTGCACACCGGGTGATATGGCATGATTTGAGGCCTGCCAGATAGAGCGTAGGTAGATGTTCCCAATTACTAGAGCATAGTGGGCGTTAGTACAATAGCTCCTGCAGAAGAAGAAGAAGGAGAAGAAGCTAGGCCCCAAGTCAAAACCTGTCCGCTTCTCCACAAGTTACCCGTCTACCCCTTCCTGTCCTTACTCAACTGTCCTGCTCACCATAACCTAGAACTTCATCATTACTCTCACGCGTGGGGTTACAATCCGCTGACTTACACATGTAGACTATTCTCCGTCCGTCCCGCCGACAATCATTTCCTTAATTTAGTGCCTCCCTACGAAAAATAGACTCAGTTTTTCCGGGCTAGGGGCCCCCCTCCCCCCCCCAAAAAAGTGGGACCACAATTGCATTGCAATGAGATTTGACATCTCCGCCCCATGCCCCCTAAACCACAGCAATCATCCAGCACCGAGACGAGACGCACATACCCCCTCTTCCTCTGCTTCCAACGGTCTGACAGCCGTTGACGCTACAGGTATGCATGGCCGGGAGTTTGAGCTGTTCGGCAACTGGTGCGGGTCGCAGAGCCCAAACACCATGCCAGTCCCAACTCGGCAGCCTCGAGATCCCACATCTACGGGAATTAGAGCGATCATAAAGAAGCGCAACTATATGAAGGGGATGAAGTGCCGGGACGGAGTAAAGGGAAGAGGAGGGTAACATGTAGTTTATCGGGTAAACGTTCACCCACCCACGTACCTATCCACATACCAACCCTTAATTGCAGCTGACATATGTAAGTATACTCTACATCCAAAGCAGTTAGTTTAGAAAGCTTCGCCGCCCCAACTAGGCTAGTCTCCTGCTGCCATACCCATACATGCACTTAGAGTACCTGGACCCCCCCAGAGGACAATAATGGTACCTGCATCCCTCCTTAACCTAACCACTACCTTCCATAAATCTCCGTGCCCGTTTCAGCGCAAGTAGGAGAGAGGGGGGGATTCTGCAAGTCAAATCACAACAATCGAGGGTGAGTAAGTATGTCAACAATAACTATGTCACAGTCTTTATTCCTTCTTTCCCACTATATAAGCAGCAGCAGCTATGGATCCTTTTGCCCCCCGCCCCCGCCCCCGTTCCGCTCGTCCGCCCGCCAGCATCCAGCGCCGCGTCCCAAGAAAAGAAAGGATACCTCCCTACCACCAACCCCTCCCCCCCAAAAAAAACCCCAACCGAAAAATCTCCCTTTTATACCCACTATAAAAGAAACAAAAAAACAGACCCAATTTTTTTGGTGAGAATAAAACGACAATAGCCCAATTGAACCACCCATCCATAAAAGCGTTGAAACAAAAAATGTTGATCCGTTGCCCAAACATCCCAAAAAAAAAAAAAAAAAACAATAACATAAGAGGGAGAAAAGAAAAAAAAAATGGGGGTATGACTGAAAAAAAGATGCTCATATTCCAAAAGGGAAAACACCCACAGAGGAAGATATATAAAAAAAAAAGCATAAAAGAAAAGCAATCCAGTTGGGCGGGGGGTAAAAAGGGAAGAAGAAGTTTCTAGATACAAAACATTAATGAGCGGTGGCCGTGAAAAATACCCCCCAGAAACCCAACTGCAATCAGTTTGCCTGAATAAACGAAAACGCTATCGCCATGATCCCATAAACCCTGAAAAAGAACGAAGATACAAACAAAAAAAAAAACCAAATGAGCCCCTATAAAGATGAAAATAAAAAAAAAAAAAATCAAGACGCCTCTCCCTAATGCTGCCCAACACGAAGTGGCTTTCTAGCCCAACCAACCAATGTCCTCCATCCCGATCCTCTTTCCTTTGCCTCATTCAGGACGCTCCCCACCGTATCCGTCGCCAGAGACCACTCGCCCTCCCCGGCCTCATTGCTAGTCTTCAGCATCCACTTCTCCCAGATCCAGCTCCCCACCAATCCTGTGATGGGGGAAGCGTTTTCCAGACTCCCCTTCTTAGTGCTACCCTCTTCCCATGCCTCCATCTTCTTCCGCACCTCCTCCTTGACCATATCCAGATCCTGCGACTCGTGTGCGGGAAGGTTCTTGTCCTTCGACGGGACTTTTGGTTTCGAGCACGGCGGGGCCATCGGCAGAAACATCCAACTGCGCTTAATTTCGCCGTACCCGGCTCTATTTAGCCTCGAGATCCACTTCTTTGTCGGCTCAGGATCATAACCCTTCGCCTGGAGGCTCTTCCCGAACTTCTCCGAGAGCTCGCTGCCCAGAGGGCCCGGGTTGATGATGTCATTATCAAACAGGGTGAACTCCAAGTGCCCGCCAGGCTTCAGCACGCGTAGACACTCCTCCAGGCACAGGTCATACTCATCCATGTTCTGATCGTTCTGTGGGCGCGAGGGCACAGTGGTCTTCAGGTTCAGGTACAGCGTGCGCGCTGAGACCACGTCAAAGTGGTTAGACGGGAATGGGAGCTTCCAAAGGTACGACACAACCAAGTGCCGGTGGTTCTTCGGGCCCCGGTATTTATCCGCCGAAAGTGGGGTATCCTGGGACTCGGGGTCTTCTACCGAGGATTTTCCGTGGGTACGAGTGGTAACGGTGTAGACCTTGGCCTTTGGATAATCATAGGCGCAGTGCCAGCCCCAATCCGCTAGATAGAAGCATTAGAAACCGTCGAAATAAAAGACCTAGACTGTAGATATGTAGCAGATAGACAGTAGTGAATGAATGCATACCAATAGGTAACCCGCCCAAATCCAGCACCCTTCTCCTCTCATGATCTGGCACCGACTCGACCACAACATTCTCCAGCATCTGCGTCGCTCTCTGATCCATCTTGACCGTCGCACGCCTCGTCAGCCTCTTCGCTGACGCCGCCAGTAGAGTCTCGTGTCCCGGGCTGATGATGACCCTCCCGAAATTCATCCACCTTAGGGCCATCAGTGCCCATAAGCTTGTCAGAATCTCTTCCCCGACTTCCCTCTGCTTCGCGGGAACATTCCCGCCCGCCGCCTTCCCGCCCGCAGACCTTCGCTTCGACCCGCCTGCAATCAGCGGGTAGTCCTGTCTCAGATGTGAGCAGATGCGCTGCGCCTGCAGCGCATCGAAGCGAGGCATCCTATGCACAAACGAGTCATTCTCGCCCGCGCTCTTGACAAACGTCCTGAAGGCGCGAAGATACGACGAGTCCTTTGTGGCATCATCCTGCTGTTCGTCCAGTAGAAGGATCTTCTCTTCGGCGGGTGTTGGCACCATCGACGTTGTGACAACCTCCGGGGCCAACGACTGTAGGATAACCTCCTTTGCGTCCTTATCATCCTCGGCAACCCGGATCTGTACCTCCTTGTAAGTATCGGTGGTCTCCATGTAGGCATCCATCAGGGCATCGATAGATTTGGTTGTTGTTGAGGCTGAGACGTCGCCCGGGCTCTCCGGCGGGAGCTCGTTTAGGATGACCTGCGTCATTTGTGGAGTCTGCGGGGGAAAGTACGAGTCGGAATTGTTATGGTGATGATGATTGTTACTGCTGGTGCTATTGTTATTTTTATTTTGGTGCCTAGGAGAGAAGTTCTCGCTTCTGCTAGAGAAGAGTGGTAAGACACCGAGACCGTCGGGAGTTTCGTCAAACAGGATTCCGGTTGGGATGAAGTCGTCGTCGGACGGGAGCGTCTCATAGGCAGCGGTTGTATGCGGGGGGGGTTGCCGTGGTGTATAAGAGGATGGACTCTGCGTAAGCGCCGGACTCCTTGTCGTGTGACCGGGCAACTCCGACAAGCCGGACGAGGAAGCGCTAGGTGTAAACAATGAGTGAAATAGTGTTGGAGAGGGTATTCTGATGATTCCCAGGCCATCGTTTTTCTCGGCCTGTTCAAGGAACTGTCTGCTCAGTCGCTTACTGCGATTGCTGCGAATCTCCCCAACGCCAGCACTGCTTGGAGGGTGGGGGACATCAGGTGCAGGACGGTGTGGAGGGGGATTCGATGATGCAGGGGAGGAGGGAGAGGAGGCGGGGGAGAAGCCATTTGTTGTTTCTTCCGACTCTTGAGCAGAGGGAAGTGATGATGAAGGGGTGACGGTGTTGGGGGTGAGGTATTGATTTTGGTTGTGGTGATTGTAGTTGCCGTTGTGGATTGTGGTGATAGTCAGATTCTTTGTGTCGAGGGCAAACAGTATGGGCTTTGGTGGGGGTGTTGGAGGGGCAGAAGGGAGGGATGTGACAGAGATAGTGAGAGGCTCATCCACAGACGCGGGAGCACTCCGTGGAGGAGTAGTAACAACGACCAGCGACCTCTTCTGCGTCCAGTTCTTTGGCGGCGGCGCAGGTGGAGGGGGGGATAGTGATCCATTATATCGCATATCATCCTGCATTGGTACACTCCTCGGCGTCACTCTCGTTCTCGGGCTTACAGGACTCTCTCCACCACTCCCATTCCCACCACCATTCCTACCACCACCATTACCACCATCATTCCTACGGCCACCACGCAACATCAGGTACCCATCCTCATCTGTGTCAGCGCCGCCATCGGAAGGCAGTGAGTCCTCATTCAGATCCTCGTCCAGAGAGTCGTCAAATAGATCCTCATACTCCCCATACAGTGCGTCCTGCCCTTTCCTCGCCGGTCTGGTCCTGTTCTTCCTGAACGTGGTCGGGTCAAACTCCGTGTCCCCATTAGCAATCTGCTGCTGCTTGTTGCGATTCCTGCCCAGAAAACTCTTTGAACGGCTCGACATGATTGAGGTGTTGCTTTTGCGTGTGCTGCCAGTGCCCACGCTCGCCGTGGGCGAGCCCGACCTCTTATTAATAAACGTCGTCCCCCTACCGGACATCCTTGTCGAATTACGAGGGGACGTTGATGCTTGGGAGTCGGAAGAACCCCAGGGTGAGAATGGCCGTTGCAGGGGATCCGGGGCCACTATAGAAGCGGAGTATGAGCTAGTGGGCGAGCCGGGTTTCGACGTTATTATCGACGGGGCGGACGTGGGTGCCGTAGATATTGTCGACAGCGCAGACGACGACGAGGACGAAGCCGCCCGCCGGGGCGACCGCGATTTTGTGCCCATTCGAAACATTATATTGAACAGGGGGGCACCAGAGGATGAAGATTGAGGGGAAACACCGACAGTATTGGTGGTGCTGCTGGTAGTGGTAGCAGTGATAGCAGAATTCGTATTATTATTCCCAGTACTGATAGTGACAGTAGAACTTGCACTGGTATTGACAACGGTCGACTTGATCTGACGGGGGGTATAGGGGGACGACGGATCAAGAGTAGTAGGAGCAGCAGGCTCAGTATGAGGAAACGGGGTGGTGTTATTGCTTTGTGGAGAACAGTGGGGCGTGACAGGCGGGACAGATGAGGTTTGCACGGAAGGCGTATATTGGGCCGCCCACGGAGCCTGTTGCCGTTCGTCTCTTGAATCGTCGCGAGCAGCAGCATCCACTGCACCTGCGCCTGTGCTCAGATGTATCAAAGGTGGTGGAGGCTGTCTCATTTGAGAGCACTAGATTCGTCAAAAAAAAAGTATACGACGAGGGTGATATAGTGTGGGACCGCTCTCGCCCCGGGGGGGGCCTTCTTCGTTCGCTCTCAAGAAGCTAGAGTGCGAGAAGGAAAAAAAAAATCTACCAGGATATCGGAAATAGAGTAGTATAGTATAGTAGTAGCCAGTATAGTAGTAGTAGCAGTGCCAGTAAGTATTAGCAGCAGCAGCACCCCCTCTCTATCCCTCTATCCCAGCTTTCTTCTACCGAATAACTTATTGATATATTCAATGCAGTAATAGTGGCTCTCTAGAACGGGGGGCGGGAAAAAAAATAATATTATAACAATTGATATTGAAATATCTCCGAGCGCATGCAGGCAGTCCCTGATAAGCAAGTAGGTACAGTTGTTCTACTTTACACCCAGTCCGGTGGGTTAAAAATGGCTCTCAAGAAACTGTCTCGGTGTGAACGTTACCAGTAGTATCACTGATATTATTACCCTCGAGTCTTAATTGCTCGCCCTCTCTGCCCTCTACATACGAGATAATGTATGTCAATAGAGCTGATGGGGCCGGCGGCGGCGTTGCAGGGTTTTTTTTCCCTTTCTTGTCCTTTTTTGCTTTTTTCGTAGTTACGTTTTTCCACTTTTCTTTCCCCTGAGACTCCGAAGAAGTAAATATGGCGCTGCTGCAGCACAAAGAGGCCGAAAATATCTCAACCACAGTACTAGTAGAGTATAAACGGGGTATGTTGCGGTTGAAGCTGTTGCGAAAGGAAGTGTAAAGGGCAGAGAGAAAAATTCTGATCAAGCTACTGGATTAGTAGCTGATCAAACAAACGTTAACGTGTGTCCCCCGCTGGTGCAACCATTGCATGTACTTACTGCAGTCCAGTGCAATGCAGCATCCACATGTTTCTCGTGGTCTTGTTTATATTACCTCTTTTTTTCTCTCCTTTTCCCCCACCCCCCGGCCCCGGCATTACCCTACCAGTATGCTGCCGGAGAATCCTTTTAAGAAAAGCATATTGCACTCCGAAGTAAACAGAGACACTATCATCATCATCATCATTGATCATCGCGCTGCAAGTAAGCGACCGACGCACCAAGATGCAATGAGGCTGCAACACCACCGAAAAAGGCATCGTCTGGAAGCTGCAAAGAAGCTGGAGTGGGATAAAGGCGGGGGGGCGATGATGTGCAGGTCAGGTCTCATTTTTTTTTACTTTCTTTTTCTTTTGAGCTAGCATCCGCACACCTGGGCAGGGCAGGACACACGAGCAGGTAGGCTAGGGCGGTATTGCCTCGTTCACGATCTCGAGTACGAGTATCATAATATGCGATGGAGATTATACACATAGTCGATTAGAGTAACTTGCGGCGTCGGAACCGAGGATCGAGGAGATATATCCCCCGGCTAGGGCCTGCAGCAGCAACTCAAAATATCACCATCACCAGTGGTAGGCCGGGGCGGCGGCCCACTGTAATCAATACGATATTCCATTACCACCCTCCTCTAGCATCAATCTACCTCACCTCACCAAGTACGTACCGCGATAGTTTCACACGCCACACACATTTCACCACGCACCACACCACCCTACACACCTGTCTGCGCAAACCCTCCCCTTCTTCCCTTGATCCCTCCATTCATCCATCCATTTCTTTCATATATTCTTTCTCCCACTTTTCTTTGTCTTAGCTCTACCCTCATGACGGTTCCCAAACAACCGCAGAACCAATCAGCCAAACAAATACCCCAGCGGCTGTCGGCAGATTACGCCACCGGTGAAACAATTCCACAGACCCTTCTGGAAAGACTTCCTTTCACGACACTCACTGTATAGGCAGGTTCTTATGATACACACACACACACACACAACGTGCGTTGAGCAGCTGCAGCGCAGTGCAGTTTGAGCCCTTATCTTTCCAAATGTGCATGTCTCGTCTCGTCTCGTCGTCCACGAGCAAGCGAGCACAGAGACGTACTGCTGCTTACCACGATATGTGCCTACTGTTCATCTTACCGGCCCATGTGGTTTACCAACCGTAACCCTAGACCACATAAGCAAATCCCCCCCAAGCCAAGATCGACAGGTCCCAGCCCATCCATCCATCACCCCCAATCCCACCCGCCTCTACCGTATGTAGCCATTTCATTCCAGGGTCCACCCCCATCGCTTATTACCGACCCTCCATTTCCGCAAACCCAAACCCAAATACCCCCCCTCACAAAAGTTAAATTACCATTTTCCCACCTGCTTACGAAATCCCGCCCGCCACTAAGGAGGGAGGGCTAGTCTAGTCCCGTTCTCGTCTCGTGAATGGAAGGGTCAAAGCGACCCTCACCTTGTTAACCCATATTCTAGAGCGCAATTTGCTTTTATTTCACATATAACCGACAAGCCTAGCCAGGCAAGAAGGGGGAAGAAAAATATAAATAAAATAAAAAAACCCTTCCGGAAGGGTTAAAAACGTGTTTTTTTTTACCTCCTTCCCGCTTGAGCCCCTTTATGAGTGAGTGATATATGTGACGAAGACGAAGAAGCTAGATCTAATCTGCCCTGGATCGCTAACAGGCAGAAAAGACAAGACGACCTAAGACACGAGCGATAGTCTATAGTATACATGTAGCTACATGAAGGGGGGGGGGGGGCGCTAGCTAGTGCGTGACTGGCCGTAAGTGGGAGGAGGGCATCAGGAGAGTAGGGAGTGTAGGGGAGTGTCGCCTCCGTCCGATCCAGGCGAACATTGGTGGGAAATGGGAATGAGTTGCTACTAGAAACTGGAACTAGAGTACATGTATGTAGACTAGAATGTACATACAACTCTATGTACCCAGGGTGCCGGAAAGTGACAATTTCAACTACATGCGACCCAATTGTAGCCCTAATGAAGCAACAATATATGGTATTAACAGAGTAAACAGATCAGAATAAAGAAATCAAGTTAGCTGTGGATCTACTAAGGCCTTACCTAATAGTGCAATCCCAAGCCGTTGCATATATCACTTTTAGGGACCTCTGGATACATACGTAACTATGTAGAGTACAGCTTCCCTATTCTCTACTCTACCCTACCGCGATTTAGAGTTATGATTTTACTTGGCCCCTGAGCACTAAAGACAAGACCCGAAGTAGTCAACAGCTCAGTCCATCCACCTATCCCGGCCGAGTTCAACTTCCTACTCTATCTGCGATGTAAGTAGGTAATTCTAGAGTAGGTACGCGCTAACTACATCATCGCACCTAACTATAGTGGGTCCTGTTCGTATTGCGATTAATAATTCCCGTGGGCGTGCGCGCCCAAGGATAAAGTGAAAGTGAGGGGAGAGATATATTTACACACAGTCAGTAGGTAGGTTTCACTCACGATCGTCCCTCCAATAGCTTGTATGTACGTTCGTTAGTTAGTTAGCTATGTATCTACATGTAGTTATTCAGTAGGTACAGTGGTCTTCTCCTCTACTTTTGGGAGCAGATAGGGTTAGCTCCGGCTGGCGGCCACTTTACCTGCAGCGCTCGCTGCATCTTGGTTTGAAACTCTACTGTAAATGGGCACGAAGACGAGCCCCGTACCACCTGTACCACCTCAAACCCGTCACTCAGGTCGCTACCCTGCATTTCACACAAGCAGGTATGCGGCGCCCCTCCTTTCTACCAATAAGCACCCTATACGCATGATTACATATAGTCGCGTGGAATATCGATGATGATATGATTCGGGAGTACAAGAGTTTCCGATATAACGGTACGCTCCCTAAAAAAATGCTCTCTGCGCGGCTTCTCGGAACCTGGGGATCGCCATGGCCACGGCCATGGATTGAGGGGATGGGGGGGGGGGGCATGTGTTTGTTGCGTGTGCCGTAATGAGGAGGAGGGGGGCCTTTGCTAATTGTTATCAAATAAAATCCAGTCAGTAGAGTATGTATATATTGGAGTTTTTTATTTATTATTTGGAAATCAAATATCAATCAGTGCGGTTAGGCGTATGCAGGCGTGACCAATAGAAGGCAGATAGGATAGTGGTCAGGAAAGTGGTACAGGAAAGCCCCTTGAAAGCGATAATTCAGTTGCTAATAGTTGTAATAGTTAGACTGAAGTAATAGTCTTATCCTAGTAAATCAGTAAATAGTGTGCCTCCCTGATTTACTCGATTTTCTTTTTTTCATGTTGGAAAGTAGCATTTTAGTACGTAAATAGAGCAATGAAGACTCTAGAATGCTTGATAGGGTTCTCGGCACTCGGCGGAGGGTGGATCGTAGGTATGTACTGTAGTACATGTAGCTAACCTCACTGCTTAACGCCTTATTTGTAACCCAGTAGCATGATTGGACCATAAGTCTCCGAAAATATCAGGAGAGCAAGCTGTTCGCTACTACTAGTAACAATTCCGATCTTGCAATCAGGTATCCCAGGAAAGACGAAGTCTAGGCTTGAATCGCAGGGGTTCACTCACATATATTTTACACTACTATTTCCTGACATCTCTCCAGATCCAGCTCTAGCTCTACTGTCCCAACGTACCCCGCACCTTGGGCATTTAGTACATTGTAACTTGTCCATGTAGTTAAGTATCGTGAAGTCGTTGTGTTGGTGGTACAGATACGGCGCCGGTACTCTGTCCGAATATCCCTGTATCTCTAACTAGAGCACGAAGTAGTTAGCTGAGTGGCTTCTACACTACATGTAGTAATCTCGTCCCATCTCGTTCCATAACCACAGTAGCGCTGCTGCTCATGTATACCCCTATCTTGCATGTGTACATACCTACACACATATCTCGCTTAACAAGATGCTTTTTCTAATTATTTTGTAACTAATAGACGTATTGGAGAAATTGCGTCTAACTCCGGTTTTCCCCCGCGCCAGATTTAGCCTGTCAGCAGTCACAAAATATGCCAACCAGCAGTACCATGGATATTCCCAGCTCTCAGCTTTGCAACGAGGATCAACCTCACAGAAGAGAACAGTTCAGAGAGCCCAATTCTGAAAATGGGGACGGGTTTATAGTGGTGATCTTCATTATGTATCCAGGATCTCGCGAAGAACGACGGACTAGTTGTCCTAGCTAGTTGGTTTCCCGGGACTAATAGTAAAGAGGAGAGAACCGTATTAGGCGGGATACATGAGCAGCTGAAATTCATTGTAATATTAAATCGCTCGGAGCACAGTAAATTGCGGTTTTTTTCGGGGGTCTGCCCAGCGGATTAACCTGGCTCTCGGCGGGTCAACCTGAGTATCCAGGCCAGGGAATTGCCCTCAGTCACTTACTTACTTACCTTGACCCTACCATCTATCTATCTACACTTCAACTGAATGGGCAGGCAGATAGGCAGACAGGATATGCGAGCAAGTAGCAACCCGGTACTTGGTACGCCTCATTGACGTCTCGTCTTGCCATGGTCCTAATATACGTTCGAGGAAGGGTCTGAGACACCTGATTACCTATGCTGCATGTTTGTTTCAGCCAATGGGGGCTGCACCGTTTTTTTCGGTGTACGTTCTTTGCGCATGAAGATGAGCGGCGGCGGCGGCGGCGGCGGCGAGAAAACCGGTGGTGGAGTGTGAGTGAGTCTTGTCGCTACCTGCTTAGATTCGTCATTTTTGTCACCCCATATATTTATCAGAGTCTCAGTAGTTTCGCCATCCAAGATCTGCTAGGCGTATGTCTCAACAGCCGCGCAATGGGGCCTGCGGAATGCTCCGAGAGAAAAGACGATTGCACGTAATAAATATCATGTGAGGTCTGACCGCACACTTGTTTCTCAAGAGAGGGGCGTCAATAGTGTAAAACCGAGGCTTTTGTTTCGATGGGAGCAGTCCTTGCTATCCCTCCCTCCATAGTATCGGCTGGAAATACCATTTGCCCTAACCAAGTGCACAAAATTCCAGGTAAGTCTATTCGTGCACAAGGCGCTATAGACTTGTTGAGCCATGTGTATCAGTGATTAAACACACAAATTAACACTCAGAGGCCATGTCAGAGAAACTTTAACCAAAACATTGGGATAATCAACATGCGTTAACAGCGAGGCTCGAGCAACCCTTTCAGGTTCCAGCTATCAGGGTCATTGCGCAATTCGGGGAACGGCCCAAAATTATGCGAGTAGAAATATATCGTGTCTAGGGCAGGTACTTGGACTTGAAGAGATCGGTACTGAGAACGGAGGTGGAAAATAAAGACCTACGTTTTGTGTGGATCCTTGGGTTCGAGGAATGTGGAATATGTACCTGCGCATTTCGCAAACAATTTCAAGAACTCCAAAGTTATGCACAGGCTTGATGGTGTCTGTCAAGTTGAGGATGGTGCCGGAGTGCGGTTTGGCTTAAAGCTATGTGTGTATCCTTCCGAGTACTGCTGGGTGATTCAGAAGGAAATAGTCATGGTTACAAACATCGTGGATGGTTGAGGAAAGTTGCAGTATCCAGCCTCTTTGACGCGTCACTGAGGCTTCGGTCCAAATTATCATGGATTGATATTGCAAAGTCAACTTTCTAGAGATTTATCACCACCCCTCCCGAGCTTGGGGGCAAAGTTAAAATCATGGATTGTCACCCACCTCTGGAGTGTGGAATTTTGGAGAATCTTATCGGCTGTTCTCCTGTAGGTGGGTAACTAATAGCGAATTATAACAATGTACTACGGGTGTGAGGGGTGAGTCTGTAGACAGTGGTCGTGGTATACGTAGGTGTCTACAGACTTACCCCTACACCCGTAGTACTTTATCTCAACCCCGTTAGAAAAGGTCGGTATATTACTGGGTTAGGGGACGAACTATAGCCCTATACAGGTAGATCTTATTAGGGTTGAGCAATTTCCATCAACCCTGGTTGTTTTATTGTGTGCATCTATATTAAATGCACTTGGTCGGACGTTAAGTCGTACGGGTAATTGGTCAGTCTCTTTGCATAGCAGGATTTACCTGACGATCACCCATCAATGGACAGGAAAGTGATGAAAGGTGGTCTAAGCCATAGACAGAGCACAAGCATTTTGATGCCCTGTCCTTTTTGGACCTTTGAAGACCAATGACAACCAAAACTAGAGTTTCTTCGATAAATACTGCGGCAAATAATGTTTTGAAAGAACCCCCCCAATGATAATATGGCAGGCCTCGCTCACTAATCGACACGGTATTGGTGATCCCTCAAATAAGAGGAGCAACCTCAGTTTTGAGCTGTCAGGCATGAAGATTGCCTCTAGATTTAAGAACAACATTAATGGCCGGGAGGCGTTATTGGGTTGTTGGGATGTTTCTCCACAGATCGAACAGATTGTAAATGATTGTCTCATGATACACAACCTATGACCCATATGGAGATCTAGACGGTGTATGCTATCGAACAGACGCAAAAACGATACTGTAGCGAGCAGTAATGTCAGACGTCATCCACATAAAACCTTTGCCCCAGAATATTGCGGTTTTTGTCACCGTGTCCCATGATACAGAAATACCATGAGTATTTGTGCTTCGGATTGTTTTGGGGCCGCCATATCTTACAGATATGAAGGCCTTTCTCATAAGCCATTTGAAATATGTGTTTTGTAATCCCACTGGTAAAACCATATCCTAAAATTAAACCCGGGAGCGAGTCGGGTAGATATAATGTCCGCTGCTAAGCATCATGATAGGGAAAGTCAATTTCAACTTGAACAGCATGATATGACAGGTGTCAAACCATCATGGAGTGCTTTAAGGGGGGGGGGTCTTGGCAATCCAACCACAACAGTACAAGGCATCCAGAGGTCAAAACAACATTGAAAAGTCGGGGATAGTAATCAACGTTGAGACTTCTCTCATACCGGGCAAGGTGTCGTTGACAAACTATCATTGAATTAAGTTTGATAGCGGAGATAAAACATAAGGTATACGACGCTTGTCATCCCCCACCGCAAAGTAACCTGACACAGAAACGATCAACCCTTGAGCCTCGGGCCGCCAGGCATTACAGCAGTTATGCTCCCCACGGCTCGACTGGTGTCAATGCTTGAAGAGACTCGTGATCATATTGCCGATTGACCCACTAGAGTGCTTAAATATTTATCTTTGAGACAAGGGGTTTCGATATCTAGCAGCTTAGCTAATTAGATCTAGAAAATTCCCGCTGACAGGTTATAATCGAAGTTTCCCACCCTATTTGCGCATTTCAAGGCAAATGGGATGTTGGAAACTACTATGTTGGTAAAATCGACGTAACAGGCTTGTGGTCCGTTATTGAACGCGCATGATGTTGGAATTCTTAAAATGACAATGGGAGTAGATTTTAATGTTAGCCACAGCAAAGCATGTCCTATATACGTTTGCAGGTAGCGCACCCGGATGTCCTTAAGTTGAAGGGTCGTGCACGGATTGATCGACACTTGTTGAGACATTTCAATATGTCTCAGGAGCGGGAACCTACATGTACTTTCCCTAGAGCAAAAAAGATTAGTCAAAAAAAAAAAAAAACGAAACTTGGAGGGATGTTTGATACATATAGTTAAAGTACCACCGAGTGACATCTCGTGAAATTATTAGCCGAAAGATATAGAAGGTGGGATCCATTGATATTTGCCTATATAGTATATCGTCAGTTATGATTACTTAGAGAAGAGTTATAGATTGGGCATAGACAAGAGGGTAATCATGAATAAATAGGGACTCGCAGTATTGCACTGGCGTGGTCTTCGCCCCTGGCTGTAGCCCAAGTGGACCGCTTGGAGAGAAAAACACTTCAGTGAGGTCTCGATCATTAGGGTCCTGAGCCTTTAAGTTTGTATATACTCATAAATAAGCGGAGGTGGAAGCCCAAGTTGATGTTGAGTGTTGATAGCCTTGGGTTTAATATTATTCATATAGTTATTGGCCTATGAACTATATTGATACTTCGGTTAACCAATGGGCCGTACTAGTCCTGGATCGTATCGTATTCCTTCGTGGAAAGGATTGAATGTTAAGACCAAACCGTGGTCAACGGGAGGGAACTCAAGGAAGCATTTTATAAGATTGCTGCCAATGTCTCCACTTTTTTTGTCTCTGGTTTCCGCGCACCAGGTTACTAAGTTACTGTCTAACCAACCCTTATACCAACCAACCAATCAATCAATCAATACAATTGCCATAACCTACGTGTTGCATGCATCATACATTTGGGTCGTTTATTCACAGATAATCACTCGGGGACGACATACCACTAGAGGTTAGGGTATTTTCTCAATACAAATAGGTCCAAGTAGAAACCCCCGAGACCGAAGAGACACAAGGTGGAAGAAACGAACTCACGCGGCCACCAGTTCGAAAGAAACAAAAACATGCCAACTTAATTGAGCAGAATCTACAAATTTTGAACACCCCATCCATAATAATATCAAATCAATCCCATACCGCACCACCAGCCACAAACCATAGCCAGAATAAAAAGATAGAAAAGAGAGGATATAAAAAGCCTGAATTTTGTATATTGTCTTTTCAGGTCAGGCGGGAGAAAACGTGGGGTGAGGTTTTCCGGTGTGATGACTTTTATACACAAAAGAGGAACAAAAAGAATTTATTTTTATTCTTTAAATTCATCACAGTTTTGCTCCCGCTTCCCCAGCCCGACCGCACCTGATCCCTAGCGATATGCCCGGAAAAAAATTACAAACTTTTTTTTTTGATATTTTTCTATTTGAATTTGAGGATTTAAGCGCTAGGCTTGGCGGCACCAGTCCTCATTGATGAAGCACGGCGCTTGCGAACCTCTGAACGTTTGGACTTCTCCTCGCTGAGACGCTTGGCGAGAAGGTTGTTGTACTCGGCCTGTTTTACATTAGTTTGATACTAGGGTCAGTTAATGGGGGACGTACAGCAGCCTCTTTAGAAGCCTCGGATCTCCTCTTCTTGAGAGCGATCCTGTGGCGCTTGTGCTGGAGACGCTGAGGAGTGATGAGCCTTTGGATTCTGGGGGCCTTGGTGTAGACCTTCTTTCCTTCACCCTTGGGCTGAACCTCACGACGAATGACGAACTTGCGGAGCTGTGTTTAAGAAATTATGTTAGAAGGCTGTGATTTATTATTCCCCCACCCAATATAACATAGCAAATAGCGATGGGGAGTGCATACATCGTCATCCTTGGATAAACCGAAGAACTTCCTAATCTTGGTGGCCCTCTTAGGTCCAAGGCGCTTGGGATGGGTGACATCGGTAAGACCGGCAATTTCGCTCTCACCCTGTTTGACAATGACCAAAGACAGGACAGCCAAGTCCATCCCGACGATGCATCCTCTGACGGACTTTCTCTTCCTCTCACCAGTCCTTCTTGGGCGGTAGCAAGAGTGGCCGGCGGACAAAAGAAGGCGAACACGGGTAGGGTGCATAACACCCTGCTTCATAGGGAAACCCTGTTTGTCGTTTCCACCAGTGATCTTGAAGATGTATCCAGCGAATTCAGGACCGACGCTGTCACCGGGGACTTCCTGGCCCATTCGCTTCTCCATAAAAACACGGAGAAGACGCTCATCTTCAATCTCAATCAACTTCTGAGTGCCATGGGCGGGGTAGCTATTTGTCGGAACATTGAGTTAGTCCCTAATTCTTTGCTTTTCTGTGCTCCGAGCTTCCATCTCCCTCCATCTCCCTCCATCCCTCTCCTCCCTCCCTCTCCCTCCATTCCTTCCCAGCTATCCAATCTTATCTCAATGTTTATTGTTTTCTAGTCGAGGGAGGAAGCTGCTATTGAAGGAATTGAAATCGACTAGGGTAGAGAGAACTTACGCCTAGTTACGAAGCTTATAGTTAGCGGGTTGTCATGATAATAAAAAAACCAAATTTGGTCAAAATTCAAAGGGACAACCTGGGAAACTCACGATATTCAACTTCATGATTGCGGCGACTTTAGTTTGTTACAGCCGTAGTATGGCGGAGAAGTCGGTGCGCTGGGGGGGTCGTCGGCGGGGGTTGTCGTTTATTTTGTTGCTGTAGGTCCTGAGAATTTCGATGTGTGTGTACGCGCCAGAGTATTGCGGACCATTGTGTGCGTGGCGCCAAGGCGGGACTGCCTGCTAGGGCAATTTATGGCTAACCCTACACTAGCCACAACCTTTCCTGCATAATTCATAGCACGTACAGGCGCTGCTCATAATGCATCACGAGACAGGGTATTCAAAGCTTTTTGCGGGTATCTGCAGGTAGCCAGCCGGCTGGTAGTGGGTTTAGTCTTGATGATATCGCGTATGACTCGGTGTCAGGAATCTGTGCTTTCAAGAGTCATTCCCATTTCTTCCTTCCCTGCGACAGGCTCCGTGTTTTTGGCCACCCCCTGAAACCGACCTTCATGTGGTCTTGAGGCTCCCGAGTGACCGATCATGAAGGAAGCATTAGCGGCCGATGACACTACCTCAGACTTTCCTATAAATTCTTAGGCAAGACCTCTACCGCACACTTAGCTCCATGACCTTATATTCTTAAGGTCTCCACACCTAAATAGGCAGCAAGGTGAGGGCGGCGTTCATTTTCAAACCTTTGGAAAAATACAATAACAAATACAGATGACATATCTTTTGGTGGGACCCTGTGGCGAGAGAATACACAAACGTGGATAGATGTTTCAAATGTCGCGGGCTGTGGTGTTGGATGTTTTTGTGACACAAAGTTCCCAGAGGGCTCCGAGTACAGATGGTCCCGATATAGCTCCCGTGTTAAAATAATAGAGTGCTCTGCGTACATATTGCTGTTGATTGGTAGCTGAACGTGATCATGTAACTTTAGCTTGGTGCCTAGTATCAGCGATTTAAAGAAGAGACCTGACGTGGAGCCTTCTCGTGCCGCTACGTCGAGTTCCTGGATGACCCCCTTAGAGTTTATCCTTCGTTAATACTACGTCCTTGCGTTTAGACGAATAAAACTAAAATAATAACGCTCCCATCCAGCGCAGAAGAGTTTTTTTCTCATATCTGCGAAACGTTAACTTCCAATAAAGTTCCTGTCACTCGATTAGCAGGATGTATTGGATTTCACATGCCTGGCCCCAATCAGGTTGGCATGTCGTTCTTCAGCCGCTGACATCATGTGCCTACCCCCCCCCTCCCCACACACACCCCCTACTTTAGTTAGCGACCGCGACTCAGGACATTCTTCCTGTCTCAGGAGGGCCCTCAACGGCGCGGCTGCCGCCTGTTGTGTACTCTTTTTTACACCCTCTTATATAAACTAATACCCACGAATTCGTTCTCCCTAAACAACTGAATCATGTCGCCCTCCTCTGTTGCATCTACGTCCTCCTTCTTATCAAGTCCAGAAGATGATTCACTTAAAGGTAAATCTGTTTCTCTTGGCGTGGGCGAGAACGAAGGTTCCGCGTACAGGGCAATCGAGATTACCGCAAACGATACCGTGATAGAGACCGAGGACGGCCACAGGCTCCCGGGAGTTCCACTATGCGAAGCGCGAAAGCTCAACTCCCTGAGATCAAAGGAAGAGAAGCAAGCAGGGAAGCTTGGATTATCATCGAGTTCGCCACGTAAAGAAGAAGCGTCTCCTCAAGTTGTTATTAACGCGGCGAAAGATAAAATCAAACGAACAGCTGGCGTGAGTGGGGAAGAGGATGAAACACATACGAATATAGAACGTGCGCCGGCATCAACCAATCCATTGTTCCCGCCTTTGCCAGTGTATGGTCCTGCCACCCCGCTGAGAAGGCTGCAGTGCATGTTTTTTCGCGTTACAAGCGGAGCTTTATCACTTTCTTTTCTTGGTGTGGTTGTGGCAGGGTCTATCGCAAAATCAATACCAGTCTTTGTATCAAACGCAATCAAAAATTTAAAGGGGCTAGATCCAGACGCATCACGTCCTTTCTACGGAATTGAAAAGGAGCGCGCCGAAAAACGACAGCTCGAAGAGGCAGTGTGGAAGAGCCAGAAGAAAAATTCACTAGATACCCTTGGTGAAGCAGAGATCGGCGGGAGGGGCGCAATGAATCGGCAGCGTACAGGCGGCAAGGATAAGTTGTTATGTGACGTCGGATATTATGCAAGGAGAGTTGGGCTCGAGCTTGAGGAGTTCCAGGTAGAAACGGAGGATGGTTTTCTCATTAACCTACAGCACATATATGACCCCGACGATCCGCCGTACTATCCTGGCGAGGTTGGTGAGGGTGGCGCAAGAGTAGGAAGAAAGAAGTACCCAGTTTTGCTTATGCATGGGCTTTTGCAGAGCTCGGGATCATTTTGTGTGAATGATGAAGATAGTTTGGCATTTTATCTCTGCAAAAGGTCTGCTCTTCCCGCCAATCCCCACGATATGTTTCCTTTCCTTTCCTTTTTACTCACCCGTTTCGTCCCAGTGGTTATGATGTCTGGCTTGGTAACAACCGTTGCGGTTTCAACCCATCACATACGGTCTTGAAGTATAGCGATCCCCGTATGTGGGCATGGAATATTAGGCAAATGGGTATTCTTGACCTCCCTGCATTCATCAATCATATTCTAGCCCGCACACACTTTAAGAAGCTAGGCCTCGTCTGTCACTCGCAGGGAACAACGCAAACATTTGTTGCTCTTGCTAAACAACAACGTCCCGATATCGGCGAGAAGATAACAGTATTTTGTGCTCTTGCCCCTGCGGTATACGCAGGCCCACTTATTGATAAGTTTTACTTTAAATTCATGAAGATCATTCCGCCAAGTATGTTCCGCATTGTTTTTGGAATACATGCGTTCATCCCGTTCATGTTGACGATGCACTCAACTGTTCCTGCAAGCGTCTACGGCGCTCTCGGTTATCGTGTGTTTTGGTTCTTGTTTGGTTGGAGTGATCGGCTCTGGGATCGAGGACTCCGCAGCCGTTTCTTCCAATTCGCGCCTGTTTATGTCTCGTCTGAGACGCTTCGTTGGTGGTTAGGTGGATTCGCTCGTCACAGATGCATCCTCTCTACTCACACCGAAGAAGAAGAAGAAGCCCTCGAGGAAGTAGAACAAGAGCAGAAACATCAATCCGCTCTTGCGAACGGGAAAAGACCTAACGACGGTGAAGGGGATGAGCACTCTCCAGCACCCTCTGCTTCTTCTTCATCGTCTTCGGTTGGTGGTGGTGCGTGGTATGATTCGCGCTGTCCCCCGATTGCGTTGTGGATAGCGGGAAACGATGATCTTGTGGACGGAGCGAGGCTGCTGCGGAGATTTGATAAAGGAAAGGAGCCAGACGTGAAGCTTGTTCATAGATCCGTTATCGAGGGGTATGAACATCTCGATGTCATTTGGGCGATAGATGCCGTGGATAAGGTTTTTAGAGGTGTCAAGGAAGTTATCTGGGAATGTGCAGAGGAGGATGTGAAGGGGAGAGTTGTTGTGCCAAAAGGATGCAGTCCATGAACCTTCCGAGTGATGATTTATGACGAAAGGAAAACGATACCTGTTTAGCTTAGAGGTTTCTCTGTTTGGGGATTATTTTCCATAGATGTCTTAGCGAGGTTTTTAGTTTATTTGTGTTTTCTCTTTGTTTCTCTTTTTTTTTCGTCTTTCTCTACATAATTACATGTATCTCATTTTTGAGGGTGGGTGGTATATATTGGCGAGGATAATAATTTAAGAACGATATAGTAATCACTGCTAAGTACATTTGGGTGTTTATGATTAAGTTAGAATTTATTTCTGGATAGTTTTATTGGTATTATCTACTCGTCCTTCCATGACGTTTCCGAACACGACCAATATTGCATACCATACAAACAGGGGGACTTGGCACTTTTTTGTGTGTATGCAATATTGGTCGTGTTCGGAAACGTCATGGAATTAGTAGTACCTAGCTGACATATAGTTCCTTACTACATGCAATTGACCATGGGATGTTCAGCGATCGCGAGTAAGGGTAGATATTGTGGGTTGTCAAAATTATCCGGACACAGCGGCTATGGTGCTACGGATTCGCAGCCAAAAATAAGCCACAAACAGTCCTGAAGTTTCGCGAAATACTTACCAGCCTAGTTAATACGCTGGTATTCGATATTCAGCTTGACGGTTTTCCAGAGTTTGTTGCATCAGGCGTCCGGGTAAACTTGACAACCCACAATACTTTCATAAGCACAACAGGGTCTTAGCCAAAAATGGCTAGTATTTACCTTAGCTTAGGTACTTGCGTAGTGCGCATGGTAAAGGTCTAGTAGGTCTTGCCTTAGTCTCGTTCCCAGACCCAATCGGTATTTCTTTATGTGGTGTGCTCAATACTGGACTAATACATAAAATACTACATCTCCAACCACACCAAAATAGGGGATGGGCACGAGACTAGTCTTGCCTCACTTACTTCTTATCCAGGGGACTCCACAACCCCTACATACATGTAAGTACATGTAGTTGTAGTTTAGAGGACAGCATTTCCGAATTCCACCACCCCGCCAAGACATACACCCCGGTGTTTTCAGGCCTGAGATGCACTAATATTTCTATAAGTTAGACTCTTCAAGTGTGAGTACTTGGCAAATCTCTGACTACATAATTTGAGGAATCACTATGCCAATGCCACTTCCCCGCGAAGCGCCTTTGAGCTCCGTCTGAGGCGGTTTCGTAGATACATGTAGTGAGTGCCATGCGGCTGCTGGCGGCGCAGCGAAGCGTTATCAAGAGGCAAACCCAACCAAAGCATCACATAACATGTTCTTAAGGCCTTACGCACTTTGAAAATTTGGTTTAGCAGAAATCAGGTGGCGCGCGACAAGATCCTTGTTTCTAGATATATACCGTGCCAAAGGGGAGGGTATCGTAACAATTGATATTGCAATGCCGTAACAATATTGCAGTACTATAGTATTCTAGAATAGATGTACCCGCCTTTTTAGTACTGTATGAATGTATGTATATAGTGAAGCCGTGCTTTAGTCCTGTGGTCATAACGACCACGACTACCATGTCAGTAGTGAAACCACAAATCGTAAGGTAAAGCCGTATTTATGGCCCCATAAGAGGTATTTTTGAGCTAGATCTCAAATAGTATGCTTTTTTCCCCCACTTGTACGTGGAGAACGTATATATATAATAAACCTCCTCTAGCCCTTTAAGGAATAGAGGGGCCTATTTTACTTTGAGTGAATTTACTTCCCCCTAGTCGGAGGGAGTCGTAAACCACAACCAACACCGTGAGGGCTAACAGATGACCAACAACCTTTGAACTTTCTTTCTCCTCTGTTGCATGATTTATAGCCGTCTCTTATCGAAGTACTGAGCGACGGTAATATGCATCTTCATGTGTTATCACTCGGCTTGGGTTAGGGTTGTAAGATAGGTTCATGGGGGTGCAACGTTGTGAGACTATTTCTTTCGTATTCAGTTCTTGATAATTCAATCGAGGGCCAACTAAAAACGGCCATCGAGACTATATCAAGCTGAGAGTGTATTAAGTATGATAAGAGAAGAGACGATAGGTCTAGATCACCTATGTATCCCTTAAGCTGTCGGTGCTGACCCATATAATATAGGGTCAGGGTTTGTATTGGAGATCAACTATTTGACAGGAGAGATAACAAGATCTGTTAGCAAAAGCAACCAATCTTTGCATTTTTCTGACAGCTTCAGGGATCGTGAGCTAATGTCCCCAAGACCACGTGGCGGCCACAGCGCCCCCCCCCCCCCGGGACTCCTCTGCATCTTGAGTAACAATTGATCGGCTAACCCATCCAACAACGTCCAAGAGCGTCAGGAATTCGAGAAAAAAACTAAACCCTTAATTACTTTGCACACAGAGCTATATTTATATGTTTATCAATTTTCCATATACTCTCTATAATTAATTTTTAACGCTCTTGGGTGTTGCATGCACCATACCTCCTCGTAAGTTTTCCACAATGCTAAGTCTTGAATAGGACTAGCTCATTTCGCTAGCCCTTGGCCTATGGACATTACATTAGTACTATAAGCAACTTCACTTAGAATATTGGATAGAAAATACATTGAGTAGAGAGAGTGATAGGGAATTCGAATATAATCCGGAGTCAATGGACTTGCCAGCCACCCTTGCTCTTATTATATATAATACATGTATCAGTCTCCAATTACCAAATTCTAAGCAATATTGCTAGTTAAATCTCTTTCCTCTTATTATCTTAGCCTGCTGGGTTTTAGACATACATGTAGCTACATGTATATTGTATCAGTACGTTGAATACATGTAAATACATATGTACAGCGACAAGTAATAAGTGATGGAACGCCCTGAGGTACAAACACCAAATGTTGGTGGCGTTTTACCAAAAAGGGCATCACTGTGTTCCATCACTTATTACCTATCGCTGTAAAGTACATGTACCTACATGTATCTCATTATCTTGGGCGGCCAGCTATAGCTGGCGGGAGGCACAGACACATTTCCCGCCTTTGAAAGGGACATAATCAGAGAACAAATAAACACTCCAGCAAACCTTAGAGGCCAAGGTCCCAACCCCCAGGCTGAAATTGTAACCATTCGGCTGAAATTTCTATACACCCCGCGCGCTGGGCATTGTGTGCAACGTCTCTACTTTTAACCAATATAATTACATGTAAGTATATAACTAGACCAGATATGGTTGATCTAGTGTAATCATATAGTATAGATAAGGTGGCGCATGGCCTGGAACAATACCATCACACCTACATACATGCTTAATTGTCACTTAACCTGATTATAGTATAATAAAGTTTATAGTATCTGGTAGTCCTGTGCCCATCCCCTGCTTTAGTGTGATTATATATTAGTACTTTTGGTGCTTCACACGTACACCAGTCAGGGTATTGAACACACCACCAAAACAAATACCAAATATCGCGTCTATGTTAAGTACGTATATAAAACTAAGTATCTAGTATAGTGCATTATCCAGGGTGCTCTACCAGCCATGTAAATGAATCTTTTGATTCGTTTTCCACACAGTCAGTTTTGGTAAATGAATCCTTTGATTCATTTAGAAGGTACGCTTTTGTAAAAGGCACTTGGATTCATTTCCATGATGCCTTTTCATGATGCTTTTCCATGATGCCTTTTCCTCACCAATTTTCTGATGCTTTTCCTCTCTGGCAATCCAACACAGCTCAAATACTAGTAATGTATTAATATATTGTCTGATAGCATGGGTGATAAGATTCAGGTTAAGTAATCGCAATAGCCAAGGTTCAGTTCCTTGGGAGATCAATTCTTTTTTCCTTTTTTTTTAGCCCGAAGCTTTATAAGAAAAAGCACTTTAAATGTATCAAATGTGTCCCGGCGTCTTGGCACTAGACCCGGTACCTTGGTAGGAGTAGTATGGATGCGTGGGAAGGAGTAAGGATAAGCGAAGAGGGAATAAAGTGGTGTGAGGGAGTTGTTATTTCTTTCTATGAGGTTCGGTTGCAGGAGAGGTTGATGTTATGACTTTGTATGAGGATCGGTATGTAGGAGGGATCGGTAATGGAATCTTATGAGTTGGTGGGGAGGAATACGAGGTGTGGTGATACGGAGTTCTTTGAGATTCTATGGGCTGATGTAATGGGGTTCTATGGGGTGGTGGATATGTTAGAAGTGGAATGGTGGGGGAGTATGTTAAATAGCGAGTAGAGTTCTTTCCTTTAGTTCTTTTCTTTCTTTCTTCTCTGTCTCGTCTTCCTGTTCTCTCGTACATAGGAATATATCTATCTCCTATCCATAGTCCTCGCTCTTCTCGCCTCGCTCGAAGGTTGCCTACTACTGCGACCTCTATAGTCTTTCCTCTTGCCTGGCTCTTAAGCCCTGTCGCCTCGTCTCCGCCGTTATCTACGGTCCTCGCTTCCCCTGCCCTGCCTCTGGTCTTCGCCCTGGCCGTTGCCTTGTGCGTTCGTTGTTCCTGGCTGTGTCCCTCGTCCTTGTCTTCGTCGTCATCTTCATCGCTCCTCCGTGTAGTCTTGCATCAGCAAGACTTCATCTGTCTCCTGATGTCTCCTGAGCCTCAGGAGACTCAAAAAATATCCAGGAGCCTCAGGAGACTCTCAGGAGACCCAGGAGACTGTTGGGAGACTGCATACACAAGTAGTAGTTTGCTGATGTTAGTTACTCCGTTACAAAATGGAACTAAGGATTCATTTTTTGATTCATTTACCCATAGTAAAAGGTGCCTTTTCCATCGGTTTTTGATTCCTTTAGAGAGCACATTAAAAGTGATTCATTTCACATAGAAACATAATAAGCGAAAATGATGCTTTTTTTGATTCATTTATATAGTTGGTAGAGGTGGTAGTACGATTGACACACACTATAATGACCGGAGTTCCTCTGCTAGACGCGCGTACTATTAAGAATTTTCGGGCCCTACAAATCCCCCTCATAATATTATCAAAGGCTAAATAAACAAAACTTTACTATTTTGCCTCCCAAGGCCTGAATTAGCAAAAGCTTTCCGCTCTAGGCCGTCCATCTTTCAACATTCTCCTCGATCCACTTTGGCTATATAGAGAGATAGGTAAAAGAATAGCACACACGCACGAAAGTGTATGCTCGCGAGCTTTTTTTAATGTATGTCATATTGTAGTGTGCTCGTCGGTGTTTATAATTTCAAGAGCTCGAGGGATGCCCGGGGCATAAGTTTTCTATATCGTTCGTTTGGTCGCATGAAAACATAGATTCCTAATTAGATAAGGGGGCATAATTCAGAGGTATTCGAGCCCAATAGGTAGGTTTTAGAGAATGTCAGAGTACATATTGGCCTGTGCTAGCCAGGTTATATATGAGCGCCACATATGTGCGCAATAGTTATAAAAGATTCTGCTAGATATATTTGATTAGTGTTATGTTATACAGCCTATGTGCAACCTCAGTTGCAGGCCGTTCGTCGGTTCTTTGTTGGTCAAATCCTTTGTCTGAGCACAACTCTACTTGTGAGAGACCCCGCCCCCCCGCAGCAATTATAATTAACCAACCCCAAGCTACTCGCTATATGATGTACTAGATCTAAAGTACAGTTGGTTGTGTCATGTACAGTCCCACCCACACTCATATACGTCTACAAAAGGCTGTATAATGCAATACTACGTTGGTAAGTACGTAGAGGTTCTAATAGATGAAAAATGGGTATTGAGTTCTATATTCGCCAAGGTTTCCCATCGAATGCACTATCAGGATATAGAGCCAGAATATATGATGGATATTGCATTGTGCTTCTTGCATGTTCGTTCCGGCCTGTGCGTATAACTCTACCCCAAATTCGGAGACATAAGGCCGCCTTACCTCCTTTCTCTCGATCTCATATACCTTTGCGCGCCTACTTAAATAGATCTATCAGGTAGATACACACAAAGAGATACACAGTACGCTCTTGTAGTAATAAGAGTTTGATCCAGTATTCTTTACATGTTGGGTTCGACTGAGGGGGCCGCGGTACTGGGGACACGGCATCATATCACCCAAACCTCGATAGCTTAGCTAGATCCCGAGTGATATATACACATAGCATAGAGTAGTAGTACACACATGCAATGACCAGGCCCATGCAAATCTTATCCTAAAACGGATTAATTTGAAATACCCACAAGCGAGTGATACAATGTGATGTCATTTGGCCTACAGGTAATATTTGCTTCTTTTGGGGGGCGCATCCGCGCCTAATTAGGATTCGCCGGCTGGCTGGAGCGGCCACATCAATCACTGAATCAACTATGAAGTAGGCTTTCATTTTGGGTAATTGGGCTCTCCCCACGCCATGAGTGGAAATCATGAGACACCCCACCAAGACCCGCAACTCTAAACCACCTGCCATACAATCAACAAAGGCTAAAATCCCTTTTCATACCTCCTATCTGGCTATCCTGGAAAGAGCTTGAAAACCATGAAGTGATTGACCTAGAGGTAGAGTATAAGGGTTAGCTGAGGGGGAATTATTAAGCTTCTTTCACAATATAGTATAAACTAGAACTACTGCAGCTACCTATACTAGTTACCTACCTTCCCTGAGGAGGGCTTGTTGATAGCTCGAAAACGCATAGAGTCATAGCAGGCCAAAAATGTTACACCCCAATCATTTCCAGTTCCATAGCAATCACCCCCATAAGAATATTTCCCTCCCACAACCACAAAATTAATAAAGCTGTAACTTGGCAATGGCAATATAATATATAAGATATAGATCTATACATTGATATCTTTAGAATAATTTTAAATCGTCTTGCTTAATGACTAATACACCTTTGAATTGAATCTTTTAAGGGATCCCCCCCCCGGCCTTCTATTATGATCATGAAAAACATGCAGTTCTTTATATTTGCCACTCGGCCATCACATCAAAAGTACAGTTTGTATCTTCGTTGGACCGCCTGTGAACTTCGTCGTTGCGGTGCTCCGTGCCAAGCCTGTTCCACCAGCCAAACTGACATGTTACCTTTAAGATCAGTTCTGCTTTATCCTCACCTCTCTGTTGACTTTTGACGTAACTACGCTTGCGCTCCGTTTTATCTTCAATACACCGAGCTTTACAGTTCCAATACTCACGCAAGAGACATCTAGCTACGAGAACATCACTATAATTACGTATATTACCACCCTGCGGTTTGTTACTAGTGGGGTGTTCCTTCCCAGGTTTCATCAAAGTATTTGTCCTTTCAGTGACCCAGCAGGTAAGTATTGGGTCTTAATGTTTCATCATACTAACTATACCCTGGCAGGGCGATCAAAGTAATGAAAGTGAGTATCCGTAAACGGACATTGACCCGAGAATATCCTAACTAGTTGCAAGGCTAGGCCTGCTAGGCTCTCGAGAATAAGTACCTTACAGAGAAGGTTGACAAAGGGTTTGGGGGGATCAACACTGGATTCAAGAGGCTCGACCACTGTATGATGATTCGCGTTGGTGCTGTAAGTTATTCCTTCAATGAAGGTCACGCATGCTGTGACTCGGGGTGGTTCATGGTGTGCTAGTTTATTCTCAAGGGCGGATTTGATACTGCAAGCTCCGCAGGAGTGTTTAAAGGGAATGAGACGGTCAAATAAGGTACTACTGAGGTTTAGGTACCCGATGGCAGACTTCATCTTTTTTTTTTAGACTGGTTGCATAAGAGACGCTGTTTTTGTTGGCCATGGCGTTTTTGATTTGCACGAGCTAGTAGAGGTTATAGGATGAATGTAATTCACATACATAGTTATTAATAAGAAAGGAGTTTTATTATTTTATATCCATAGAATAAATACAACTATGATGAAGGTTTACAAAGAAAAATGTAAAAAGAGCAGACAAGATGATAAAAAAAAAGAAAATGAAAAGGCCCTCCCGAGAAAAGAAAAAAAAAACACCTGTGACCCGCCATGACCCATCCGTATCGACCCATTTCCTGTCCTTTGCACACCCTGTCCCCATAAGATAGTTTCAAAAGATACCTCCCTCGACTCAGATAAGATGAATAGATAAATCCAGAGGGGAAAAAACATATAAGAAAGATCAATCAGTTGAATGAAAACATCGCAAGACACAACATAAGACACTGAATCGAAAACCTGTCTGATCCTTCAAAATTACCTAAGTGAACATTCGGTAAAATTGCCGTGCCCAGCCCGCAAACCCAAGAACAAACCGTACCCCCAAAGAAGAATTTTTTTAAAAAACCACCGCCCCATAAAGCGAAAAGCAAAAACAAAAACAAAGAGATATCCAGCAGGGGAAAAAAACGATGGTTAACTCGTTGAAGAAGGGACAGCCAGGCCACCGTCAACATACATAATAGGAATGATAGGAGTTGCAAGTAAAAAGTAGTCGCGCCAAGCCATGCAAATTTAGGTTGCAATCCGCGAGAACACATTCTCGCACCAGGTAGTATAGATTAGGAAAAACATTAACATGAGTTGGGAAATGATATAAATATTTTAGCATCGTTCAATGCCTTGCATTCGCCCTGGTCCATTACTGACACTATTATGCGCTGCGTGATGGGTTTGTGGGTGGTATGCAGTGGGCTGTGATGGGTGGTGAAAATTTTGGGCCGATTCGATCCTAAGATTCTCTTGCATTTCCAGCCGCATGTGGCTATCATTTCGGAGTGTTTCGACTTCGTGCTGGAGCTGATCAACAGTGCGACTCAAACTATCCTGATTTTGCTTTAATTGATTGATATATTCAATTGCTAGAATCACCTGTTAGATAATATTGGGTGATTGGGATTTGGTATAGGTAAACCTTTTGTCAAGACCTCCCATTTACTGCTTTTCCCGCCTCTTTCTGCAGGCAGTTGGTCCCGTAATTCGTCAAACAAATCCTTCATTTCCTTTCTCCTTTTCCTTTCCGCTAATTTGTGGCTAACCCTTAATTCGGGCGTTCTTGAGTATGGTGTAGCATTCAATGAACCGGCCTCACTTGGGCCGAGGCTTGATTTCCGATCTTGCTGGAGATGGTGATGGTGATGGTGATTGCCATTCATACCTGCAGGGTATTGGTTGTTGGGATATGTGATACCTGTGGAGCTGTTGTCCGTACTCATATGGGAGTGATGACCAGGACGTAGCGAGTTCGAGCTGTAGATGCTGCTAGCCGCAGAACCAGGTAAACTTCCAGTACTGATCCTTCCAGGAGCGATCCCCTCACGACTTGTAGTCCGGCCTGGTGGTGCAAGATCAGGGTCGGGGAAAGCATATGGGAAACCCTTTGTTGGCGATGGGGCATTTGGGTGAGGGACTTGGCCTTGGTTGTAAGAAAATCTCGATGCGCCGATTGGAGGAGCAGTTCGTGCTACACCGCCAGTCTTTGGTGAAGTTACATTATAGCCATTGATCGAATCACTATTGCTAACTACACTATATCTGTTGTAGGGATGGCTGTAAGGCACTCCGTTTGTGCCATCTGCAGGCCCATTATCTATTCTGTGCGGTGCTGGAGAATTACTTTGAATCCCCCTTTCGCGCTGCAAAGTGCTTGCCAAACTCACTTGACTAGCTGCAGGTGTGCCGCCTACTGGGGAGGAAAGTTGGAGGTTGCTTAGTCGGCTATCGAAGCTACTTCGTCGCGACGCAGACGGCGAGGGTGTAGGGAGCGCTCCATCTTGCGACATTGTCCCCGGCGGAGTTGTGTGATGCAAACTAGTGTTTGAGGCAGTGAAGGTGCTACCAGTCGGGGAGTGATTGTAACTGAATAAAGGAGCGCCATTATTCTCCTGTGAATGTTGACGCGAGGGGCCATGAGCATCAATTGGAGGGAGTGTCAATTGTGGTGAAAATGATTCGGAGACTGGATTCCAGTTAACTTGGTCACCTCCACACAATATTACATTACATATTTATAAAAAAAAAATAGATAGAAGGGGTGGGTAGAATTTACTATTGCTGACTCTCGTTGAAGTCATCGACCAGTTGCCGGAATCCCGAAGGTCTCCAGACTGTTGACTGAGGGAGGGTGAGTGACTGTTTGCAGAAGATGGCTTGCCCGTGATGTTCGCCAACGGAGGTAGGGTCTGGGCAGCGGAAACGGACGCCCGCCGTTCCCAAGATAGACTACTTGTCTCCATAATTTTGGAGGGTGGGGTTTTTAACGAGTGACTAAAGTTACTAAAGAGCGACAAAGGCAAGCAAGGGATGGAGGGTGGAGGTAGAGATCGATTTTGCTATTGTTGAATTTTGTAGATGCTTGAGGAGTTTCTCGACCTGTGTGATGCTAGAGACTGGCTGGTGAAAGAAGCCGGCTACTTTGGACCTCGTTCTGTTTATTTAATGTTTTGTTTCGAGACGGAAAGGCCGAGTCGATCAAAGAGCAAGAAAAAAAAATGAAGGGAAGGGGGTTGGTAGGAGTTTTTGTTCTGGGAGACTTTTTGACGAGGAGTAGTAGTAAGAGTGGAGAGGAGGGTCTAGGTTCCACGAGGCAAATCAACCGAACGGTTGCAGCAGCTCAGCGTGGTGTGGGTGGGAAGTACGGAATGATATGTCTGTTGTCTCTGGGGTGTGGAAGTAGTGTAGTTCTCCACTTGGCTGCCGCAAGGTTACTACAGGCTCCTCACTCAAAAATGTGGAACAGCCCCCGCGAGAGGGTGGCAGCAGCTAATGGCAGCTTGAGAGGGAGGGGGGAGAGGGGGTGGCAATGGTACTACCCTTACCTACCCTTGCAGGCAGTCACTCCTATCTGATCCGCCTAACTAAGTTAACAGAGTAACGTGCGAAGACTGCAACTGCACTGATGTTTCTGCTGCTGCTGTGCTGCTACTGCTGCTCGTCGGCTGCTGCTGCTACTGTAGATCCAAATAAATACTATGTAAGTATATCTGCCCGCGATGACGACGGCTACCCTGTGTAGAGAAACACGCATAGGAGAGAGAGAGAGATCTAGAGAGAGGGTTGGATGGCTGCTTCAAATACTCAACACCGCCCCGGAACCGAGACGTTGGTCACTGCGCTGAGCTCTGTCACACTCCGGGGATCTTTCAAATTTGAGAGTGTGTGCTCAGGGTGCTCTGAAAAAGTTGATGGACAAACAAAAACAAAAACAAAAACAAAAAAAGGAGCGAATATATTAATGGGAAAAGCAATACTTTTATTTACTCACCCTCAAAAATTTGCAAAAAAATACATGTAGTCAAAAATTGGCGCTCCTGTACTATATGTACTTTGTTCTGATCTAGGGGCTTCTGTCTGATGTATGGGGACTGCGTTGGAATACGTTTACATGTATACATGTAATCGTGCTAACCTTAGATGTAGCATACATGTATCGTTACTAAAACTTGTAGCTACATGTACAGTCTACGAGACCTCAGATACATGTAATTATATATAAGTGCATGTGTTTGGGTCGTACTAGAAGTCCCTACTACACATAGGATACAATACATTGAGTGTATGATAGATACACACGTATACTCAGATACAGAACCCACGCGTGTGTTTCTTATTAGACAGAATTTTAAGCTCATCTACCTAGGCCTAGCTAAATGAGTTTTTAATACTCGTGACGGTGATAAGCGTGTGTTGTACTAGCGGCCGTCCTCAGAAGTCATACATACATACATACATACATGTACTGTATATGTACATAGATTGCATCATTGGGCCTAGCTCCATATAATCTGTGGTTCTCTCCTTAAACCACGTGCATATATACACACTACTAGTGCGTAAATACATCTCGAAGTTTATACTTAAACCTCCAGGTTTTGGTTTGAGGTGATATATACGGTATTAGAATATTCGCATTGGCGGATTCCACCCTTTTCTAGATTCATGAAGTCCGCGTTTTGAAAAATTTGCGTTTAAGAATATTAGGACCAAATCCTCTCTCAGATATTACTGTATGGAGGCATGAGCACCTATTATCCGTGTATAGGATAACTACCCCATGTACATGTATCTCGATCCGAAAAACCACATGTATCACATAAAACGATGTCCCCACCTATGTAGCAAATCTACCCTACAAGTTCAATCGCCCACAGAGTATAGTAATCTAGATAGAACCTTTCACTGGTTTTTGTATCCATGCGCTAGCGAATGAGCGGCCTTTTTCTTCTCTCCCATTCCACCGCAGTGTTGTCCGGTACCCTGATATTATGTGGAAGAAAAAGCAATTTCGTAGGCTGGTTTAGACGAAGGGAGTGTGTCACGACCAACCCACTGGATCGTGGGATCTGAAAGAGTCCCATGGCTGTCAATCGTCTGGTTGGGGATAATAGCTTAATGGGACTTTGTTATACATATGTGTGTATACATGTCTCGTCTCGAGCAGCGCACAGCGTCTTTTCTCCTTCTGGGGTGCCCAATTGAGAGAAGACATCTGCGGTCGTCACCACCCGGTTTTGATATCGACATCGCATACTCAGAAAGTCACAATTTTGAGGATATGGGGCTGGAGGCGCGTTTGGGCCAATCCGGAAGAAATTCCATGCCCAATAGCAGGTATGCATGTAGGTACGTACCAATTACGTACCTATAAGTACATACAAGTCTTGAATAATTATAGATATTGCGATTTCCCCCTCAATTATTATGCGCCTCGAGCTCGCCCTCACATACCCGAATATCTCACCTCAAGGTTCCACCCCCCTGATGATCATCTCTGTTATATAGTCAACTTTATCCTGACGCCATGGCTTGAACCCATATTGTATGCTCATTTCAGTGTAGGTAGAGTACCACACATATGTCTAGGCTTATCCATCACGATAGCCTTTGCTAGAGATACGAAAAGCTAGTATCGGACGAACGATAACCGCCAAATCAGTCCAGGGCCCAGGCATAAATACCTAGGATGTTACTTTAAAGTAAGGTCTTAAAATATCCACCTAGTAAGAAAGTAGGGACGTCGGTAAATAGGCACAGAAGGCACTTAAGCGTGGTAGGCATGGCTTTTGAAGAAAAGATCCTGGTCCGCGAGTGATGGACAGGCCCTAACACGTGCTCTGTGCGACCCAGTCAAAATCGGGATGTTGTGACGCGGCAATAGTCTAAAAAGAAAGTACACCACGAGAAACTTCCTAACATATCAGACATAGAGTTAATAGTTGGAAATGTTGCATATGCAAATTGCTTTGAAACGAGGGAAACTATTTCTCTCCCGGATACACAAGTACAATTTGCAGATAAGACGAGGAGTAATTATATCCCTCGATGGATCCAGTGACGGGGGTAGACTCCCACTCCGGTGTCCGGCGTGGCAATGGAGTTGTCGTTCGCCCTGTTGAGGGGAATCATGCCTTGGCTCTATTGAGCAGGGCATAAAAACAAAACCGGGAACATCTTTACCGGGTGGATCTTGTTGGGCCACTGAATTTTAAAGACTTGCCGAAACACGCCAGGGGGTTGGCTCGCAGGGTTCCCGTAACGTGTTTTTCGGACTGGTCCGGTTTGGCAAAGACGTGAGCAAAACGTGTTCTCGACGCACCTACACCGCATGGCCAAAAATGTTTCGAACGAAATGTCCAAGAGATCGAAGAAAAGCAATGTTTCAATTGAAAGGCTTCTCAACAACGAAAAGCTCATACTTTGAGGTGCATTGGTACAATTGTACAAATAATTCTATCCTGTCGGAGTATCAGCTTCAATCCTGATATCGGTAATCTTGCTCTCCTAATATTTTTGAGTCGTGAACTGTGCGGCTTTTGATAGAAATAGAGCGGGAAGTCTCTTTCCTAATCTCCAACGGTACTCTCTAAGGTATCTACTCTATTGAGATACATAGCTCGCAGAGGTCAGAATGCGGAACGCTTCTAGGGTTCCGGGGAACTGTAGGATGATCTCGTGTCCGGGGTTGCAATTGGTATGTCGGCGACTTACAAAAAAGAGACGCCTCCGACCGCGGCTGGTGAATTCCTCCTCCTCTCGCTTCTTGAGAGTTGGAATCGCTTATTTGATACCTAATTTCCTATTGAGAACGCTTGCTTTCTGGGTGTACCGTACAAAAATAAAAGATGATGCACGATAATATTTTAATCATATCTGAAGGATCTACCTGGTGAAACAGCTGCCTCGTACATACGTCGGATGATCGGGGGGGTAAATGGTCACGTAGGTAGGGACTTTGCGCAAATAGAGATTTGGGGAGGGTGAGATCGGCACCAATCAAGTTATCGGGAAATGGAGCTGGCTCCATTTGCGCAAAGTCTCTAATGTTCATAAGTGACGACGCCCCTACAATTCTTCTAACCTCATGCTATTGCAGGCTATTGCAAGACCCATTGCACACAAGAGGGGAATCTAGGACCGGCGGGACAGGAAAAAAGAAACAACGCTCCTTCGGTAACTCATACCTTTTTAGCAGACTGTTATACAGTCGCACCTCGTTATGTTGTTAGCGTATTCTGGGAAATACGAGACAGCAAATAATTTTTGGTGGAGAAAGGCAGTACCTGTCCTCACGAGACAGCAAGAGATCCGAGATATTGAATTTTAATTGAGGGGTGAACCTAGCTACATCATTATGCAGGTAAAAAAAGAGATCGAGTGGGAAAAGAAGAGCCCGATAATGGCGGGGCTTCGTCTCCAGAAAAGCATTACTCAAAAGCAAATAATGAGGGATAAGATACGACGCGAGAAGGCAATGAGGGGGCGTGTCAACTTCAGAGGAATATGGCTCGAGAAGCTAGTGTGTAAACCTCGGCGCTTGTAGCCAATCAGTCTATAGAAATATGGAGATCTACTACCATAATTGTACTAGCGCCTAGCCTAACGGTCTGATTCCCATACAAAAAAGGTTTACACACCCTATGCCTTCTCGCGCCATAGGAGTTAGAGAGAGTAGGCCAGGCGCTAGTACGATAATGAGAGCCATACTCAAATGATAGGGCCTAAACAACAAAAAAGACCTTGGCATAGTCAATACTCTCACAAGTAAACATCATACACCACTTATGTGGAAACACTGGCTGGCTTCAGATCTTCCTTATTCTCGACACGACCTCTAGATAGAAGTACATATAAAGTACATATATAAAGTACATGTATCTATATACCGGCTACCTTCTCAGCTCAAGATATAAAGAGCATACGAACCCAATATCGGAACGGCTGCGGTGTAGCTTCTCCCGCATTGGTCGGCGATATACGATCAGGCTGGGCTGTAGGGAGGAGATTATAAGGTGTATAAGCATGATTGAATTACATCTCATATCTTGCGTACTATACTTTAAAGGTAATAATTACATATATGTATTGGCGACGATGGGGGTCAAGCACCTCTAGCTAACATGTGTACCCTCAACCCCGCTCTTGAGTTCCATTTTTCTATAATCTATGCCTCATAAGTTCCTCAATCCTATACTAATACTCACCAATTTGACCAGACTAGATCTTTCTAGAGCTGCTCGGGTGCGGACATCAAAGTTGCTCACCGTGGAGTAGTTGGTGGGCACTGCCAAACTTAAGGTTTTACCTTTATCGGTTCTGAATTGAAGGACGACCTAGAGCGATAGATTCAGTTCACATATCTCTACATGCGTTGGTATTTCTAGCCAAGAAAACCCTCTCTAGGTGTTTTCATACGCTCAAAAGCTTTTATGGTATACATGCATCCATTGAACCTATACCAGACTTGGAAAGGTTCATACATGTAGCTAGCTGCAGATTAAGTCCGGGTGTACTCAGTTCGACGCGAGTACAGCGTAGGTACATGTGTGTACTTAGTAAGGTGGGGTAAGAGATCCATTGCTAAAGTAATCTAACCAATTGAGCATATATAGTTGACATATACATGTATCTACATGTATGGTCGCCACTTGGATAGATGGTTGACATCTACCCAAACATATGTAACATGATTTAAGCCAAGACGTGATTTTGGATTTGTCTCCGTACGAGCGCGGGGCTGTTGGTGATCCGAGCGTCGCTGTTCTTTTTTTTTTCTTTCTGCGGCCCACCCACTTTGGACTCTCACTTAAGTTTCAACGACCCTCGAAGCGAACAGACATGAAACGTGGCTCTAAGCTTTTAAATTCGCTTCCGCAGAGGAATTCACAATTCCAGTGGTGTCCTCCACGATGTCTGGCCCGAGGCTTCCAGACATCTGCATCGCCTGCACCTAAAACCATCTTCTCTGGCATCCAACCCACTGGCATCCCCCATCTTGGAAATTATCTTGGTGCTCTCAAGCCATGGGTTAACCTCCAAAACGTAGAAAAGGAATCAACAAAATTAATTTTTTGTATTGTCGATCTCCACGCAATCACGTCACCTCAAAACACATCCAGCCTTCGGCAATGGAAGAAGGAAATTCTTGCTACTCTGCTGGCGATTGGACTGAACCCTGATAGGTGTATCATCTTTGAGCAAAGCCGAGTTCCGGCCCATTCAGAGTTGATGTGGATTTTGAGCTGCATTACAAGTACAGGGCGACTTTCACGGATGACACAGTGGAAGGTTAGATTTGTTTTGTTTCCCTTCGTAACAGAGCGGGGTAGTTTTCTGATGCGTGGGCAATCATCGACAGAGTAAACTAGGTATTTCGGAAGAACATCATTCTTTTGGAGATAAATCTACAGCGGCACTCAAACTGGGATTGTTTTCTTACCCGGTGCTTCAAGCAGCTGATATATTGGTGCATAGGTTCGTGCGCAGGCCTCTCCTTCACTTTTTGAAATTGGCTGACGTTTGGTAGAGCCACCCATGTTCCTGTAGGCGAAGATCAAGTACAACACCTAGAGTTAGCAAGAGACATTGTCAGCGCTTTCCACCATACCTATGGCAGAGTATTTCCGCTACCGGCCACGCTGCTGTGTAAGCAACTTGCCCTCCAGTTTCTTCAGACTCGAATATTGATTTGTGTCAGCTCCTGCCAAGCGTGTCATGTCCTTAAGCGACCCTACCCAAAAGATGTCAAAATCAGCCCCAGATCCGAAATCCCGGATCCTACTTATGGATAGCCCCACTTCAGTGCAGGGGAAAATTAGAGTTGCTTTAACGGATTCTCTCGAAACTAACGGGGTCACTTATGACCCACAAAACAGACCTGGAGTGTCGAATTTGATAGAGATATATGCGTATTTACAAGGCCGGGAAGATTTTGGACAAGTGGCAAGTGAGTTTGAGGGTTTGACAAAGAAAGCTTTTAAGGAAAGGGTGGCCGATTGTATCAACGAGAGTCTGGGGAGTATCAGGAGAGAATACACGAGAATTACCGAGGCGGAAGGAGATGGTTTTTTGGAAAAGGTGGTTAGAGAGGGCTCTGAAAAGGCGGCAAAAAGTGCCGAGGAGACCATGGTAAAAGTAAAGAAGGTTTTAGGTCTGCTATAGGTTCTTCAGTTGTTCCAGCATGCCGTATTCGCTATAAACCCTTCACCACCCTGAATTTAGCTTATTTCAGCACTATAACTGGGTGAGTCGGTACTCGACTAGCACTACCCTTTGCGAACTTGAAAGATGTTCGGCTGCTTTAAGCCATAAGTAAGTGTTTGGCTGGTAAACAAGCGTGATATAACTGATGACTGCAGATACCAGTGTCGCGAAACTACCCGGTTAGAAACAATGAATGCTGACGGGTGATTCTGTCAATTGTAGCTCGTTTCCCATCGCAAAATTTCACTAGGTCCCCCCAGGAAAAAAAAAACCAACGTTACGATCTTTAACTTTTGACAGATTTGGTGTGGCACCAAAGTTATCCCTGCTGTTGTTCAAGCCACGCGCATGCCACGCTCTTCACAACGTGGTTCCTGGATTCCACGTTCTTGTCCCTGACACCTTTCCTTTTGAAGAATAGATTCCTAGGCGGGGCTTCCTAATAGAGACACCTTCGCCGTAATCAAAAAAATAATCATCCCGGTGCCAAATCTGAATCAATTTTTTTTTTCTCTTTATTACATATATATGTTGCGAGAAGTCAAGGCTGCAGGAATATTTACATAATGTCGCTCGGAGATGCTCGACAAATGCAGCTTGCAAAACTCGTGGAAGTAGACAATTCAAACTTGCAAGGGAGAGTCTAGAATAATGGGTAAGCAAGTAAACTAATTATTATCTAAGCTTGCAGTACTGTATAACAGCCATCAGCAGCCGCTTTTATCCAGACTGACTTCAGAAGAACCATCCACCAATGATTCCACGTCGCACAAGATTCGTCAATACACATCATGTGTCCATCCCTCAAAAACTCTTGGGTTTTCAGTACTCTAAAAGGAGAATGGCGCTTGCCATTACTTTCCACCAAATTAATATTTGGGTGGCCGACATAATGTTGATTCATTGATTGATCCATTGATTGATTTATGAGGTATGATGCTCCATCTTCTCTTTGGAATCGCGATCACCCGCAATGTCTAATATCGGGCGGATATACAAAAATAAAGATATTTTTGACCCAATCTTACATGTAGTGGTGATTCATACTTTAAGACTCCTAAGAAATCAATAATACTTAACGTACCATTGCATTAGATAGTACATGTAGATTGTAGGTTGTCATTGAGATGAACCTTATCTGCAGAGCGGAAGTTCATGCATGATGAAATTCCTGCACCTATCATTGGCTTCGAATTAATTCGAGACTTCTTCTTGGTGTATGTATTCCTCGATTTAAGCCTATTATCGTTCTTATCTCCGGTTCCGTATCCCTCTTTGCATGATTATTTGATCACTAAATATCCTGGGTTGTTTGCATACAAATAAGGTCGCGAAGCCATATCACCCGAATAAACGTTGCAAGTGCATTGACGCACGCGCCATAAAATGAGGAAAGTTTATCAATACTTAGCCTACATGACATATTCTGAAACCCAGGTTAATCATGCGGTCACTATAGCTTAATTTTACCGATTGGGGGAAATACGCCGTCTCTTATCATGCATGCAAATTAAACCTGAACCTGAAAAGTTGTCTAAGTACATAAATGTATTTTCGGGTTACCCGGCCGTTTATTTATGAAGTTAAAATTACAGAAGACACGAGTCACCCCGAGAAGTACGGCACTGGTCTGGATTGGGTGAAGCATCAAAACGTGGTTGGAATCCAGTCGACATTCCAATCCCAAATAGCTATGTAGCTACGTGCAGCGTTGTGGTTTTTCCGGAAGTGGCCTCTCTGCCGAACGGTCAATACATTATCCGCTGTTATCAACACGGTATGTAGGTAAGGTTTGAAGGGCCTGCAATGCAGCTGTCTCCTCCCACGTGGCGATAACGATGACCATATAAAACACACCTGGGGTTTCATATTGACTAGCGATCTATGGATGATAGGTATCTAAATTTGAGAAAGGGAAATAAAAGATCCTGTTTTGCCTACATATGTGCGATATATCGGAGATGGGGTATGTCTTTTGGCGGGGAAAACTTTTTCTTGCTTTCCGCCCCACACTGCACCACGTGTTTTCCTCGTGGACGGTGGATGGTAGGGGATGAGCGGGCAGGAGCAATAAAAACCGTCTCGATGTTTCGTTTCATTACTTTAACCTCCTCTCACCCGCTATACATACATATACCCATACATTTACGCCCAAGAGACGCGCGTCAAATGCGCTTGAAGCTCATATGATGGCCAAGTATTCTTTCTCCAATTTTTCTTTTTTCCCTCTCTTTTAGTTACCGGGGGGTTAGATTCTCTATCCAAAAAGGCTTTGTTGCAGGATCATGACTATTGACACACGTACACTGATCGATATCGATGGAATTCTTTCCACCTCACCCCAGCTCTAAGATGGGGATTTGGTGCGCCAGCCATTCACCCAGTCATGAACTAATGAATAAAATTTGCTGCCATCTGATATCACACTGACCAGCTACATCCACCGCCATCATTGGTCCCTCAAATGGTATTGATAACTCCGTTTTCTATCAACGAAGAACTCTCGTGATGATGACGCAGTACAGTTGTCTTGCATGATGGGCGAGGAAATGCGCCTAGTTCTTTTAAGTGACTAGTTCGTTGGCCAGCCAGGCCCTTGACTGCGCACTGAGTTCGCACCCTTGAACTGGAAGGAATGTACATATCACCAATATCATAGTTCTTCGAGAGGGAATTTCCGCGGAACTCCTGCAAGACCCGGGAATATGACTTCATTTCTTGAGATCTAGACATGGGAACGTGAGCAGTTCACTCAGCCCGAATCTAGGGTTTACTTGGACTCGATCGGAACGCATGTTGTACACGTGTGCTCGTAGTTTCATAAAGAAATAATATATTTCGTGATGTGTAGGTGCCAGTTTGGTCAGAGAAAACAATTAATGAAAATCAAACCCATGATTGGCCCAAGGAGGGCAGACAGATCTAAGGTTCTGCAATCGAAGGCATGGGATTCGACTGATGTTGTCCTGCTACTTGGAGTCATGGTAAATCACTCGACAAATTAGTGTTTACTTAAGCGCCAATAGTTTGGGCTTCTTTGGTTCCCTCATTAGTAAGGGCGTGATCTCCATAACATACAGAATCTTCCAAGTATCTCCAAACCTAAACTTTCGATTACTTGGCCGATCCGTTGTGGACATGACCATGCACAAATTGTATAATTATAGGGTCCGGCTACGTGAGGATATTCGTATGATACCAGCAAAATATTTATATTCATCATTTTCAAAGCCCGTAGTAATGATAAGCGGTGAGATAATACCCCACCGATGTCTCCAAGGGCGGCGAGAGCGTGAAAGTAGTACTCACCATTCAAAAACGTCACTTGATCACAAACCAAAAACCCAAAGGGGGGTGGGATAGGGGATATGATTCATTGCAATAGCTGGAGAACTGTTGAATCTAAGCAATTCGTGTTTGATTATTATTATTTCTTTCGGGATCGGCCATTCTATTTGGGAAACATCAGTATTTTTATTTGGAGAGAGATCATTAGTCGGCTGGGGTTTACTTGCCGGATAATCTTGACTTGGTTTGATGATGCGGTACTGTTCATTGCTTGGGGTGTGATCAATATGAATTGTTTGCTGATCGAACGTTCAGCAGATTTTATCTATAAATAACATTAGTTATATTAGGTAAGAGAAAATAACATCGGAGAGGAGGGGCCAACCATCATATTAACACTGATAGTACGGTTAACAGCATCCATAAAGACATCGAATTCATCAAGGCATCTAATTGGAGAACCCATCGCCTCCCACAAAGAAAGGAGTAGGCAAATCGTCGAAAAAGACTTTTCACCGCCAGAAAGAGTCTTTGGTCCACGATTGCCGGTTTCTTCTTGTCCAGGTTGCACTTCAAGAATAAGCTCGGGGGGGTTATATGCGTGTTCAAGCCGCAGGCGCCCCTTGAATGCGCGTTCACTCATCATCCAGTTGAACTGGGCCCGTGCCCGTGCGCTTATATAACATTGGAACTTCTGCCATCGGCGTACACGTTCCATGTAAACCCTGGTTTGAGTCTAAGCACAAATAATAGAGTTAGAATGCACTAAGCAAGCGTTGATTGATAGACCTACGCCAAGGAGTCTTTGAAATTCGTTTCTCTGGTCCCTTGCATCAATATAGGCTTTTGCTGCTTCGACAGACTTTGCATGGATATATTCTGCGGTTCCGCCAAGCCTGGGATAATGTTAGTAGCCTTGGGAGGTTAGAGAGAAGGTAACTTACGAAGCCTCAGCACGCCTCAGCTCTTCATGAAGCGTAGCTAACTTCCTTTCCAGAGCATCACATGTCTCACCTTCAGGTATTTCAACCCGCCCACAAATCCGTGAAGCCATCTCGGTATAGGTATCAACTGTGGCCTGCTGCGTTGAAACCTGGCCCTCTAGACGGGCTGTTTCTTGTTGGTATTTCTCAAGTTGTTCATACCAGTGGTTTTTGTTTGAAAGACATTGCGACCGTTTTCGGTCAGATTTGTAAAGCATGGCCTTGGCAGGTATTAGAGATTTTAAGGTGAGAAATTACACTCAAAGAATCAATTACCTTTAGATCTTCAACTTGTTGTTGAGCAAGGACTAAGTCTTGCTCGGTTGATTTGAGTTGCGCATATAATTTGTCAGCTGCGACAGAAAATTCGTCCTTTTTGACGACCAACTCTTCGAACGAGGCAGTCGCCATGCGTGCTCTCTCTTGAAAAACCTACAAGAAATATAAGCAACCAGCGGTTTGTATGATAATGGATAACCTACTTTTAGCTTCTCCTGTAGAGCACCGAGTTTACCATCCTGTGCGGCCTCTTCTAACTTAGATTTGCATTCATCGACCTTATCCTCGGCCCGGTGAAGCTTTAATTCTAAATCTCTCTTGCGACGCTAGGTAAGGTTAGTATAGCATTCCATGACCATAATGAGGGATAAATACAATATAGCCTTGAATACTATGATTTAACTCGTCACAGACGCGTTTTTTGTCATTGGCACGCTTCTCTAGCTCAGTAAGTTCATCTTTAAGGCATCGGATATCTTGTTCGATAAACCTTTTGTCAATGATTAGTAAGCTGATAGTCATTGGCAATAATTGTCAGTAGAAAGGAATGTTACTTTGTCTGTGCCCCAACGTCTGTTCTCATGCGAGCTTGGCTCGTGAAAGCAGAGACAGGAGTCACACCCATGGCCCCATTGCTGAAAGAGATTAAGTTAGTATAAAACCCAGGCCCTGCATTGGAGTCTACATACTTTCCGCCAACTTTCAAACCCCATCCTTGACGGTTTAGGTTAAGAGCATAGCACGAGTTTATGTGGTCGCTCTGAGTCCTCTCTTCCATCACACGATTCGCATCATCCAAATCTTCAACCAAGATAACTTGCTCGATAGAGTTACCAATGACGAGTTGTCTCTTTACATTTTCATCGCTAATCTAGGAAAAGTCAGAAATCGAAGTAGCCTCCCTCTGGTTAAAAGTAAGGATTAGCATACCTCTAAAATTCTGTAAATCGTCTTAAATCGGGGATCAGGTTCAACGAGATTCAGCGGTTTTACCTGGGTAATGCTTAGTGGGTAATCACTTTTGAAACGTTAGTGGTATTCTAGAGTAGTATTTACAGGCTATGTTCTTACCAATTGAGAGACTTCATCAATCGTTTTAGAATTTCACTGTCCTCATAACAAGTGACGACAAAGTTCAATAAATTACCACCCAAGACCCGTTCGATGATGCTCCACCATTTTGGCTCGCGGAGCGTGACATACATTCCTACAGGGCCGACAGGTTTGACTCGGAAACCATTCTCTTTTTCGATGGCGCTAAGGAGAGGTCGTAACTTTGGACCAAATACCCTTATGAAATCGCCCTCGGCTGCGCTAATTTGCCTGAGAGCTGTCTGCTTGTTTACGATCTCAGTGTTTTTTGCTTCGACGAGCTTGATAGCCTGCTCAAGCTCCTGTTTCACATCCCGCGATTTTTCGTTGTCCTCCCTGTTCTTTTGAATGTGGTCATTGATATCAGCCTTAATCCTAGCAACTTCATCTTCAGCGCTTCTCTGGTCTTCCATCAGTTGAATATTGCTTCCGCCGTTCACCCCTTCTAATCTACGCTCTTCATCAATGATCTCTTGCTCGATCTCAGTGATTTTTTTGTTCGCGCCAAGAACATTGCTCCTTGTTTCACGTTCTGATCCCTATAATTATTGAACGTTAGAAAATAGCACAAGAAATAAAGACCTAAGCCACATACTATCAAGGTCTGAAGTTCTTTTTTGATATGATCCATTTGTGCCTTTGCTGTGTCCTTTGCTTCTTCCAGAGGTGTAAGTTTTTCTTCTTCGTTTTTGACCAGTTTAGTTAATTCCTCGTGGGAATGATTTGCGTTCTCAAATTGTGTAGATGCTTGTTTGCGCTCTTCTTCAGCCCTAATGACTTTGCTCTGCGAGGTTTGAAGTTTTTCCTGAAGAAGCCTTAGGTGCAACTCAGCCTCACTAACCTGTGCCCAGGCCATTTGATGGCTCATTTCTTCAATGCGATCTCTTAGGGTATCATGACTCTCCAGTTGTCGCTCTTTTTCTGCCCACTGATCCATGATCGCCTTTAGTTCTGTTATGTCGCCAACCTTTGTTTCCAGGATTGCCTCCGTACTATCAATCCCATTCTTGATAAGAGAATAATCCTGATCCAGTTGCTCTAGCTGTACTCCTCTCGCGAAAAATTTGTATTTGTCCTGGTTTGTTGAAGTGCTCAAAAACGCACGCGCCAGGTCCTGTGTAAGAACATTCATAGGATTATCGACTTGTAGTCCAAACCAATCACAGATCTCGTCTAATTCATCCCGCTTCGAAGATATCACCTTCCCCGACTTTGCTCTGAGCCTGTAACCACTATTCCCCTCTCGACTGAAATGTCTTTCGACAATAATGACATCGTCATACTGATCTCGTTTGAAACCTTCACCTCCGTTCTTGAGATGTATTGTAATTCTAGCCTGCCTATTATCCGCCCATTATTAGAACTGCGTAAGAAAATTGGGAGATTATAGTATTCGGAAACTGTTCTTACTCCTCGCCTTCCTTGATAAAACTCTTCATGGCATTCCCTCTATTTGTACTTGCCGCCTTCCCACCCAGCGCCAGGGTAATCGCTGTAAGGATTGCACTTTTACCACTCCCATTATGTCCGATAACGAAGTTTATGAAAGGACCAAATTTGATCTCCAAATATTTGTGGCACTATTACCTATTAGCCATCTTCTCCCTCCATACAAGATCTACAGACCATAAAGTTTTCGCAAATAACGACCAGTATGATTCCATTGTCTGCTGGCACCTACAAAGATTAATAAACCATCAGGGGTCGTACTTCAAAGATTGGCACATACATTTTCAACCACCTCGCTCATTTTCTTCTTGATGGCAATCGCCGCTCGTTGAGTGGATGCATCCTCAAGCGCTTTCCAGTCTTGTTCGTCTGCATTGTTGTCGTCGCTATTTGTACGTGCACGCTTGGATATCTAACAAAAGCACTGTTAGTATAGCCGCCTCGTTCTTAGGAGGTGAATAGTACTGAATGTCTTCTAGGCGGAGGGACTGCATTATCATTCTCACTCTCCTCATCCGACTCAGCCGCATCTCTTCGTCGTTTTGAAGCCGCCATCTTGGAAAAATGTTGGCTACTAGGTGGTGGATGTTGGAGACGCGTAAAGGCATAAAAGTCGCGACTGCTTGGCTGCAGCTAAATTGCGTTACTGCTTAATAACTATAAATGAAGCATTGTCGGGTGTCACCTAGTAAGCCGAAATTTGAAAGTAGCGCTGTTGATGTGACACTTGAGCTAAATATATTATCACCACCAGGGAGTCTATCTATAAATTTTTCATCCATAATTCCTTGGTGGTTGTGGAGCAATAATTATTTGAAGTTGCGTTCCCATACAAATTTTGGTTGCGAATGTTCGCTTACCTACATAGGTACATGTATGTATGATACCCGGCAATACATACCCGCAGGGTTGGTGTGTACTAGGGGTTCACCTAAAGTCTGAAGAATCTGATAAGATAGATACCCCTGTTTTACAGCAAAATCGGCTGATCGAGTTCTTCAGACTTATGCTGAACACCCGGTACTGCCAAGGCTCAATTAACTGTATGCAATAAATTCAATGGTTCTAATTAACTCTCAATGAAGAATATTTTTCCACGCTCTACTGTGGGTTTTTCGCGCCACACTAAAGTATATATCAACAAATACCTATTCACACATGTTTTTCGTGTTAGGTTCTAAAGTAATTGGGAATTGTATACTGGTGTGTTAATTAGGATGGTTTCATTACGAACGAAATCTACGACTAAGACTACTTACTACTACAGCTTCTCAACAATTTTATTTCATACATAAAATAGATACCAAGAATTGACGTGAATGTGTGGACTATATGTGGAAGACAGAACATAGAAAAATAATGAATGTCCAATTTCCTACCAAAGAATTATGGAGACTTCAGTATCTCACACTTTAGGTCCGTTTATTGATCGTAGGAAATTCCCCCACAAACTATCCTAAAACCCTTCCGCTCGAAGGTGGTGCACTCCTATCCTTTGTCTGAGTCTTTCTCAACTGTCTCCCCATGGCAATTTGACTTAACAAATCACCCCTGCTACCTGCAATATCCGGCGGTGGCGCGGCAGGCAAATTAACTGGATTGGCTGCCATCCCGGGCATCCCAAACGTTCCGGGCATTGGAGGAGGAGGTGGTGGTGGTGGTGGTGGTGGTGGCGGTGGTGGTGGCGGAGGAGGAGGAGGAGCCCCGCCTGGTGCTGGGCTTGAGGAAGACCCCTCATTGCCCATGCTACTCAACGGTCTTGGAGGCGCCATGTTCGCAAAGAATTTCTCTGCAAGTTCCTTAGTACTCTGACGGTTTATTGGGTCGTCGTCGTCGCTATCAGAGTTGTCATCATCAACGACACTCCAATCATCTTCGTCTAGTGGACGGTGACGGTAAGTCCGCGGGGGGGACTGGGTTGCCGATGGTGCACTGGTAGTGGCGGCATCATTCCCAAAGTTGTAGAATGGGTTTTTGCTGGCTGCAGAAGCAGTAGAAGGGGGCGAGGACACAGCGGCAGTAGCTCCTTCAGTAGGAACTGGACCGAAACTTTTGAAGAAGGGGTTGTTGCTTGGCTTGTCGGCAGCTGGGGTTCCAGGAGTAGGAGAGGAAACTTGTGGAAATGGGGGCGCTGGCGGCGGCGGCGGCGGCGGTGGTGCTGGTGGTGCTGGTGCTGGTGATGGTGCTGGAGGGCTTGATGGTGTCGAAGGTGCAAGGACAAACTCTTCAGTTGCTGTTTCTTGGGTGGGCGTCTTTTTACCAACTGTCTCTGGCTCTTCGTCATCCGAAGAAGAATCTTGCTCCAGTTCCATTTGCAAACGTCTCAAGCGCCTGGGGCAGGGTTAGCATGTTGAGTTAATATTTGGTTATGGAACAGCGACTTACTCTTCCTCTTCCTTTGCCTTCTCAATCTCGGCACGCATCGCTGCAAGTCTAGCCTCTTTTTCTTTTGATGCTTGGAGTGCTGCCTTCTTCTTTTGCTTCTCTTCCTCTTTTCTCATCTTGCCCTGCTTGACCCCCTCTTCAAGTGCCTGGAGTCTGGCCTTAGCAGCCTCTTGAGCTCTCATTAGCTCCTCTTCTTCCTGCCGTGTCTCATCCCTACCGAACCAGATCAGCATGAAAAACTACATTTAATTATAGCGGGGAATTTACTCTAGATCCTGGATTTTAGCCTCCTGGGCCCCCCGCTCCCTCCTCAATTTTTCCTCCTGTTCTACCTTTGCATCCTCCTCCGCCTTCTTTCTTTCATCTTCGATCCTAGAATTGTGAACCTTTCTTGGCGCAGGCGGCGGCGGTTTCTTGGAAGCAATGGGTGACGGCGGCTTGATCCCCTCATCAGCAAGTCTCTGTTGTCTCTGTTGTTCACGTTGAGATTCTTCTGCTTCGGCCTGTCTAAGGCGGTCCTCTTTCTCCTTGCGCTCACGCTCCATACGCTGCTGAGTAGTTTCACCCATGGTAGATCGAGAGGGCGGCTGCAAACCGAGAGCTGCAAGTCGTTCGGCCATCTTCCTCTCAGCCTGTTGTTTAATGAACGTTGCACGCTCCTCTGAAGACTTAAAGGAAGAATATGAGGCAGTGCTAGAAGCAGGGGTCGAAGAGCGGGGAGGCGATGAAAAAGACTTTGTCGGTTCTTCAGCTGCTCGGGAAGAACTTGTTCTTGGGCGATCATTATAACGGCGGTCACTACTAGATGTCAGTAAACTTCCCCAAAAGTATCAGAGGCTAGCCTACTCTTCACGCTTATCTCTAGTAATACGACTCTGCCTTTGCAAGTCAAAAATAAATTCCTTTACTTCATCCTCGACACCTAAAGCCTCGTCCCATCTTCTTCTCTCGTGGTCGGTGATAGCATTACTTCCGCTCTCCGCGGGCACATCCCTAATGCTATCCTCTAGAGTCTTTTTAAAGTCATCCAGACTCTCTTCAACGTCTCTAATCATCTTCTCATTCCTCTCCTTTTCAGAATTAACTTTTTGAGTCTCTTCAGCCAGCCTCCTGGGACCACCTTCGTCATCATCATTACTAGGCGCAACTGGTTTCCCTGTTAGTGCCGCGAGTCTTTGTTGCATCATGGCTCTGGACTTCGCTTTAATCCTATCGGACTCGGTTATTGAGCCTCCAGGCCCAGTCCCTATGATAGAGGCAGCAGACCCCGGATGTGCCTTTGCATCTCGGAGTCTAAATAACTCCAACTTAGCATCTGCGATGGTTCTTTCTGTCTTTCTCACTTTGCTTGCGAGATCGGGAAGGCGGTCTGTAAGATTCTGTAACTGCCTCCTTAGTTGTCTTCTCTCAACCTCAGAGTCGCCACCAGTTAGCCCAGCATTTGGGTGTGTATCGATGTCCTCCTGAAGCCTTCTAATCCTGCGGTAGAGGTCGTCGGCATCCCTACGATCACGCCTATCAAGGATTTCATCATTCTCGCCCTCGGCCTCGTCTTTTATATCAACAGCCTCGAGAAGGATCTGTTTTTCTCGTACTTTCTTTCGAAGTTGGTCAAGGGACATTTCCTCGGGTGCAGGAGATGCGGAAGACCCTGGCATGGGGGATGGCGATCTACCCCCACGGGCACGATGGCGGGCATTAGATGTGTAGGCAATTTCATTGTCATCGAAACGGTATACTGTTCCATCCTTCTTGCCAGCACTGGTATTGCTGTCACTATGGAACGAACGGCTCTTCATGTAACTAACGCCCGTCGATTGGGATTGAAGGGCGTTTGCTGTTTGCCCTTTTTGAAGGTATGATTTTACAGTGTCAAGAGATTCTGAGAATTTCTTGGTAGAAGGTGGGATCAATTCGGGTGGGAGACGTGTGGGGATGTCGTATCCGTTAAGTTTACGGAAAATCTAGCAAGGTTAGCAGTCTAGTACCGTTTGTGAGTAAACAGAAATTGTAAATACCAAATGCATTGCCACAGCAAATTCATCTTTGTTAAGCTTTCCTTTATTTCCTGTATCTGCCAAGGTCCAAATGGCCATCAGATCTTCTTTAGGCAGTCCGCTCTGCCCAAAAACCTCAATAGCAGTGTCACCGGTAATAAAGCCCTTATGGAAGCCATCCCAGCCCTCAAATACAATGTCGTATTTTTCCTTCTCAACTTTTGTGATTGACCATGGAATCACTGCATTTCCCTGTAGGCCTTGCATGCTAAATCCACCCTCGCGACCTTTTTGTGGCATCATGCGCTGCTGTAGAGCTTCAATACCACCAAGGATATTCGTGGGGGCATTCACAAAACCCCATTGTCCTGGGCGCCCTGTGGGTTGTGCCTGGAGCGGCCCCCCAACAGACAACGAAGACATACCGGTTGGAATCGGGGGAACAGGGGGTATAGATCCACTATAAGAACCAATGCTAGATTGAAATCCCGTACTTTGAGATGTCAAAAGTGATGGAGCCTGGAATCCAGTCTGCTGGCTCTGGAGCCCAGGAAATCCCGTCCGCTGAGGCTGAAGGCCCGGATATCCTGTTTGCTGGGACTGAAGACCCCCCTGGAATCCGGTCTGCTGTGGTTGAAATCCGGTTTGTTGGGGCTGGAACCCAGTCTGTTGAGGCTGTTGGAATCCGGTTTGTTGTGGTTGAAAGCCAGTTGGCTGCGTGCTCATATTCATCCCCAAGAGTTGTGAGTTATTTGCCTGGTTTTGTCCGCCAAATCCCGCAGGGGATATTGTATTCTGCCTTGTAGGCGGTTGCTGGCTTGGGGCGCTGACTTCAAAGCTGGGAATATTCGACCTAACAGGAGCAGCTGGTGCAGAGTCCGGAACACCGAACGAGATAATATCGACCATACCGCTCACCTCGTTCTTAACAACTTCAGGAAGCGTTGATGGTAAAGTTCTCCCATTACGCTTCATATTGCAGAGATACATTGCCAACGCGAACTCGGGGAAGAGCAATTGCCCGGACTTGGTGGTATCTGCGAGCTGCCAGATCTGATGTAGATCTTGCGCCGGAAGCTTGGATCGTAGAAGGATATCTCTCGCAGTATCACCTATCCCATATATTAGACTTAGGTTCTAGCAACAGAGCCAAGTTCTTACCTGGTAATGCTTGTCCGTCCCCCACTGCAGCCTTAAACAGTTGCTCAAATTTTGCTTGATCGGCAACAGTAATAAAGCTTAATCTTATGTTCGGAATCTTTGCGTTGTTCTTGGGAGTTGGAGTGGCAGATTGTTGAGGCGGTGGTGGTGGTTGGTTCTGTTGTTGCGGCTGTGGAGAGAACGTAGTCATGTTAGGCAACTGGGGCACTGGAGGAATCCCCTGCTGACTTGGGAATCCCTGAAGAGTGTTTGGAAACCCCGTGTACTGTTGTTGAAGTGGTTGCTGCTGTTGCTGGTTTTGAAATTGTTGCTGTTGAGCTTGCTGACCTGGGAATCCTGTTTGCTGAAATTGCATAAACCCCGTTGGCTGTGGCATCATTTGCTGTGGCTGGCCTGGAAAACCAGTTTGCTGTGGCATCATTTGCTGTTGGCCCGGAAAACCAGTCTGCTGTGGTTGTTGCTGCGGTTGCTGATATTGGCCTTGACCAGCCTGTTGGCCATTCGCGCCCAAGAAGCCCGTCGCATTGTACATGGCGAGCTTACAAGCTTAAGGGTGGGCTTGTGAATGAGTGAGATTTCAGGTTGAGCGAGTGAATAAAAGAGGATTGATGAGATAGAATTGTGGATAGGCTCAAGGGGTAGTAGAGGTGGAGGTGAGAGATGGGGTAGAAGAGGAGGGAGAAGGATAGGAGAGGTGACGAAGCGTTAGATCGTTTCCTACCAATCGCTGCCACCCCAACCAAATGCCTCCTAGAACATGCAAGCATTATATACCGCAGATATAAGGACCTCAACTCCCCCCCTCCCCGCGCTAGGAACGCTGGGCCGCCCGACTCCGACTCCAAACCGAATTATTATGAAATATCTCATATATGCATACCGCCTAATGTAATTGTGAGAACTGGGAACACTCTAGAATTGCCTAATCTGGAACTTCGAGAAGAGAACGCTGGGGACAACTTTTGTTGTGGGCCAATGGGCGGGACGCGAAATAATCCATCCCGCCTATGTAGGTTTTTGACGAGCATACACAGTTACGTTTAATTCCGTATATACCTTTGCATTGCACAGACCTGGGGGATCACTCATTTGATCACGCTCAGGACATCCAACGGGATCGGTATATACACAACAGCCTCATGTCCCCACTATATCGCATCATTACTACTCCCCTATATCCAGAGACATAAATAAAGGCGGGTTGTCTTAATTCGAATGCATTATATAAGATTGGTTTAAAAACACATGAGGGCCCGTTTGGAGCCGGCCCTTATAGAAAGTAGTGTCCCCCCCCCCTCCTCCTCCATTAGTAGGTAGAATATGGAGCAGGTCCAGGTTACTTATTAAAAACCTCCGCCTTCACGAAGCTAATATTGTTTTCTGGATCACGAAATGAGCTGCCAAACATAACTCACTTTCTCAGAGCGGAATTTTCGCCAGGGCAGAGTTTCAAGCCACCCCAAACCTTTCGTTCTATAGATCTAATGAACACAGAGGGGCGGTGATCCGTACCGACACGCGAGGGATACATGTACATTTGCTTACACAAGCTCCCCTTTACCAGTCCTTAAGTATGTATTTCTTATCCGGCTTTGCATAACCCATGACCTCGGGATGTCTATGAACCGCCGGCATAAGACCCAATCCGATGGCCCTTCGAATCGCTTTGGCCATTCTTCTCTGGTTTACCGGCCGCAATCCCGTCACACTGCCGTGCTTGATACGACCCAACTCGGTGACATATTCAGACATCATTGAAAAGTTCTATTTGTCATCAGCTTTCGGTTTACTTCTCTCTCTTCCAATCAACCTACCCTGTACTCTTTGATGGGGTTAATTCCCAACAGGTCCATCGCATCAAATGCCGGCGTCTTCCTCGCTCTCCTCTTCCTTTGCTCTTGGAAACTCAAATCGTGCGGCGAATACGTATCACCTTGTCCAAACCTATAGTTTGTCAAGATGAGTTCGTTATCAGCAACTCTCTTATCTTCCTCTACCTCTCCAGGTTGTGTTGTGTGCTGTTGAGGCCTCAATAGCTGTAACCGAGCATCTAACCCTTCACTGAAGGGTTTGCCATTGCGTTCCATGGCATCAGCAAAGCGGGTGGGAAAGCTGCCGCGAGGGGAGGAAGGGTTTGTAGCGATTGTACGAACCGCTGATGGGCGGAGAAAAACCGAAGGGGCTGAAAAGGCGGCGAAGGCACTATATTTCGGTGGCATTGCGAGGGATATACGAGACGAGTGGTGAAGTGAGCTTTCTTGATGTTGAAGGCTTTTTGGCGGGTGTGGCGGCTTGGCGCTAATCATAGCGGGTCACTCGGTGAACTAACCCTATTCAAAATTAATCGTTCGGTACGTTGATCGAATCAGGAATTAGTGATAGGAAAGGCAATATCTACAATTATGCCCATACAATTTAAAAGACCTGATACTCTATCCCCTGCTTATGATCTAAACTCTTTTATTCCATAACACGTCAATTGGGGTTAGTTAGAGTATATATAGGATTTGTTCCCCAAACAACCTCAAGGGCGAGCCATGCTCGAAGAATAGTACAAATTCACATACATGTACCTATTAATATTGTTAACCAGGAAAAATGTTACATATAGTGTAGATTTTATAGAAGTTACAGCTGTGATACGCCGTGATCCATGCCTGATAATGATTTGGCTACATGTGGTGCACGATTGGTCGCATGTCTGCGTAAGATTGATTAAAGAAAGAAATAGGAGACCTACATGTAGATACACAATTGTAGTTTTGTTCTGTTCTCGTCTTCGCTCGCCGTAGGTTTTCTAGAGTTAGTTCATCTTCAATATCAAGTATTACTCATCTAACAACCTTAAATTTATACGTGATGGAATTAGATTGATTTTAGTAACCTTAACTGATCTGGTTCTGTCTCATGCCTGTTCAGCTGCAATACGTATATTTCATTTTTTGGCGCAAAATAATTGTTTTTCATTTGACTGTATGTCGATCTAAGTGTCTTCTCCGCTATTGGAAGGATTTACCAGAAACTCATTTATACATGTAATCAGTGTGAGTGTGAAGTGTGGTGCGCTCACAACTATAGTATTGATGTTAATTACACGTACCTACTACATGTGCTAGTACAAGCATTGAGATTCAGGACAAAAAAAAATTTGATATAGCTCGTGAATATGTAAAGAAGATAGTCCGTTCATCACTGATAAGGTCTTCCCCCACCCCCTACGGCTGGCAGCAAGCTGCTCGTCTGCTCGTAGGGGTGGGTACGAGACTAGGTCTTCCCTTGTGTGGAGGGGGTTGGGGGGGTTGATGGCCGGATACAATTACATATAGAAAAATGTCTCGCTTTGGGTCGGAATCACAAACACTTTTGGGGAGTGGCTATATATAAATTAATACATGTATCTATTCAATTTCAGGTCAATGGATTATATCTTGTGTCTATATATTGTATGTAAAAGTTAACACATCAATATATTCATATCTTCCTGATGTTCGTGAGTGCATACCATACTAAATTTTTGGACTTGGGACGTACTTATTTGTACGGCGTTCGATTCAATAGCGGTTTCCTTTAAACTTACAGTAGTAGTACAGCCGCGTCCGCAGAGTTTTGGCACCCTCGAGGCTCATGAGTTCAAATCGTGATATCAACCGGATAAAAACACGTACACTGCAAAGAGAAATTTATAGTTAGACATTTCCATACTGCTGTATATCACAGCACTTTGTATGGCTGTTTTTCGAGGAAGAGGACCAAAATAATTTGTTCGTTGCAATCGCGGATGTTTTTAAAACTTTGCGGACGTGGCTGTATCTACATGTATTATTATATGCCAAGAAAAACGGGGTATAAAATAGAGATTTTAGGCCAAGCATCAATTTTGAGAAATGCTGTTTGCCCACCCAGCAAAAAGATCCTGCAACTAGTAATTTTGTCCAAAAGTGATTGTTGGCCTAATGTTTCTATTAATGTTGCACGCAGTCACAGACTATAGCATTAAAAGAATCCACGCCTTTTTAACCCTCTATATATTGTATCAAGCTTTCAGGCTTGCGGACCTGTGAGGAAGTATCTGATAGGGGGTACATACATGTATAGAGTATAAGGGCCAGCTATTTAGGTCCATATAGATATTTTAATGTCTGTATTTGGTAGTCGTGTTCACAATGCTTGGCTTGCACCATGCTAGCAACCAACAACACTGCTGGGCTGCAATACGAAGACGCGAAGCCCTAAGAGCCGCAACCAGTCGATAACTACAAGCCTAACATCATAGGGAAAAGCAGCCTGAGCTCGTGCAGACCTCGCATCGGTTACCCGCTAGCTAGCACGATAGGTATTACACGTCTTCCTTTCTTGTGTCCACACCATACGCAATGGCTCCTCCACCTCCTCCACGCAAACTATGGCCCAAAGAGAGAGGTACGCCTAAAAACATTCAACTTTCTTTATCTTTCGCACCGTCACCACCATCTCCTGCTTTTCATCCCTCGACCCTTCTCATACCCCCCACATCCACCCACCCGTCTCGTCCCCCCTCCCCGCATCCATCAATTACACCACTCACTTCCTGGGCCTCCTTTATTCCTTCTTTGCAATGAACGATGCTTCCCATTCCCGATCCCGCACTTCAAACCAGCTGCGGATGAACAGCCACCATTACTACCCTAAGGGCAGCGCTCGCTCCTCGTCCACTACACGCTCTCCTGCCGCTATTCCGGCAGAGGGTGTTTCCTCCCCATCAGTCCCTCGCATTCTCTTGAATTCCCATACACAACCAACCGTGTCTACGCCAAACCCACCCCCTAATAGTCGTCAGAAGAACGATATTGCATCGGAACTGATGATGAAATCCATCCCAGCGCCCCAATTCTTTGCGGGCTTAAAAACTAGAGAGTACCGCGAGCATAGATCGAGCAATCACTCCCACACATCTATCCGCTCAATCGCATGGAACGTCCTGGGAAATCGAATAGCCTGTGGGCTGACCGATAAGATGGTACGGGTGTGGAATCCTGAAAAGCCGGAAATTCGTAACAGTACAGAGCTTAAAGGACATTCTATGGGCGTAGATAGAGTCGCATGGGACCCCACTCATGCAGATAAGCTGGTGAGCTGTGGGGGGGACGGAATGGTCAGGTTCTGGGACTATAGAAGTAAGTAATGGTAATGGATTGATCCCCAAAGAGCGAGATAGTAATACAAGAGTATTTGCTAGGTAATAAATGCCTGGGAATTACTCCAACCAGTGGCGAAAACATCAGCCTAGCATATCATCCCGAAGGCTCCGTTGTCGCAGTGGGAACAAAAGTAAAGGCGTCCCAAGTCCCTAAAAACAGACCACCTTACTAAATTCTTCATCAGGACGACAAAATACATTTCATCGATCCACGCAATACGGCTCAAATTCTTAAAACACATAAAGAAGGGACACAAACAAACCAAATTATATTCTCACATTCTGGGGATACTCTGCTTCTTACCACTGGTCAAGGACATGTTGTGCTTCGTGACTGGCCAACTCTTGAGCATGTCTATACAGTAGAGGCGCATTCGTCCGGAGCTTTCTGCTTGGAGCTTGACCCTCGTGGATCCACTCTTGCAGTCGGCGGAAGTGATGCTGTTGTGAGTGTTTGGGACACGAAAGAATGGATCTGTCAACGCACGTTGAGAAATATGGAAAGCCCTGTCAGAAATCTAAGCATTTCGTTTGATGGCGCGTATATCTGTGCTGGAAGCGATGAGCCGGGCGCCGTTAATATCGATATCGTGAGTATAATCTCAAAGTTGCAGACGTGCTTATCGCTGATGACAAAATAGGCAAACTTGGATACCGGTGAACATGTGTATACGGTTCCTACAAGCCACCCGGTCCCTAACGTTGCCTGGCACCCGAACAAGTACTGGTTGGCTTATTCGGGTGATCCACTAGGATTGAAGATAGTCGGTGCCGCAGGGCCTTAATGTCTTTTAAAGCCCCCAAGCCATACATAGCGGGGCCTGCTATCTCAAAGCATAATAGGTGGCGAATTGTGGTCTTTGTTTAATATGTACGATACGCTCTTTTTGGGAGCTAGTTTTGATACCCGTATTCTCAAGTGGGATTGCTCAAGGGCTGCTGAACCAAACAGCGCGAGTATTTACTCCTGATTCTAGGTCTAAACGATATTACCTATGTGAAGCTATGGTGACTTTTTTTTTTTTTAATGTGCAGCAAAAGTACCGCCCCTCCACAGCCCAGTCTATCGGAGGCTCTTCTAAATACCAACTTAGTCACTCTTACTGGTGCAAAAAACAAAAAGCGAGTCCATATAAGGTTGCTGAATGTGCACCCCACATATTAACTAGGCTAGAAGAACCAAGATAAACAAACCCACGAAAGTAAAGCAAAGAAAGCAAAACAATTCCAGAATATTGTTAGCCCGTCCAGATGAATCATGATAAAATAAGAAAAGAAGAAACATTACCCAGTCCCATACCCTCAATAGTGCACTTGATCCTCATGGCTAATAAGGCCATTTTTTGTTTTTAAGTCCTTGCCACATAGATTACAGATATAGTGATCCCAGCTGTCACCATAATGCTTCTGCAGCGCCCAGGCGTTGAGAAACATCAAATTACACCTCTGGCAATAATGATGCCTCTCCGACTGGACATAGTGCTCCTTAAGCCCCCTCACTGTCTCAAAATCCATGTCACACGCCACACAAACATTATGATTCCCGGAGTCTTCGATGTGCTGCTCTAGAGACCTCTCGTCCGAAAAATGCCTATCACAGCGCTGACAATAATAGTGCAGTGGGCTCTGTACCCAATGTTCCCTTAGGCCTCTGGCATTCGGAAAGTCACGGCGGCACCCCTCGCATTGGTTATGTTCTGATGAATCCTGATAGTGCTGTCTGATCGCGCGGGCGTCGGTGAAGTGAATGTTGTGGCGTGCGCAATAATGGTGCGCGGACGTGTTCTGGGTGTAGTGAGTGCGTAGTCCGTCCCAGGTAGCAAAGTCAAGCCCGCACGGGCGGCAGAGGTGGTGTTTGTGTGAATCTGTTTTGTGGAAGTTGAGAGCGGTTTTAGTGGGGAAGTGTCGTGTGCAGCGTTCGCAGTAGAAGTGCTTGCGGGTTGAGTGCACAAAATGTGCGGTAAGGGCGTCGGGCGTGTGAAAGTCCATGACAGGACAGAGAGGGCATATGTTGTGTCGCCGGGAATCATTCAGATGCTGGGTGAGTGCGGTCTGGGAATCAAAGGCGGTGTGGCAGCGGTGGCAGAAGAAGTGGTTAGGGGAGGTTTTGTGGTGTTGGCGGAGGGAGCGGGGGCCTGTGAAGGAGCGAGAACAGGTACGACAGAAGGACATTGAGGGGATTGTGAGGAGATTATTAAAAGAAATAGTCTGTATAATATATTTTTTCTCTTCTTTGATGTTAATGAAGAGTGATCGAATTCAATGGCTGCAGTGATAATGTTCAACTTCCTTTATGTGGTGGGAGGGGTGGTGGGGAACACGCACAGCGCAGCACATGCAGGTACGGGCGGTAAGGTGACAGGTCTTGGCACACCACTATGCCCGTACTGGGTTGTTCGGTTGTTCCATACTGCACGAGATGAACTCTAATCCCACGTTAGAAAGGTTTGGATACAGATCTAGACATGAGGTCTATCATGCACCGTTTGACAACCCGAAGGGTATGCGGTTAGAGTTGTACAAAGTTGATTTGATCTTGTAGACTTGGTAGGGCAAGCTGACCAAAAATTAGCCTAACCCGAGTGAGAGGTTATGAAGGGCAGCTTATCTAGAGGAGTTGGTCTGGAGTTTTCTGAGTACTTAAGACGAGCGCGAGGAGCTTGTAAGTTCTATGGTTGGCGTGAGGACCTTTGCTGTTTATGAAGCATGTCCCACAGATCGGTTCAGTAAACTACATGTATGTATATATGTAATTGACAAATGAGATCAAAGGGAAGTTAAACCAATATTACATGTATACTCAAGAGTTTAAGTGGTTGTGCCAACTTGACCTGATCATAAGAGCAACATCCATCAATGTGGTACCAAGTGTCTCTCCCTGTACTTAGGTACGGGTAGAGCGCATTTAGTCATCCCCTTGGTAATGTTTCAGTTGTATTTTCAAAGCGTTATCATTGGACGCTAATGTACTCTACTAGAAATTGGACTTACGGACATATATACTGCGCAGGATGCATGGGATATCACTCGCACAACTGATAACCTATTCTGATGGATATACCTATATTAACAATTGTGCAGATACATGTAGTTTTCCCCGTTAACGCCGTATGCTCATATCTGGATACTAGTTTTGTGTCCAAAGGGAGGAATAAAGGAGAGTAGTGGTACAAAGGAAATGTAGGTAACGAGTGTCGTCGTAAAGGCCGTAAAGGGTCGTGAATGCGTAGATTCCGGGTAAATCCAGACCACGGAAAATGATGAAAAGGAAGAAGCAGAAGAAAAAGAGCAAAAAAGAAAAACAATCGCTAGCTAAGTCTAAAAATGTACTAACAGATTAAGAACAAAGTATAAACAAATTAAACCAAAAAGACGGGGCAGGAGGGGGGAAAGAAGGAAGGGGGGGGGGGTGGTAACCACCAAAAGAAACAAAAATCAAAGGAGAGAAAACTTATCACGAACTACTCAACCTCTTCTACGGTCTCCTTCCGCCCGTCCCGATGTTTCTCCTCATGATGCTTCTGAAACGTTTCTCTTTCCAAGAACATTTCCGCACACAACCAACAATACAGATGGGAACTCTCCCTAAAATGCTCCTCACATTCCCAACGGTCCCCAAACACCCACCTCGCGCCTCCCTTCTCCTTACAAACCCCACAAGCCGAGTGCCTTCCAAACATATGGGTAACCATCTCCTGCCTATTCGGGAATACCTCCCTGCACTCTCTCACCGCACACGACAAATGTGGCTCCTTCGAATGTCTCGTCGCCTCCGGCAGCGTCTTAAAGATCTTTGTGCACCGCGAATTAAAGCACGGGAATCCCTTGAGGAGCCTATGGCACTTACTGTAGTGCGAGAGCATGTCCTCGACCGACTCAAACGAGTCTACACAGGCAGCCGCCCTACACCGTACCTGGTTCTTGTGCGCGCGCTGGAAGTGGGACAACATCGTACCCTCACTCATAAAGTTCTCTCTACAGCTCGCGACGGGGCAGGTATGGAACTGCTTGTGCATCTTAGCGTGGTGGCTTAACATCTGCTCACGTGTCTCGAAGGATCGCATGCAAGCCGGTGATTTGCAGGGTATCTTTTTGAGCGGGTGAGCTTGGCGCAGATGGGTGGTGAGTTCATCAGTGGAGTGGAGGTCAGCACTACAGCGGTCGCAGGGGTGGTGGTGGAGAGAGGTTGCGAGGTGGGATTTGTAGGAGGAGGTTGTGTGGTGGTGGGTGTTGCAGCGGTCACAAAAGTGATTGCATTTTTTGGCCCTGATGTGAGAACGCAGGTTTTTAGATGTTTGGAAAAGCTCGTTACAGGGGATGCAGTATAGGTGCCTGGTAGGGTCAGATTTGTAGTGGCGGAGGAGCTCTTTGTGAGATGGGAGGTCAATGGAGCATGTGCGGCAGTGGTGATGGTGTGGAGACCGCTGTTGGTGGGAGGAGAGGGCAGCTTCAGTATCATAGTGCTCATTACAACGGCCACAGAAGATGTGTTTGGGAGAGGCAATAAAGTGCTGGTGGCGGGAGGTGGGTGTGCGGAAGTCGAGGCGGCAGGTAATGCAGATGTTGTGGTTGGGGGAGTCGAGGAGATGTTGGAGCAGGCGCTCGTATGTGGAGAAGTGCATTTGACATCGGTCACAGTAGTGATGCTTAGGATGCTTGGTATAGTGAGATTTAAGATCATCAGGGTCGCCGAATGTCACATCACAGGATGTACAGGTGAAGCCGGTGGTGGAATAGGCTCCGTCGATATCGGCTTCGGAATGTGGCATTTGGGCGTGTTTTAGGAATATAGAAAAATTTCTTCAATACTTTGCAAGAATTATGTAAGACCACCAAGTAGAAACGACAGAAAGTTAATGGTAACGGCGATGTTCGTTCGTAACAAAGGTATGTGATATTGATGATTAATAATGCGGTAATGATTTTCCTGTCGGTTGTGGAGTACCGCTAGCTACATGTACTAACTTATCTTAGCCAGAAGTATTAGTATTAGTACATGTAGTAGTGGTAGTGGTAGTGGTAGTAATAGTAGTGGTAGGTGAGTGATTATTAGGATGGAAATTGAGCGAAGGATAAGAGATACAAGTATATATATGTAGGCCTATTCGGATAGGGGAGGTATGTAGGTCCGGTAGGAATAAAAAGCCGCAGTTGGGAGGGGGCAATGAACTTGTAGGTACATATCCGCGGTTGGTTCCGGTGTGGAGGGGGAAGGGTAAAAAAACGTGCGGCTCTGTTTCGCCTTACTGGTAGAGCACGCGCCCTGATGTCATTGTGCCTTAGAAGTTAGCCCGTTTCCAAGTGGACTGAGCTAAATTGAACCCTTCTTCTTTTTTTTTTATTTCCCCTTCCTTACTTTTTTGCATAGTAGGCTCTTTTTAGGCGAGATGGCGGCAAGGAAAAAGGCTTGGAGGAGATCTATGACTCGAGATCTAAAACCCTTGTTGTGTGTGTTGTTTGGTGGTAGGCTGGGACCTACATCATCTCACCTCTATTTCTCTTTCTCTCCAGCTAGGGCTCAGAGCCCGAGCGCCCGGACAGTCTGACGAGTAGGTACTGACTGACGAGGGCTAGACGATGCATGTCCTAGGTGCAAGATGGGCGGAGCAATAAGCTTGTGCCAGCATAAAGGGAGGATTTTCATATAAAATACTGAAAGTCGGCGTTCCCTATACCTCATTCCCCCAGCTGTTGCCGAGTATTGAAGATCGAAAGACTGCATGTGTGCAGGTGCATGGAGGAGTAGCAGTAACACAATGAATAAAGTTATATTCCCCTTTCTAAGGAAGACGGATCTGGGTACTGAGAGTCTTCGAACTGTGGGGGGATCCGACTGGGTCTCGGTCTAGACTTGGCTTGCAGCGTGTCGTTTTCTAGAACACTGTGAAAAGGTTTCTTGATTGGGGGGAGCCCAATTCCAGCGTCCCCTCGTAGATCTGCACGCTTGAAACCACAAACAGGGGTGAGACATCTTGCTGGGCCAACGACAACGCTCTCTTCGTCGGAAACAATCCACCCAACCGAGTTACCCATCCTAACTACCCTTTACCCGCCCTCCCCTATAGCTTTCACCCACTCATCCGTCCGCCCGCCCCCCAGGTCAGAATCTCTGTAGTTCTCTCCCCACAATTCACCCCACAAGTCTCTACAGATACCTCCTTGTCGGCTATCATGAACGGCCTTCGGATGGACGAGCTATCTGCTGAGGTCGAAGTTCTCGAGTCGTGAGTCCCATACCACCCTCATCCATCTTTCCCCGAGACTTCTAAAGGCATTTTATTTCCTGACACCAGGGCTCACCTCTCATTGCCTGCTCCCTCCCCCACAGGAAGCTATCGAAGACCGCAGATCTCACTACCAAGATCTCGTTAAGCTTGAAAAAGCTGTCAGCTAGTGCCCAGAATGTCGAACAGGCTGTGAAACCGATTTACAGCAAGACGCAGTCTCTGACGGCCCTTGCTGGGAGTGAGCAAATTCTATTCGCTGGCAGGATGGAGGGAAAAATTCATTGTGGGGCGGCGCGATGACGGAGGCTGATGAACTGGACACTTTTGACAGATATCGATGATGCCATAGCCGCAATCGATAAGATACGACAACCTGCAGATGTCGTTTCCCAAGAGGAAGGCGTCATTCGTCGAGGGTGGGTTCTCTTGCAGCTTATTATTTGATGACAGTGTTTTCCTTTCCCTTTCTACAATACGATGGATAGCTTACTCTATCTGTTCATCCGCACAATAGACCTAAGGCGACTGGATTGACCGAGTATCTTGCTGCTCTCAAGAGGATTAATGAGGCAATGGGGACTTTGAAAAAGTCTAATTTGCGAAGCTCCCAGAAAGCGGTCGGGCAGATGGTCTGCATACACATCCATGCCCCCACAAACCTGGAAAAAAAGAAGAGAACTTTTGGCTAACCCGGGATTAAGACCGGTCTGCTCAAAGCCGGAAGTTTGCAGCTAGAAGACCTATTCAGGCAAGCACTAGCAGAAGAGTCCAAATCTGTCGAACCACTCCATTACATCACAAAGGAACTGCCGTTCCCGACATTTAGTTCTGAGAAGGTCAACATGCTTGCGGTGCTCAATGATTTTCTCTCGTCAACACTCGCCCAGTCCTCCGGTATCCAATCCAATGCAAACACAATATATGCCGAAGTCCGTGGTCCCTACATGACCAATTCCTTGGCTTCTCTGGCCCTTGCAACGGTAAATACTACTCGCCGCGTCACTGTTGCGCCGTACGATAAGGGCTCGAATGGTATATCAATATACACAAACGCCCTCGAAGCAATCTTCGAGGCCGAGTATGACAATATCTGTCATCTCTTCCCGTCCTCTGAGTGGCCAACGGTGTACAGCAATACGACACTGCAGCCTATGGGCGTCTTTAAAAAGACCCTGGCAGATTTAAACGCATTCGTCAAGGCAAACATGGTGACAGACTGCTTCCTCGCCTACGACGTGATTGAGAACGTCCAGCCCGCAAGTCTGCGTCTAAAGACAAAAACAGGCGAGCAGCGGGAGTTCACCGAGGCCCTGAAGCCGTTGAGACTCACCGCGCAAAGCAGTTTCTCGCACTTTCTTGAGGACGTCAAGAAGAGCGGGTCAAGCACAGTTGCGCTGCCACTGGACAACACTGTTGCTGAGCTGACCACAAACGTCATGGCCCGACTCAGAAGAATGTCTGATTATCCTAACGCAATATCAGGTCTTCTAGTTTCTTTAGGGGAGGGCAATTGGCATGGTAATAAGCCATATACTGCTCCTACGATATCGGCCTTTGATGTCGGCGCGGACGGGGCACAACTGCTGTCACAATTCTGTCTTGATGCTATTGATCAACTGATCCATGAGCTGGAGCAGAAGGCAAGGGTGATGATCAAGAAGACCTCCACCGTCGCTGTCTTTATGGTGAACAATGTTCACTATATCGAGAGCAATATACGGAAGAGCGACCTGGCAAAAATCATGTCCCGAGAAGCGCAGCAGAAGGTCGAAAAGTGGAGAAAGGACGCTGTCAAGATGTATATGGAGCAGTGGAAGGAGTGTGCAGCATACCTGATGGACGTCACATACACGAAACAGCACTCTGGAGGAAAGGTCACGCTAACTAGTAAGGAGAAGGAGGGCGTCAAAGAAAAGTTCAAGGTGGGTGCCAATGCTCTTGGTTTAGGGTGACACAAGACTGATTGTGTAGAATTTTAATACGGCGTTTGAGGACCTTGTGCAGAGACATAAACAGTACACATTTCCGGATAAGGAAGTGCGGACCATGCTGGCTAAGGAGATTGGATTCATTGGCCCGCTTTACGGCAGGTTTTACGATAAGTACAAGGACTTGATGAGGGACAAATATGTCAAGTACGATCGCCACTCGTTGGAAACCATGCTGGCACAGCTATAGAGGCGGGTATTTTCGTATCACTTCTTAATTTTCTTGATTTTCTTCTCTCCCCTATATTTTTTCTTTTCTTTTTATTTTATGGCATAATAGTAGCATCTCGTTGGATTGGCGGACGTTGGACACTTTGGCATTGTCGTATATGGGAATATTCCGAGGGTTTATTGCGTTTGGGGGTTGGCGAATACAATCCGATTCCGTTTATTGCTGGTCCTTCCAAAGATCTTCCAAAACCCCCAATATCCATAACTCTAAAGGCTCCGGTGGTACCAATTCGTAAAGTCGAATATCAATCATTGAACGCCGATATATCAACAAGTCCCACACCCTATTATTTCCCACAACAGCCAGAAAACAGAAAAAGAAAATTGGCCAAAACGTTGAAATGCCCGATAGTTTGTTTTTTTTGTAAAAAAAAATCCTACCGGTACATTCCACCCCAAACCTTTTTTCCAACCAGGCTAAAAAGGGAAGCCCAATTCCACTTTTATATTGTAGCGAAAACATTGAAAAAAAGAGAAGCCCAGCGAACGCACGAAACCGCTTATCTCAGTCTCCTAGCCTCACGCTCGGACTCGAGGAGGCAGAGGATGTCGTTCTCGCGGACGGGGCCCTTGACGTTACGGATGATGGAACGGGTGGTGTCGTCCATGAACTCGACGCGGACCTGGGTCACACCTCCACGAGATCCTGTATATATCGGTTAGGGGAGGAGCTGCATCGCTGGAAAACTGATAGAGAGGAGGTTACGGACCAGTGCGTCCGAGGACCTTGACGACCTTGACGAGCTTAACGGCAGCCTTTCCGGAATCCATTTTCTATCTATAACCTTGCCAATTTCGCAGTTAGCCTCCAGTTATCATTTCCCCATCATTTCTCGGGCTGGGCGAAAAGAGTCTTTAAAACGTACGATTTGGCGGTTTTTGACGAAGCGGGGGGTTCGTAAAATTGGGTTATGGGGCGTTTTGTGGTGAGGGTGCGTGGTTGCGAAGTGGTATTATCCTTTTTTTTTTTCCTCCGTGATGCGTGCTTTGGCGGAGAGGGCGGAGGTGGACTGGGTCGTTGTGTGTGGGTAGGGTTTGCCCTAATTATGTACTTACATAGTTTTGGTGGTGAGGCTCTGCGGGAGTGAGTGGGGTTGGGGTTGAGGTGTGTAACATCAATGTGTTTGGGATCTACGAGTGAGAGCTGTAGCTTTGTTTTACCTCGTACATGTAGGTTTTACTACTGGATGAGGTAAATACATAGGTACGTGATATATCATACTTAGTATTGGTATTGTGACAGGTGGGATTGGGAAAAATATGATGGTTGCGGTACATGTTTTATCAACACGTTTGATTGGCATTCTTACAATGAGAAGGTTCCTGTAGGCGCTGTAGCTGGTGATATTCAGTGCGTGACGTTGGATCTCAATGTGTTATTCCCCCTCGGAACTCATGGCCTGCCTAGCCCAAGCTCACCTGTCATGGGACGCTATTCCTATAAAGGAATAGCGTAATGAGGCTGAGCAGTGTGGACACTTGTATGGACACTTAAACAGTTTAGGACGATATAATACCTCCTAAACCGAAATAATATCAATAATATCATGTTACATTCTGCCATTCGTGCATTCTTCGTCTTCGTGACTCAGCAGGGTATTACAGCACCCCTCACCCCATCCTCCCCCTGAAAGTCAAGTCATCACCGACCTTCAAACCCTCCCCAATACCCTTCGAACCCCATCGCGATCATGGCTGCTCATCCGTCGCAAATGCACAACCTAACAACCCTCATCAAGAGGTCTGTCCTTTCCTTCTTCTCCTCCGGGTTCCTAGATAGCTCCGCTGACACTAGAAGCTAGGCTGGAGGCCGCAACGTCTCGTCTCGAGGATATCGCTTCAATCCCAAGCTATCCGGCGTCCAGCAGCACCACACAACATATCCCAGGCGGTGAGAGTGCGGGGTCAACAATCGTGGGCGTCCCCCCATCGCAGCCTCCCGTCGTCCAAGAGCTCCCGCCGGTGATCAAGGAATTTGATGGGCTCATTGCGGGCCCTGTAGCAATGTATCTTGAACAGAGTAAAGCTCTCCCCAATCCATCACTCTTTATCGAGCAGGTAGGCCCACAACCTCCATCCTTGTAACGGTCTCCACTAACACTATGCAGAGTAAAGCTGTCGAAAGGTGCTTTGCTGCACAGCGCAGGTTCCTCCTGATCACGACCAAAGCGCGCAAACCTGAGGGGTCTTCGCAGTTCATGGAACTCATGACATCAATGCAGCTCGAATGGGCGAATGTATCCAACCTCTCTGAGTCCAACCGCCCCTCACCCTACTTTGACCACCTCACTACTATTAGCGAGGCTATTAGATGCCTCGCTTGGGTTGTCGAAACCCGTCCGGTAGATTATATCAATTCAACTAGGGAAGCTGCGCAATACTATGGGAACCGCGTTCTGGTAAAAAAGGATGCTCCGAGCACCGCCTTGGTGAATTCGGTCTACTCGTGGATTGGGGCGCTCCTGGCGTTTGTGAAGCAGAGGTATCCTGCTGGGCTGACATGGCAAGCCGAGGGCGTTGACGCAAAAGAGGCTCTAGCAGCTTTAGATGGTAGCCCTCCTTCTATTTGTGGGTTCTCGGGTGGGGCACCACCCCCGCCTCCCCCGCCGCTACCGGATCTGCCGCCGGTGGATGGGAGCAACTCTCCTATGGCGGATCCCGCTAGTTCAGTGTTTGCGGCGATCAACCGTGGTACAGATGTCACGGCGGGGCTGAGGAAGGTGAATAAGGAAGAAATGACGCACAAGAACCCGTCGCTGCGCGCTAGTTCTCTAGTTCCTGCCGCAAGGCCAGGATCTTCCGGCAGCCTGCGCGGGAAGTCCCCGGCTCCACCGACGAGAGCGAAGCCGGCGGGACTGACAATGAAGAAGCCGCCAAAGAAAGAGCTTGACGGAAACAAGTGGCTAATTGTAGCTCCTACCTCTTGTAGATCTTTCCATTAACTAGAACTAACACCCCACTAGGAAAACTACGAAAATGAGAGCGCTCTTGTTCTCGATAACGTCGAGATCAACCAGTCTGTCTTCATCTTCCGCTGCCAGAACACCGTGGTCCAGATCAACGGCAAGATCAACGCCGTGTCCATCAACGAATGCACCAAGACTGGTGTGATTGTCGACAACCTCGTGTCGTCGATCGATATCATCAAGTCCAATTCGTTCTCGCTTCAAATCAACGGCACTGCGCCCACTGTCCAAGTCGACCAGTGCGACAGCGGCACAATATATCTGAGTAAGACCGACACCGACATTGAGGTGTTGACGAGTAAGAGTACCTCCATCAACATCGATATCCCCCACCAAACGGCCGATGGGGAGTGGGACTACGTGGAGAAGCCCGTGCCCGAGCAGTTGAGGCATACTGTCAAGGGCGGGCAGCTGGGGAGTGAAATCGTCGAACATGCGGGCTGATTATGTAGCTGGTGAGCGTGGTTTATTATTACTAGGAAATGAGCCCCATGTAGTGGGGATTTTTGTCTTTCTGTATTGTGTCTTTTTTCTGCTTAGCAGGGTTTATTTGCTGCGGCATAGAAGCATGCGGAGGAAGCGGAACAAATCCATGAGGAGTGCGAAGTGTGGAGCTCTTGCTCATATATTGTAAAATCGGTTCAGCTATCATTTATATAAATATGGTGTGTGTACGTTGTGTTGGTCATTGTGATAGTTACGGAGCGCTTAACTGAAATAGTGAAGCATTTTTAATGCTGGTCAAGTTCAACAGTGGTGACGGTCATCCCAGGACATGCATATGGTCTTGGCGCCAGTTCGTCATACGAGTGATATCGTGTGATCCACAGCCCGGATGATCCCGTTGTTACGAGTAGGTTCCCACACCCGTCTCCTTCCAACGGCGGTGGTGTAATAGCAATACAGAAACTAACGGTGACACTATTTCGGGGATTAGCTAGGGATAATTTGGTGGTTTGGGGAGACGTGTTACTTTGGAGATTTTGTGTTGGGTAACCTTAAGTATGTAGGGAAGGGGGGATCCCGGGACCTGGGTAAGGGCTCCTCGCTCGCCTCTGGTACAATCACCGTGGGATAAGCGCTATGAAAGCTACTAGGGCAACAAGCCTATATATCTAGAGTCAGTAGTACACAAATAAAACATCCAGCTAGCGATGGGCCGAGTTGATTGATTGATGAGGGCCAGCGCTGGTTTGACTTACTCACCTATCCTATACCAAGGGTCTGTTTTCCCTTGCACCGACTGGAATACAGAGCGCATGAGGGAAGATCAGCAGGTGCGTGTACCAGCCCGTGTTCTGTGTAGGGGCGATTAACATGATCGGGGGGGGGAATCGTCCTGCTTTTGCGGCAGAGTCGTACTTACATGTAGAAGCGTCGAGCTGGGGGCGCGGGAACTATGTACTCATATGTACTTACGGGCCACAGCCGTCCGAACAGGCCTCTGGAGCTCTCCGCACGTACCTACACCACCACCCCTCCCCTCGGGAGGGGTCCTCGGCGCCCAAAGCTCCCGCAGCTATGGACCCTCCCTACCCGCACTCTCGCGGCCGCGCTGGTGTGGTGGTATCGAGTCATGGTGGCCCGGTCTGGGGGTGGACTGACAAAGATGACACTTTTTTTTAAGGCTCTCGGGGTGTACGGATCGTCTTGTTGCGTTGGTTGGGGGGCGGGGAGTGCTATTGTGCATGGGCTTCACGTGTAGGTGGGGCTGGCGAGGGCGTGCAGGGTTGGGTGTGCAAGTAGGGGGAAGGGGAGAGGAATGTATAGGGGCTCTTTGAGCCCTGTTTGGGGCTATGATATGATACTATATAGAATGTAGGAATCTCGATGATCGAGTGATACTAAATGACGCACAGCAGCTTCAGACTGTGGGTTGACCAACTACATAGTATGTATGTAACTGCGGATGCTATCGCGGTGAACATAGGGTATATTATCTACTACCAAAGATGCGTAAGCCGGGGGGCGTCAATACTTTAAAGGCGAGACATCAATATGGGGAGAAGCCCGGCCCATCCGATCTGGTCTCTGCTTATCCCATTTGCAGCACGGCGACAACGTGAAGGCTATGAGCACATGCGGTGGATCATCTACTCCCTGTTGTGGGGTGGCATACTACTAATGGATATGGGATTTAGGTCAGGCCTGGATGGTATGTCCGCACCTCTGACTGGTATAGACTTGGGAAAAAGCTCTACCCGCGGAGTAGACTACACTCTGATCATGCTAGTGTCAATGATTGTTGCTGTTAATTGGTTGTTAATGGCTCAGTCAATGATTGCTACTACATCGATTACTACGGTCAATGATTGCTTTTTATTGCTCGTTTGTACACTGCTCACCTCTCTACAAACACCACCCAAGAACATACATATATACACCTGCTTCCCACAGGCCCCCTCTACCTCCTCCTCAAGAACCAGTTGAACGCCAACTGCATAACCTCCGGTCCAAACGGCGACGGCACCTACCCACCCACACACGTTAGCATCCATCCACTTCACCCGCACCCCCATCTCGCCACTTACCTCAGTCTGCCCCGGCCTCGCCACAGGATGCCTCAAGTACACCGCATGGCACGTATTGTGGTTGACCTCCAGGTACTTTGGGATGAACGCAAACGGCGGGAGATAGTCTCTTGGGCGCCACGGCGTCGCGTACGGCTTGCTGTAGTCGACCGGGTTGTTGGGGTCGTCATGCTTGGTGAACGGCTTCTTTTCCGGCCCGGGCTTGCCGCCCTCCTCTTCGAGGGTTAGGGCCGCGAGCGCCTCGTCGGGGGTGACGGGATCGGCGGCTTTGGCTTCGGCTTGGACCTCGGCGGGCTTCTCGGCGGGCTTCTCGGTGGCCTCCTCGGTGGCCTCCTCGGTGGCTTCAGAGGAGGAGGAGGAGGAAGCGGACTTGGGGACGCCGATCTTGGGGGCTCCGGTGGCATAGAGGACTTTGGTCTGTTCGACGGAGAACATGTCGCCGGGGTTGAGCATGTAGTTTGGATGTATCATCTATCACACGGCATCATCATCAGCATCAGCACCACTCCCTCCACCACCCAACCACAACATAGCACCACAAACAGACATACCTTCTTCCCATTGACCTTCACGAACCCGTGAATAATAAACTGCCTTGCCATCCTCGGGCTCGCCGCAAACATGGCCCTATAGCAGGCAATATCCAGCCTCCTCTCCATCGGCCAATACAGCTGACTCATGTACGGGACGAATCCCGCGCCCTGGCTCTGGCCCGCCGCCACCCCCGACCCCCGCCCCGCCGCCATCTGCGCGCCGCTGTTCTCGGCAAGGTCAACGCTGTACATGGGCACGACGGCCTTCAGCGTGCGCCGGAACATGTTCTGCCACTGCCGCGCCGTCAGGTACTCGCCGTGGTAGGCGCGCGTCTCGGCCTTTGCCGTCCACTTTTGCTGGAAGAAGGTGCGGCGCTCGAGGCGCGGGGGGCGCTGCCGGGTCAGGTTGAAGAGGTTCCATTTGGACCAGGATTGCCGCATGCGCTGTGGGGTGTGCGGGTTAGTGGTGGGGGTGGGAAGAGGGGGGGGAGGGGAGGTACCGGCCGCTTGAGGGTATAGAGCTTTCCACGCATTATGATGATTGAACGAGGGGTGAGAGGGGGGGGGGAGGCGGGGGAGGTGGGGGTTCCAGGAGATGTGGTACGTGCGTGATTGTGGGCGGTGTCAAAGTTTTTGGATGTGGGTTTAAAGGGCTTGGCGGTGGGCGAGTGATAGCATGTGGGGGGGAGCTAGAATTAGGGGAGGGGTCGTGAAGTTTTACAGAAGTCTATAGATGTCTATATAATACGGAATTGAGTGTTTATAGAAGATATCACGGTGTTGAGCCTGAGGTTTGGGTGATGTTTCATGAGGGGACGTTGAGCTCCGGATTAACTGTTAATCCGGAGCAGGAAGTTGGAATGGCGCTGACTAATGAAGGCAGGCATTGGCGTGGCGGGAATGTTTGAATCAGCTCAAGAGCTCCTCTGCAGCTCTCACTCTCACCACTCTCACCACACAGCGCCCACACCCACGCCCACACCCAACTCATATTTTGAAAAATACTTACAAAACACGAATAACACCCCCAAAACACCATCCACCATGCCCCGCGCCGAAGCCGGTTCCCTCAAATCGCTCAACAACAAGATGAAAGCCAAAGGCCTCCAACGCCTGCGCTGGTACTGCCAAGTCTGCGAGAAGCAGTGCCGCGACGAAAACGGGTTCAAGTGCCACACGCAGTCCGAGTCCCACGTGCGGCAGATGCTGGTCATTGGCGAGGACGCCAAAAAGTTCATCACCGACTACTCGCAGCAGTTCCAGCGCGACTTCCTGCTGCTGCTGCGCACGAGCCACGGCGAGAAGAAGATCAACGCGAACCACTTCTACCAGGAGTACATTGCGAACAAGGAGCACGTGCACATGAACGCGACGCGGTGGATCTCGCTCAGCGAGTTTGTAAAGTTCCTTGGGCGCGAGGGCATCTGCAGGGTTGAGGAGGGCGAGAAGGGCCTGTTTGTTAGCTGGATTGATAATAGTCCTGAGGCGCTAAAGAGGCAGGAGGCGATCAGGAGGAAGGAGAGGCAGGATCGCGGCGACGAGGAGAGGGAGCAGAGGGCGATTAGGGAGCAGGTGGAGAGGGCGAGGAGGGATGCGGAGGCGGCGGGGAGGGCGCTGAAGGAGGGGGAGGAGAAGGTGCTGAAGAGAGAAGAGGGGGAGAAGATCAAGCTCTCGTTTGGCGCCACCGTGAAGAAGGTCGAGGCGGGCGGGGAGAAAGACGAACTGGAGAAGGTCACGGAGTCCACTACCACTACTGCTGCCCCCGAAACGAAGACAGAAGCACCGCCAGCGGCAAAGGTTTCCCTCAAGATCGCCCCCAACAAGCCGAAGAACGTCTTTGCGGCAAAAAAGAAGGACAGCAAGAAGGAGCCGAAGAAGGAGACCGCAGCCGCGCCGGAGAGACCCATGAGTACCGCCGAACGGATCATGCGCGAGGACATGGCGCGGAAGCGTCTTAGAGGTGGGCCTGGGCCTGAAGGGCCGCGTGATACAAAGAGGCAGCGGGTTTAGTCGGGGTTTCCTTTACTTTCCTTTCTTGCTTTGTATTATTTTCTTGTTTTTATATCTAGTGTTTTCTTGCAATGGGCTGGGTTGTATATAGATATTCCTACTGGTTAGTTAGAGCGAGGAGTCAATTAAATACATGTACCTCAAATTAAACTTGCCTCGAAATCAATCAACTTAAATATGTGCCTACTAGTATTCGCAAACCCCCAAATTCTCGCACCTCAATCATTTCCCACTGCCTCCTACCATGCCCAGACTCAACCAGACCTTGGCCACCCAAGCTGCGGTGATGGATTGTGGTTTCATTTATGGAGTGTACTCTAGATACAGTTGATTGGGTTTAATAGATGTGCACTATGTGCCTACACGTAGTACATCTTGGAGATGTAACCTTATTGACGTTACATGTAGGTTTAGCCGTTATAATTATTTTCTAGAGGGCATTCAATCCCATGGTCCTTGTTCTATGCTGAAGCCACCGTGTCAAAGCTCCAACCGACGCTTGAGGAGGTAGATACGGCAGTCATTGGTTTAGACCTTGGTTATATGAAAGCGGGTTTTTTGCTTGTTCTGAAAGCCCAAGTATCTCATGGCTTTGTTCAATGTCTACTTCTGACAACCGCTTCTTGAGCCCATGAACCCCTAACCATCCTCTGTCAAGAACCTCTTTGAAGCCCTCTGTCGAGCACTACTACTGGTACTGGCATGGCAAGACCAATAACCACACTCCGGCAACCCCACAAACCACAACCACTGCCCTCATCATCCCACGCCATGAGATGCCCCATCTCACCTTCGGGGAATTATTAATAGCACCCCGGCCCGGTAATGATCGTATATGCCTTTGTACCACCAGGTCATTGACAATGATGATCGTCCCAGAAATCATCCGTTCGTCTGCGCCACATGTCAAAATGTGGCTTTTTGTCCCTGGGAGACATGGACAAGCAGTTTCCAGTTTCACTAGTTAGACAGATGTACGCTGGGAGCTCTATTGAGAACTGTATATATAAACCGCCTACCGATGGTGCACTTGCACTTGACTTTGGTTGATAAGCTTCCAGAAGACGTGGATTAAGCTCTACCTTGCATAGCCACTGTGCACGGTACACCACTCGCCACATACTTTACCACCCATCATCCCTTGCCCCTGCCGTAGGTGTCTAAGTGGCCTTTTACCAGCACACGGTCACAGATAGAATGATTGCATCTGCATTTAGGGTCCTAGAGTAATGTAGAGTAGGTGGGAGGGGGGAGGGGATGGATCACGGATGGATGGATGGCCCAGGCGGAATCAAGGCCAGGAACATCCGTTGATGGTGTCATATATGGGGTCCCATCTGCCCATTTTGCTGTTGTGGGAAAAATTGATCGAGTAGTAATTGAAAAGCTGCTTGGTGATTCGTGAGTGAGTGAGTGAGTTTCAGTATATTTTGGGTCTCGGATATCTGGCCTCTACTGGCATTCTGCATCCTGCACTCCTGCTGCTCGCTGTTCGCTCCTCCTCCTCCTCCTCTCCTTACTTCTTGAGTATTCGATTGTGCGTTTATAATCAGAGGGTGCTCCTTACACAGCCGGGTTCTTTTCTTTCCCTCTTCTCCTTTCCTGTCTATACTGTCTTCTACATCATACATTATATCTAGCTAGCGTTATTCTATTGTTTTCTACCGCTTCTTATTTACTCTCTTTCTGTTCTGCAACACCCTGTGAATAACATACCTACCTATTACTATAACACCCCCGAGAAGGACAACCTCCCACAATGCGGATCTCCCGCACATCACAGATTCTAACAGGGGCAGCCCTATTATCCTCAACGCTCATCGAGGCTACCGCCCCGCCACCAAGCGTCTGCAATGTAACTTCCTACACCCATCCACTCCCTGGAACACCCTACTCACATGTACAGAACTCACCCAGCGAGCTTGTGCCCGACGGCTGCGCATCCTACGACACCATCGAGTCGCTCAACAAGAAGCTCAACCCGCTGTTACAGGAGATCACTCGTGGCACCGACTACTTTAGCTACTACCGCCTTGACCTCTTTGGCCGCACATGCCCCTTCTGGGACGACGAGGGTATGTGCGGGAACATTGCCTGTGCAGTAACTACGATCGACGATGAAAAGGACATACCGGAGATTTGGCGTGCGGAGGAGCTCAGTAAGCTGGCGGGGCCAAAGGCGTCGCATCCCGTCAACCGCACGCCGGAGGAGCCGTCGCCACTGCATGGGGCGCTGGGGACGGATACGGAGGAGAGTTGTGTGGTGGAGGAGGATGAGTGCGATGAGAGGGATTACTGTGTGCCGGAGGATGAGACGGAGGGAAGCAAGGGCGACTATGTATCGTTACTTGAGAACCCAGAGAGGTTCACGGGTTATGCAGGTTCCGGAGCGCAGAACGTTTGGAAGGCTATATATAGGGAGAATTGCTTTGACAAGCACCCAGAGCAGGAAGAGCAGAAGGGATTCGGGGGGGTCTCAAGGAAGAATCCGGCGGCGATGGAGTTTGCGGGGGTGATGCAGGAGAAGGGAAAGCATACGTTGGGTGTCGAGCTTGATGCTGACGACGAGTGCCTGGAGAAGAGGGTCTTCCACAGGGTCATCTCGGGAATGCACGCAAGTATCTCAATGCACCTGTGTTGGGACTACTTGAACCAGTCTACAGGTGAATGGAGCCCCAACTACGAGTGCTTCATGTCCCGCTTCAAGGGTCATCCGGAGCGTGTCCAGAACATCTACTTCAACTATGCCGTCCTTGCCCGCGCTGTCTCAAAACTCCAGAACTACCTTCAGGATTACACTTTCTGCTCGGGTGACACCTACCAGAGCCGTCTTACCAGATCCAAGGTCCTGAAGCTTGCTAAGACTGCAGCTTCCGCTGAGCCAATCTTTGACGAGTCTCTCATGTTCAAGAACGAGATGACAAGTCTCAAGGAGGAGTTCAGGAACCGCTTCAGGAACGTTTCCAGGCTTATGGACTGCGTTGGATGTGATAAGTGCCGCCTATGGGGTAAAGTACAGACTCAAGGTTACGGAACGGCCCTCAAGGTCCTCTTTGAATTCGACGAGGATGCCGAACCTGGTGTTAACCCTGTCCTGCGTCGCACCGAACTTGTCGCGCTCGTAAACACCCTTGACCGTGTATCTCACTCTCTTATTGCCCTTGACTCTTTCAAGGCCATGTGGGACCAGCGCCAGATCGAGGAGCGTGAAGCGAAGAGGGAGGAAGGTCGTAGGGCAGCCACGGGTCCTAAGAATGAGGACGAGGTGGAAAAAACAATCAAGGAGATGATTGTTGAGGAGATTAAGGTGGTCTGGATGACCCTTATGTTTGTTCTTAAGAGTTGGTATGACGTACCGAGACATTTGTAAGTTTTTTTTTATTATCTTTTTATGAAGCGGATAGGAGGCTAATTTTCTATAGATTGATCATTGGATTTTCAGAAGCAAGCCAGCTGTGGGATCGCGCACTGGGGCGGGCTCCCAGGGAGGCTTTTTATAGCTGGAAGGGGGAGAACTATCTGGATGCTAGGAACGAACTCTAGGTATTATAATTAGGAGGTTTTACTGTTTTTCATCTCGTTTGGGGGGTGTTTCTTGGTTTTTCTTCATTCTTCGTTTTACTATTGGACTTATCCCTACTTCCTCTTTTGAGGGTAGGATGTGTATAAAGTTATTTCCTCTTAGTCATTTTCCTTTGCTGTCATGTATTTGTGGCGAGTAGATGAGCTTATTCTCGTAGTACGGGATTAGTTAATACTAGAATTGAGTAGTTCCGCCAAATTTGGTGCAGCATATGTGTGAGCGGATGAGTGTGACTGAGGGAAGAGACAGACCTATTCTACAGCTGTGGCCCCTAAAGACCGTGAAGAGAGTGATATTCCATGTCCCGCCTCGGACACGTACGAGCTCTCGAGTATGCACCCACGACACCGCCAAGCCCTAGCTCCACCCCACGTCAGTTAGCACACCCTCTACTGCAACCCCAAAGCTCCCCCTCATCACCACACCTCACTCACCGCATTATCATCCCATCCATACCCACTCCAATAATCGATAGTCGAGTGCTGCTCCTATCCATCACTTAGTACCCTCCTCAATCCGGACGAACCCAATTCATTCCACACCAACGGCAATGGCTCATCCCGAATCCCACCTCCTATTCCATGCTCCGATCGCGGACCACTCTTTCTCCGCTGACAGGAGCCTCCTTGCCGTCTCGAGAGACATCAAGGTGGAGCTGTATGGCCGCGAGGCCGATGGTAGCTTCAAGTTTAAGGAGGAGCTGGTGGGCCATGATAAGACGGTTACTAGCGTCGATATTGCGGCTAAGAGTGGGAGGATTGTTACGTGCTCGCAGGGTAGGTTTCTTGGAGCCCCTTTATAGTTAGGTTTTGGGATTGCTTGTGGGGTTGCGGGGTTTCTCGCAAGCTCTCGGGCCTGTATGATTGGGTTGGGGGCATGGATTCCTGTAAGCTGGAGTACTAACGTCTCCAGACCGCAACGCCCTAGTCTGGGAGCCCTCCCCCACCGGTTGGAAACCCACCCTCGTACTACTCCGCCTCAACCGCGCTGCAACTCATGTCCGCTGGTCCCCCGACGAATCCAAGTTCGCTGTCGGCTCCGGTGCCCGCGCTATCGCTGTCTGCTACTTCGAGCAAGAAAACGACTGGTGGGTCTCCAAGCACCTCAAGAAGCCCCTCCGCTCCACCGTCCTCTCCCTCTCTTGGCACCCCAACAGTGTCCTCCTTGCATCCGGCTCCGCGGACGCCCACGCCCGTGTCTTCTCTGCGTTCATCAAGGGCGTCGACCAGCGCCCCGAGCCGACCGCGTGGGGCGAGAGAGTCCCCTTCAACACTGTCTGTGGGGAGTACATGAACTCCTCGGGAGGATGGGTGCATGCCGTGGCGTTCTCGCCGAGTGGAGACGCACTCGCGTTTGCGGCGCATGACTCGAGCGTTACGGTTGTGTATCCGTCAGCGCCCGAGGCACCGCCGAGGGCGGTCGTCACGGTCACGACGCAGATGCTCCCGTTTGTGGCGCTGTGCTGGACAAGGGAGGATCAGTTGGTGGCGGCGGGGCATGATTGTCACCCTGTGGTGTTTGAGGGCGGCCCCGAGGGGTGGGCACAGGCATATGCGGTAGATGATCCGCATAAGGCACAGCGGGGCGCCGCGCAGGAGAGCTCGGCGCTGAATATGTTTAGGCAGATGGACCTGAAGGGGAAGAGTGGGGCCGAGAGTGATGCGAGTCTGAAGACGATCCATCAGAACTCGATTTCGTCATTGAGGGCGTATGAGGGTGCTGAGGGCGCGGTTACGAGGTTCAGCAGTAGTGGGTATGTGGATATTCCTTTTCTTTCCGTGGTGATTCGTGTGTTGTGAGTGGGGCGGGCAGAGGCTAACGGTGTGTGTGTAGTGTTGATGGGAGGATTGTCATCTTCCCGGTTGCGCAGTAGCGATACCAATACTAGAGGACTGTCAGTATGGTAGGTAGTCTGGGTTTGTTAGAAGTGGGGTAGCTAGTTCGTAGAAGTTATTAAGTAGATAAATAAGGTAAAGAAAATAATTTATCTTTACCGTTACTTCTTGTGTTCTTGTGTCCCCCTGTCCTCTGCAGCGGAGTGGGGAGTTAGTGAAGTAGGGGTAGCGGCCAAGTGATCGAAGTGACCGAGTGATACACTGTGACCGCGGTTTCTTGGCATGGACTGAGTGGTGCCTACACCAACACATGTAGGCTTCTCCAGCCTACCACCACTCAAGATCACATCCTTGGATTTGCCAGCACTTAACCCACAATTGACACCTAGGCAAGCGAGGCCCCGGAGCTCCTGGGCCAAACGGTCTTCCTGTTCTATCACTCTGGCTGAATAGGCTGCTGGGTGTTAGACTGTGTAAGCCCCAGTACGTCAAAAGGCTTTAGGTATGGGGGGGGTGGGGTGGGGTAGCTACCTACATACATTGCATCGGCCACGCTGGGATGCCGTTGGCGAGCTGAGGGAGAAGTTCAAACATATGTACATACCCAGTGTGTGTTTCTGTGTCTGTGCCGGCTCCCATCTTGTATCGTCTGGTGCTCAGTGTAGTAGACGGGGGGGCTAGGGATTGATAGTCACTCAAGATGCGTATGTGGGCGGTTTGGCGGCCCAGCTAGGCCGCGAAGGTGCATACAACATGTAAATTTTTCCTCTCCGTCTGGTGTGGGTGGGGCGGACGCTTAGACGGTGTACATAGTCAATTGATACATGTGGTTAGTTTGTTTTTCTTTGTTGGGCGTGCTTACGGGGACTAGACGGGGATACATGTAGTTGGCCGGGTAGGAACGGTGGGGGCAGTCAATTCCAGTGGAGGGGCCGGGGTGGGGGTTGTATGTAGTTGTAGTTGTAGTTGAGGTTGCGTCACGGGTCATCACTCGATCACGTGGGTATCTCTGTGGGACGAGGAAATGATTGGACTCTAGGCACTACTGGGGTGCCTAGAGCTCGTACGTGCGCCCACATGCACCGTATATATTCTGTCCCACGGGCTACATTTTACCTTTGGCTATGGAAAGGGTATTGCCACCTGAGCGAGTGGTGATACCACACATGTGCGAACTGATCGGGCTTGGGCTGCCATCGTCGAGCATACTGCGCCGCTAGACACAGTGCATCATTCGTGTTATTGAGTTGCATACGTACATATTCGCCGTGACCGGGCTTGATGCTTTTCTTTTCATTTACGTCAAGTGTGTGATACCTTACGGGATGGGGTAACCGGAGCTGCTGGAGCTGGGGGCTACATACTTGTAAGGTTGCTTCACTTCTTGTAGGTACGAAAGTTCCTGCCACTAACGCTTAGTAGTTGACTACATGTGCATGTGGCTGGTTCCGTTCTACAGCAAGGCTGCATTCGCTACATCACGAGCCACATATATATCCTTGCAATGACAATATTATTCTCTCTGCAATTCTATCACTGTCGGGTTTTCAGTATGTGTTACGCAGCTGACCTTCTGGTCAAAGTCTCAGTGGACTTTGGTGCCTCTTTGTGTGTTTGCCTGTACTGGTTGGGCTCTGGTGTGTGTCTCATGTTACGCCAAACGTCTTGTGCGGTACGCCCATGGCCAACGCAGGAAACAGTGAGTGGGACTGGGAGACGGTGGGAGAGCATGTCTATATAAGCCTGCCCTCACCCTCCATCTAAAAGCTCAACTTCACCAACCCATCCACAGACCGTATCGCAACCCAATCACCATCATTAGCTACCATATCCTCACTCATGGCAACCCAAGACGTAACTAACACAGCCCTAGGAGGCGCCGCGCCCAACGGCATGGAGGAGATGCTATTCAAAGCCGCCGCGCAGGAAAACACCGCCATGGTCAGGATCCTCGCACGGAACGGCGTCAACGTCAACTACCAGGATGCCGACGGAAACACGGCCCTCCTCCTCACTTCAGATCTCGGCAACACGGACACAGTCCGGCTCCTGCTCGACAGGGGGGCCGAGATCAACCACGAGAACGGGGTCGGGCTCACGCCGCTCCTCGTGGCCGTGAAGAACCGCCACGTGGAGGTCGTTAGGCTCTTGGTAGAGAGGGGCGCGGAGGTGGACCCCGTTGATACAAGTGACCCGCCCCGCTCTGCAGGACAGACCCTGCTGGCCTGTGCGGTAGTTGAGGGTGAGCTGGAGGTGATTAGGCTCTTGGTGGAAGGCGGCGCAGACGTCACGCGCCCGGTGCAGGTGGGTGGTGGCTCTCCGCTGGCGCTGGCAGTCGCCCGGGGACATACAGAGGCCGTCCGGTACTTTGTGGGGACCCGGGCCAGCGCCTGCCTTGAGTGGATAGACCCGCACGGCTCGACGCCGCTGGTGGACGCTGTGCAAAGGGGTCGGACGGAGATTGTCAGGCTCCTGCTGGAGAGCGGCGCCATGGTGAATGGCCGGCGGGAAAGCGCCGGCGGGGAAACGGCGCTGCACTACGCGGTCGCCCTGGGTAGCATGGATCTTGCCCGCATCCTGGTGGAGGCGGGTGCGGATGTCGACGCTGGTGTGGCGGGGACGACCGTGCTGATGGATGCGATGAAGACATATCGGCCCGAAGTGGTCAAGATCTTGTTGGAGAACGGGGCCCGCACTGCATCCATGTCCTGTGGCGGGGAGACCCCGTTGATGCTTGCGGCCGGTACGGAGCAGGTGGTAGTAGCTAGGTACTTGTTAGAATACAAGGCGGAGCTGGAGGCGAAGAATGGCGCCGGAGAGACCGCGCTCATGATAACAGCCAGAACTGGCTGCTTTGACATCTCCAAGCTCCTCCTCGACAAGGGTGCCAAGCAGGACGCCAGGAACCCGGCCGGGGAAAACGCACTACTTTTGGCGGCCAGGCACGGTCAAATATACATTGTCGAGCTGCTACTGCAGAACGGAGCAGACCCCAACGAGAAGAGCAGCGACGGGGACACCGTGCTGCTTGTGGCGCTCAAAAGCATGGCCGAGCCCTACATGATGGTTAAGATCCTGGTGAGACACGGCGCGGATATCGGAGCGAGGGATTCGCAGGGCAGAGGCGTCTGCAGTATCGCTCTTTCTAAGGGCTTTGTCTCATGTATGGAGCTCTTCGGCAGTCTGGAAAATTAATAGCTCCATCCCCACCCGTTTCTACTCCCTTGCTGACAGAACTGTGTTGCGGAAGGGCCTGCGTCTCTTTTGGTCTTTTCGTTCCGTTTCGTTTCACGTGCTGCCTAGGGGTTATAGGTTTCGGGGGTGTCTGTAGTTTTTTCTTTGGCTGGAGGCGGGTGAGACTGCCTGGAGCTAGATATCTCCCATTTCATTATTATATCAGGGATCGCGTCCTATTTCGTTGGCTCCGGCTCCTCATTAGTGTTAGCTCTTTCTTTTCCTTGGGTTATATATTTTAACTATATTTTTTACTCACATTATTCCACACTACCTATTCGATGGATAGTCCTTCATATATCAGGTTAACACAGGCCAAACAATGATCGAATTTACACTATAAACTAACACCGTGCAAAGCTAGCGGGATAATGTGTACTCAATCCTCCAAGTAGAAGTCTTGTTGCAGAAATACCGGGACAATGCGTGATAAGTGATATTTGATTAAAGAATCTAATATAAAACTAGCGCCAGATAGTCAATACAATCAGTCAATACATGAAGCAGAGCCAACACCCCTACCAATACCCCAAGATCAAGCATTAAAAAAACCCCTATTTATTATTAGCAGCCTCTACCTACAAGGCCCCTGCCTTTACCCACCCATTACCCAGCACATTCCCCCTCCACATACACACACAAAAAGAAAACCTCACCACCCCCCCCCGTCACACAACACTACCTCCTCCTCCCGCCAGTGCCCTCCACAACCTCATCGACCTTCCCCGTAAGCTCCGGATACGAGACCTTAATCTGCTCAGCCAGGACGTCGCGGAAGTCGCGGTACGCCTCCATCTTGCCCTTCATGAACTGGTTCTGCTTGACCACGATCTCGACAAACTCGCGCGTGTAGATGTCGGGGTTGCGGCCGTCGTCAATGTACTGGATCACCTCGCGCGGCACGGCCGACTCGGCGGGGAGGCTGGCGGCCGCGGGCCCCAGCGCTTGGTATTGTGTTGAGAGCTTGGTTCTGCGGGTGTGGCGTTAGTGTGTGTGGGGGGGGGAGGGGAGGGGGGGGGGGGACATCTGGTTTACGAGTACGTCGGTGGATTCGGGGCCTTGGTAGCCGTAGACGCCGACGGAGATCTCGTATAGCGTTTCGATCACGGCGCGGAGGTTCGCTGGGCGGTTGTTAGCTGTCACTGCCCACCTACACCACGCACAGCGGTGTAGTACGTACTCTCGATGCTCTTGAGCGGCTCGTTTACGGGTGGAGGCGCCATTTTGACTTGGGGTATAGATGGGTATATGGTACTAGATATTGTGTATGTTATGTATGTGTGCAGTGGTAAATGAGTGTGGATGTGTGGAGTTGTGGAGTTGTGGATGAGTGGAGCTTTGCTTCTGGGAGAAGGTAAAAGTAGAGGTGAGGACGGCGGAGTGAGATGAGGTAACAAGCTTTGGGCGCTAGGCGGGATTGGGCGCGGATAGGCGAAGAAACCCTAACCCATGGGTGTCAAGCATCGAGTTGAAGCTTTCTAGTCTGCTACATAGCTGGGGTTATGATATCGATGAACTTTGAATAGAGAAAGCTGCGATAGAAACACTTCTAAACAGTTACAGGGCATCCAGTATTAATATTACTATCTAAGATACAAAAAAATAAAAGGAAAAAGGGGAATGGGCACTAAATCCCATCCCCAATAACACCCACTCCACCCCCCAACAACCCCCACCCCTTCTTCTCCGCCACCTCCTCCCCCCTCCCACTCTTCCCCTTCCTCAACGGGATCCTCGACGTCTCCCTCTCCCTCCTCGGCGCCTCCACCAGCGCCTCCACCTCCGCCAGCACGCCCTCCACGCCCTCCAGCGTCTCCCGCGCACCACCCACGTTCCTCCCCACCTCCACGCAGCACCCGGCAACCCTCTCCTTCGCCTTGGTCGCCAGCGCCCCCGCCATCTCTCTCGCCGGCGACACCGTCGACGCGCCAATACTCGGCGCCTGGATACCGTGCTGCCCGAGCGCCGCCTCGAGCATGCGCAGCAGCCCCAGCTGCTGCGCGGAGAGCGCGGTCGACAGCTGCGTCCGCTGGTGGAGGAGCGACTTGGTATACTTTGTGAGCGGGAGGAGGTGCTCTATCCCCGTCAGGGCACTGAGGACCGCCGGCGCGGGGAGGGGCTTCTTCATTGTGCCCGGGAGCTCCGTTGGGGCGTCGGCTGGGTCGAGGGTGAGTGGGGGGGTTTCGCTGCTGGAGGACGCTGAGGCAAGGATGTGGACGAGCTCTGTCCGTGAGTGGAGGTAGTCGGTGTATGCCGCCTGGATCCGGGCCACGATCTGCTGCGCCGAGCTGCCGTCTTCCCCGTCTTCTTCTTCGTCGGCGGGGGTGACATCCATCATGTCCTCGTCCTCCGCGCCGCCGGTGGTGCGCGCGAGCTGCCCCTCAAGCCATGCTATGAGTGTCTCACGCGCACGTATCAGCGCCTCCTTCTTGGTGCCGTTAGGGTCGTCGCCGAGCCCCTCCTGGAGCTCCCGGATCCGCGTCTTCTCCCTCTCGAGGGCCTGGTGCGCCGTAACGACCTCCTTCTCCAGACGCAGCATCATGGCCTCGACCCCCGCCTTCATCTCCTCGCCGCTGGCTGCGACGCTCTGCATGCTCGTGAGCTGGACCGGGGGCGCAGGCGGCTGCTCGTTGAAGCTCGCGGCGGGCTCGGCGGGCGGGTTCGACACGGTGGTTAGGTACACCCTCAGCAGCTCCAGGCGCTCACGCTGCCGCCGGAGCTTTAGCGTGTTGAGGTAGAGCTCTCTCCACCCTTCCCCTTCAGCTTCCGTCTCCTCTTCAGCGCTGTCCGCTTTGTCGTCGTCGACGGGGTCATCGTGGAGCATGGCTTCATACTCCCGCCTCGCCTCCCAATTGGCCCGTAGCGCGAGGAGATACTGTCTCCTCGCGCCCTCGGCGGCGGTGGCCCCCCCGCGCCGCCCGAGCTCAAAGTCGAGGAAGCGGTGGAACTCGTCCGTGGAGCCTGAAGCGTGGGTGGTCCGTTTCTCGGCGGAGAGGTTGGAGAGGTGCTGTGTTGCGAGCTGGCGGATGTGGAGTGCTTCCTGCGGGGGGTGGATGTAGGGTGAGAGGGCGGTATAGACGGCGGGGAGGGGGAATTGGGGGGGCATGGGAGAGGCCATGATTGTTGTTTTTGGTGTTGATAATATTTTGGCTGTTTGTAGGTTTAGATTTGGATTAGATATCGACATATGAGTATTTTAGACTTTCGGGTGCTTGGGCCCGGGGTTGCCAAGATGCGTGTGCACGGTCCACTACTTTATGTACCGGGTGCGTGCTTTCTTTCCCTGGCGTCCCATCCTTGACTTGACTTTAAATAAATACAAACAGCCCGGGGAAGAAGAACAATAAGACGAAGAACCACAACCCTTCCCCCGCAGAGAAACCATCAACAAGAAATAATACAACCACCGTAGAGATGAGCGCAGAGCTAGACCCCACCGTCGCAAAGATCCTCGACAAGGAGCGTCCAGAGGCCAAAGGCGACGACGACAGGGACGACGACAAGGAGGACGAGCTCCTCGACGAGCTCGAGGCGGATGAAGATGCGCTGGACGCGTTCCGCGAGAAGCGCATGCAGCAGCTGCACGATGAGTACGGACACGCCGCTCAATGGGTCTACTATAATACTATTACTACTTCTACTGTTCAGCAGTGTGCTCATTCTGGGTGCTGGGCGGTTTGCTTTTTATAGGATGATGCGAGCCCGCCAGATGCGAGACCGCTCCCACGGCGGCTACGAGGAATCCACCAACGAGAAAGAGGTCATGGACTTTACCACGTACCCTCCCCCTCCCTCCCCTCCCCTCCCCTCCCCAGACTCACAGACTCACACTCACACGCAGGTCCACAAAATACACAATCATCCACTTCTTCCACCCCGACTTCCGGCGGTGCCAGATCATGGACACGCACCTGTCCGCGCTGGCGCCCAAGCACTTTGACACGCGCTTCGCGCGCATCCACGTCGAGAACGCGCCGTTCCTCGTGGAGCGCCTCAAGATCGTCGTCCTGCCGTGCCTCATCTCGTTTGTCGACGGGAAGAGCGTCGACCGCATCGAGGGCTTTGCCGAGCTCGGGAACACGGACAACTTCTCCACCGCGATGCTCGAGGGCCGCTTGCTCGCCTGTGGCGTCCTGCAGAGGGCTAAAACGGAGGATACGGGGAGGGGCGCGGCGGTAAAGTCGAAGGTGGTGGAGAGCGATGACGACGATGATTGGGATTAGTGTTGGGTGGGCGAGTGTTGGGCGTAGGCTCTGTGGTGGGTTCATCATGGGGGCGCTGTGAACTAATTTTGCGGCCAGCAGTGCCAAGGGGGAGATATGTCGAACCTGTTAGTAGAAGCCCTCATAGAGACAAAGGTAGATTGCCTAGGGGACCAAGGAGAATGGTCTTCTTATACCACCGATAAAAACAGGTAATTATGCCAATCTCGTGATAGATCCCGTGATAAACCGTCTACTGAAAAAAAAAAAAAAAAAAAAGCTCAATTTACAAGCCGTAGTTCAGTTCCTGAGTATTGATGCTACACTAGAAAAGGTAACAACGGTCCTAAACGCAACCCCCGGCTTATGTGCTCCGGAGTTTAATGTGTATCAAAGCTACATTAAAGTTGATTATCAGCTTGATGTCCGAAACAGGACCCCAAACACAGATTATCACTCGTGCCCTCTGAGACGACTGTAGGCAGCCTAGCACCTTGAACTCGACCCTTCATCCTCGCAAATAATCTTGCAGACTAATTAACTTATAATTATATCTAAAGCCCCCCCCCCCCCCCCCTCTTATAGGGCCCTCAGCCACATCTCGATTTACACCTGGTAATACTCGGACTGCTCGAATAGAGTAGGCCGACCGTGAAAAACAACGCAAACCGCTGTACATACAACCAAACGCAATTGATATTACAAACGCCAGATAACAGACCATGTACAAGACCCAGCCCGGCCTAAACCAAACCAAATTGCTACACGCTCCTTGGATAACTACGCCACCGAAAACTGTTAGCCCACAAACTCCGATAAATGGGGGGAAGACCGGCCCCCTTATCCCGCACTCACCCAAACCATCTGATCCCGATGAAGGTAGTAGCATAGTAGCTGCCCTCAAAAAGCATAAACATCAACGCCCACTCCCCCGCCAATGCCTTCGTCACCAGCTTCCAGTTCCCAAAAATATCTCCCGGTTTATAGATCGCACTTGGATCAGCCCCCATCTGCCGGATCATGAAGCTCCTCGCCACAGTCCTCATCACGGCACTCTCAAACCCACTGCTGAGGGCTGTTGCGATGCCATCCGACGCATGCGATGCCACAACATCTGCGGGGTGCTGTGACAGCCTCGTGACGCGGTGCTGCGGCCTTGCCGCTCTCATACCCCCGGTCACAGTAGCAGGGTCAGCCGGCGCATGATGGTGGTGGTGGTGCGCCTGCGGCAGACGGCCTCCGTTCATCTGTGTCAGCGCAGCCTCCAACGCCCTGGCCTCGATATCACTCATATCCTCGTCTAGCCGTGAAGCGTCGACAGAGGGAGAACCGGGTCTTTCTAGAGGCTCGATTTGTACCGTTGCGGAGAAACTGCGTTCTCGGTCGCCGAATTCGGCAAAGGTACGGGTTTCTTCGATCATGATTGCGGCGACGCTGGGTTCGTCCATGACCATTCGGCGGGGGTGGGTGTTAGGCTGGTCCCAGCGGCCGAGGTTATCGATGTCGTCGTCGTCGAGGGCGCCGGAGATTGATGCGCCGTCGGGGTTGTCGGGGCGGGGGAGGACGCGGCGGATGCGGTGGAAAAGGTTGTATTGGAGCATTGCGCAGATGGATTGTTGGAGGAAGGAAAATAGAAAGTATGACCCGAGAGCTTGTGCAGCTAAATTTGAAGCTGTGGCCATAGAGAATAGAGGTGTGGTAAGCTCAGGGAGCGATAGCGGTGAGAGGGCAGAAAACGGAACAAACGAGGTGACAGGAGGAAGCAATGGTGTGGGAGGAATCAGATGTAGCGACTGCAAAATCGAGTGTTGGTAGAGTGGATATACAAGAAACCAAGAGCACGTGGAAAATCTAAAGCAAGTCAGTCATGTTCTCGCCGACGATTATCTAGCTGAAAAATGGATATACATCTTGTCGAGCGAGTTCAAAATAAAGCTGCGTGGCTTTCCTGTCTTTTTATTTATAAACAGACGTTTACGGCTCAGCCATCTTAAGAACCTTGCCTGGAGGTAGTCCCTCCCGACATTCACGAGCTGAAAGCACAAATGAGCCGGCATTCCCGATAGCATCTGAAAGATATTATTGTTTTTCCAAGACATTATCAAGACATCTTCATACCGCCACCCCTCATAAGTCCGATAAGTCTAAAGCAATTATCATCAGCCGCTATCCCAATTTAACCCCAACTCCAGGAGCAGCGCTTATCAAAGCTCGAGTGATTTTTGGTGAATGTATATTTTACCTGGAGTCTGTTTCTGATCCCTACCAAGGGCCAACTGGCCAAATATGTGATGGTTAGATCAACAGCTCCAACTAGCAATCCGACCTCGTTTTCCTGCATTATAGCTTCTGATGTCTCCTGCCCCTTAGTGTCCCGTAGACAGACACCAACAGTAGCTAGGACATCGTTCTGGGCTTTGATCGAGCGTCTCTGCATCTCCTGAGATTGCTCGGAGGTAGAAGAGCCATGATCCGGGGATTCACTATCTGGAACAGAGGGCCCTTGAGAGGGCTCGAATGACTGCCGGCCCAAAGCACGAATATAACTGCCATTTCGCATTTTGAACTCCTGAGACCCGGGAGAGAATAGTGGGGCTGAGCAAGCAGCGTGATTGCAGTTCTAGGATAATACCGGCCCTAAGTTTCAGAATACTTAGGCGGTTTTGCTTCAGAATGTTGATACCACCTAGAAGATCTAGATGGAAATATGAGATATGTGCACGCAGTAGAAGTTGGGACGTTTACATAACTCAAAAGAACGACACATGCGGCTCTATCTGTAATGCAGCCAAGGCGCTACACGTGATGCTAGCTGCCGCCTGAAAGTTGTATGACATCGAACCCGCTTCTAGATCTACTGTGCATCCATCCCCGCAATGAGAAGAGACCTCCTCACCCCACCAAAGCATTCTATGTGTTCAATCGGCCCACAGCACGCGATTCTTCTTTGACCCCACAACATCGCATCGCTACCCCGACTGTGTCCAACTGTGTTCAACGCTTCACATTTTGGTACCAGCATGTCGTTTAACCAGTCTGCAGGTTCCCCTCAAAGTTCTCCCCCAACTGAGAGTTTGGAGAACCAACTGAGAGGGATGATTCTCACAAACAATCGTGCTGCAAACCCTCGCCTATCTGCACCGATACAACCATTTACGCAATTGCCAGGATATGAGATCCCACCGCACCCACAGCGACAGTCTGTCCCTTTGTTTGGTATGCTGCCAGGAACAATGGCTGGGCCTATGCCCTGCCCTGACCAGTTTCCCTACCCGAATACATTGCCCTCAATATATCCACCGGGCCCAAATACATGTATTTTTCCTGGTTTTGGCTTACCACGTGGTTCATTCGTTCCAGGGGATTTTTCGAACGCACCTGCTCCCATGACTGTCTACCCAGGGCAATACCCCGGACCAATGCAGCCACCGCAGCCACAACCACAACCACAACCAGGCATACAGCCCACAAATTTAGCATCTCCAACTGGATTGCATTTTCCTCCTGGCCAGTATACTGGCCCGCCTCTAAACATAAACCCGAACATGGTAAACACACCAACAGTCCCGGGTAACATACCGCCTCAGGTGGGACAGCACTACAGGCAGCAGACCCAACCACCACAACAAAACTCCCCACCGATGCAAAGAGCCCAACCTCCCCAGATGACCGCTGTGCGAAACACCCGAGGCTCGACTCATGGACAGCATGGGCAGGTTTTTAATAAATCACAGAACGCCCCCAGTGCTCTACCTTTGAATGCGCTAGAACATTTTCCACCTTTAGGAACTCAGCCTACTAAAACAAAGACGCCACCACCGAGCTATCAGCAACAACAATCAACAGCAACAAAACCACAGCAGCGTATTCAATATCAGCCTCTTCCAATTGACGTCCGCAATACTAATCCCCGTCACGCCAGAGGCTCATCAAATGGACGAGGAAATTATCACCGTTATAATAATCAGCGTCCGCCGCAGCAAGACGTTGGACCAGAGGTATGCCAGTATTTGAGCGAGCTTGCAAAAAAAGTAATAGCAGAAGCAGCCCCACCTCAATCAGAAATAGCGGTGAAGCATGCTCTTCTGGAGCGACTTGAAGCCATTAGTAAGGCAATAACCCCAGACGCAAGGTTGATTCCTTTTGGAAGCTTAGTTAGTAAGTCTAGAATTTATTTTAGATTCTTTTCATACTCGTTTCTTTAAACGCGTACTTCTTAGCTCGTCCTTTGATCAAATATAATACTAGAAATATAATCTAATATTCTTTAATCTTTATCGTTTTGTTTGATTTACAGCCGGCTTCGCAACTGCCAATTCCGATCTCGACGTCATATTCACAGGTAGTGATGGGCACGAGATTCTTAATGAGAGCCCAGACGATCCATCATCTAACTTCAGAATACCTATTCTTCTCGAATCAAAACTTCGAGAACAAGGCTTCGACACTACCCTAATTACAAAAACCCGTGTTCCAATTCTCAAGCTTGTTCAGAAAGCCACTGAGCAAAGCCCGTATGAGCTACAATGCGATATCGGTTTCAGCAATCATCTAGCCATATACAATACCCAGATGCTTTTGACGTACAGTAAATATGACCCCAGGGTCAAGGAGATGATGTTATTCATTAAGGTATGACTTCCAAATCTCGAATATGTTTCCTATATCGTGGGATTAAGGGTTTCCTAGAACCATAATCTATGTAGATTGCTGACTTAGATCTCGTATCTTTGGTCGGCTCAATAGTGGTGGGCAAAAAGACGCCATATAAATAATCCATATCGCGGAACACTATCTTCATATGGCTACGCACTTATAGTCCTTCATTATCTGATCAATATTGTTAAACCACCGGTGCTTCCAAATCTTCAAACTTTCCCAGTCCCTGACGATACACCAACAAGCGAAATAATATTTGAGGATGATTCCGAAGAAACTTTTGACATCTGGTTCTATAAGGGCGTTGAAGAACTGGAAAAATCGAAGAACGCCATGGAAATAGGTGAATTATTGAAGGGATTCTTTGAATACTACGCTCACACCTTTCAGTGGGGCCGTGAAGTGGTCTCCATTCGGACAGCGGGAGGTCTTATGACAAAACAGGAGAAAGGCTGGGTTACAGCCGTTATTAGACCGGGGAGAGCAGAAAACTCGGAGGTCAAAAATCGATACCTATTTGCTGTAGAGGATCCCTTCGAGACTGAACACAACGTCAGTAGGACTTGCAACGGACCTGGAGTTAATAGGATTAAGGAGGAGTTTAAGAGAGCAGTTTGGTTGACCAGAATAAGGGATGGGGGTAAAAGCTTGCTTGAAACTTTATGTATGGAAGCGCCGCCAGAGAGGGTTTGGGTGCGGAGAGAAGATAGGAATCGTCATGGGACCGAGGAGGCTGGTGGGGATGTAATTAGAGATCCCCGGATAGCTAAAGGCGAAGACGCAGAAGGGGTGAAGCATGGGCCTGTGGTGATTACAGAGGATGGCCGAAATGCACCTCAAATTTTAGTATAGCAGGCTGCAGATCTCTTCCAGGACTTTTTTTTATATTTTTTTTTTACCAATTATTAATTGAACGAGACGCAAGAAATATTCAGAGTATTATCGCTACAGTGACTTTTATTTTGTTTTTTTTTGACTCGGATATCTATCATACAAAATTGAATAGTTTCATCATGAAAACATTCCTTAGTAGTAATCCTCAGCACCCCCGTCGTCTCCCCAATCATCGCCTATATCGTCTCCATCGTCGAAGTACTGTTCTGCATTATAGTCGCCTTCTTCGTCATCTCCGAAGTCATCTTCAATCTCCTCTTCTTCGGGTTCTTGTTCCTCGTCCTCATCATCGCCCCCCTCTTCACCTAGTAATCCTCTCAGCAGGCCGCCACCCTTCTTCTTTTCTGCACCTTCTCCGTCGGCCCCTTCTGCATTTTCTTCTACATCTGACCCTGCGCCATCGGCGAGATCCCCTAACGGATCCAGTGTATCTAATGCGCTGAATTGTAGCTTCTTCTTAATGGCCTTCTTTTTTCCGTTGACTTCCTCGGGGTCAATTCCAAGGGTTAAGTGTAGCTCCAGTGGGAACAGCTCATGGATATATGGACGCGCATCAAGTTGTGGCACTTTTCGTCGCTGTTTTTTGTACTTTTGTGAATATTTAGAGACATCGTTAAATGGATCTTCCATGCCCCGTTTTTTAGACATTACTGTATACCTGCACTCAATCAACTTGCAATCCTTTCAGGAAACCGCAGAAGACTAATGGCAAGCTTACATAGGCCCATTATGGATCTTCTCCCGATGACTCCGAAACCGGGCGATTATGGCGCGCTCCTCTTTTGCGAGTGAGGATTGAACTGGTGGTGGTTGAGGCTATAAATCCTTATATTTCAATACTCGCGCATAAGAGAAAGAACAAATAAAGACTAAAATTCGCAAGAAAGTGACTCACTGGGAAAAGTTCAGTGACACTATAATCAGGTACCAAATCGTCAAAACCACCGCCAAAGCCGCCTCCACCACCAAAACCACCGCCTCCTCGCCCGCCACGAGCGCCGCCGCCGCCTCTGCCGCCTCTGGCTCCTCCCCGTGACATTTCTAGTAGTTTCTGGACGTTGAGAGTGGGGCTTATAGTTTCGGGGGTGTAAGCTGGTGTGATCTCACACCTTTAAGCAAGAGGCTTAAAACCTTAGAGGTACCGGCGCTCGACAAGGATGCAGTAACTAGTGCCAAGAGTTCGAGTACTTTGGATATCAGTAATTCTCTTATCAACCCAGGAGTTCAGGCGGCAAGATCAGGCAGCGACTTCTTTATGAAAATAGTGATAGCTATGGGAAGAAATATAGACAAAATTATATTAACACAGAGTAAACTATTTTAGATTGTTTATTGGTAAACCAAATATCAATCATGTGATTTGACTCCTATTGGCGGTGCTAGTACTACATAAGCGCTCCAAGCGAGTACCTACATACCTTCTCCATTCACTGAAGCACCACTAACGACGATGCAAAAGCTCAGACAGAAACTTTCCTCAGCAAAACCAGCTGCAAAATGCCCGTACAGTGAAAGCATAGCTGTAAGCCTCCGTGTCAATTCCCTTGTGGAGAAATAAATTAATGAGTTTTAGGCCTTCGAATCTCGCATAAGTGCATTCCTCGCAGCCGAAAAGTATGACGATGCATTGAAAGCTTCAATAGAAGCCGCGGAATATTGCATGAAAGTCGGGGAGGACGCTCGAAAGAGCGCTGACAAAAAAAAGATTCGGCAAAAACGCGAAGAGTTCACCGCGGGAGCAGAGAGTATCCAGGCGTTGCGGAAAGGCAGAGGGAATAGTAATGGCAACAGCGTTGGAGCTATGAAAGCCAACTCTCCAGCTTCTCTTCCAGTCTCTCAGGCCATGGAAGCTACAAAATCTCAAGATGGAGCTCAAAGGAGAGGTAACACCATCAGAACACCTCCGTTATCAATGACGAAATTGTCAGTAAAAGAAGAGACCCTTCTCCTGAAATCATCAAAAGTAAACAATGACACCTTTCCGCCTTGGGATAACCCACCAGGAATGACCGAATTCTGCAGCCCAACACAATTCTCGTGAGGTTTCCTGACTCTATACTGCTCTACTATCTTCGGCTAACGGTATTACGAGAGACCCTTCCGGTTTTCTTGAACTTTCGGACTTACAATCCACAATGTTGGATCGCTGGAAGCGCCCGAACGAATTACACCACGGCAATGCAATAATATATCCTGAAGAGGGGACTGGGGCGGTATTTGATCTTACTCAGGATGTAATTACGGACTGTTCAGTAGTTGCTAGCCTCTGCTCAGCGATTGCTAGAGAGGAAAGATCCTTTGGAAAGGTATTCATTGACTTGAGCGCACCAAATATCGGTCTCCAGCCTAACATCTTAGAAAAATAACAGCTCGTGTCCAATATTCTTTACCCACAGGATCTACATGGTAATCCAAAAATTAGTCCTTCCGGCAAATATCTCGTAAAACTATACTTTAATGGCTGTTACCGAAAGGTATGTCACTCGGATTTTTTTTTCATCTAAAACTTGTCATTCATATAATTTCCACAGGTCATCATCGACGACCTCTTGCCTGCGTCCAATAACGACCATTCGTTATACGTAACTTGCCGTAATAATCCCAATGTTTTCTATCCTGCACTTATCGAGAAGGCATACTTGAAAGTGATGGGCGGCTATGATTTCCCCGGGTCTAACTCTGGAACCGATCTTCTTGCATTAACGGGCTGGATTCCGGAACATGTGTTCCTGGAATCCGATGACATTATCCAAGGGAATCTATGGAAAAGGATAGCTAAAGCGTGGGACCGTGGTGATGTATTGATCACTTTAGGTACTGGGAGCATGAGTAGGCGAGAAGAGAGTGAACTAGGACTTGTGGGCGAGCATGACTATGCCGTTTTGGGTCTGAAGGACGAAGAGGGAGAGAGGTGGCTACAGGTTAAGAATCCATGGAATGAGGGTGCAACATATAAAGGTGTTTCAGGGGTAGATTCCGATGAGGACGAAGACGATGATGGCGAAGACGATGATGGTGATGGTGACGATGACGAAGATGAATCAGGACCTGCCTTTAAAACAGAAAATCTTCGGGAATCCCTTCCTATAGCAATGCAAAATTCGGACTCGTGTTCCCCAGGCGTTTTTTGGATATCTTTAGACAGTGTCTTTCGTCACTTCGCAAGCATATACCTTAACTGGAACCCCGCGCTTTTCACCCACCGGCAGGATCTACATTTCTCTTGGGATCCCGCAACTAAAAAATCGGAAGGCTGCATCAGTAGAAACCCTCAGTTCTCTGTCACGAATACTAGTTCAAAACTGGCACTTATCTGGATATTACTTGGAAGACATCTCACTTCTACTACTACTGGGGAGGATTACGACCCAAATGAAAGGAAACATTACATTTCACTTTATGTGTTTGATAATGCAGGCCGTCGAGTCTATCGTTCTGAAGGAGCCATCCATCGAGGCCCTTATGTCGATTCCCCTCAGACCCTACTACGTCTCGATGAAGTGCCTCCAAAGACTACTTATACAGTAGTAGTTTCTTCGCAAGACCTACCAAAGATCCCGCACACATTTACCCTCTCCGCGTTCTCCTTAACACCGCTCCAGATCCGCGATGTAGAAAATCCATACACTTATAATCGTACTCTGCAGTCGCAGTGGCTCCCTGAAACAGCAGGAGGAAACGCTCAATCGCCTACCTACTCAAGCAATCCACAATTCAGACTCTCGATACCTGAACCCTGTAATCTTTTGCTTCTTCTTGAAGCTCGTGAGACTCTATCGGTACACGTTAAACTTGTCTGGGGAGGAGGTAAACGCATTGCATCAGTAACAACCCGAGACATCATCGCCGAAAGTGGAGAATACCGACGCGGTTGCGCGATAGCTGAAACCACAAACTTACAAGCAGGCGAATATACTATAGTCACTTCGACATTCGAGCCTGGGCAGATTGGCGATTTTACTCTGAGCATTGAGGCGACCTCTGCGAATGCTGTTTTCGAGCCAATTGCCTCCGAGTCTGCTGGGAAGCTGAGAAAGACGGTGGAGGGTATTTGGAAAAATGGGATGAATTCTGTGGCTTACCGGTTTGAGGTGGAGAGGTTAACGGTTGTGTCTGTGAAGGCACGAACTATATGGGCTAGTTCCAGAGCCCAGCCGATGTTGAGAGTCTCTGTTGAGAAAATGATTGGGAGGAGGGGAAAGCAGCAGAAGGCCTCGAGTCCTGAAGGGGAATATTCGGATGTACCGCAGGGAGTTAGGACAGGGGATATTGACATAGAGGTGGATTGGGAGTATCGGATAGTGCTGGAAAGGATGGGCGGCGCATCCGGCGGCGGAAGTGATTCAAGTCAGTATGAGTTAGAGATTCTGAGTGATGGGATTGTTCACCTGGGTGAATGTGTTTGGGAGGAGATGGACTGAAGAAATAGTGTCCTATCTAACCCGCTTTGATTTTACGTTATCGTGCTCTAGCTTTATGCATAGTCATTAAACTTCCGAATTGTTAGTTGCTTTTTTCTTCAAGGCGGCTCGGCGCAGGACCTCCTGGTATTGGTCAAAGCTCTAGGGCTAGGTTTTCCCATTCTCGCCACCTGTTTGGTCCTTGTCAGATCCTCCTACACAACGATTCAGGGGTTAAACCAATCCTCGGGGGAGAAGGACTTCTCAGTGTGTAAATCTTTTACTAAATAGTAATGCAAATCATTCACATAGAACAGGCTGGTAGACAGCTACATAAGTCAAACGGAAACAAATAGGCCGGCCGGTTCCCAGAGGAATATTAGGAAATAATGTGATCATATGTATATGCCGCTAAAAACTATTATCTATTATAGAGTATTTATATATAACTGGTATACTACTTATTTTCCGCAATATTTTCACCCTCGTCCTCAAGAATCTCATATCCCACCTTCAGCCACAAACTACAACCGCAACACCCGACTACATCATCACCGGCCTCTAAGTCCTCCTCTGTAATCACATACCCCTCTTCCTCTCCACACCTACAGCTCTTAGTCCACCTCCCCTCTTCCCTTTCTACAAAATCGTCCAAGTCCACGACTTGCAGAACCTTCCCTTCATCTGCCTGCCCGGTATTCGTTGTCCCAAGTTTCCTGTCATACTCAGCTCGTAGATGCGGCGTTGACAGAACATTGTATGCAGTTGTGATCTGATCGACTGTGAACCTGGCCTTAGTATTATGGGATGGGGTTTTGTCGGGGTGATGTAGGAGAAGGGCACGGTGGTAGGCCTTTTTGAGGAGACCAGGCTTGAGGGGAGTCGAGGAAGTTGTGAGGGGGAGCGATAGAACATCATAATGGGTTTGGAGGTCGGCCATCGCGCCCGGTGGTGTACTATGCAGCGCCGTTGAAGAATTTCATGAGGTTTAAAGCTTAGTGATCTTAAGTGTCAACCCTAACCCTAAATATGGGCTACAATTAACAGATGGCGGTTATTAGGGCGATTTGGCAACAACCTCTGAATCCAAACATTTAGTTCTTGGCGATAGCTTTGGTACGAGAATCCCGCCAAGAGCTCAAAATTTGAGCTCAAAATTTGAAAAACGGGATTGGCCAAATCACTCTAGTAAGCTATGACGTTTTACTAGGTTTTTTCGCAAATATCACATTTCGTGTAAGGGAAGTTCTACTACATTTAGTTTGTTTGACAAATTTAAAAGATAATATTAAACATTGATAGGCTAACATTTAATTTCAGTCCTTGTTGTAGTATGTATATTATATCTCAAAGAGTTAACAAATAAATCGATATTCATGAGATATCACTCGGTCGCCATCAATTTTTCATATTCCATTAGCTAATGAAACTGTATATATAATTATACTGCTTCTTTGATTACTTTCTCCCAAATCTCGTATCTACTTCTAGCCCTCCGCACGCATTCACCTAACCCCTCCATTCCACATAGAAGCCCGCCCCCCTTCTCAATTCTCGCTATGGCGCCTCCTTCTCTGATACATACCATCACAGCTTCTTCACATACACTTTCCTCGAATTCGTCAGGGTCCGATAGGATCACAACTTTGCTCCCATCTTGCTCCCCACCATCTTCATCCGCACTCGTACTCACAACTACAAAACTAGCCGTAAAGCACAGCGGGCCCAACTGCAGCCCAAGCTTCACATCAGGATCACACAAGACGCTCTCCGAGTCGGAATCCCAGAATGCACGAGGTAGCCGCGTAGAGCGCAGGGCTGCAATTATTGAAGCCCAGGCAGTGTCTAGGGCGTTGCCATCGAGAGAAATGCAGAGGACGTCGATGTAGAGCACCCAGTAGGCCTTGATCTCGTCATCTTTTGTGATACGGAGAGATGATGGCGAAATCAACGAGGAAGTAGACGAGAGGAGAAGGCGGTGAAGGCGTGAAGTAGTTGTTTGCGCGAAGTCTGAGGGGGGCCCAGGATGATAGTCGCGAGAGCAGCCAGTGCCTATTCCTATTAGTATTGGTTCCTCGAGTTGTGCACAAGAAAGGCTGCCATATACCCAATTCTAGATTTGTTACAATCAGATTCCTTGATCTTAGCTCACCCTCGCCACCGTCTTCCTCCTCGTTCATCAACTCCTCGTCTTCGTTGCTCCTCAAGACCGTGACCCTTCCCTGAGCCTTCCCGTCTCCATACTTGAGGCTCAGAATCTCAGCGCGTACACCACATACTACTGCTGTATCGCCCGTTCTCACTACAGCCGACCCGTGCGCATGGGATAGTGAGTTCGTGTGCACTGTTGGTTCGCGGAAAGTAACTGGGGATCGACCAGAGGGTCGGGTTGGTGGTGTCGCTTGGAGGTGGCGCAAAAGATATGAGGAGGGTGAAAGTTTCTGGAAGGTCTGTGGGGGGAATGAGAGCGCTGATACGGGCGCTGGAGACTCCATTGCTTTGTTCGAGGTATGTGCTGTGGGGCTGGAAATAGGCCTTTCTGATACGTGGGGTGGTTTAGTTTGAGGCTCTGAGTTTTCTTGGTATTGCATAAAGAAATGCTTGGCAGTCTACAGAGGTAAATACATGTATTAGAGCGTTTTGGCAACACCCAAACTTTCAAATTTTGAGCTCAAATTTTGAGCTCTTGGCGGGCTATCCACACCAAGAACCGGTCGCCAAGAACTAAAAATTTAGACTCAGAAGTTAGTTGCCAAAACGTTCTATTGTACAACCCCGTTCGAAAAGTCCTGGCGCCCCCGGGTCAAAAGTACGAGAGTGTTTCTTCTATTTCTCCCATTACTGTGAATATAACACAGAGCTACAATATCTTTGTTGCGGCCATACCTAACAATTTTTGAGTATGCGCAGGAGAAATGGTTGCTGGTGGGTTAGAATTCATAAACAGACACAATATAGTAGTGTGCCAGGGCTTTTCGAACAGGGCTGTACGTATACTATATACTTGAGGGTACAATCCCCCTTTTTATAAGCTCATTAATTGAAAACTACATTTCTCCAAGCGAGCCTTCATCTACTAGATTCTATAGTTTGTAATTTGGGTCATGGTATGTCACTCGGATTTTACATATACACATAGATCTCTATTCAATATCATAATGTATTTATTTGGGTTCAGAGATTACTAGTTATATATGCTTGTACCAGGTTACCCACCTTAAAAGTAGATGCCCAGTCGGTCAGAACATTGAAAATGTCGATTAAAAAAAATAAAAAAATTGAACGGGCGCCAGTGGCTAACCCCCACATTAGCATTGGCCGCATGCAACGAGAGTTGAACTCCTTTAAGTAGCATCGTCAATCTAATGTGGAGATTAAACCACTAGGCCATGGGCCCGTTATGGTTGCGAAAAGTTTTTTCACAACTTTGGCCTGAATCGGGAAGAATCCGATAAGATGACCTTACAACATACACGTGAACTTCCCTATCAGATCTCTATCTCTGTGTATGCGAGACCCGCTTTCAAAGACCTGGCCCCAGATGTTACTAACTAGCCAACTGGTGATGTATTGGCCAGTATATATGGTGATTGTTGCGCGATAATGTATATGCATGTATGTAAATTAAAGGGTGTTCGTGCTTTGTCAACGATCGCCCCGTGTTTATGGTAATAACAGCGTCGATGGCGGCATCGCTCCTCAGACGAAATTATAGGCTGGGACCCTCACAGCCGTTACCCATGAAGTAGCTCCCAAATGCGAGAGCAGGCTCAGGGTAAAGACTAGGATAATCCCGCCTTGGTATGGATAGCCTTCTAGTCTTACCGAGTGATGTTCTTTGGAGAGCTAGTCTAATGTAAGTTATACTTAAACTGCAAAAATACTGACAGTACGCTTAAAGACCGAAACGACACAGGAAGCAGGTTGGGGCACTGTTCACAGATTATCACTCGGTATGTCAAATCACAGATTGCGCGACTGATTGATTGATTGATACTTCATACATGCATGTAGCCCGTAGGCTATGGTAAAAGATTGCACGAATAAACCCGGGAAGTAATCTTAATTCCCGGTTGTGGTGCTATACCTATTCGAAGATATAAAATATGGTTAATCATGATCACCGTAAGGGCCCGAGATGATTAATAAAAGGTCCTTGTAAATTATAGGGTCCAACATACCTCAGAGCACATAAGATACTTACTTACGTGGCGACGTGTTTTTTTCCTTATCCACAGGTTGCCGAGGACCAGTTTAAAGGATACCACTGCCGAAGTGTGTAAATGAGTAATCACCTCGATCTGTGTTTAAGCGTAGGTTGCGAACTAACAACGGAAAGATCTACAAATCACTTGATATCACTCGGTAGAAAAATCAGCATACTCAGGTAACTCTCAAGTAGGATCCCCCCCAATAAGGTGGAAGTACCCGGAATGCAAAACATATATGCATGCATATCTGCACTGCGGGAAAGGTCCAGTGAGCAATGCCATGCTCTAGAAAACGAGGCAGCGCCGTTTTAAATCGATCTAATTGACGTTACGTACATAGGCTGGAACTCGTGTTTTTGCTTTTGGAGCTTAATTATCCTGTGCAGAGAAACATTGGTCCGTTAGGATATGCAGGTTAATGAATTTTAGGTATGCCTTGCACCATCTGCAGATGGTGGCACCGGCCGATAGGGATTTCGTACCCTATTGACTTATCCGGTAGGGGAGTAAGTTCTGAACACTATCGAGTTTCGGCGGCGTTATGCTATATATGTCATACTCTAAAAGCCGGGCAGAGCATGTTAGCTACTATAGAGGTTGTAGTAAGTAGTAAAGAGTGGTGTAGCTTGCGTTGCGGGTTTTGTGTTGGGGGCTGGGTTGAAGCCCATCTTTTTTTCCCCTAGGTGTTTAAAATGGGCAAAGGAGTCACGGCCAGCATGCGTTGAGAGGCTGTGGGTTAGTGGTTGTGGTTGTGGGATGGAAATGGGGTGGTCGTGGAGGAGAGGTTCCCCAGCCGCGCATGGGGGTGGTTTCAATTCCCGCCCCTGGAGGACTAACTTTTTGGGGGAGAGGGGGGGGGGGCTGTAAACCTAGAATCCTGTTTCCTTAATTTTGTTGTATGGGGTAGAGCATCACGAGTTCATTACAGTCAACTTTGATTGATGGTTATTGATAATGGTGCAGACGAGGCAATGCAGCTACATACCATGTGGTTTCAGATTGCGCTGGTAGAAGGCGGACGGTCTAGGCGGTCCCTCGAACCAACCCTACGGTTGGCCCTTAGTGATCTCATCCTCCCCACGTTACATGAAGATCCTTAATCCCAATACCTACATGAAATGCTTGCCTGTCATGGACAATTCTAGTACGTACAACAACTGCATAACATTCTGTAGGAGGAAAATATCGGATAGATGGTACACAGAGCGGGACCTATGGGCACATGTATGTAGGTGAAAGCGACCTTTAGTCGTGATACCAGCAGACCAATCAGAATGAGAACAGATATGTTCTTTTAACATCATAAGCAATCACTCGCTCTAGCGAGCCGCAACGAAAGCTGACACTACAATCCTTGCCCTGAGCCTCCTTAAACAATAGTATCCTGGTATTTCTGTTCTGGCGATCTTGCCCAGGGCCAGGGTGTCAGGATTGGGTGAGCGGAGTTTCCCGCCTTTTGAAATCCGACACAGATTCTGAGACCTGTGTCATCCACCTACTGTATGTACTCTAGAGTACCATCTGCAGTTAAAAGTAAAACCGACCTCAGATGGCGAGGGATGCTCCCTACCAGTAATTCAATTTAAGCCACAAAGTCAGTTTGAGCCCTCCCATCTCCTTCCACTTCATACCTTCGCCGTTCAGCAAAATTTCATGGTCCTGTTTCTGAATCGAACTAGCTGCTGTCATAGGCTGTACGCACATCCTACAGTAGGAGATCTGACTTACCAATGGATAGCATTCCGGGTCAAGGGAGCAAATCCCGCGACCACCCCTCAAGGGTCTGTTGAGAGAACGAGTGGATAGTAGTTAAAATGTGCTACCAAGGGACCTTTACATGCATGCAGAGCTCTGCAGAAAAACTCTGCCGTATCTACGGCTTCCCCGATGATCTTTATTTAACCTTCGTCCAATAGGCATACACCATTAAACCTACCTCTCCGCTCCAATAGCTCACCAGCGGACATTGGGTTTGGTATTCATTGGTTCGCATTTCCATCTGTTTAACAGTTATATCTAAACGCCTCACTGGTGCATATTTGTACTCACATACACACATGCGGATCCTCTTTACTCTACTCTACTCATAAGCCACCTAGGATTACCCCAGGGTTCAAGTCCTGGTTTAATCCCCTCACGGTAAGCTTCAAACGCCATTCCCAATCCAGGGATCGACCTTAAATGCCTAGAAAATATGTATGCCCTGTGTATTAACCGTCAAACGAACCAAAATAAAATCCGATCGGGGAGTCTCAGACAGCTGTCACCTTCCCCTTGAGAAATTTCCAAGGCAGATGTCTCATGGGCAATAATAAATGTCGATGAAATGATCCGACAACAGGCGATGCTGGCGTGTTGGGCCATACAAAATTGACCTAGCTAGGGCCCTGAATGTGTAGGTACAGTATCAATCCATGATTTAGGATCAAAGTTAATGAAAACGAAACTCCAAGGCAGACTTCACCCGATGATTTTTCTTCACACGATTATGAGAAACGCTTACTGTGCATTACCAACCCCCCCCCCCCCCCCCCCCCCACAAGAAAGAGAAGGAAAAGGAAAAAGGAAAAAAGCTCAAATTAACGCCCCTTGCCAACTACCGGACACCGGAAAAACTTTTCTCCCCCCCCCCCCCATTCGCTTCCTTTATTCCCATATTCTCTGTTGGCAATTCAACCTAACCGAAAAAAAGCCAAACTAACAATATCGCCATTAAGCATCAAAGGAGCATACACCGTAAAAAACAATCCTCAATACAGACCCGCCGCCCAATCCTTTCAAAAACACATTTCCAATTTCAATAACAAAATGGATATCAATAAAAGGAAAACACCATTCTCCGGCAGAAAATAAAGTAAACATTGACCAACTAGTTTGACTTTGCTTTTACCCCCCACCAAGCCCCAAACTCCATACACTCTCCTGTTTTTAGCCCCCAATTATCAAAGAAATTAACCATCAGCTCTTTGTACCAGTTATCCCAGTCATCCTGCCGGATCCCGTTTGTTTCTCGTAGTACAGGCTCAAGGGATTCGATCAATTGGGCAAATGTCAATTTCGCCAGATGCCTTACGGCCTTTTCTGAGGCCGTCAACGGCGACGGAAGGGACCCTGTTGAAGAACGTCGTGTGGCTGACTGGCTGTCTTTTCGGTTAATTCCAGATCTACTTTCGATACTGGTAGCGTCCCCGCTGATCCGTTTTTCCCGTGTGAGATGTGGTGCTATGGAATCCGAGTTGGGGCTTTCCCACCATATCTCGTCTAGTGGTAAAGCCACCCGCTTCGATTGCAATCCTACGATTTCCTCTTCCATTAAAAGTTGAGGACCGATAAGTGTGCAAGGCACTGGTGATAGGTTGTTCTTCGTTAACATCTTCGTTATTCGCTCATTCCAGGCGTGGATGTACTGATTTTCGGCGGTGCTCGCAAATTGGGTGGTTGGTACCATCGTGTATGCGCTGGAACCAGGAGTATATGAGGCATTGGACCGCTGCAGCGATCGAATAGAATAATCCGCTACTCGAATTAACTATGATCAATAAATGAACTTCCGGCGCCGGGGAAGTTGGGACACGTACAACACTGAATTTCAAGGGTTCCCCCTGGTTTGAGGATTCGTACACACTCTGTCATTTGTTTTGCATCACTAATTGGGGTGGCCATTGACATCTCCCGGCCAAAGACATAATCAAACTCTCCGTCTGCAAAAGGGAGCGGTAACACTTGAAAATTATGCTTGACGAATGTAAAGTTGACCCCCTTCATATCTGCGTGCACCGGGACAATATCTAAGCCAACAAACTGGACGTCTGGTCTCCCCCGAGCTGCAAATTCATCTGCCACACTTGCGCTCCATATCGCCGTACCACAGCAGAGCTCTAAAACTTTGCATGGAATATTATTGTCGCTGAATTCTGCACAATATAACCCTCCATATACTTCACGTTGGACCTCATGGAACAAGGACTGTCTGGTCAACTCTTGTACATCACAGGGCAAGTAATAGGGTATTGATTCATCGCCATGATATCGTCGGCCATGCCGTGATGCAAAGGTTGGAGGTTTTGGCAGTGACACCTGACTGGCTTTTTTTGTGCTTGTTGGTGAGGCGGGATGGTCGTGAGACAACGAAGAACCGTAAGTGCTCATGAATGCAGAGGGAGGCCCGTAAGGTGGGACGTATAAATCCATAAATCCACCTTCCATGGAGGGCTTCCTGGAGATATATATATGTTTATGACAAAATGGGTGGGTCCCTAATAGCCGTAGCTGATCTTTAATCAATCTGCCGCACCCAAAGAGCCCTGTGGCAGCGGCACAGCGGAGGCTTTTCCTTGGTTGAAGGAAGTCAAGGGGCCAGAAAAACGGCCTAACTATAGACGGCGAATGCTGGTTCAATTCCACACACGACGACACCCGCGGCGACGGGATCCAGCTCGACGGAGCCTAAGTAAGACAGGGAATGAGTTGTTGGGATGGGATTTGAATGGTTTATTTGGGTTTTAGCGATCGAATCGGACCCAAGCGTTTTTAACGGGGACCACCGTTTCTGGCAGATACTTGGAATTGGCCAAGAGACGTACGAAATTCTTTGTCCCCAGCGTATGTTGGGCACTGCGATCTTCAAAAGGCGGAATAGCGTGTCAGCGTTCCAGAGATTGGCTGTATGTAAATGAATGTGCGCCGTATGTGCTGTAAGCTTGGACACCCACTCTATCTCCTTGCTCCTTTATGTATCTAAAAGTCCCGTGAAAGCCTCGGTGGTAGGGCAAGATTCAGGTGCGCGTGGGGATGTCTAGCTTTTAAATTCTGTGAGCAGGTGCACCGAAGTTGATAGTTCGGGGTAGGCCGCTTGGAGAACAAAGCTAGTTCCGGGAAAGTGAGAATTTCACGGCTCAGGACACAGGAATGATCGTCACATACACAGCGCAGCTATGTACTATATGTAGACGTGTTATGAGGATTATGGAGGAGAGAGGGGCGGGTGAGCGACGAGGTCCCTTAAAGGCACCGAAAAAACGACGACTAGTAGGTACATGTACTTAGGTAGGACCTTTCTCTAACCTCTCTCAAATCTCTCGTAGATACAAGGGGCAAACAGCAATTCGTATCCCAGGGGTAAATGTGTGTGTATTCAGGTAACGAAGAAGTACGAAGCCGGCTCAGTAATTGCATAAACATCATCCGGCAATTCTTGAGGCACGAACATGGAGGTAGGAGGGTACTGTGCGGCGCCTCGACTGGCGCAAAGTAGATAGTTCCATGGCAACGTAGCAATCTTGTGGAGTAGTTTTTTCCCTCGCACCCTGAAACACATCTTCCCCGCTTGTGTCACTCAATCCGCCGCCCACCTACTCGGGAATGTCGAAAAAATCAATTATTAACATACACACACGTGGAAAGCACGCTTCGATTAACGAAAGGGTCCTGTCCCGGGACTTGCCCCGGACCGTATGTAAAGGAAGGTTCCTCTCTTGAGAATTAGTATAGCTACAACTCTACGATACCCATGTATCTTCTATGTAAAGCAACAAAAGACACAGCAGATACATGTACCTGTAAGTACAGTACTGTACGTATATTTAACAGACCTTGTTGCCCGGTGTCCATTCTGGGGAAGTTCGCGGGGAAGACATGTGTTGCAAGTTCCCAGCAGGTACATACATACAACCGCACCTATGCAGGCGTACCATTTCTCTTTTGCTGCTGGGACGTGCTGCAGAGTACTGGGTAATGGTAGGTACCAGTCCCGATCCTCGTTGGATACCCAAGATGCCAGCTGCGGTGCCCCAGGATTCAGGATTAACATCTCCCATCCCCGTACCATCGCTACTGTGTGTGACATGGCGTTTTACTAGCTAGTCTGACTCGCAGAGTTTGCATCCCGTTGATGTGCAAAGATGGGGGTGTGGTGCGGCTTACCGGCTGAATTGTGGATTATACATAGTCACAACGCTAGCACACTCTGGTCGAGTGAGAGAGTATGATCCAGGTCGTTCAGCCATCGGAGTGATTACATATAGGGAGATGAGAAGGGATTGGCTACACGTAGAGGGGTAACATGTCCGCCCCACCAGACTCGACTCTATTACTGGTATATGGAGGCGATTCGGTTTCTTTCGCACTGGAGCTCTAAATTGAATAGAAGACTCTGGGATGGAAAGTTCGCTTACAAGCATAAATTCTCATCAGCCCAACCCTCGTCTCATCTCCACTTTGTGCAACCTCAAACAGATTCTAAAAAAAAAAAAGCATCTCAACAGTCTCCAACCATTAACACCAACCGTGCTACCTCCCCTCGTTAGAGATCTATCCTATCGCTTCTCAGACCCATCAAGTATCAAGTGATATATTTCACTTGGCCTTTTGAAATATCGACTTCCTTGTAAAAAGTCGATTTCCTTTACTGTTTCCCCCGGTTCCTGCATTCCCCCCGTTTTATGCACCCCGATACTATCAACGGATCCTCCGATACAGCCATCGTCCAGTCAACCTTAGCTCCCCATAACCAAGCAGCCCAACATGGCTTCCCAGTCTCGGTCTCAGCAGAACCTCCCATCCGCACTGATCCCCGGGCAGTTGCTGGTCCAGATGGCGGCATTGAAGATGCTGGCTCGGGGGAGCGGTTGAACGCATCCGAGGGTAGCTCGGTAGAGGGACTACCTCAGGATGATGGAGGCAGCGAATCCGCATCTAAGAATGATACTATCCGAAAATATGAGGCGATGGGCCCTTCTTTCGCGGGGGAGCCATCCTTTCGTATCAAGAAAACGAACTGGGACGGGAGAAGAGATAGCCCGATTTCTAGATTTCCCAACGGTATTGTTACGGTTCCTAAGATCAAAATGCGTGATAACCAAGGCCTTATCTGACTTTTGTATCATACAGAGATCTTAATCCATGCACTGTCTTTTCTCGATCCGCCAACACTTTTAACCGCGGCTCTTATATCGCGGCGATTCCATTCACTCGTAACCTCGCCAGATGCATGGCGATCTGCATTCTCTCGTTTCTTTCCTTCTATAATTGCCAATAAGTCCTCTGACGATATACATGAATCCCCCGCCCTGTCCTCTTCTCAGGATAGGCGTCATTTTACACGTCTATCTTGCGATAATGGGGTTAATTCATGGAGAAGAGAATACATCCTGCGTACACGTCTCTTGCGAAGTCTAGCCAGAGGAAAATCATCTCTTCCTCCAAGTGCAATAAGCCCTACAAACCAGAATTCCCACGGGTGCATTATCATCACGTATCCTGCAGCAGCATGGAGTGTAAGCCATATAGCAGCCGGTTTCACACCAAGAGGTGTTAGATTATTACACGCATCCATCCATACTCCTGGTGTTGTTAGTGCCAGTAACCCCACAATTGGTAAGTTATATCCTGTGGTACCCTGCCCCTCTCTCTAACTTTTTGATAAAGGCAGGATCGAGAGGCCTCCGTTCGTATTGCAGGTTCCGCATCCCCATGAAGAGCTTGACCTTCATCAACCTTTGCTAGGACTCAGTGGCTTTGAGATAGCAACGGATATGGGAGCATCCGGAGTGATGGATCTTTCGGAGGAGATTGGCTGGGTTTACGGCGAAAACTTACCGGGCGGAAAAGTTTATGTTCATCCATATACATCGCCGCATTTAGCTTATTCAACTCCGGGACATTACATTCGACCCGATCATGTGAAAGTAGATGGTTTTCGTCCTGCTGTGACAGCTGTTTGGATCGCGAAAAAACGCTCTACTGGAGTTCTTGAGACAACACAAGGACGTACGGGAGTTGTAGTTGGTAACAGCCGGGGTGTCGTATCAGTATACGGCTTAAGCTTTGGGAGGTTAAACGGTTCAAGGAAGGAAAACGATTTGACACACGCTAAGAAATTTACTGTTTCTCCCGGCATACCAATTGTGTCGATAAAAGTGGATGACGACTATTCAATTAAGAGAATGAAACAAAAGAACGTCTGGATGGTGATCGTCAATGCTCTTGGTGAAGTTTACTACCTTAGGGACTCGCCTGATAGATGGGAAATAATACCGCAAACAGCACGAACCCCAACTGTTTTGTACAATTCAACTTTCACTATGCCCGAAACATTCCTAACAGAGGATCAGGTCAAGTGGGATAATGAAAGGGATGAAAGGTTGATGAAAATGAGTTATGGGGAGGTAAAGGGATTGTGGGAGGGCTGGGGGATGGATTGGTTCGTTGAGGTGGATTGGCCTGATCAAAATGTTCTCATTGGGAGAAAACAGAGCACCGAGAGGCCACATCGGCCTCAGGATGATGTAGACTCGGTTCTGTACAGGTATCATCTAGCCTCCCGCACATCGCGCCCTGGGGTCAAGAATGATTTCATTCGAGGACTATTGGTACTAAGTCCTACAGAGGAGATCGGCGCCCCGGAGGATTCTCTTTTCGGGGGCCCTATTGAAGATCCGGCCGAGAGAGTTATAAATACAACAAAAATGGAAGACAATACGGATGAGGGTCTGAATTCGGCCGAGAACGTCACGGAGTGGGTCGCTGCGCAGCTCAAACTTAAAGAAAGAGGGACTCATATCACAGCCACGGCAATAGATAACTCTAATCTCGCACTTCTATCCGATCGCGAGGAATCCGGAGCGGATGTGGACGTGCCCGGAGGAAACGCAAGGCTGTTCGCCGTTGGTACTTCTATGGGATCTATTTTCATTTGGAATATCCGCAGTCCTATACTTCCGGGTATTACGGGTGTTGGGGCTCACGAGCCATTAAGAGTTATACACACCGATTCTCCTCAGATCGCAAGTTTGGCTCTCTCGTCTCTGTATTTGGTTCATGGTGGTACAGACGGTTTGGTCCAGGCTTGGGATCCATTAGGATCTACACTTTCGCGGATACGCGATATTCATTCTCGGTTTTCCTTGCGCGCTAGGCGTAGGTTGGCCCAAGCTGATGCTGGCGCTCAAGATGAGTTTGGCGCCGGAGATAACCAGTTTGCCGCGCGGTGCATCGTCCTAGACCCAGATGCAACGTCTCTTCGTGGAGCAGTAGCTTTGGGTACCCATATTCGCTATTGGAGCTTTTCACCTGTAGAAGGGGAAAGAAAGCGACGTAAACAAGGCACGAGGTCTAGAGTTGGAGCTGGAGGAGCACACTCTAAAAATGGCGGCGCAATAAAGGCAGTGATTGAATCGGAAAGAAAGCACCTCCTCAAAGAGAAGGAACAGGAACGTAAAGAGAAAGAGGATTTAAAGAACCGGTATGGTATAACCAGTGGTAGGTCGGCTTTGAGTGAAGAGGAAATGGTCGAATATGCAACAATGATCAGCCGCGAAACTTTCGAACGTGAAACCGGTTCAACTCCTGTAGACCTGGGGGAAGGTGCTACTAGTAGTAGGACTGTCACGCCCGACGCAGCGCTCTCTGTGAGCAGTTATGACACTGCGGACGAATACAAGACCCCCACCGAGGATACCCATGACGATCTGGATATGGATTTAGCAGAGGCATTGAGGTTAAGTCTTTTAGAAAATGGTCTTGAAGATTCTGGGGTCTCCGGGCCAAATGATGGTGTATGGGAAGATGCCGACTATCTTTACTCTGACTTTGGTTCAAATATCAACCACTCCACTGGTCACTACTCTCCCTACCACCACACAGAGGCATCTTCATCTTCCTCCAGGCCAGAAAACAATAGTTCAACGGGAGCATATGTTTCCCCTATGACTCCCTCGCGGGGTCGGGGATGGGAAAGACTCCCCTTGGATAAGATAGACGGCCGGCCGATTATTGGGAAAGGGAAAGGAAGATACGAGAGTAATGATAAGGAAGAGAAAGATTTTGAGGATGAGATAGAGATGGCAATTCGTCTGAGTTTGATAGAGGAGGAGGAAAGGAGGTCAATCATGGCGGCTTTGGCTGAAGAAGATGATTTTGGAAAAGGCAAAGGCAAGGGTAGGGCTTAAATTTCAATTAAACAGCCCCTACGTATAATGAGTTTCTTTATGTTAGATTGTTTTAGAGCGATGAGCTGGTGTCAGCAACTACATATACAAAGCTGAACCGTTTTCCTTAGTAATTCATTTGCGTTTTGTTTTTGTTTTCGTTTTTAAATTTATTCAGTGCCAACTCTATAACCCCCACTGATATGGTCTTAGGGCCCGTTTGGCAACAGGCCAAAACGGGGTTGTAAACTCCGCTTCAATGATCTGTTTGTTAGGCCTTGATCCTTGCAAACTCCGCTTGGTTGCCAAACGGGCCCTTAATTTTTCAGTGGCGGTCATGATCGCCCACCACTAACCACATCCATTAATTAGCTAAGTTACATGTATCCAATATACCTATTATTTACCCTGTAAGGCTATAACCGAGAGCTGCTAGTTACAGCAAGGTTTCTGTGGATGGTTAGGCGCCTAAGCGATCGTTACTTATATGGATCACAAACTGTCACTCGACCCTTTAAAGCTACAGACTGTGGGGTTTTGATTGATTGACTAATTGATTCATTAAGTACATAGCTGTCTGACTTTACGGTTATAAAATCTATAGGTATTATCAACTTTTAGGTTTGATACATGTAGTGTGTTTATACCAGTGACTTTTACATGCAGGGTTGGCACCGTGCAACCATTGAAGTTTGTAGGGATGCCGAATTAAAGCAGTATTCTCGAGCCTAAAGAGTAAATTTAGTATAGTTTGGGATTCTCATTATATGTAGGGAAAAACTACAGCTTATCCAGACATAGGCCTACTATTTTGCGAGTGGTTCTGGTAGTTACGTAGCGGTATAGTAAGTACATGTATCTATGTAGGGATTTGGTTAGCTTACAGATAGGTTACACTTATATGTGAGGATACTACATGTACTATTACATTTCTGTTACCCGCAAACCATTGTGATATTGCCGTATGTCCTGAACGCGTGAAAGGCACAGCTGATAGGATATGTTATATAGTACAAGTTAAGTTGTAACTCCATGGACCCAAAGCCCTTTGTAGCCACACGCATACGGGCCGGGTGGATAGAAAAGCCTAATTCGGATCAATCAAATGGGTATACATAATTATTCAATTATAAAGAAAGGCGTGAATAAATGAAAAGAGTATAGGGGGACCGGGACTCAGATTATTTCTGAGGTCAAAATTAAAAAATCACCCTGACTACATACTACACAATCTCTCCTTCCATATTTTTCACTATAAGAATTTCGGAATTTATCAACCCAGATACTTAGACTAATACTTAACACCTCCCGAAAACGTTTACCCCCTCTAGTCTCGAAGAAATTAATTATCAATACCACCATGGAGACCTACGGCTACTGTGAGCAAGTTGAAACCTACGCGCCCCCCAGAGGGTTTCGTGTGTCTATCACCCACAGGACCCACCCACCCCAGACACAGCATGAACGAAGAATTGTAGTCCATGGGATACTCCCGGGAGATCATGCAACTAACGACCTTTTCGAAGCAGCGCGGTCTCAGGTTGAGACAACCAGTGCTCTGACTAAAGCTCAGACCACTCTGGCCCAGGCCCAGGCCTCCCTGGCCCATGCCCAGTGCCGTGTCCAGATCGAGACTCAAAGCGCTCTGATTAAAGCCCAGACTGCCCTGGCCCAGACTCAGACTTCCTTGGTTCGAGCCCAATATCAGGTCCAGACCGAGCCCCGGAGCGATATCCTGCCCCTCGATGTCACAACTGTTGTTTTGAGCGGCAGATCCAGTCACCAGGACCAGAGTCATCTGCACATCCCAGTAGAATTCCGTCGCCACGTTTACGATCCGTCGCTGTATGTTGCAGGTCCTAACCGCATTTCTACATGTCATGCAAGTTCACCGATGCCCGTGTTATATTTCTTTTTATTGCGGGTATACTAACCTACTCTTTGCCAACTAGGTTATCTTATGGTAGGCGTATTCAGCGATGGGGGATGACTTTCTTGTTTGGGTAGCGGGCCCAGCCATGGGGTTTTCTGCCTTCTTTTGTCTCTCAAGTAAACCTATATTTACCATATACTCTCTGAGCTATAAATTTAGCCCATGCTTAGCGTGTATGTGGTAGTTAGTTTTTACTTTATCTATGACGTTGATTGAATGCATGTACTTAATGAATCAATCAATCAACTATGATGTCGATTTGGGCTGCGTACAATTAACGATCTAGCAACGACAATAAATGATGCCGACTGGGGGTGGGGTGCAAGTTATGCCTGGATACTGGTGAATACTTCGAAGATGGTGAAGCTTCCTCGGCCCATCAATACATTGGGAATGTTTCGCCAGGTACGTATACAAAGCACTAGGCGCACATCAAACCACCCCCTACACTCATAGACCTAAGTTAGGGTCAAGTGCATTGTACCCATCTTCTCAAAAATAGTTCGAACCACCGCCATCCATTCTCATCACCCTCCAGCCTATAAAGGAGAATATTGCCTAAGTACTTATCCCCACAAAAATTTAAACACTTTTTTTCTAAGCCCCCAAACTTTTGCTGAACTAACACTCAATATTCAGACGGGAAGAAATGAAAGAAGAAAATATACATGCAATTTTTCCCCCCAACCTGGCCAAACCATAAATCCCGGCTTTTTGACTAACTATATTCCCCCAACCCCCACCCTTGCCGGTGAAGGCTTAAATAATATCTCTACTCCGCCACTGCCTTCTCCTTGAATGCTACTGCGTCAGGAAACATCGTAGCAGCCTTCTGATTATATTTGTTAATCTGCTCTTCCGATACCCTCAGTTCCTGGAGTAGCGACTGTCCCTCCAATACATCGCGAAAGGATATCCCTTCCAGGTCCAGCGCATCAAACAGCGGTGTGGTAGGTGCATCAGCGTTCAGGAACTTGCGGGCTCGTAGTGCTACCATGAATTAGTGTATGTCTAATAGAGAAAAGAGGAGGGAGAAAGTACCTCCACGTATGTGAGGGGCGCTCTGAGAGTGCTTAGCCGTAAACTCATCATTGTAAGTAGCTAGGTCGGTAGCTGCGGGGAGGATCTCCTCAAGTGTTGATATGAGTACTTCCTTGGAGGGGGCTTTGATATCCTCGTCAGAAAGCTTTGAGACCATTGTTCGGAAGCGTATGATCTGATCATGTACTACAGGGCTCTCTGGATCAATTCTCTGTGCAGCACGGAGGCATTTTACTGCCAAGAGCCACTTCTTCCGTCTCGAGTGGATCTCAAAACCATTTGTCTGGACTTCCAGCCCGCCTGGTGAGTACTCAAGTAGTGGGTTCAAAAACTTGAGGGCATCTTCCAAGGGCTCTTTGGTCTGTGCAAGTTCTGTTCCCAGGGGATCGGTATCATCCTTTTTCTTCTCATCGTCGAGATTGGCAACCTGAGCATTCTTCGCCTTTTCTTCCTTTGCCTTTGCGGCGGCCTCAACGGCTCTTTCTTGTGCCTTTTGAGCCTCGCGCTTGGCTTTCTTAAGGGCCTTCTTGCGGTCTGCGGCCGAAAGACCCTCGAAGTCGAAACTGTCATTGTTTCCATTTGAGAGGGACGAATGTGCGAGGTAAGGTCTATCGGATAGCATGATGTAGGCTCTGATGGCCCCGAGCGCGGCGCGAGTGAAGAAGGGGTGGGAGCGCAGGGTGTCTTCCCATCGGAGCATCTCAACATATGAGCGGATCTGCCCTTTCCGGAGCGAGAAGCTGTGGAAATCGAACTGGTCATCGGTCCAGTCCTCAAAGATCTTGAGAATAGCGTGGAAGCGTTTTAAAGCCAGACCGAATTTGCTTTGGCGAAGGTATGACTCGCCATCCTCTGTGATAAACCATACGCATTGCATTTCGAGGAGGTCGCCGAGAGGACCACCATGTGCATCGTTCTACAGGACAGTTGTTAGTTTTCCTGTCAGGTCTCTGTAGTTGATTAGGTGGGGGTTAGGGATGTACTCTTGTAAACAAACTCATGGTCTCGAGGGCCTCCTCGTTATGGTCATTGCGGAGTTGATACTTGGCACATTTTGTGTTAATGTAGCGATCTTTTTTGTCGAAATTGCGGGCCTCGTCCATCTTCTCCATAGCTTTTTGTAGATTCCCAGCATGCTTGTAAATGCGTGCAAGTGCCATGTGAAATTCTACTTGCTCCGGTTTAATTTCAAGGGCTTTGTTGATATACTCCAAAGACTTTTCTGTGTTGCGTGTGCGGTAATGGTCGTAATGCTGCCCTAGGAAATAGAGAGTCCATAGTTTGAATTCACTTGACTTGGTGGTCTTTGCTACCCCACTACCATTCGTATCTCCATTGGTAGGGGTTTCGACGACTTGCGGCTCCTCATTATCGAGCGATGTAGTGTATCCTTGGACAAGGTCGAGAATGATCGCACGCTTTTCGGCATCAGCATAGAGTGCTTTAACGTTCGCGAAAGTCGATGGCACTCCCTTCTTGAGCAACTTCGACAAATAAGCATCTGCAGCCTCCTTAAACTCATCCCCACTTAGAAAATCTAGCGGGATCCGCCTGGGCGCATCACTCTTCTGGTATTTCTCCGCATACTCCGCATATAGCGCTTTTCGTGCCGCTGTGTCTCCCTCGCATCCCATTACCTTCTCTAGACCTTGATAATACGCCCTTTTCTCTGGATTCCTCTCTAATAGCACCTTGTACGCCGCTGCGGCCTCCTCCTTCCTCTCAAGCTTCAGTAGATACTCCGCCCGCTTTTCTAGCACTGAGATCTTATCCAATGTAGTCTTTGAGATCTTCTCTAAATCAGCTAGTGCCCGCTCAATATCTCCAGATTCCTCAATAATCATATTCTTGTATAGCCCCGCCTCACTATGCTCTACATCGCCCTTTCCTATCGGCACCTTCAGCGTTTCTTCAAATTTTGCCATGACATTCTCGGCTTCCGCATAGTTTCCTGACAAATGCTGCGCAATTGCCAGGCCGGTCCAGTTTTGCCGGAGCTGCGGTCGCCCCTGCAGGATCTGCCGCCGCGATTCAATGTAACCTGCATAGTCGCGCATTTGAATCTGGAGAAGCGCAAGGTCACGTAGGATCTGTTGGGATTCTGGCTCATAGCGCAGCGCCATTTTGTAGGCCTTAATAGACTCCTCAAAATTCTTCGTGGACCGGTAGAGGAGACCGTAGACATGCCAACAGACGTGCGATTTCATGTCTTGTCTCAATGCCTCTTTGGCGATAGCGAAGGCTTCGGTGGTGCGGCCGAGGGAGTTGGTAATCAGACCTTTCATGGCAAGCGTCTCACCGTGGTTTGGGTTACGCTTGAGGATTTGCTAAGAGGGATTAGTTTTGATGTGCGCGTGCTGGGGAGGAGGAGGTAGTAGACTTCAGCAGCTTTAAGGCCCTTTTTGTATTGCTTGGTTTCATAACATTTCAGAACTTGTCGAAAAAGACCTGCGTCTTTTGTCTGGAGAGGAGCCTGTGGCATGATGGGCGAAAGGTTTGTGGGGTCTGTATTACTGTAACTGAAGTTTAGTTTGCAGCCAGCCGGAGGAGAGGAGGGGTCAGCCAGCTGATGGGGGACTAGGGAACACCCGTACTTCTCTCGGGTCTCTAAGCTTTCTAACACCGGGAAGCAAGATGGGAAACCGGCAATTGATAGAAGGATGGTGAAAGGAAAGGTGTGTTACTTCTCTTTTGTGGAGGTGAGGTTGTTGTGTGGGTTGGGGTTAGAGCTGGGATCGAATCACTTTTGGTGGGGTTGTGCTAGTGCCAAGACTGTTACATGTACTTACAGTCTGCTGGGAACCTTTTTTTTTTTTGGAGATACATGGAGGCTGCAACCGGTCTGTATGTTCACTGACCTGGCACATGGTATGGGGGTAGGTCTGTAGAATTTACCTTACTTCAAATACTATGGGATAGAATTGGATAAAACTGGGGTGTTGGAGGCATTATTCTTAGTAGAATACTAGGCGGCTATGGGAGCCTTTGTTCTATTCAGCTTATTTCACCTAGATGGATGTTGAAGGTGTTGATTCTCCGAATCAGATTTCGGGTGTGTGCTTTACTAAGCGGGAGACTGAGACAGCAGTGAGTCATGATATATCACTCGGTTAGCTAGTATCTATGAATGATATTGATACCGGATATCTCGTGTATTGATTCAAGCAGCTTTGGACCGTGACGCATTGCTAGACGGAAAATTAATTGCCCTGTTTGACTCCAAGGCATGAGCTAGCAAGTCTCCGCGTTCATTAATCAGGTCGCAGTTGCCTGTCATGCTTCAGCACTATTTTTTATAACCAGTACATATTCGAAAACAATTAACCCCAAATAATCAGAAAAGGAGTTAGTATATGCATGTAACCTTAGTTTCAGACAGCTCATGTATCCTCTTCGTGTAGTACGTACCTACAGTCTTCATCTTAACCCCGCTACTCGTCCGGGTAACGGCCGCGGGACACGAACAACCTATCCGGAACCTAAAGCTACAGACACCAGTAAGCACTCGGAATCTGTGAACATTACTTACGCCCTCCACAGCTCCAAATATACCACAATGGCGGCCCCATTAAGCACATCGACTACTGACCCTCTCCTAGAACTCCTGCTCCCTCACATGCCGCCTACAGCGCTCCCACCAGACCCCACCACGTCCAGCACTTACCTCACCCGTCTCAGCTCTCTCCCACTGAGTTCAATACTCGAAACTGAGCCCTCATCCCTCTCCACATCCCTCCATAGCCTTACCCTCAATCTCCAGAAGCTCTCCTCGCGCTCCCACAAGCAGCTGATTGCCTCCTCGAACCACCTCTCCTCCGTTCCGGAGGCCATTACTTCCTTGACTGCCTCTCTCGACGCCCTTACCACCGCCCTACCTGCAGTCGATGATCAGATAACCCACTTCACCACTACCTTTACACGCGATGGCCCTCACCTTACCACCCGGGCCTCTACACATCTACTTTCCCGAAACCTCGACCGCATACTTGACATACTTCACCTCCCTACACAACTCCAAACCCTCATTGCCTCCTCCTCACACCCAACAGCTCTCGATCTACTCGCACATGTACGCCGTCTCCATGCTCTTCACCCCAACTCACCCACCATCGCCTCTGTCACAACCGCTTGCGCAGCTCTACAGCAAACCATGGTCACTAATCTTATCACAACGCTCCGCGGCCCCTTAAAGCTCCCCACAGCAATGAAGACAATTGGCTTCCTACGTAGATGTACCTCCGGACAAACGCTTGACGAGCGCGGACTACGAGGCCTCTTTCTTGTGTGTCGCGCTGCATATTTGACGAGTTTGCTGGACGCCCTTGAGCCATTGAAGGAGCTAGCAACGGGTGCTGCCGGGAAGGAGCGCTATCTCAAGCGCTGGATCGAGGTATTCCGTGAGCAGAGCTTTGCGGTCGTTGGCATGTACAGGAGTATCTTCCCAAACTCTCTGCCGGCGGAGTCGACCGCATCTGCATCTGCATCACCGACAATCTCCTCGCCTCCTACCTTCACATCGCGCACGGAGACACTTAGGTCTCGCTCATCGAGCACGTTGAGCTCTAGCAGGGATGAGGATGATCCAGAGGGAGGACAACCGCCAGACCCACTTGCTTCGTTTGTTCTGCATCTTGTAGGACTACTCACCGGGGTGCTGGGAGAGTACCTTAGTGGGGTTGAGGATAAGAGTGGTAGAGAGAGTCTATTGACTCAAGTGTTGTATGCGGCAGGAAGTCTGGGAAGATTGGGTGGAGAGTTTGGTGCCATGTTGGGGGTAGTCGAGTGTTTTGGCGGTGGTGGAGGCGGTGGCGAGGGTGAAGAATGGGTCGGCGTCGTAGCAAAGCACAAAGTGCTTGCTGGAAGACTAGAGACGCTGGCTGGAAGAACATAGGTACTAGTGAGGATGGGGTAATGGGCAGATGTGCTTGGGATGGAGTTTTTATAGGGTGAATTGGGTTTCTTTGGCCTATTTCTTTTGTAAATAAATGGATAGCGAATCTAGATCGTAGCGAATGTAATGACTGAGAGTTTGAGCCTGATACGCAGATTAGTTTCCTATGATAATATTAACACCAAAGCAAAGCATATCGCATAGGGAGGACATAATCCCCAAAAAGTAAAGTCTGTTGATAGTTTAGGTGCGGTTACCACATAAAATATATTTCCGGGCGAGTAAGATCTAGATCATAGAATATCACTCGGCGATGTACTCTGCGCTCGCGACCAAAATACGGCGTTTTTCTTTGATATGGAGTTAGATATGGGCCTACAACGCTCAATAACCTATAAGAGCGAGTTTGTATCACTACCCTATCTAGCTCTAGGGCCCACATCCATACAGATTAGATAAAGGAATTAAGCATATGGCTTATATTTATGCTCTGCCCACATGATTATTAACTCGGGGAGGATAATGGCAGCTAGCTTGAGGAATAGAAACCACTTTCGAACCCTCGGCTGCGCCCAGAGTTCGATAGCAGTACAGGGCGGGGGAGGGGGCGGGGAGGAAGAGGGCGGGGAGGACTTAACGCAAAAAAGGCCCCTCCTGGTCCCCAGGCTTCACGCCTGGGGACCAGGAAGGGCCTATGAGGAGGGGATGGGGTGTCCTAACGCAAAAAAGGCCCCTCCTGGTACCCAGGCATAAAGCTAGGGACCAAGAGAGGCCTATGAGCGAGAGGTGGCCCGGGGGGGTCCTAACGTAAAAAAGGCCCCTCCTGGTCCCCAGGCATGAAGCCTAGGGGCCAGGAAGGGCCTAGCTATGAGGAGGGATGGGGGGTCCTAACGCAAAAAAGGCCCCTCCTGGCCCCAAGGCATGAAGCCTTGGGGCCAGGAGGGGCCTATGGGGAGAGGGTGGGGGGTCCTAACGCAACTCAGGCCCCTCCTGGTCCTTGGGCAAAAAGCCCAAGGACCAGGAGAGGCCTGAGTTACGTGCCTGCCCCCTTAGAGGGGCAGGCAAGGGAAAGGGGCAGGGAGGGAGGAAGAGCCAGGGAGGCAGAGCCAGGCAGAGCCTGGCAGAGGCAGCCAGAGAGGCAGCCAGAGCCAGGCAGAGCCAGGCAGAGGGGAAGGGAGGCAGGCAGAGGGGAAGGGAGGCAGGCAGAGCCAGGCAGAGCCAGGCAGCCAGAGCCAGGCAGAGCCAGGCAGAGGGGGAGGGAGGCAGGCAGAGGGGAAGGGAGGCAGGCAGAGCCAGGCAGAGGGGAAGGGAGGCAGGAGTGAGGCAGGAGGGAGGAGAGGGGGCGAGGGAGCCTGCTTGGCTCCCAGCCCCCCGTCCCCCCCCCGGAGTTCATGTTGATGGTGAAGGAAAAGAGCTGGAGGAGGGGGGGAAAGATGGTCTTATGTAGCAAGATGGAGACTGTGCCAAGCCCTAATTTTATCTTACTTACAATTCGTAGGTATGGGCTTGGCTTTGGGAGCGGGCTGGAGAATTCGCCGCGACAAACTCCCCAACTACCTCAACCTGTGCTTGGCATTCCTTGCTGGCGGGTGGGTGTGCGGTGGTGTTGGTGGGGGGGGGGGTTGCTCATGAGATATCACTCGGCGATGAGATCCTGTACTAGGGCTTTAGATGTTCTGCCCCACCGGGACCTTCACCACCGCTGTGGCTCTATCATAGTGCTAGGCCGAGACTTCAGGGCGGCCAAAGTGCATGACACACAGTTACATGTATCCCACAGCACCCCCCCCCCCAAAAAAAAAAAAAAAGAAAGAAAGAAAGAAACAAATAACCTCCGCATTCAATCAAGAAAACCGCCCATAAAGGTACTTATTTTAGTTAACCTACAGTCGCGCCTCTACTATACACTATGACATATCTTCGTTTCCACAAGGTCTGAAACACTTCAGCACAAAAAAAAACCAACACACGTACATATAAAAGAAAGAGAAAGAAAACATAGATCAAAAGGGGGGACACAAAAATAAAATCCCCTCGCATCATTCATTTCTTTTTTTTTAAAAAAAAAAAATTCATATAACCCACCACTTTAGGGCCAGGTTTATCTTGTCCTATCCCAAACAGATCACTGCTACCACAGCCAGCTCGCAAAATCGTCCCCCTCCCCCGCCCCCTCCCCTCCCCCCAGATCTCCCCTTCAAAACCAACCCAGCCAGCCAGAAGGGGGGCCAACCGGGCGGCCGGGCGGGTAGGTTTATAGTGTAGTGTAGTATAAAAACAACCTCTTACCTCATAGTAGAAATAAACACTGGTTAAGAGAAAGCGGGAACGAAAATAAAGATGAAAACAAAAAAACAAAACACCGAAGGAAACCCCGAAACCACCGAACCAGCAAGATCCAACAAAAAAAAACATAACACAAAAAGAGTATATAAAGAAATCATTTTATAAAAATAACAAAGAAAAGAAAACCATGTTAAAAAAAATGAGGCCGGCGAGGAGAGGAGGGCAGAGACTCAGCACCCAAGAGCAAGAAGGCTACTCCTCCTCACTCGTCTCACTATCATCATCAGCCCCCATAATCCCCGCAAGACTGATCGGGCCCCCTCCGTTCGCCGCCCCCGTGCCCTCCCACCCACTATCCATTGCGGTACCGCCGCCCCGGACCTCGCCATCATCATCAATGATGATCTCATCCCCGTCACCATCTGCATCCGCATCGCCTAGCTCCATCTCTAGCAGCTTCGCAAGATCATCCTCCTCATCATCTTCTTCCTCAACCACAGGCGGCGCCAACGGTTTCGGCGGCGGCGGCGGCGGAGCGTCCTCGTCACTCTCATCAACGTCGCTGATCTCTTCATCCGACGGTTCCACGATCACCATCGGCTCGGGAAACTCCAGCACATCCGGATCCGGGTCCTCGACCACCAAGGCCGCAGCAGCAGCGGCCGCCGCCTTCTTCTTCTGCATGGGGGTCTTGCGCTTCGACGCTGGCACGGGCGGTGGTGGCGGCGGTGCAGCCATCTCTTCGTCCTCCTCCTCCTCATCGTCAGCCTCATCGGACTCATCCTCATCACTCTCGCTCTCGCGGCCGGGACTAGGCGCCCGCACACCCGGAGGCGTTCCCACAGGCTTCTTCCCAGCAAACGGCGACTTTCCACCAACATTCCTCCTGGGCCCGATGGCAGGGGACGCAGCCAGGAACCCCTTCCCGCTGACGGCAGGTCGTCCATTATACGAGATGCCGAGGCCGAGGTCCTCTTCATCGTCCTCCTCCTCCGGTTCGTCTTCCGGCACGTCTTTGCCTGCGCGCTTCAGCGCCTCCTTCCGGCGCTGCTCGCGCTCCTTCTTCTGCTCTACGCGGGACTTTATGGTGGGCTTCTTATTAATAAAGTGGCGGTAGTCGAAGGGGTTATCCTCCTCACGCTCCTCCTCGTCCGTCTCTTCACCGTCTGGGATTGGGGGGCGGAGTGGTAGCGCGGGATGCGCGGGCGCGAAGACCTTGGCGTTGAAAGTGAATGTACTTGAGAGCTTCTCGAGGGTAAAGGACTGGGTTGCTGGGTCAAAGAGGAGTATGCATTCTGTTTTGCGTGGGGGGTGCACGTGCTGACTGCCGGTGTAGGTGATGGTCTTGGAGGAGCTGCCAGGCGGTGAGAGCGACAGCGTGTATGGAGCGGGACCGGTCGGAGCGTGTTTGGTAAGGCGGGGAGGCGTTGGGTTCGACAATGAGGTATTGGGCTTGTAGTTATCTATTGGCAGGTGTCCAGAGTTAGTATAGCTGTAAACACAATAGAGAAAGAAAGAGAGAGAGCTTTAGCTATTCACGTACACTTTACGCTCGTAAAGATATCGCCGATGGGGGACGAAGCGGCATCGTCGTCCGACGAGGCATCCGCATTCCGTTTCAAGCTGTCCCCGATAACTATCTTGTACTCCCCCGGCTTGCCAACCTCCACCGTCTGCTTGACACCCGAAGCAGCAGCAGCAGCAGCAGGCATATTTCTGGCTACTACTCCTTTTGGCTCGCGTTCCTGCTGTTCAGCACTCCTGAGGGCCTGGTAGAAGACTGAGTGGTGGTTTTTAGTACTTTTGAAGGGACGTGGTGCACGAAAAGAATTAAGACCGTTGTGAGGGTGTGATTTTAGGTATAGTTCTAGCTGAGGTGATAGTAGAGGTGATGGTGGTGGTGGAGGTGATTGTAGTGGCGGTGGTGATGGCAGTGATGATGGTGGTGATGGTGGAAGTGCTGGCTCGGAGGGTCCCCTGGTTGTAGTTGTGGTCACACATTCAATAATGTGGGTCGTCGGGACGGGATTGGCTGAGATGATTGCCTGAGTGCAGGGGTCCGACGGAGCTTGCCGAAGCCTCAATTGATGTGCAGCTGCGGGAATTGATAGTTGCATGTATTAGATCGATGCTTGCTTAATGTCTTTATAGTTTGAGGTATGTATATGGAATTAATCTACCTATTGATATTGAGGTTTGTTTTCTACTCATACTTACAAAGATCTGGGAAGCTCGATATATCGGACTGTGAATTTGTACTGATCGTGAGGTAATATATATGTACTTGATAGGATTTCTCAATTTCTCTGCAATTGCGTTCTGGAAGTTAATTATTAATATATGTATGTACCTATATATATATATTGGTATATTGTGTTTTAGTTGGACTGAATATATTCGAAGCTTTTGGTATATTTCTCGCGCGCGGGAACGATCAAGCTGTTCGTGGAACTAAGTTTCGTAAAAAAGAGTGGTTGAATTTGTGTACGCAGTTATAGGTTGGGATTCGTTTAGTACATGGTAAGTACTTTGCTCGCGGTGAGAGAGAAAATTCGGCGCAGAAATAGTACTGGGGGGAAGGCTGAAAAAGTGGGTGGAGAGAAGATCGATAATCAAGAGGTCGAGGAAGAACTATAGCTAGTAGGACGACGAGTAGGGAATTCATGGACCCTCTTTCCCTCTCTACCCCTCTCACTTTTTTTTTATGATGATATCATCAACGGTTCTTTGAGATCTCCAGGCGGAAAAGCTTACCATCAATCGTCATTATCGTACGCGTGCGCGTGTGCCTTGTTATATTGATTGAGCTTAGCTCAGTCCATTGTAAGTACATGTATGTACATAATGCATTATAGTAGCTTTAAGTAAAAGGTCCGGGCATCTACAAGCTAGCTAGCTAGGCTTACCGCGCATAAAAATAACCTCAAGGTGTTTCCAGCATAGACCAGATCTTCACATACGAGAACTGTGTATAGGAATTTGCGGTACACAGCTCATACTTATCTAGTCCAGTCCAGAAATGCTTATATACCATGAGTTACGGATATCTAAACGTACTCCAAGTATTTGTGGGTACCGGCTATAAAACATATCAGTGCTGGCGCTTTAAACAATATATGCTATAGCTAACGATTAACAGTATTCTAAAGAAGTTAATAGTGTAAGCTCCTTTAAAAATTCCATAGTACTCTAGGCCTCAGCTTCTATCACAAGCATAATTGCATACACGAGCTTCATCCGAGCTCGTTAGATGTCGTTAATAGGCGATCATCGATGTCTTTGGAGCAAGGACCAGCAATTGTTGGGTAATTGACACATGGATGCTAGCTCGTCGTTAGATTTTCCAAAGAGACCGTAGATCCGAGATTGTGCTCCAGTTCACATAATCCTGCTGCTACATCTTGCGAGCGCTAGCGAGGGACTGAGGCCATGAGGGCGCGTCTCTAAGGGGGCTATATCATTATATTGTCACTCAATGAGCTGGATTTCTGTGTGTTGGCTCAAATGCAGCCATCTTAGAGCTTGGTACAGAAGATGAATACCGGTACGAAATATAGGTACCCATGAGCGGAGTCCTTTCTGTCCACACCTCTCAACAAGAAGGGCACGGCGGAAGCAGACGTCCAGTCCCATCCAGAGTGAGCACCATCGATTATTGATCGTCTACCTAAATTCTATATTATGCAACGCCATGTCAAAAAAATTAAACCTTAAATTCACGGTAACTACATGTATTTGTGCAGCTTGAGCTTTCAACCTTGGTTTAAGTTTTGCAAGGGGCTCAAGGCGAAAATACCCTTGGTTCTAACATATACAAAAACACTATATCTGTGATGTACTGCAAAATTGTTGATAAGAATCACACAGGTATGGTGCGGTAAATGTGTCAAAAGTAATTTTACCACCGGTGGTGGAAACAATACCAATATTTATACCTTAAATGGATAAAAGCACAGACCCTTTAGCCAAAAGGGGCTATATAATGCCAACATATGAGTCCAATTGTCCGCCGGTGGCAAGCATTTTACCACCAGTGACACCACTGCCCTACGGTACCATTTCTTTTAACAAACGGGATATGCAATCCGGCCCTTCGGGATAACTTATGACAGGCAGGATAACTTTGAGGCATTTGGACAAATTCGGATAAATATTCCTTATAGGAGGATATCACATGTTAAGCCATGAATTATCTCTCCCAAGAGACATCATATCCATATTATTAGATATCACATAAATTATCTTTTTTACAAGATATGTGCTATGAGATAAAAAGATATCCCAAATAATGGATATGTAAATATCCTAGATAATGGATAAATATCTTTATCCTTTAGAGAAGATAACTATCATATTTCCGAATTTACCACTGAGTATAGTATTTTATGTCACTAGGAGTTGTGGACTTGGTCAAATTCAACAAAAAAATTTGCCCTATAATATGAATTAAGAAGGTTGATATTAGCGGAATTTCTTATGTGTTTATATAAATCTATGGCTTAATGGTGAAAACCCTTATCATAATAGTTTAGTAGCTAAGGTTCAGTTCCCCTCCCATCCACTACTTTTTAATTTAGAAATATGTTAATATTCGCATCCATTAGATAGATGTGTAATCATCACTAGAGGATGAGATATCCAGCAAATTGAAGGGTAGTACCCAATAATAAGGATAGTATATCCTCTCTACAGGATTGATCACACCCTTTTAGAGAGGATATCATATCTCAATATAGGGATAAAAACGGTATCTACTGACGAGGATGATATATCCAAAACCTTCGGTACCCTAGGGACTGGTGGGAAACCTTCATAAGTATTGGCACTAATGATTGCTATAGTATAGCGCAGCATAAAGACTGAAATTCAGCATTTGTATTAGCACAAGGACTGAAATTCAGTGCCTATACCACCGTTGGCAAAATTACTTTTGGCACAATTAATATTTAGACCTCTTCACGGGGGTATGTGCACACTAGGGTGTGGTGCAACGCCTCATAACATCAAGATTGACCACAGAGTACAAGGTAAATTGATAAAAACAATGTATGGATAGAATTCTTTGTGAAAAATAAGTATTTTTGCTGATTTTCCTTTAATTTTCTATGCTCATTTTCGACGTTCTTGGTTGTTGCACCATACCCCCGTGTGCACCATACCGTACCCCCGTGAAGAGGTCTACCGCGCGCTCCATACACAGAGAGGTTAAGGGCTGGTAGCCCGGCCCTTCCAAAAGCAACACAGAACGGCAGTACTTTTATTACCATAGCCGAAAGTCTACATGTAATGTAATAAATTCAACAAGGAGGAAGGGGACTACGATCCTTCATACAGTTAATGAATTAAACAAAAAAAAGAAAGAAAGAAAACAGACGGCAGTACTTCCATAGATCTAAGTAACCTTGATCGCGAGTGATATTTCATGACCAATACATTCCGTCAACCTATATATATTGGACTCACGCTCAATATACATGTAGTAACAGAATTACGCCTCTGCTGATGTACCGTGTGTCTAATTAAGATGACCAAGGCAAATCTTGGCGTGTTCTTGCCCTTGCTAAGCTTTGCGCTTGTCTGGCCTCGATCGAGGACAATAAAAGGAGGGAAGAGTAGACAGTGTCCTTGAGGACCATATATACTATTGCCAGGCTAAAAACTTCCAGCATGACACGACACGCTCCTCCACCAACCCCGCTCCTACCCCATGTCCCCTCTCCCACATCAAACTCAAAGCAATATCACCACCAAACCCTATTTTTTTCGATCTCTGGCATAACCAAATCAAAGCTTCCATCCAACTCTTCCAACTGATCTCCAAAGACCCATCACATCTCCCCTCAGCACCCCTCTCGCCAAAACGACAATCGCCCCATAACCTCTAGAGGGAGATGTAAGCCTAGCAATCCACACTCTTGAATTCTGAATCCAACATAGCCCCCCAACAGTAGGTACATGTACTGCGTAACAATAACTACGAGAACGACAACTTATAGCATAGGATATCACTCGGCACTCGGGTCGGAGACTAATGAGCGCTTCCTAGAGGAAATAGTCCCAATATACATGACATACTAATCTTGCAGCTGAATCTAACAGCGTATCCCTCTGCAACCCATTGAGGTGTGGGCCCCGTCGTGTCGGCTCAGGCAATCATGCGATGCCTCCTTGTATTCTCATCACCACGGAATCACAAGGAATATGGCCTAAGTGGGCTGATATTAGAGAGAATATATATCACATACAGCCACGGTACCTTTCACTTCTAATTTTAACGGCAATCAGGACGACGCAGGTAGAGTAAATATAGAATGACCAATTTTCATTCCCCGGCATTTCAGCCAACATTTCAACTAATGCTCTAATAGTCTCAAACCCGGCCACTTTTCTTTTCTCATTCATGAAATAAGACCACAAAAAGGAAAAGAGAAAAAAAGACTTAAAAGATATATAATACAGACTCCAAAGACTATGAAGTGAAAGGAGATAGGAAGAAAGAAAAGAAAAAAGAAAAGTAGAAATAAGGTGGTCATTTTCCCATCTCAAACGCATGCCCTATAAGATTTCGTCACTCGTTGATATATCTCTGTACATCCATTCAACCGCATCACAGTATTCCTCCTCTGCCAGTAAGACAGAATGGAAAAAACACCAACAAATCCAAAAGCAGCTTCTGCGAACTAAGACTCGGCCTTTGAGACACCCGCAGTCTTGCTCTTGAGCGCCTTCTTGATGATCATTTCAACTTCCTACAGGCTGTTAGTCATCACGACTAGATGAAAGGATGGGATGTGAGGGGTAAACTTACATCAACATCATTAGTTGGCACCCTAGTCATTTCCACACCGAAATACGTCGATATCGCGTTTAACTCAGCCCAACTGTTCTTGTCGTGCACAAACGAGATGGAAACACCGACACGTCCAAATCGGCCGGTTCTCCCGATACGGTGAAGGTAAGTCTGGGGGTCAGGTTTGCCGTTTGAGTCGAGCGGAATATCATAGTTAACTACAAGAGAGACTGTTGCGACATCAATACCACGTGCGAGCACGTTAGTTGTGATAAGGACCTTGGATTTTCCAGAACGGAAGTCGTCGATAACTCTGTCACGCTCATTACCATCGAAAGCACTGTGAAGAGCAGCAACTTTGTGGCCATCGGCTTCCATACGTCGCTGGATCTCGGAGGCGGTTTCGCGCTTCTTAACGAAGATGATTGAGGAACCAATTGTGAGGATATGGTAAAGCTCAACAAGAACGCGGTATTTGTCTTCTTCGTTTTCACAGTCCATGTAGAGCTGCTTGATCCCGTCGACGGTAAGCTCCTCGTGCCTTAGTGTGATCTGATTCGCGTTTGGGGCGAATCGGTTGGCATATTGGACAACTTGATCAGGAAAGGTGGCGGAGAAGAGTACGATCTGCGCCGTTTGTGGGACAGTACTAGTGAAATTAGTGCCAATGGTCAATACTATTTGAGGATATAAAACTCACCCTTTAACACGGATACACTGATCTCCAAGGCCTTGCTGGTCCAGCATGTTATCTGCTTCATCTAGAACGAAGACCTTAATCCCATCAACGGGAAGCTGTCTCCTCTTAATCAAATCTAAAACTGTACCTGGGGTACCAATAACAATCTGGGCATCAATTCGCTGCCCCCTAGCTACCATATTAGGGATGGCGAATTGGGTCTTGATGTTTGTGAATTGACCCATAGTCTGAACGACGCTCATGATCTGTCTTGCAAGCTCTCGCGATGGGGCAAGACACAGAGCTTGGACTTGGTTGACGGACATATCAACACGAGTCAACATGGTGAGAACGAAGGCAGCTGTCTTTCCTGTTCCAGATTGCGACTGTCCAATCATATTCGTGGGGGGATTTGAGAGCAAGAGCGGAAGCGCGCGCTCCTGGATCTTGGAAGGCTTCTTGAAGTTCATGAAGTAGATTCCCTCCAGAAGCTCCTTCGATCTTTAATAAGGGAGACATTAGAACAGGATCTCATATTAAATAAAGATAGCTCGGTCCCACGAAGACTAGATAAAAAGAAACTTACATTCCCAAATCTTCAAATCGCTTGACCGAGTACAGGGGACTGTTAGGGTCTCCCTGCATGTTCACGAGCTTCACAGCGACCTCATAGTTGCTTTCTACAAGATCGCTAGGCTCATCGGGGGCCTCAGCAGTAGGGGCAGGAGTAGCGCCTTGGACTGTAATCTTGGGGGCGGCAGCAGCACTGGCAGCAGGAGTCTCTTCGGTAGGGACTGGACCCATACGAGACTCGAGCGACGCGACAGGTGTAGTCATCGTGAATTCTAAGATCGTGAAACAAGGGGAATTCTTTGATATGTAAAAAAAGGAGGAGTTGTGTGGCTACAGATGATTATAGAGTCAACGTGTTACTAACACAGGAAGACGCGATGTTGTGGTGGTGGGGGGTCTGCGGGGTTCAAGAGAGCCGCTAAGAGCTATACCAGAAATAGTCTTAAGGTATGTGGGTTAGGGTTATCTTGTGATTCGTGTCACGTTGTTTAACAAGCACGAAATGAAATAGACGTTTTTTTTTTTTTTTTGAAAGAATACCGGGGTGAGACAAGTGTTTTATAAACGACGGGGGTGGGGGTTGATGTCAATGATACATAACGCGGAGAACGTTAAAATCACTAGGCCGATATGGCCTTGCAACCAAATCCTTACAAAAGTGACCGTATATACAGACTACTTCGGAACTGACACCAGAACAACTGTCGGACGGCATACCGCTAAACCTGGCAGCAATTGCTCTTTAGCTTTTGAAAACGGAAATCTTACAGCGAGCTTCAGTTCTCCGCTGTTTAACGGTTATAAAAAACCTTTAACCTTTCAGCAAACCGCCTATTTTAGGAAATAAGATTGAAATGCGGCCATGGTCAAAACCAATTTAGTGCTAGTACTAGATCTTCTTTCTAGAATTACCGCCATTAAAAACTTTGAGGAATATCGTGGTAACTGGGCATTGTAGAAAGAATACCGTACCGTTACGTCACTCATATTTTTTTAATAGCGTAGCATCATAGTTACATGTAGTGTCGTCGCAGGTAATTAAGAAAAAGTTACGATGGTGCCGCGGCCGTTTTTGGGCTGTATTAGGACGTATGTAATGATTTACAGGTTTTCTCTCTTTTTTTTTTTTTTTAACAAAGGCCGCGCGGCCTCGAGTGAGATAATTACCTTTATGTTGATGTAAAAAAAAAACAATTGCGGTCTAAAAAAAAAAAAGAAAATAGGGTGTTAGCATCTGGTCTCAATTTTCATTCGGAATTCGGCATCCCTAGGCCTCTCTTCATAGAATATCACTCACCCTGGCATAATGGCTGATCCGAGACACCACCACCACGATTATTGGTGAGCCAGCTAGGATATTAGCTAAGCCCAAAACAGTGAGTCTTTACATGTACGTATCCGGTAGAATTATTACGAAGGTCAGAACTAAAGGAGTGGATTTATTAGTCTACTCGCAGCAAAAACCTTTCAAGGGCCAATAGGACTATCGGGTCACAGAGAACCTACTTTCGTGGTGGTTCTACCGGATACTGTATATATGTACATACTTAGGTAAGTACATGTGCGCATTAGATTTAGCCTCTAATTAGTTTATCGCAGAGGGTTTAGTTTTATTTATATGCCAGCGGCTACTAGCGCTAGCGCTCAATTAAATTTCACCAGTAATGTTACTAATGTACATGTAGTCAATGTCTTGTCTTTACGCGGTGGGGTTTCCGGGGAGCAGTACACGGTATGTTTAGCGCCGTTGCTCGGAGCGCGCCTATTTCCCGTATATGACATTTCAGGCATCGTAATAACCACAGGGCGCACCGCATTCTCGCGACTCTGGGGGCGCCATAGCCAAGTCCCATTACCAAAGTTGAGCCCGAGGTGCAGACGTACCCTCCCGTCAGCTCCACGATATTACACATATTACACGTAACATTAATGCAATGAGCTATGAGGCCGGCTACATGGACTCTATGTACGGCATCTACATACATGTACATAAATGGCTAGATCTTGGCTTGTCGGGGATCGATGTGCATGCACGACTTCAACTAATATGGCATTTGTAGATCGGGTATAGTCCATTCTCTGTATGGTATGTTTTTACGTTTGTGTAGGCACCATGTATCTCACTTCGCCGCTTTGCATGTGGTGCATGTGTATCCTTACTTAGTACGCTAGTTTGTTGGCGTAAAGCGGTGGGGGAGAAGAGATGGGGCTCTCGAGTATTGTACCAAGGTCGATGACCTTTATTCTAGAGATAGATATGGGGTTGAATAGTCTCGTTCCCAGACCCAATCGGTATTTCTTTAGGAAAATACTACATCACCAACCACACCAAAATAGGGGATGGGCACGAGACTAGGGGTACGTTGATAATCTACGGATATCAATACAAAACCGGCTTACGAAACAACCCCAGAATCACAAAATCTCACTCGCCCATTAGCCCCATCTAAACCATAAAAAGTACTAACGTAAACCATAACTTACTTTACCATGTCAAAACCACAAACACCACGAGTTTTTCTCCAGGGTCTACAAGGAAGTATAACCCCTTCCGGAGCCCTCCACTAAACCTTAATCAAACTTTCTTATCACTACAACACCACCCAATGCCCGTACATGCGTTGTCACATCGTATCTATCTATGATTCCCCGCAACAGGAGCGCCGAGCCATTCTCTCGGGATCTCGTCTCCAAGATTTTTGCCCGAAACTTAGATTGAGTGGTCTGAGAGGGATATGTTGTATCTGTGATTTTGGAGGGTAGACTACCGAGTATGTTTCAAGGTGCCATTATTACTAGAAGGTTAACCCGATCTGAGTTATTTTCTACATTGACCTACGGTAGATGTCACGGTGCTACAAAGCTTATGGTTGCAATTGTAGTCAGCCCTAGATCTGGGGCGACTAGGTATCTCTATACCACTGCTCCAACCATATAACTCCAACGCCCGTACATGCTGAAGTGTGGCATAGGCGGTGCTTCATTGGTCTAGACGTAACGCACCCCACAGACTGATGATTCATGTTCCAGCGTGCGATTTGAGAAGCTCTTAGGTTGCCTAAGAAAAAGTTGCCCACGGACTGATGATTCATGTTCCAGCGTGCGATTTGAGAAACTCTTAGGCTGTCTAAGAAAAAGCTGCACCCTTATCATTACCGGGAACAGGTGACTCAGTCCTATCAAAGCCCAAGCTTACTAACGTTGCATACACATAACGACTATATTCTTCATTCCGCAGCGATCAATCAGCTTGCCTATTCCTCTTTGTCCCCCCAGAAAATATTCCGATTAACAATTTAAACTCCTTATTTCTGCAACCCTGAAACTCAGAAGGTCTTTGAAGTATGTGGTAGCAACAGGCGTACGCCGAGTTACAGATTGACTTGCTTTAATTTTCCAGGGTCAATGTAAGCAAGCCCTTAAGGCATTGTGCTTGCCGCTGCCGCCTACCTACATACATACTTTTTTTTGTCTCCTGCGCGCTATCCACATTCTGCACAAGCACTTCCCTGCTACATACATACATAAATTTTCAGGGACGCCTGCACACAACCTTCTCGGCTATTGCTGGGCACACCCCAGGTTGAGTAAATAAAGGGAGAGGTCGATTTTTTATCTATTTATTGTTTTTGCCTTTATTCGCAAAAGAAATAAGCATATATTTGATGGGCCCAATGGAGCACTCCATCATATGTGTATGTAATGCAATGCAGTGTCTGTCGCACGGAGTACTTTGTGCAGGACACTCATTAAAAATGCTTCTGCCCCTTCCATCAGCTTCTCTCGAGAATGTGGCAGTAGATATTGCTTCACTCAGTATGAGGAGTGGTGTCCTCGCGACCTGTTGCCGTGTCTAGTATAGCGTATGGATTGGAGAATGCGGGATAGTGATATTGGTAGGTGATGTATATATTATGCCCACATGGCATTGCATGTTGCAGGATCCACGGATATTATATTGTGTACAGGTGCGGATAGGTGGGTACTCGAGAAGTAGGGTGCAGGTATGTGTATGTATGTAGGCAAAGTATTCATTTCCAGGCGTCGATGCTCAGGAACGAGCAGGGCGGTACAGCACGGTTGTCTTGTTTGGTGCTGACTCTTGTAAATTTGATATCCCAGAAAAATTCAAGCCAAAGCTAACATCCAACCGCAGTGTTTCCATTTTAAAAAAAAATCCACTGGGAACTGGAGGGTGGTGCAACTTTCAAGCGATAACGGAAAAACTAGTCGTTCCTTGAAGCGAACCCATATGCAAGGACATGGATATCTAAGAAAAAAAAATTACGTGGGAGATTTCGGTACCTAGAAAAAAAAAGGGACATGTGAAGAAAGAATTGTATGGCTCCACAGGACCTCTCTAGGTGGAAACCGCTTCAAGTTTTTTCTTTCTTTCGCTGAAGCCTGGCCATGAAATTTGTTGGTGTAAAAGTGATGTCAGTGCTGGTGCCGCAAATTCAATCAATCGAAAGCCTTTATTTCAGCTGAGATAGGTGGGAAAGTGTGGCATAGATAACCCAAACTGATAGGACTGCGATGGGCTCGCTTTAAATAAGAGATAGCATTTATTTATTTTGCGTTGGCCTCGTCTCACGATTACCTGTTGTTTTGGTGTTGTCGTTGCTTGGAGTCCCTTGTGCGGAGAGAGTGGAGGTATAGACGCGGGCAGACTCTACCTCTTTATTTTGAATAAACCCAACCAGAGCAATGAACAACCAACGTGGGTCATAAATTACTGGAACCTGAGGGATATTTTCGAACCAACCTTATGTTACACTGACATTGTTTATTACTAACTGCTCACGCTCAGCGGCAGAGGGTCCCGTGGGTCATTCAGAGCAGGACTGGAAGGAGGAGAGAGAGGTCTGGACAGGAGACCAGAGTTGTATGTAGAAAAGGGACCAAGGTGGCGGGAGAGCGTGCATAAATCGCTCTGAGTGATTTGCCGGGTTAGGGTTAGAGGTACCTAGTCGAGATTTGGGGAGGGGGATGTGACCAATGGAGGTTGTGTGTGGGTGGGCGGTCTTGTTTTCCTGGACTGTCCCTATTTTTTTTTTTTTTTCCTTTTTGCTACTTCTTTGGCGCCAGTCCTCTTCTTTACTTACTCCTCTCCCAACCTCACACACTCACACAGACTCACCACACACACCACTGCCCCCTCTCTCCACGAGAACACATTTAACTTAACGTCTTGTCTTGCCTTGACTGTCCTCCTCTCAACTTACATCCTACACTCCGGTACCATCCATCTTGCCAGTCTGTCGGTTCTGTTTTGTTTGTGTCCGTCCTTCTGCTCCAACCACACACAACCTACTTTCCATTTATCGCGGTCCCTCTGCCCTGGACCGTCTCGGCGTTGTCGTACCTCCTCTCGTAGTAGCTATCTGCTCCGGCCACTGCACACGCTAGCCCCCCCCCCCCCCCCATCTTCCTCCTTCACTCACATGGAAACTCAACGTCCTCCTTCGCATTGACTATCTAGCCCCCTCCTCCTACTGCCCAGCCCTGAAAAAGTTCCAGCTCTAAGCTTCACCCTCTCACCTCCAGCCACATCAGCCACTCTACTCTTCTCATCGCATACAGTCTCATCGTACGGTCCCGAAACTACTCCCGTCGATCACGAGATCCCGACACCTCGTCACCCTTCTTCACCAGAAACCACCAAGTTGGCGGGATCCACCAGCTTCAAGTTCTCCTTCGCCTACCCTCTCCTCGGTCCATTCTGGGTCTACGGAGTATCCGAGAAACCCCCATAATTGACCTTTGGTTCATAACCATAAAACTTAATCGCCTGTGTTATTTGCCAAGTTTTGTCTGTCACCGCTCGGTCTCTCTTTAGGATAACGTACCCTGATATCGTTCTCACCGGTCCCTTCTACCTTCGCTTCCCGCCTCCTCGAAAACATAGTTTTCTTTGAGGGGTACAAGCTCACCCCACAACGGCATTCAAATTGATTGCAACTACCGCGGTGAGCGCATAGGGCGGCTCGCCATAGTGCATCGCACTTAGCTTGTTTATTCCATAGGTAAGTGGCCTAAGTCCTATTTTGGCATTAAGACGGCTACTGACGCATCTTGATAGACTTGCGTTTTAATTTGTAGAATTGTTTTTTGTCGTTACATCATAGAAATACCCACCGTCTAATATTGCCACCAAAAATAAGGTCGTAAAACAGTAAGAGAGAAAAAAAAAAAAGAAGGAGTAGTACAGTTTCTAGCACACTAAATTCTCGATAAAATTCGCCGAAATGGAAACCCCACGCTCTGACTCACCTCCTTTTGGAGTTCCCGCGGCTGAACTGGATGACCACCGTCTGCAGGCACACTCCCTCCCACGCTCGAACACGATAAGCAGGAGTGTTGAAGATATTCGTGATCGTCCCGATATCGCGATCATAATTGGGGATAGTCATAGCCCTATCCACAGGGACTACGAACACGCAATTGTCGATGACGATGCCCAGGATAACCTGTCACCTCGTTCCTCCGACCCCAACAACGATACAGGTCGATATAGCGTTCGCTATCCGTCTCGCGCTTCCTCCCGCTCGCCATCCCCCCCAAATTCGGTTAATGCATTCGCAAATCCTGAGCACCGCCGTCGTCAAGAAAGGTCTGCAACTATCACCAGCCAAGCTCCTTCGGAGCTTGTCTTGGGACTTAGGCGGACAATGTCCCGTCGTCCAACTTTCACCAATCAGGATGAAGGATCCGTTGTCAATTCCGGCGATGAGGCTTCACAGAAGGCGGAGGAGGATGTTTGCTTCCCCCCACCTGAAGAGACTAGGGTCCGGGGTGGCATCGACTTTGAGGAGATGGATGACTTTGTGGCTAACCAAAACCGAGGGAGGTCCCAAACCAAGAGGAGAAAGATGAGCAGCTGTTCCTCTTTGAAGGCGGAGAGGTACTTTGAGGGTTTCAAAAATAAGTTGACACCAAAGAATACAAGCGCTCCGGCTCCGGTGTCTAAGGATAACGATGTATCCTCGGTGATTGACGAAAAGGTCGATCTTTTGGTGCCAGGGTCTCGCAACCAACGAATGAGCAACCCTGATCGCTTCAGCTTCTTCTCTTCGGAGATGGACTCTACAATTCATGCCCCCGAAATCGGCGATCTTCTCTGCGACGGCGAGAACTTCCACGACCTTTTCCGGGGCGGTCAGGGTGTTTGGTGGCTTGACTGCTTCAACCCAAACACCGAGGAATTGAGCATGCTCATGAAGGCATTCGCGATTCATCCTTTGACGGCTGAGGATATTCGTGTCCAGGAGACCCGTGAGAAGGTGGAGCTTTTCCACTCTTACTACTTTGTCTGCTTTCGGTCGTTTATCCAGGACAGGGATTCCCCAGACTTTATGGAGCCTGTTAACATCTATATCATTGTGTTCCGCGAAGGAGTACTGAGCTTCCACTTCAACCCTTGCAAGCACAGTGCCCAAGTACGCAAGCGTATAAGACAATTGAGGGATTATGTAGCTTTGTCATCTGACTGGATCTGCTATGCTTTGATGTAGGGTTTCATCCAAACATAGACCTCATATTTCATGAAGTATACTAACTAAGCTTGTAGTGACGATATCACTGATTCGTTTGGCCCATCCATTCATGATATTGAGAAGGAGTCTGATGCTATTGAGGATGCTGTCTTCATTGCGCGGACGGATGACTACACCGAACTGCTCAAGCAGATCGGCGAGTGTCGTAAGAAGTGTATGGGTCTCATGAGACTGCTAGGGGGCAAGGCCGACGTCATCAAGGGTTTTGCAAAGAGGTGCAACGAACAGTACCAGGTTACCCCTCGTGGCGAGATCGGCCTCTATCTCGGTGATATCCAAGGTATGTTTTAACCAAATTAGCTACAGGCGAACAACAGCTAATGATTTCTAGATCACGTTATCACTATGATGAGCAATCTTTCCCATTTCGAGAAGATGCTGTCTCGGTCGCACTCCAACTACCTTGCTCAGCTGTCAGTCGATTCAGTAATGGCCAGCAGTCGTGCGAACGAGGTTCTTGGAAAGATCACCACGATCGCGACTATTCTCGTTCCACTGAACCTGATTTGTGGTCTGTTCGGAATGAACGTTCATGTGCCAGGACAAAATGAGGAAGATAGCTACTACTGGTTTTTTGGGATTCTCGGTGTTATTTTCACCTTTGTGATGGTTTCATTCTTTCTTGCAAAGAGGTGGAGATTTATCTAGGTGTTTCTGTTTGCAGGAGATGAAAAGGTGAAAAGTTGGTTGATCTGCACTTTCGCTTCATGTTTTATTTGTTGAAATTCGGCGCTCACTTGTATTTCCTTTTCTTTCTTTGTGGATACTCAACAACGTAATGCCCGGCACTCACTGAGTGATGCCTGCGATGTCGATTTTTGTGTAAGAAACTTATTTGGGGGAAAATCTAGAGACAAAGTAATGAAAAAAAATCTTGTTTACGTATGAAAGTGCTATCCTAAAGGACATACGTCATGTCCCTAGATACCCGAATTATGTCATTCTCGGAGGGCGCGGGATTACCTACCGCAAGCCTAGGCACTAACATTAATCCCGCCGAGCCTCATCCTGCCAAGATGTCGATCTGGAGAATTAAACTCCCCGACCACCATATTTTGACTTCGTGTCTTAAGGTTAGGTTGTAGGTGTGGTAGCTATGTCAAGCCTCGAGTTGTGCACCGCTGTAAAGTAGAGCTCATATTGTCAGAGAATATATTCAATTTGGTTTACCATCCTGCTGTACGCATTCACAATAGTTGTGTGCTGTTTATATCTAGTGCTGAGCAGGGGACGCCGACTGAGTATGCGAAGAGTATGAGCACGATCGACCTGCAAAACATAGATACATGTATGTACCTACATGTAGGTACTCTATTCATGGTCCCTGCATATTAAGATGATTTGCTATCAGTACATGTAATTAACCACAATCATGCATATCGTAGAGTTGGGTTATAATTACCTACCATCCAGCAAACCCCGCCCTACAGTTCCGTTGTCTTGCCTGAAAGTGTAGCATTAAACAGCAACTATCTGACTCAATAGCTTAGTCAGCCGGTGTAAGAATTTGTGCGTTCCTTGCAAACATCAAGAAATATACTTTACTGGTGTCAGCTTATGGAGAGTTATTATGGCGTCTCACCTCTCCACCTTGCTCCTCGGATTAAAGGCCAGTGCGCTCAGGTCTCTTGCAGTGGCGATTGGTGTCAACTCCACCGGTGCGAAAGCGCAGATTGCGGCCAGGATTGCAAAATCTTGTTGCGAAGATGTTGGGTTTTTCGACAGGTCCCACAAATGCTGCGAGAAGGGAAACCCTCAGAAGGAAGCTGAAATGAGAGAATCAAACGCGGAAATGAAGCAGAAGATGAAGAGAGTCCTGAGTATTGATATGGGGATTAGGAATCTGGCATTGTGCGTGATAGAGGTTCCCACTGGAGGGAAGAATCCGGTTGGCGAAGCACTTCCGAAAGTAATTGCCTGGGAAACTATTGCCGTTTCTGAACAGCTGGTAGAAGAGCCAATTGGATTGGAGGAATCAGCCCCAGAGGCAGACTCCACACCCACGAAAAAAAGTAGAAAACGGAAATCGGCAAGCCCAGATTTGGACGAACCGATAATTACAGCAAAACCTCGGAAACCCAAGGAGAAAAAAGAGTCCTTCGAACCTTCTAAGTTTGCGGTTATAGCCAATAACTTTGTTCACACAACACTATCTCGGTTCTCTCCGGACGCGATTCTTATCGAGCAACAGCGATATAGATCACATGGGGCTTCCGCAATTCAGCAGTGGACGATCAGGGTTAATATGTTCGAAGCTATGCTCCACGCTCTTTTCTACTCAGTGGGATGTGTAGGGTGTGGGGAAGATGCGCGGAGGAAGAGTCCAGCAGCAGAGAGTATTTCTCCTAGTAGGGTCAGTGGATTCTGGATCGACAGAGTTGGTAAAACGTTTGAAATGAAGAGTGATAGGTCACGTGACGGTGAATCCCGCAACGTGGTGAAGGCTGTAGAGAGTGAACCCAAGGGGCAGGAGGCGGTAGAGGAGGTATCTGGGGTCAAGGAGATGGGTGTGAAGGAGGTGGAGGTGGAGGTGGAGGTAGATGGAGAGGGGAAGGACAGAGAGGAGAGAGAGGAGGTGGAGGTGGAGGTAGATGGAAGTTTGGGGGTGGTAAATAAAGATATGAACACGGAGCTGAGGGAGAAGAAAGCTTTCGGGAACATAAAGCAAGCAAAAGTATTTCTGGTATCTGAGTGGATCAAGAATGGAGATGTGATATCATTTAACAAGGAGGTAGCAGATACAGTTGGTAACTTTGTTCCGTACGGGGCGGTGGATAGGAAGAAGCCAAAGGGGGCACCTAGGAAGAAGTTAGATGACCTTGCAGACTGTTTGCTACAAGGGGTTGCGTGGTTGCGCTGGGAAGAAAATCGAAAGAGTTTGGCTGAAGGGGGGTTGATTCCTGAGCTTTTGCCATGCAAGTGTACATCGTGTCAAGACAGAGATTCATAATATAGTGACTTAAATTTTATAGAGGGGTTGTTGCGTATCCCTCTATCATATTATAGTAAGGTCAGTATTTGTGGGGATTTGAATCATTGACCTAGATATGCTTGGCGGGGAGGCAGTTCATATATAAATACATGGACCCAGACCGTACACAACGAACTACCGCGGATCTTTGTATTCCGATACTCGAATACCACAATTTGTTTTTTAATAAACTTGTTCCACACGGGCTATTATGATAAAGGTCTCACAGCTAGTTATAACATGGATCCAGTTACTACCATTACAAAGTGAAAACCCAGGACTGATGAGATGAATAGCACCCATCTTGTCGTGTCTTGTCTACTCACACGTTAAACATTATGGTGTTAATTGGTGGGTGGGATTCCAAATTAAAGATTGCCTAATGAGACCGGTCAGGGTATGGTACGATAAATGTTTGGGAACGGATGACAGAATTTTAAGGACAGGAGGTAAGAATATGGGAACGAGAGTGTACACCAAAGTTAGAGAACGTGTATTTGTTTACTGGCAATATATAGCGGCGATTTATTGATGTGGTGTGGTATCCGAATCGGTTTCTTCAGGAATAATATGTAGGTACTTACGTATCCCACCTAGTTCGTCAATATAAGTAGTATTCATAGGAATGGTTCAGGCCCGGCCAACGGGGAATGCATATCAAACTAGTTGAAAGCAAACACAATCGGACTTGAGTTATTGGCCTGAATTCCTATGAAGAACAACGAACTTTACGATAGGGTTAAAAAAAACCTGAATAGTATTTGCAATACAAAATGTCAGAAACGCCTCCATAAAACTCACAATGGTTCACCAAGGCCCTCTTAGCAAGTCCAAAAGTGGATTTGTCGTACAGCTTCCCATTTAGAGAGAAAAGGGAAAAAAGAAAGAAAGAAACGCAAAATACAAGGACAGAAACACCAACACAACACAATAGACAATAGGAAAGAAAAGGGCAACTCCTTTTGCGGTGAAAGATCTACTTTATTTTCGCAAAAAGAAAAGAAAGTCAAGGAATCCCAACCAATGCTGCGATTAGTCCTAATCGATGACTTGCACATAGGCCGATGGAACACTTTTAGTAACCCCGCCTTTCTCTACTTCACACCACCCATCCCCACCATCTTCCTTTACTAACACAAAACGATCGCCTTCCACCATATCCCATTCAAGATCTGATCTTGCAGAATATTCATATAATGCTTCAACGTGCTTCACCCTCTTTGCTCCTCTCTTTGGCTTTACAGCCGGCCCCTTCTTTTTTATTGTCCCGCTACCCGCCATGCTTCCAACTATCGAATTTGAAATCGATACGTTGGAGGAAGAATGTCTGCTGTCAGGTCTACCTGCTATAGGCGTTGATGGGGGTGGGGATGCATCAACATAGGAGGCTGGGACAAGTCCGCTCAAAGAACCTACTTGAACCTGAATCCAGCCGGAACCATCATCGGGTTCGATAATTGTAACTTCTTGCCCGCTTTCGACGCTAATTTCACCAGCGCCATTCGCAGAGTATGCGTAAAGCATGCGACCTATCACTTCATCTTTACTTGCTGATGGCTCAGGTACTTGCTCTGGAGGTGGGGCAGCAACATAGCGTTCTGGTGGCGGCGCGATCACGCGATTTCTCCGGACAGCAGGGGTAGGAACTGCAGCCGCTGTACTCAAACTTGATGCGGCGGGAGCAGTGGTTTCTGTAGGAGTATTGGCAGTCGAAGAAGTCGCCCCCGACAAAGTTGATCCCGTCCGCTGGGGCACTGCAGCCCCTCCGCCCCCTGCTGCATAAGATGATGATAGTGAATTCATGGTATTGCTCCTGCTTAATGCTACACCACTATCACCACCAGTCGCAGGAGCTGTAGCTTTCATTTCCTCCTTGAGGGCTCTCTTCCCCGCTTTATCCAAAACGCCAGGGCATTGTGCAGGGACTTTCATTTCGCATTTTGCATGGCAGGTGTATCCGCAGTCCTGACATGAAAAGCCTGCACCTGTAAGACGCCATGCTCGCTCACCACAGAGGTCACAGGTGGTTGGAATTGTGAAAGTTTTTGACTTAAATTTATGTGTTTGTGTTCCACGCTCAACATCACCGACAGCGTTGAGAACCGTGCTGATCTCAACCTGAAGGGTTGTAAGTTTAGATGAGTGAGGAACGAGTTGCTCTTGATGATTTAATAGACTCTGTTGAAAGTGATTAGCCGCTAAATAATAGTGCCTTGAAAACGTTCAGCACCTACCCTAGTAACCTCGGCTTCTTTTTGTTGCATCTCTTCATTGAATTTAATGCTATCCCTTGTTTTTCTCAGGGCTTCGATTTCTCGATTTCTCGCATCTACTTGAGCCTTTGCTCCCTCAAGTTCCTTTCTACTCTTCCCTAGTATGTTTCGTAGAAATACTGTAGCAAGATCATCGACTACGATGTCACTAGTATCGTGCCATATCTGACTTGGCTCAAACTCAAAATTGTTCGGCTCGGCCCAGCCACCCATGTTATGCCTGGAAAACATTGCTGAGTCAAGACTTGGGAGATTTCTAGCAATTTCGTTCATGGTGTCGGTGAGAACTGTAATAGAGCTCTGCCTACAGTTCATGTCGAGTTGACAACCCAGGGTCCAGATGCTATTTAATTTAGTGACACGAGTCTCGTTGAGGTCTTGAAGAGACTACCAAATATTCAGCTGCTGCTCACTATAACTTTTTTGACGAGAAAGATACAAACGTTTAATATATCAGGAATATCTTCATGGTAGTACTTTTGCTTGTGTCGGTTTGCAACGTTGATTTTTATTAAATATGTGTTCTAACCCCATTGAATTCGGCGTTAGGAAATCATGATAAGCCAAAGATCTCGCACGTTTACTGACCTTGATATTATGCATCTCTATCAGCTCTTGGCTATAGGATTTTTCGGCCTTGGTTTTACCCGCGTCAAAAGATTTATCAACTTTCGCTCTCTTCTCCTCAACTTGTTTACACTCGGCATCGTAGCTCCCTTTGCTCTTTTTCAACTCGCTGTATACACCATCCCTATCGGCCATGACCCTCATATTCAAAGTGTTATATAACTTCCGGTACTCTTCATATCGAGTTGCGATAGCTTTTAAGGGTTCCGAAATCTGAGTAATCAGCGCGTTAGACAAGTTCTCGTGCTCTCTCGCTAGTGAGTCGTGGCTGGTGAGTATGGTTGACCAGGTAGTCACTGAAGCACTACATGGGTGAATTCTATTAGCACGTTCTTCTGAGGGATCTGGTTTGGGGTCCAATGCTATGGACTATATTTTGCGACACACCTTTCCAAACTTCCCGGTGTCATTTGAGGCGTATCCCCCACGCTTAAAGTTGAAGCCTTTTTAGCTTTCCTATCAAGAAACCTCTTCGTTAATGCGCTCAGCTTTGTAGCATAATCCTTCTCTAATGCAGCCCGTTCGCGGTAAAAGGCTTGGGCGTCGTCCAAAAATTCGATTCCATTCCCAGTCTACCCGTGGTTATAAGTAAATGTATCCCATCTGTGGCGTTTCGAGTCAAGCACGTACCCATGCATAGACAGGTTTGAAGGCATCCTGCGCGATAGGTTCAAGTGTTAGCATTGTGTGACACGTGTAACATGAGCTTCAGAGTTGGAGGCGGGGCATACTTTCAGCTCTTCGCCGAAGTTAACTGTAGGTCCGTCCATTGCCTAGTCTGAACGGAGGTGAACAGAGACTGGATTAGAGGATAGGAACCCAACAACAGCGGGTGTTTATAAGTGCGAATGTGGGGTACAGATATGTAGGTACCGGTACCGGGGAAGGAGTGACTTCCTACGAGATGAGGGGTGGCAGCTTAGGATAAACGGTAGGCCCGCGATACACTTATGCGGCTGTTACGTACCTACATTTACCGCCAACCCTAACCCGCATACCAAGGATCATAGGTAATACTGACCGGTCTCTTCGGGCAAGATTACAGCGTAAGCCACTTCAAATGCTAGTTTCTGTGGCTTACGCCGCAGAGAGTGTGATTGCTACTGGTCTCTTCTAGTGGAATAATACGGTACATGTATTTAATCGCTGATACATATGATATCGAAAGTCATGGGTCATGTGACTAAATATGGCAGTTATTTTATGTGACTGAGTGAGCTGATGAGTATCAAAATATGAAGATGGGCTAATTAGAGTAGAGTATAGAGTATGGTTTGCTTTTATTCCTTATACATACTACTAGTATGCACTACATATGTGCTCACTTCGCTAGGATCACTTGCTTACACCTACAGCACTACGATCTTTATAACATATGTAGATTATTAACAACCCTCTTTATCTGGAAATGGTGGTTCGCATCAAGGTTTCTGGTTCGGGTTTCGAGTCAGACTCCATTGCAGAATGATCTTATAAAATTGGTTTTTTTTTTTTTTTTAATCAAGCTAGTTTATTTCTGGGCTAAAACTAATTGCGTGCAGTCAAAGACTATGGCATAAAAACCCTTCCCCTATCAAAAACAAACAATCTCCCCAAAAAAACACAAAATCAAAATTCCTAAAAAAAACAAAAGAAAAAATTCCTTGCGTTGTATAGGCGAAAACAAAAACAATAAATAATGAAGCACGCGCAGACTGAGCATCGATGAGAAAGAGCATGATGGGTGATGTTAAAGGGGGTAGTGGTGGTGGTGTTGACAAAAAGAGAGATTGATTCAGGGTAAAGATTATGATTTGGCGAAGGCAAGAAGGCTATGGCGTTAGTGGGCAGAGGTGAGGATAAATTAGAGGTTTACGTTGAGACGACGGCAAGCAGGTTGGCGGTTACAGTGATTGCATTAGGCTCCAGTTATGCCTTGTTCCGTAAGGTCTCGATTTCGGCGTAGAAGGGCAGGCGTCGGTGGTCGTTGAGTCGTGGTTAAGTGATGCGCAGAAGTCGAACTGAATAGCATTGCGGCATTGAGTTTTAGAGGCCGGGATCATGAAGGCGGCGGGGCGGAGAAAGGCGACAGTGGAGTTAACTTAGGGTTTATGGATCGATCATGCAGGATGCGCGGGATGGGACCAGTTAGGAATTGTGCGTTTGGGAAGGAGGATTTGTCGAGAAGAGGTTACATGAGGTTACACTGGAGGAGTGAGTCATAAGCGACGCGAAATACGAACATGTTAAGTGAGGGTTGTTGGATATATGTGCAGAACGAGCCTACTTGTGTCGTTTCCTTTCTCTCTTTCTTCTCTACGCAACGTCTTCTGTATTTATCAATCTATTATAGTTTTCTCTTCAGAAACTATCGCTGTCCCTAAAATATATTTCATAACTCCTTTATACTATCGGAGTTATCATTATTCTACTGCAGACCGCGAGATAGGGCGTCGTCAAACCCGTGATGACGACCGAAGAGGTGGCTTTGGCGTTACGGGTGGTGGTGTTGGGGTTCAGGAATCTGCGCGGAGGGTGGCCGTGGCATTTGATGATTCGGGAAGTCTGCGAGTCTTCTTTGTCTTGGAAAGCGCAGCAGAGGATGCCGTGGAACGCCGACGTCGGTGGGAGCGGGGCGGAAGGTGGTGAGAGGGTTATCGATTTAATGGCGGCATTCACAATGCGGTGAAGCGCCAAGAGGGTGCAGTGGTGGCGTGGGCGCCAGATTGAAATCGCCGTTGGTTAATAGAGATCGAGAGGAGCGGAGCTTTCGGTTGTTCATTCGAATTGGCCAGGATAACGGGAATGGTGGCGGTGAGCTTTTTCAGGATGGGGTTGGTGTGGCTCGCGAAGAACCCATGACATAATCGGAGGCGCCATACGGCGCGAAGTGCGGTGGCCTTCTTCAGGCGGTCTTTGTCTTTCGTTCTGTTGGGGTGGTGGTGTCTTTTGCACTGGCCGACGTCTGGACGACTTTCTTCGCTGCGCTTGGTTGGTTGTTGGGGTTACAGGGAGGGGCGGGTTCTGATCACCCACGGGAGGAGGGTTTGGGAACGCCATGTCTTCCAGAGGAGTGACTGACCTTTTTCCTGGAGTCGTCCCATTTGTCAGTGATGGCGGAAGTTGGTATTCCACGGCTTCACGTTGTCACATGGAGGTTTTGACGCCTGAAGTGACTCAATAGAGTTTCGGCGAGATCGAAAGCGGCGGGAGATCACACCACCAGTGAGTGACGGTGAGTTTGTGTGCGTCGTTTGAGTTAGAGGAAGATCCTTGATCGCCTCGTCCTGATTGATCGGTGGCGGGGAGATAACCCGCGATCGATGGCGTGAAGTGGAGGTTTTCTATGGCCAGAAGAGGCCATTAAAGCGCGACATTTTGAAGTTAAAGTTTTAAAGAGTTTTGGTGGGGTGGTGATGGTTACGCCAAACTGGTTGATTTCAAAATCGAAGAAGAGGAAGAAGGCGATCTTATAAAATTGGATACTATTAGGCTACATAGAAGAAATCCAGTCCCATCTCTTCCTCCTCAGAACCTCGTTCTCAACGCCGCCAAGATTGGAATAGTGACTCACCCCATCCTACTTTTCGCCATCGCTTCAAGAAAGTCAAAACTTCTCTTCGCCAACGCTCCACTCTCTACGACGTCTCTCCTCTCTCGCGCCTCCTACCCCGCATCAGTCTTCCTGCAGGAAGACGTCCGTAAGGCAAAGATTCGGTCAGCCATGAGTTCTGCGGTGGCACTGGGCGTGTTCTACGATCGACCACAAATTCAATACTCCTTTCGCGCTTTTCCATAAAGTTCTACCCTCTCCCACGACGCTTTCCGCGCGGGAAAATTTAACCTCGCGGCCCCATCTTCTGATTGCAACCGATCCCACCCACCTCCAGCGGCCCGCAGAAAAGCGTAGTAGTGGCGAAGATGTGAAATGCAAAAAATCCAGCACCTTCCTACTTGGGACACCTTGTGTTCCCACACCAAATTGTTCTCGACCCCGCACCAGCAATGTTCGGCTGTGACGGGTCATTTTCTCCACTTCTAAATTGTTTTTTGTTACGATTTTCTTATGTTTTTTCTTTATTGCGTCAGAAAAAGGTTGTTTGGGGATAGGTTTTTCTTTACGCCATAGGGACTCCCTGCATGCGATATTCGTGTAACCTAGAATACATTGAAATTATGATTTAAAAAAAAAAAAAAAAAAAAAAAAAAAAAAAGAGTAAATCCAGTCCATATGGTGTACTTCACTCCTAGACACAAATAAAGTACATATACCTACATGAATGCACTTACTCATATAAGTGCGCGGCTTTGTTTATGATATTTGGGTGGGAATTGAACGCTGCGCTCGGTGGCAGGGAACGAGAGTACAGCCTAAGACATAAACGATACTACTGGTTTGTTTATCTCCGTTCGGTTTGTTGAGTGGTATTTTACCAGGCCCAATCCATAGATTGCAACCAATCTATGGATTTTTGTGTCAACCGAATTGTAAACTACATGTATTCTATTTGGTTTGACTACATGTACATGTAGAGCATAACATGTGCAGTTTATATGCCAAGCATTCCGAAGTGGACTAGTCGCATTCCGGGCATGAGTGACCTGGAGTCCAGAGTCCAGGTGGTCTAAAAGCGCCTTGCCCTAGAACAAACCGACATACACGAATTGCCTCATGCTCAGGTCACTGTGGGTGTGCCCTTAAATAATTTATGCCCTTCCAGCTGGAAACCCCCTCCATGCGCTGATTCTATCCACCACCACTTCGCTCTTTTTCCTTGCTTCGTCTTCAAGCTTATCCAAGTTAGATCTATTGGTAGTAAAGTTTGTCCTACTCTGTTGGACTTCCTCGTCCTCCATGATCTCGCGCGCGACACTCTCTTCGTTTGTCCAATGATCGACCATTCTTTCTCGAAGGGCTTTATTGCGGAGTATGGTCTGGCGTAATAAGTGGTCCCCATGAATTCTAGACGCCACGATTTCGATCGATTTCGTAAGGGTTTCAAGTCTTTCTTCTACTCGGGCACCTTCGAGACCAAGAGTCCAGCGGCCTGTTCCGGACAGGAAGACAAAGTAACCAAGGATTCCGTCCAAAGCGGCCATGGCTATACCGCGGTACAATAACAGGCTCCAATGTGTCCACTTGATTTCCTGCTGAGTTTTGGCCATAGTGTTGAGCATATGCGCAGAGGTAGAGATGCCGACCATGTAGGTTTCGGCCAGAAGTAACGCAACACCGGCAATAGTAGCTTGAGTCCTCCAGATGACTCCATGGCGAGAGAAAAGTGATGATGTCACAATTCCAATGACAGCAATGTGAAGAAGGTGTGGTAGCGCCATCATTGGGAGTGCATAGAGAAAGAAGGTATTTGGATCGTCAACTTTGCACCAGGTGCATTCTGAAAGCGGGCCAGGCCCATAGGTTGCGTAGAGAAGCCGGCCTTCTTTGCTGCTTAGGCGCCGGCGCAGAACTTCATCCGGTGAAGTAAGGTTGCGAATGTGAGACACGCGGTTGAACAGGACGTCTGTTGGGGTTTGTAGAAGACGAGAATCTGTCAACGTGAAGATGTTTTCAGGAGCAAAATATTCAAACGTTGAGGCTAGCGCAATAAGGGCAGTAACGAAAAGGACATTAAGAAGACGCTTAGAAGCTTTAGGTAGTGGTTGAGGAGGGCCACGAGACTTGATTGATTGGTAGAAGGCTTTGCCTCTGGTATATAGAATAGGTCCAAAGAAGAGAAGGAGTGTCTGGAGCGTGGACCAAGACACCATTGCAGTATATACTGAACGACAGTGGTAGATGAAGTAAAGCTTCTGGAAGAGCTCTAAGGAAATCCTCGTGGCCTCTTTGACCTGGGCCAGCCTTGGCGGCAACCAACAATAGGAAAAACTATCCAAATTATTCATCCCCCGCATCCCCCCCCGGCGACCTCAACCCCCCCACCATCAACACCTCTACAACCTCCATTCTCTCACCTACACAAACTTTCGTTTTCTTAGAAAGGGTTTCCAAATTTTAGCTCAAGTAGCCTAAATAATTTAATGATGCAGGCACCAGTGATGGTGGTGAACACCGGGGCGGGAGAGCGTCAAACTGGTTCGTTAATTCTAACACTACAACCGTGATTAGCTATCAACAAAATGATAATTACTGATAGGTCTTCGAAAATAGGACGTAAAGCCCAAATCTCAAACATTACGGCTGCTAAGACTGTTGCCGATATTATTCGGTCGTGTTTGGGTCCAAAGGCCATGCTGAAGATGCTGTTGGATCCAATGGGCGGGATTGTGTTGACAAACGACGGACATGCGATCCTGAGGGAGATTGAAGTTGCGCATCCGGCTGCTAAGAGCATGATCGAGTTGAGCAGGACACAAGTTAGTTTCACGGAACCTAGCCCCACCAATAGAGCTACCCCCTTGCCTAGCTTTAAAGCAGATATTGACTCTGCTATCCCGATAACAGGATGAAGAAGTCGGTGATGGGACCACAACTGTTATTATTCTTGCTGGTGAGATCCTCGCCCAGGCACTTCCTCACCTTCAGCGCAATATCCACCCGGTTGTCATCATCTCAGCGTTCAAGCGTGCCCTCGCCGATGCCCTCCAGATCATCGAGGATGTCTCAATTCCCATCGACACCTCTGATGATGAGGCAATGTATCAGTTAATTTCATCTTCAATCGGTACAAAGTTCGTCTCTAGGTGGTCAAAATTGATGTGCGGTCTTGCCCTCCAGGCTGTTCGTACTGTGGCAAGACAGGTTGGAGAGAAGACTGAGGTGGATATTAAACGTTATGCCAAAGTTGAGAAGGTTCCTGGTGGAGAAATAGAGGATTCAAGGGTGCTTGATGGCGTCATGCTCAACAAGGATATCACTCACCCAAAGATGAGGAGAAGAATTGAGAACCCCAGGGTTGTATTGTTGGATTGCCCGCTCGAATACAAAAAGGGGGAGTCACAAACAAATATTGAAATATCAAAGGAGGAGGATTGGAGCAAAATCTTGGAGATTGAAGAACAACAGGTTAAGGCTATGTGTGATCACATTCTGGCCGTCAAGCCAGATCTGGTAATTACCGAGAAGGGTGTTTCTGGTGCGTGTCCCCAATATTCATTCCTAAGGGAGATGCTATAATTTAGATGAGCTAATAATCCAAAAGATCTTGCTCAACACTACCTTCTCAAGGGTAACGTTACCGCTCTTCGCCGTGTTCGAAAGACTGATAACAACCGTATCGCACGTGCTACTGGCGCCACCATTGTTAATCGCGTCGATGATATCGCCGAGTCTGATGTTGGGACTGGCTGTGGTCTCTTCGAGATCGAGAAGATTGGTGATGAGTATGAACTAATTCCCGATTCGCTATTAATGTTCTCTATTTAACACTGCCACTAGATATTTCACTTTCCTTACTAAATGTGCCGATCCTAAGGCCTGCACTATCCTCCTCCGCGGTCCCTCAAAGGATATTCTTAACGAGATAGAGCGCAACCTTCAAGATGCCATGTCTGTTGCTCGCAACGTCTTTTTTCACCCTCGTCTCTCTCCTGGGGGGGGTGCCACCGAAATGGCTGTTTCTGTCCGTCTCGCTGAGCTTGGAAAGTCAGTGGAGGGTGTGGAGCAGTGGCCCTACCGTAGCGTTGCTGAAGCAATGGAAGTAATTCCAAGAACACTTATTCAGAACTGTGGTGCGTCTCCGATTAGGGTACTCACTCAGCTGAGGGCAAAACACGCACAGAAAGAGTATACTTTTGGAATCGATGGCGAGGCTGGCAAGATCGTAGATATGAAGGAATATGGTGTTTGGGAACCTGAGGCGGTCAAGTTACAGAGCATCAAGACTGCTATTGAAGTGAGTTTCTAATCCTGCCCTTGAGAAACTATTGATTTTTTTAAAGAGGGTGGCTAATGATTGTACAATAGTCCGCCTGCCTCTTACTTCGTGTTGATGAGATATGTGGTGCTAAGGGTGCCAGGCAGGGTGGTGGAGGTCAGGGAGAATAAATACCAGTCTACAAGAATAGACATAGACTAGGGTGGAATCTTTGGTAGACTAAAGTTATATACGAAAATAAAATACTAGCCTCCTCCTGGAATTGTTGAGCTGCATTTATATCATGGAATGTCACTCGGTCTATCAAAAGGTGCTCTAGCCCAACCGATTTCTCCATTTCCCCCCTATATGTGCGTATGATAGTAACTCTTGCACGTACTAGTACTAAGTTGGGTCCTGGGTTACTTCATCGAAGAGTATCAATGGAGGGTGTGTTACAAACAGGAGAGAGAACCGCCCCTAATAATGATAAATCCTCCTCAGTAGCAGTAATTCCCAAATGTCAGGCCTGATGACTACATGTAAATTGATGTAATTGGGCAGAAGGCTACATTTTCGCAACGCAGTGGACTAGATTACCGTTCAGTGAGGTCTTTGGTAGAGCAGGAGATACATGTACATGTAGTAGTATGTAGTTATAATCCCTAGCCGAGGTGCCTACTTTAACGTCACGTAGTACTTACCGAAAAATAAAGTATGGTCCCAAGTTGAGCCAGACAGTAGCCGGGGATGCTCGGGATGGGACCATACTTTATTCCCCAGCAAGTAGTCCTGAGACTGCAAGTGCATGTACTACATGCAAAGGTTTAAGCGTTCTGTGAAGAAAGACAAAAGTAGATGGTATTTAATGAGAGCCTGAATAAACGATAAAACCCGACTAAAAGCCCAGTAGGTATAATAAAAATTCCATTCAGTGGCTGTGTCTGGGTCAATCTTATCAGATCGCAGCTAAAGCTTTTTCTCCCCTTGACTCACCGCAACCAATCATAACCTTGTATCACCGTTTCAACCCTTGGGTGGAGGCCAGCGCTCACGTCCCAACCTCTCTCCCCATCTTTCCCGACGGCGACGACGACATCCAACATCAGCTCTTCAACACCAAACCTATATATCCGCTTCCGCAACATCGTCAAGTGAAGCGATACCAGCATTCTTCTTCTCTCTCGCCGATCAATACAAGAAGGTGATACTGCTGTTAATTTGGTTGGGTAACAAGGAAGTGTGAGAGAGAGAGAGAAAAAAAAGGAAAAAAAGGGAAGAAAACTTCGGAAAAGGAGGGAGGGACTCAAGGCCACAAGGAACAAAGGAGAACGGCGGGACAAACAGAAGTGGATCGCGTGTGTTTTGATTCGGCTTCGGAGTCTCGTATTGCTTTTCCTTTTTGTGAAAGTGAATAGTTAGAGACATCTACCAAAAGACTTGAAGATCAAGAGAGAAAAGGAAGTTCAAGAGAGTGTGTTGTGCGCTGCTACCTGCCTGTTTGTCTGCATTTTCGCGCGAACATTTCCACTTTACAATCTTTTATTTTATTGTCAGCCATCATCCCCGATGTCTTCCACACAACTCTCTTCGGAAGAGATAGCTGAAGATTATAAGTCATCATTGGAGGATTTGCATTTCAACTCGAGATATGAAATCAGCAATCTTACGGTCATCGCAAAGGAAAACATTCACGCGGCGCAGGCAATCGCCCGGTCCATCGAAGATCATATCAACAAAGTAAGCCTCCTAAATTTCCTTAATTTAAGGCGGTCTGGTCTATATCGTGCACTCTCTCTGTCGACACCCAGGCTTCCTGCCTCGATATATGCGACGCGTCTTACTTTATCCCTCTGCCTCACATAATTATGAGTAGCATGGCTCAAGATCATAGTTGTCATTATATTTCTTGTCCATGATCTTTCCCGTAAACAAATGCGATGCGCAGCTAGAATGCTAACATTCACTCCCCTCAAAATAGGCGGCCCCAGCTAAAAAACTCCCGGCACTGTATCTGTTGGATTCTATAGCAAAGAATGTTGGGACTCCATATACTCTATTCTTCCAGAGAGATCTGTATTCTACATTTATGGGCGCATATTCCAAGGTGGACCCCCAAATCAGACGCAAACTTGAGGAAATGCTGCATACTTGGAAGCAGCCAGTGCCAAATTCATCATCCACGTCTCCGGTTTTCTCGTCAGAAGTCACCCGGAAAATCGACAATGCCTTGATCAAAGCTCGCACAGTGGCGCTTCAGACTCAACAAAAGCAAATGAAACAGGCCCAAGATCCAAAAGGTTATAATCGTCCAGGTGTTCCAACGCCCCCACCACCACAGTATCGGGGTACTCCCCCTGTCATGAATGGTGCTGCCCAGCAGTACCCTAATGGACAAGCTTATGAGTATAGTCAGAATGGTCTAGGAGCATATAATCGAAGTACGGTGGGTGGAAACAGCAATCATCAAAATCATTCCAGTATAAATTCTTATCTTCATGTGTCCCAGCCGCCGGCAAACCACCATCTCACGCCATCTGCTGGAATGTCTCAGCAACTGCCCCCTGTTGCTAGTGTAGACAGTTTGCATAGTGATATATCTGGTCTAATTGAAACATCGCAGAAACGCTTTGCAGAAGATCCACTTAACCAAGATATCCAGAAAAGATTGAAAGCGTTACTTGATTTACAGCATATTTTAAAGACCCAACAACTGCCTCCGGCGCAACTGGCATCGGTCAGGGATCAAGTTAAAAGATTGGCCAATCCAACACCCCCTCCTCCCGTGATGGCTTTACCACCGCCGCCGCCTCCACCTCCCCCACCACCGCCGGTTCAATTGTCTTTTTCGTCACAAGACCTTGCAGCATTGTTGGCGACTGCAACACAGAAGACATTCATGAATCTCCCTCCCCCGCCGCCGCCACCTCCACCACCAGTGCCAATAGCTCAAGGAATACCACAACTTCCCAACTTCTCAATGGCGTTGAATGGAGATACGGCTTCGTTAATAGCATCACTCCAAAAAGCAGGCTTAATCTCAGGAATGATGGGAGGTGCTGTCCCACCACCACCTCCGCCACCTCCGCCGCCATCAGCACTACCTTCTTTTCTTTTCCCCCCACCTGGAAGCAATTTTATACCCCCGCCATTGACCCAGACACCCCCGCAAAGGCAGGGAAAACTGGACTGGCGCTCAATAGACGTAGAAATGAAATCTATGTCCCTTAAAATGTAATAGCTACGCGGTGCACTCTCTCCCATGATTTTTCGTTCAATTTTCTTTGTTTTCGTGGAAGGGCTAGTTCTATAGATTATTTGCCTCGTAGAAAGACGTATGCTGATGAATGTTGGTGATTGATCATTTTTTTGCTTCATATTAAAGACCACGACCACACCTACTCCCAATGCTGAACGAAGCTCTACCGAATCAGTGCAGTTCCTGCGCCAAACGTTTCGCAGATACTGAACAGGGGAAAAAGGAGAAAGCTTCTCATCTCGATTGGCACTTCCGAGTACACCAGAGAATGGCTGAGTCCATCAAGCGTGGTCAGCATAGAAGTTGGTATTTAGGTGAAGAGGTAATAGCCCGGACAACTAAGTGTCTCATTTATGTCTATGAAACGCACTGACCAACCAACAGGAATGGATAAAATCGCGCGACGATGGTGAAGACAGCTCTTCGCTCGCGCCCGGTGGCCCCGAAAATGCCGAGTTCTCGGCCACAGGGAAGCCAGAAGACCCAAAGGAACAATATGTAGTGGTTTCCGAAACCTCCCCTACCCGTACTGTGTGCCCCATCTGTCAAGAAGAGCTCAAGTATCAGTGGCACGAGGAAACAGAGGAGTTCGTATTTATGGATGCGAAGCAGGTTGGAGGCCGCATATTCCATGCCAGCTGCCATGCTGAGGCGAGTAAAGACAAGGCCGCAGGTACCCCACGGAGTAGAGCGGGGACTCCGGATGTGGGTGTCGGTGGAGTGAAGAGGAAGGCGGACGTGAGTAGTCCTCTTGTAATGCCTTCTAACTTCGTTCGCTGTTAATGTTTTGTACTAATGCTTCTTGTAGGATGTCGATATCAACCCTAAAATCAAGATAAAGCGAGAGCCGTGAAGAAAACAAAAACAAACTAAACAAAGCGTGATGTAAACAAATTTCTGTGTTCCTCCCACACCATCACACCACCATGTTCTCATGCTTGCCTTGCTCGTTCCGGTGAAAAAGAAAAGTTATCGGGTTTACCCCAACCCTTTCCATTAATAACACATACGAATTTTAAAAAACAGAGGGAAAAGGAAAGTTGACTATACAAGGCGTTTTTGGGCGCAAAAGAACCGTCGGGGTTTGTAACTTCGTTTTTCTTCTCTTTTTCATTTCCCTTTTTCCTTCTCTTCAATTCTCTTCAATTCCGTTTTTCAAATTTCAAAAAAAGAAAAACCGGTCAACCCCTTATGTGATCCACACTAGAACAACATATTCTGAGATCGAGAAGGGGTAGTATATGAAAGGAAAGCTTTTTTGAGATGTGGAAATCCAATTTCTTTCTTGTACCATTTTACTCTTCGCTGGACCGATATACAACCCCTTCTCTAGCTCTACTATCATACCGGTTTTTACAACGTAAAACTACATTCATTTCTATGTATCTTGTCTTTCTCATATGCTTAAGCTTTGTTTCGTTTCTTGTTAAAACTTGGCAATGGGGTTAGTGGTGATGGAGCTAGGGGTAGGGCACGATGTAAGCCCTAACCAGTCCTTCTTTTTGCTCAATCTTTTCTTTCTTCTTGGGCTGGGCTTTATTGTTCGCTATTTTTATATTGTTCGTTTCATGTGTAATTTTAGTATGTGATTGCCAGTGGTTCTAAGGGCCCGCAGCCATAATACAAGATTTATATTAAACATAACAATAGATCGCTCCCGCTTTTCTAAAGGTTCAAAAAGTCGTCTTCTTCCCCTGATTTACCCTCATCATTCCTAAGTATCTTCTCATACTCCCAGTCCTCTTTCTCAACCGCCCACATGATAAATGGACCTCGGGGAAACGTGCGGTCCTCAGATAAATCATCTGGCGTAACAGACCAGCCTCCAAGGATAGTTTGTGAATTTGGTAGCAAGCATCCTTCGTATGCACAGGTATCTTCGGTGCCGGAGTTAGTTATGAAAGAGACACGGCGAAACTTGAAATTTGAGTAAAAGGTTGTGAGTGGCCTAATGCTGCCTTTGATGGTGAAAGGGTGGGACGCGTCGGTGCCAGTACCAATTAAAGTTGTTGGTGTTTTAGCAAGAAATTCTATTATCTATTGAAAAGGGGGGGGGGGGGGTCAGCACTGCCACGCGTGGAACAAGAGAGATCAGGGTACTACAGTTAGTTTCCCATCAAATTGGTCTTCCTGAAGCCTCACTTCGCCAATATTCGGGCGCACATGAACCATGGCCAAATCGAATTCCATAAGACCCACTATTGCGCCATATATTAATGTAGGAGCATGGCTTAGCCTCTCTTGACTGCAAAATTCCAACTACTAAGCTTTTTTTTATTGATGATATGACTTACCAAAAAATCCGAACCAATATCTGGGAAATTCCGGCTCTACCTCAACCCACAGGTTGTTCTCCCACAAGCCCGGTGCCCCTCGTTCTTCTCCACAAATTTCATCAAATATCAATTTCAAGCCCCAACTCGAGCTCTCAGGACCAGCAATACGGCTTCGGTACTTCGCTAGATGTAATAAAAAAAGATTCGCAGTGCCCCATATCTGAATTATATCATCCTCATCCATGTAATTATTTGTAAATAGTTGCCTTTCTGGCGGACCGTATGCGAGGGCTTGGGTGTAGGCATGTGCGCCGCCGTACTTACAAGTATCGAGCCAAACTAGGTGCTTGGTAAGGGCAATATTAGTAAGTAGGATTTGTAGCAGCATGAAGTATTGGGCCTCAGGAGATCTAAGATTGCAAGAAACAAGGAGGTTGCGAGACTTAAAGGCATAGCTTTCGAGTTGAACGAAATTCTTCGAAGTTGCCTCTGTGATATGTGTTAGTTGATTGTAATATTATACGGGAAAGAGCGGATAGACCAAAGATAAGCTGTCGGACCCCTTCAAGAACTTCCATTGGTAGTGGTATATTTTTTACGACATTGCCGTTCATTATCTCTTGCTTCAAGCTTTCGATGCTGTCGGGGTTGGATTTTATGATTTTTTCGAGCACAGTCTTTCGCCAGCGGTAGACATGTTTATAGTTGTACTCTTCATTTTCATTCACTGGATTGTCGTAGGCCCTTAGGAAGAGCTTGCGGTAGACAAATTGAGGCTGGAGTGCGGCATGGAAAGCACGAGAAGTGAGCGAGAAGCTATTTAGATCGTTGATAGTAGTGAGGTTGGTAGCTATCTGTTGAATTAGCTGTGGTGTGTATGTTAGAATAGTTAAAATATATAATGGATACAGATATATAGAATGCAGATATTCGCAGTTGGAGATGTGTATACAGGAGGCGTGGAGATAAACTCACCTCGATTGGAAGAGCTTGAGCCCCTATTTCCATGGATAATTGCATTTACGCTCAGGATCTCAAATATTTGTAGTCTGTGGATTGTTTGGTGCTGTTACAAACCCAGGATGCAATTCTTTAAAATGTCCGCCAAGGATCCCTGTGTTAGACCTCATGCACATCCCACGTGCATAGAATACATGTATGTATGTATTTTTGATCTGCACATCTCATTGATCCCTTGACATGAGCCAAGCAGGGAGGTCTTACGGGTGCTCTTACTCCAGTGGTACATACATGTAGGCAAGTATGATTCTCCACTGTTTTGATACCAGATACCTACATGTTTGTACTCTATATACTTAAGATCTAGAGTAGAGTAGAGCGAGCTGGCAGGTACCTACATGTAAGTGCCTAGGTTGTATTAGCCTATCAATGATTGGTGTGGAGGATGGTACCAGCTGTACTCTTACCTAGCGAAGAAATAGTATCAGTGACACAATGCCCTAAGCTAGACGCGTGAGGTAGTGCTATGAACATCTAACGCGCAGACAAAGAATTAATACTATTTAAGTCGACCACCACCTATCTACTGGCTACTACTCCAGCCCATCCAGCATTTACAACTCCCTGAGACCTTACAATTACTCGCGATAATGGCTACCGTCAAACCCGAACCAGGCACAAAGCTCGAGCCAAAACCCGAGAACCAAGATATCGATATGACTAGCATTCCGTCGATAAAGCCCGAGTCCGACGATGAACTATACGAGGATGCCGGAGACCTTGACATGAGCGAGGGTAGTAAAGCTGTTTGGCTTGTTAAGCTCCCAAGCTTTGTAGCGGAGCGCTGGAACGATATTGATGAGGACGAAGAGATCGTATTGGGTGTGGTGAAAGTCAATCCGAACAACAACGAACAGGTTCGTTTTTTTTTTTTTTTAAAAAAAAAAAAAAAAAAAATTGCAGAGAGTTGGCTCACTAACATATATAGCTTAAATTATCTTTGGAACGAAATGAGGTGAATGGGGAGGTGCCTACAGAGTATGACCTCCGGATTACGAACATGGAAGTCACGAATACATTTGTGTTTACAGAAAAGGATATGCCGGGATTTTCTAGTAAAATGAATACGGGAGGAGTGAAAGAGGGGGAGCCGCCAATGCCGCCTAGATTTCTCTATCAGGACCGGAATAGGGAGGGTGGTGACAAAGGTGGTGGTGGAGGAGGCGGAAAAGGAAGTTGGGGGAAACCACAGAGATTTCAGCCGTATATAAGGAAGGCTATACCGAGTATGTTTCTGCTTCCTGCCATTACTTAAGGCCAATGCATTTATTGATGGGAGTTTAGAACGGACGGCATTGGCGGGGACGGTCAGACACGAGTGCTCCATGAGCCCTGTCTTGAATTCTGAGTACAAGGCGTTTCAAGCTTCCAAATTTGACCAGGCAAATACCCCGAGAGTTACGACAAAGTTTTTGGACGATCAACATATTGGTGGAAATCTATTGGCGCCGGGTACTACAGGTACTGGTACTTCAAAGGGTTTCAGCGCATTTATTGTATGCCATCTCTACTCTGTGTGTACTTCGCCCTTGTTCCCCTTCTAACTTTTTACTTTAGAAACAAACCGAAAAAGTACGAAAACCTACCGATAATAAGGCTGCGCGTATTCCGCACGCCGAGCTCGTTTCCGCTCTTTTTACTTGCTTCGGCGAGCACGAATATTGGTCGATGAAGGGTCTCCGTGAGAGGCTCGTACAGCCTGAACAGTACCTCAAGTCGGTTCTCGAAGAGATTGCGCAAATTAATCGAAACGGACCATATGTTGGAAAGTGGCAACTGAAGGACGAGTATAAGCCTGATAACCAAAAGGAATCCGGCAAAGAGGTAACTGGAGGTACTGGGGATGTTATCCAGATTGATGATGACGATGACGATGATGATCTCGTGGAGATGGAGGACGTACCAATGTAGAGAAAGAGGTCTGTATATGTGCAAACTTTTACGTTGGGTAGTGCTTTGACTTGATCGGATAAATTGGACGAAATGCACTTGTATAGGTATATTCAGATTCGTTTTCGCAGATTCGAACAGGGCGTTTTGGCGGGGAGACTTCTTGTACTTTACGATATTTTTTCAACTACGAGGCTTAGGGCAAATTGGTTCATAAACTGCGAGAGCTAATTCTTGGGTGGGGATCGTTCTGTCGGTGCACCGGCTGTAGTAGATGTTGTACTCAAGTTCTGGCCCGTCAATATAGACCCCCTAAAGTAGAGGGATTAAATTTGCGTGGAGATCTATTATTTCAATCAAAGAGATAACAAGATCTGTTAGTAAAGCCACACCAAGTTACTTTTTCTTCATTTTACTGACGGTGATAAAACTCAGGGTTAGGTTCGGGATTGAGTGCCAGCTTATTACCCTACCTAGGCCCCAGGCCGGGCCCAGCATGCGCCAAGACAGACGCCACAGCTCGAGCTTTGTTTTGCCCTTCGTGACCTTTCCGGTTCACTAAAAGCTCCACGCATTGCCCACGAGTATATAAGAGCAACCCACCCCCCACCTGTACTTGATACTCTCCCAGTCTATTTCCCTCATCTTTTCCTAGTACTCAACACCATGGCTACATCAAACTTGCACGATCACGACCTCGAAGAATCTGACGAAGACGACCAGGATTTCGGCGCCGAAAATGCGCACGGCGACCAGGATGCCGAAGGAGAGCCCGATGATGAGGTCAACGCAGCCCCCGTGGCTGTCGACGACGAAGAAGAGGACGAAGAGGACGACGAAGAGGACGACGATGATGAAGATGAGGAGGACGAGGACGAAGAGGACGAGGAGGTCGTAAGTTAAGCCCCTGTAACCCAGCATCACGCCGCGGTCAGGGGAATTGAAATTGATGGTATGCATTCACTGACTCTAGACATAGGAACCTCGAAGAAAACGCCATCGCAGTAAAGTCCGGCGAAATCAGTTCTTGGATGTCGAAGCAGAAGTCGACGCGGATGAAGACGATATCGAAGAGGACGATGAAGACCGCGAAGACGGGTTCATTGCTGATGATGTGGATCATCCTGAACTGAATGATCTGAGAAGGTATCCACCCGACGAGGACCGTCATCGTGAGCTTGATCGGCAATTTGAGCAGGCAAAAACGGAGGACATGGAAGCACTTGCGGCCGGATTCAAGGAGCGACATGGAAGATCTTCGAGGCGTAACTTGGGGGACTCTCAAGTGGTACCTAGACGTTTACTGCTACCCTCGGTTCAGGATAATAGTATCTGGGGCGTCAAGTGTAAGCCAGGAAAAGAAAGGGAGATCATATTCTCTATCTTGAAAAAACAGGAGGAGAGCGAGATGACGAAGTCGCCATTGCAGATCACGAGCGCGTTCGAGAGGGGAAATACTATGCCGGGATATATTTACCTTGAAGCGAGGAAACAGGCGGATGTTATGCACGCTCTTAAAGGTGTTTCATTCGCATACCCGATGACAAAGATCTTATTAGTTCCGATCAAGGAAATGCCTGATCTGTTGTATGTTGTCAAGAAGGCCGAGATCACTCCAGGAACATGGGTCCGCTTTAAGCGCGGCAAATACCAAGGCGATCTTGCGCAGGTTGAAAACGTTCTCGCCAGTGGTCTTGAAGTTCGGATTCGTATGGTTCCTAGACTCGATTACGGTAACAATCCGGACGAAAACGAGAATCTACCAGGCGGTGTAAAAAGAAAGCGAAATCCTTTCGGAAACAAAGGGAATTCCCTTGTTGGACGACCACCGCAAAGACTTTTCTCTGAGATTGATGCCCGGAAGAACCATACCAAATATCTTCAAAATGGCACTACCACCTCAGCTGGGAAGAAGAACTTCACATATCTTGGTGACGAATACGAAGATGGTTTTCTTGTCAAGGACGTGAAGCTCAATTTGGTCCAGACTGAGAATGTCAACCCAACACTTGAGGAGGTGTCAAAATTCGCGTCCTCCACCGGTGACGATGGGACCGAGAACCTGGATTTGGGAGCACTCGCGCAATCATTGAGAAACACACAGTCCAGTTATCAACCTGGAGACACTGTCGAGGTTTATGACGGTGAACAACAGGGTGTCATTGGAAAGGTCACTAGTGTCCAAAACGACATCGTCACCATGGATGTGACAGAAGGGGATCTTAGGGGGAAACGGATTGAGATACCTTCTAAAGGTTTGCGTAAGAAGTTTAGAGAAGGTGACCACGTCAAGGTTACAGGCGGAAGTAAATACAGAGATGAAGTAGGGATGGTTGTTAGAATGGTTGAGGACAAGGTCACTATCCTCAGTGATCTGAATATGAACGAAATCACAGTGTTTTCAAAGGATTTGACTGAGGCGAGCGATGCTGGTGGGATTAGTCAAACGGGTAAATACGACTTGCACGACTTGGTCCAGCTTGAGTATGTTCTTTTCCATCATCCCGAAACTTCGAACTTGTACTGATTTATCTCCAGCATGGCTACTGTAGCCTGCGTGACCAAAGTTGACCGCGATTCTCTCCGCGTACTCGATCAAAACGGCAACAGTCGCATGATAGTTCCCTCACAGATCTCAAATAAAATCAACAATCGTCGAAACGGAGTTGCAACGGACCGCAACAACTCTGAGATCCGTGTAGGTGATACTGTGAAAGAAGTTGCTGGAGAAACCCGTACTGGCGTAATTTTGCATATCTTTCGAGCTTTCGTATTTCTTCACAATCGTGAACAGGCCGAGAACTCGGGTGTCTTTGTGACCAGACAAAATGCTGTTGCCACGATCGTTGCCAAGGGTGGTCGAGTTGCCACACAGACTGGACCCGATCTTACAAAGATGAATCCAGCGCTTCAGAGAAATGGGAGACCTCAGAATGCGCCTATGGCTCCACCGCCAAAAATCGGGGGAAGGGATAGAACTATTGGACAGACCATTATTATTAGAATGGGACCCCAGAAAGGTCTTATGGGAATTGTAAAGGATGCCACGGACTTGCAGGCAAGGGTAGAGCTGCATACGAAAAATAAGACAATTTCTATTGACAAAGAGAAGTTGGGCTTCAAAGAGTATTCCTTCTACAACCCCCTCCCCAAGATGATCTAACTGACGAGATCTCTAGTCCAATCACTGGTACAATCCGTAGTTACCAGGAGTTCATCCGTCCAGGAGGTCGTGGTGACGGTGGCGGGCGTGGTGGTGGCGGAGACCGTGGTGGTCACGGGGGCTACGGTCCTCCCAGAGACCAGCCATCATGGGCCTCTCAAAGTGGCAGCCGTACACCTCAGGTTGACCACAGTGGTAGTCGCACACCTGCCTGGATGGCTGGTGGCTCCAGAACCCCGGCTTGGATGGCTGGTGGTGACGGTGGGCGTACACCCGCCTATGCGGCTGGAGGGAAAACACCTGCTTGGGGCATGGACGGCAGTCGCACATCATATGCCGGAAACCGCACTCCAGCGTAAGTTATTTCTTAGCGACGTATCTAGCACTGCTGAACACACCTAACATACTATTTAGTTGGAACCCATCCTCACGTACCCCTTATATTGGTGACTCGGAACGTAGCGCTTGGGACGCCGGCTCTAAGACGCCCGGCCGTCTCGATCCATTCATGGATGGCCCCTCCACATCTTCTTACAGTGCCCGCACACCTGGAGCCTATAATGCTGCCTCCCCTGATTTTGTTCCACCTTCATATTCATCAAAGGAGATGTCTGCACCTACACCTGGAAATCCTATGTCCGCGCCTACACCTAGTGCTATGTCGGCACCCACCCCAGGCCCAATGTCGGCGCCAACACCAAGGGACTCTGGCGGCGGATGGGCCGATACTGCACCTACACCTGCACCATACGGTGCCGCACCGACACCGGGAGCATCAGGATACGCGAGGGATCCCAGAGGTGGGTATTACCAAGGTGCCCCAACGCCAGCCGCAGGATATGGAAACCCCAGAACACCAGGCGTGTGGGCTGGCGATGATGATGAGGTCAGGTATGCGGAGCCGACCACACCTTAGTGTAACTTGTTTTTGCCTGTTGCGTGTAAGGCAGAGCGCGCATAGAAAAAGAGAAAACGTGATTTTGGGGGGATAATTAAGCTGCTCTTTTCCTTTTCTTTTTATGGATTCATGTATTTTTAAGTCTTCTTTACTTGGAATATTTCCCTCTCGTTTCTGTATGTACGAAACTCAAGCCTTTCTGCTTTCTTTTTTTTTTTAGCGAGAGCTTATAACTCCGTCATGAGTCATGATTCATCACTCGGGTGATTGGTTTGGTCTCGTGGGATGGCCAAGGGTAGGAATTTAGGACCCTTTGGGGGTATTTTACTTCTTACACCCCTTGCGTAGAGTGCTGCGTGACCGTTCGGCACGATATGGCCAAACACACTTCATACCACTATTGTGATCCACTCGGATCTAACTATATATACTGAGAGGGTGGTTGCGGGGGAGATAGGTTTTAGGTTGAAGCCTAGAAGACTGAGAGAAGGAAGGGGTAAAAACAGCACACGCAACTCAAAAAGAACATAGAATAGAGACTCTTCTCCCACCTAGTTGGTACTGGTCGCGATAAACCTGCCGTCGCCGCCGTTAGGCTGGGTCAAATGGGGTTCACACCAAAACCATGGTTTTTGGTGTGGTTTTGGGGACCCAAACACACTCAAGTTTATAAAACCTACCAGTGCCTCGGGATTGGATTGCGCAGGTTTATCACCCCCCGTACGCTTGCATATAGCCTTTACCGAGCGACATAGTCCTAAACCAACGGTGCAATGCCCGCGGCGTTCACCCTCACCTCACGTCTACTCTACTCGTACTTTGCTGTTTGTAAAAAATGATCGCTATTGCATGCTATAAAAATACGCGCAAAGTCCAAAATTTAGTACAGTATGCAATAGTGGTCCCCTTCACAGACGTCAGGACGAGTACTGGCGCACAGACGTTAGTTAGCCGGCGGGTGCGCTGTGTTTGGGGGGTGTTGTGCTTGCTTGCCTTTAAGGCAGGCCCATTATATCGATCTGGTCCGGGCTGTCGGTTGGGTTACACGTACATAATTTATCAAGAGATGGGGGGTCACTACACCTGTCTGTTGGCGTTTGGGGTGCTCTTTGCTGGTGGCCTGATTTTTTTTTTTTTTTTTATCCCAAAGGGGTTTTGTGTCTAGAGTATCAATGAGGAGGGGGTTTTAGTTGGCTCGGGCATAGTTAGTAGTAATTAAATAGTAGATGCTCCTTAAAGATGTATTAGCCTTGTATGGACACAGTTAGGATAATTTCCTAACGCTGTGTGTTGTGTTCACAATATTGAGTCTGGCAATGGATATAACTCTTGTTATATCTACCTCTAATACAGAAGGGGGGTTGGCTGCTCTTTGGTGACAATATTTTCCTTGGTAGAGAAGCAGTAATGGCACTATTACAGTAAGAATATATTTTCCTAGACTTGCCAATGATTGTTGAGGCTAGAGGAATCGAGTGATACACCATGTCTCTACATCCTTACCTAGCGTACAGCAGAGAAAGTAATTAGTATACAAGACGCTAATCAAAAATAACGCGTGGGGGATTGGTCTACTTGTACCCCACCTCTGGGTAGCTGCCAGTTTTTTTTTTTTTTTTCATAGAGGTCAAGTAGTCAATGATCGATGAAGCATGTTTTTCAGTGCACCCGCGAGACTTAGAGATAGAGAACATTGTATTGGATAAATAAATAACAGAGTTGTGGTATGATATCACTTTTGCTATCTACCGCGATTCATCAACGTCTCTTACCCTTCCCAAGCCTCTCATGCCACTTATTCCTCTTCTGTGACTTCGCGGCCGCCTCAGCCTCTGCAGGCGTCACCGTTCCTCCAGGAGCGAAACGGATCGTGTTAGGTGTCGGAAGGGTATACCATCCCTGTCCCAGGCAAAATAAAAAGAGTCAGCACAATGAAAAGATATCCAGAGAATTAAAGGGGGGGAAACCGCATACCTCAATAAGCTTCAGCTCGCAATCGACCGCCGACAACCAATCCGGGACCTCCTGCCTCCACTTCGTCATGAAGGATACGTAGAGCATATCGCCCTTACCCTTCAGGGCCCAGTCCTCCAGGACCAGTCTCCCGACCCACTCCATGAGTTTGTCCTCGATGATTGCCCTGTAGTCGCCGCCGAGCCCACGGCTGCCGCACATGCTGATCTCCGCGAGGACGGACTTGACGAGGCCGGGGACGCAGCGCCGGGGCTCTTCATCCTGCTCGTCCTCGTCCTCGTCCTCGTCCTTGCCGTGGGCCAAGGCGTAGTAGCGGTCGATGGCCTCGATGATGTCCTCGGGGAGGAACTTGCCGAGATCCACGCCGTCGTCAAACTCGTGGTAGTTGATCAGAGAGATGGCCTTGAGGGTCTCGAGGATTGTGGAGGGCAGCGGGCGGTAGGCGAAGCCCTCAGGGCAGTCGAAGCAGCAGAGGTTGGTCCAGGCGGCGTTGAACTCGGCGGGGGAGACGGGGAGGGATGAGAGGAGAGAGGTACGGGTGACGGGGGCGACGGACTCGGGGGGAGGGAACACGGGGACGCGCTCCAGGATAAGGGTAGTAGCATCACAGGTAGTGGGGATGAGCTCCATATAGCTGTTTACGGTGGAGACGACGTTGAGGTTTGTGTTGCTGGAGGAGGTGGGTTGGAGGAGGAGGATGGAGTTGGAGGAGTAGACTTGACGGAGGGAGTAGGTTTGGGTGGGAGTTGTGAGGACGGCGTGGTTGGTGGGGGGTTGGGTGCTGCTGCTGCTGCTGTCTGATGTTGGAGCGGAGGAAGCTTTGATATAGAGGCTGTGGGGAGGGGGTGGCTGTTAGCTATGAGTATATAATATAGGTATTTATATATAATTGTAGCTTTTAAGAGCTTAATTGGGAGAAGGGTTTGTTACGTGGGACGTGGGGAGTCATTGTTGGTTTTGAGTAGAGAGAGGACGGCGGGAGGAAGCTCAATCAAACGAATTGGAGAAAGGTTGTGAGAGAACGAAATAGGTATTCCTGTGTTGTTCTGCGTCATTGAGGTTTTTCTTTTTTTCTTTTTCTTTTTCGGATTTCGTTTGTATGTTCGTTTGTAGGCCCGTTTGCAGCAGGTCTGCTTGCAGGTGTTGGATCAAAAAATATATCGACCCGACTCGACTCGGGGAGACGTGATTTCCGTCACGACGCGATAAAGTGGAAAATGAAATGACAGGGACGTGAGTGAGGCTTATTAGCTGTATATATATATCTAAGTCTGTAGTTAATTGTTAGCAGAGCCGTCAAAGACTGTATATAATTCGTCCTAGCAGTTATAAGTCGAGAGTATTGATAAAACCCCAATTCAGACAGAGAACCGAATCTTTTAACGGCCGTTGAATTCAAACTCGACCGAGCTGTCAATGATCTTCCCCCCTATGATTATCGGTCTTGGCGCATATCTTGGCATTTTAGCGACATCACCAAAAAACCAACCACGCATCCTTTTGCACAAACATTCATTCAACCCTTCAGCAATCCCTCCCTCCCCCTCTCACCCCTCCCTCTCCCATTCTCCCCCCAGATAAACCTCTAAATAATGTCACTTTCAGCAAGCCTCAGTAAGGTTCTCCCAGCACCTCGTTATACCCCCGACGAATCAGCTCCCTCACGTCCTAATGGAGCCCGTATCCTCGGCGGTGGTGATGCAGAGCAAGCACAGCTAGTTCTCAAGGTGGGCTAAGCTCCCATCCCCACTTCCCCCTCAAAAAGCTAACCCGCATAGCAAAACGCACCTCCACCATACGGAAAGCGGTCGTCATGGCGTCCTAGATCTACCGATGACTTCAACGACGGTGGCGCATTCCCAGAGATCCCCATCGCGCAGTATCCACTCGACATGGGTCGCAAGGGCTCCTCAACAACATCAAAAGCCCTTTCCCTGCAGGTGGACTCGGACGGAAAGATCAAGTACGATGCTATCGCGCGCCAGGGTCACAACAGCTCGAGAATTGTCCACGCGTCGTTCAAGGACCTGATCCCGCTGCGGCAACGCGCCGACGTTGGTGAGATCTCGTTGGAGCGCCCGTCAGAGGAGGATGTAAAGGCAACGACGGAAAAGACAAAGGCTGCGCTGGCCGCCCTCGTGTCTGGTGCTGTCGCCGCACAGAAGCCAAAGACGATAAAAGGCACGAACAGGAAGGAGGCGCAGTATGTCCGATATACTCCTAGTAACCAGGTCGGAGATACCACAAAGCGGTCGGACAAGATCATCAAGATCGTTGAGCGCCAGCAGGACCCTATGGAGCCACCAAAATTCAAGCACAAGAAGATTCCCCGGGGACCGCCTAGTCCCCCGCCGCCGGTCATGCACTCGCCGCCGAGGAAACTGACAGCAGCGGACCAAGAGGCGTGGACTATACCCCCGCCCGTGTCCAACTGGAAGAATCCCAAGGGTTACACTGTCCCGCTTGATAAGCGTCTGGCAGCCGACGGAAGAGGTCTCCAGGACGTAACCATCAACGACAAGTTCGCTCAGTTCGCCGAGGCCCTCTTCACGGCGGACCGCCACGCCCGAGAGGAAGTCAAGCAGCGCGCCCTGATGCAGCAGAAGCTCGCCGAGAAGGAGAAGATGCAGAAAGAGGAGAACCTCCGCGCGCTCGCACAGAAGGCCCGCGAGGATGCTACCCGTGGCCGCAGCCGCACGCGGTCCCGGTCCGGCTCCGTAGACTCCCGCTCAACAGCCTCATCACGCAGCCGGTCGTCTTCGCGCGGGTCAGACACATCAAGTGCTGCTGCGCGGTCAGCCATGCGTGCTGAGCGGCGGCGCGAGGCGGAGCGCGAGCTGCGCATGAAGCGCATGGGTACCGAGCGGAAGATTGCGCTGCTGGCCCGCGAGCAGGGCAGAGACATTGGTGAGAAGATTGCGCTGGGGTTGGCGAAGCCAACGCAGAGCCAGGAGACGATGTGGGATAGTCGATTGTTCAACCAGAGCAGTGGGTTCGATGTGGGCTTCAATGAGGACCAGCCCTACGATAAGCCGTTGTTTGCCGCGCAGGAGGCCGCGAATAGTATCTACCGCCCGAAGGTCTCGGTCGAGGACGACGAGGACGCGGCGGAGGGCGAGATGGAGAGGATCAAGAAGAGCGGGCGCTTCGAGGTGCTGGGGAGAGCGGCACAGGGGTTCAAGGGGAGCGGAGATCAGGAGGTGAGTTTTTATCATATATATATACACTACACCCTGAATGCTTGAAAGATCTAATTAGTGCGTCTTTTGTCTAGGCTCGCGACGGCCCCGTCCAGTTTGAAAAAGACACCGCCGACCCCTTCGGTGTGGAGGCGTTCGTGAAGGCGGCCGGCGAAAAAGCGGGACAGAAGCACGGCCTGCAGGAGAGGGAAAGGTCCCCTGCGGGTGGTGCGGCAAAAAGACATAGGAATGCTAATTATGATTAAGATTTTTTTCTTTTTTTTTTTTTTGGTTCTGGTTGCGGATGAAGAGAAAGAAAGGAAAAGAAATGTTTATTGCTTTTTTTATGGATACTGTTTTTTTTTTTGCTGTATACTATTTTTTTTTTTACCTCCTTGTTTTTTTCTTTTCTTACTTAAAGTACTAACTACTACATCTTAACTATTACCTTACCTTACCATCACCTCACCTCATGAGTCGATCAGTGTTTGCGGCGGCCTCTGTGACCTACCACAACAGGCCGTGGACTAAAACTACCAACACAAACCAACCCTGTTGTAGTGCAGACAGGACGAGTGACATGCCATGATCCCGTCCGCTATATGACGGGTCTATATATGTGTGTAACCATATAACCCCCACGCGCCGCCGCGGAAAGCGGTGGCAGGCCTCTACGGCGGGTGGGCGTGGGTGTGAATATTGTACATGTATGGTATTTACAGCAGTCCTCCCCCCCCCAGCTGCGACTCACCTGGGGGTTGGTAGGTGGAGGGATAAGCAGAGGGATGTATCTATGTGCGGTGTGCAGTGTGGGTAAGGGCGGGCAGGTAGTAGTGCGTATAGCGAGCGAGTGATGGGTCGTGATTGAGCACATGGCTTCACTCGGGGAGGGCTCTGCTCATGAGCTTTAGGTATTAGTTTGATGGACTAGCTATATATGTAATGTAATGTAATGTATTGTAAAATTTACTACAAAACTACTACAAAGCTACAAAGCTACATGTCCCAATTCTCACCTCCCTCAAAAAACAAACAACAAAAGCGCCCCCGTCCCTACAACCACACCACCCTACCTCTTCCCCCTAATCTCCTCCAAACACCTCTTGCGGTTCTCCCCATCCTGAAACAGTGCACAAACCAGCTCGCACAGCTCCTCGGCCGCAAACTCAGCCACCAGGCCCTCCCTCCACAGATAGCAGATGTCGGCCATGCTACTCTCGAGGACCTGCTGGAGGGCACGGAACTTTATCCACGGCGCGCAGTAGACAGCCACCATGCTGACGCCGCCGGGAGAGACGGGGAAGAGGGGTTCCACGCCGGCCGCAAGCTGCTCGCAGAGCGCTGCGAGGCGCTCGCTCTCGGACGCGGCGATGTCGGCGATGTCTTCAATGTCCGAGACGAGGCGGGCGCACACGGTTGCCAGGAGGGAGCCGAGGGATTGGGAGAGCGCCGAGTGGGACAGGATCGATGACCATACGGTGTGTAGTTGGGTGACGTGGGCGAGGGTGGATGTGATTGCTGTGGTGCATGCGGTGGACTGCGGGTAGGTTGTGCTGTTGACGAAGCCCTGCGCGGAGTCAAGGTAGTCGGTGAGGATTGTGCGTTGGCTGTGGAGCTCGCGGCTGTAGGTACGCTTGCCGAAGGTGGTGGTGAGGGCGATGTCGGATGCGGGGACGGTGGGCGGGAGGAGGGAGGTCAGCCGTGTGCAGTCGTTGTATAGGTACATGAGGGCGCCCGGGTGGTGGGTGTAGTGGAGGGGGGCGAGGGCGCGGTAGGCGGCGAGGAGGAGCGGGGGGATGGTGTGTAGGTCTGCGGCGGCGTGGGTGATGGCGTTGCGCGGGAGGTGGGTAAGTGTAGTGGACTCATTGTTGAGGGTGGTAATGAGGGCGAGGATGGAGTCGGGGATCGAGGTGATTGTGTATGTCTCTTTGAGGGTGACGTCTTTGGATGTGGCTTGCGGAGGGGAGGCACTGTGCGCGGATTCGCTGGTGGTCGGCGTGTAGTCTGCGGTCTTTGGGGTCGAGGGCACAGCGGGCTCGTCGTCGTCCCCCCACTCACCCCAGTCGAGCTCCTCTTCGGGTGCAGCGGCGGCCGGCGCAGGGGGCGTTTCCTGCTGCTGCTGCTGAGGTGGGGGCGGCGGGTTCTCAGCTTCTGGCACGGGGTCGTCGATGTCGAGATCCTCGTCGAGTCCCCAGCCACTGGCGTCGTCATCGTCGTCCTCGACCGACATGTTGAGGCCCTTTGCAACCTCCTTTGCTACCGCCTGCGTCTCCTCCTCCTCCTTCCAGTCCTCATTCCATGCACTGTTGCCGACAGAGCCCTTGCGCTCGTGCTTTGGGGGGACTGAGACCTTCTGGGTCTCTGAGCGTTCGACGACCTTTGTCTCGCGGATTCCCTGTGCAACGGTCTGCCGCAGCTTGTCGAGGCAGGCCTCCTTGCGCTTTGCGAGCCAGACACGGGGGGCACGGTCGACCCATTCGCGCAGCTCACTGTCGCGCGTCCAGCAGATGGATTGGAGGTGGTCCTCGAAGCGGCGGGTCTCCGAAAGGAGGGCCTCGAACTCGGGGAGGTGGTTGAGGGAGCTGGGGACGGAGTGGGAGAGAGTGGTGGAGATGAGGCGAGTGACGAGGCTGGAGACCAGGATACGGGAGAGGGGGGAAGTCACGACCGAGGGGAGCTGGGCGTGAAGAAAGTCGATGATGAGGCGGAGATCGGCGAACATGAGTGAGACGCTGAGGTCAGTGCTGTGGCCCGTGATGCGGAGGGTGTCACCGGAGACTGTGAAGGAGGGGGCATGGGTGCGCCGGATGTCGAGGAGGGGGATTATGAGGAGGGTGTCAAGTTGCTGGTGTAGATGGTCTACTTTGCTATCGAGGAGGGTGAGAGCTTGGAGGGCTTCAACAACGATGGTGCTAGATATTACGGAGTCGCCCTCTATGGTGTGGCCAGTCCGTCAACATACCAAACAGGTAGAAGGAGGAGAGAAAAGAGGCCCCCCACCTGTGATTTCCCGGCGAATGCGTAACTCGCCTTCCTCCTTCCGTATACACACAACCTCTGTCCACCCCCACTGGACCCTCTCCATGACCCTCTTCCTCAATCCCGCTGCTCGCTCCCTCATCAGCTCCACGACGATAGTCTCGCCCTTCATCTCGGCCAGGGCCCTCTCGGCGCCCCCCAGGACCACCACAGCCTGTGCCAGCTCCCCGCCAGCACTCAAGGCCTCCACCTGACCCAGCGTCGAATTTATCATCTGCAGCAGTCCCAGACGCCCCAACAGCTCATCGTTGAACCGTATCTCGCTCTCGAGGAACCTTTGCTGTGCCTCTGCATCTTCCAGCTCCTTCTCTAGCGCCTCTTCCTGCGCTGCGAGCTCTAGTATGCTGTCGGCCTTGGCGTTGGACGCCTCGATGTCATCTTGGAGCCGTCGGGCTTGCAGGATCCAGGAGTCGAGCTCTGGGGCGTTTGCACGGCTGACCTTCCGGATCTCTTTCTACATATCCAATCCCATCAGCACAGTGATACTCTGGATGGAGGGGAGGGCCACTCGTTATAGTGGGAGCAGACACACATTGACCTCCTCTCGCGCCTTCTCTAGGTATTCCACAATCTCTGGGAGCGCATCGGCGGGCAGTGAGGCGCTGTAGACTTCATCCAAGTCGGGGTATGTTCCATCGACGACGGAGGTATGAACTGCGTGAGCGAGCTGCTGTGCTGTCACCGTCATCTGTTTTTTTCGTTTTCGTAAACCTTTGTTTCCCGTTTCTTTGATTATTGAAACACCAGAGGGGTGATGGTGTGTGTGTATGCGTGTGTGTGTGGTGGGGGAGCTTTTTGGAAGCTATCGATAACTTTAGACCAGATCATCATCGTCATGCATGTTCGCAACCCTAACCCTGGAGAGACTCTGATGTCATTGGAAGCAACGACAGTTTGTCATTGACATACCCACGCATACATACATCTGGTACATCAGGGCACGGCTAGCGCCAAGGCCTTATTTCACGGCTGGAACGAATTAGGCGGGTATTCCACTACGGTATTTACACATAAGTTAATCAGAATCCCCTTCTGGGCACCATGCAGCTCTAGATACGGTCGATACTCTACAAGATATGGTCTTATAGAACATCAATTGCAATAATCTAGTCTCTACTATGGGTAACGACTCGGTGATTGCATTCATGGGGATTGCTCAGTTTGGATAGGTACATGGAGGTATCTACTCTACACTACATGTAGGTACTGTAAGGTACACTTCTGGATATCGCAGAGGCTGAATGCAGTGTCACGTGCGTGTTTACCCTGTCGGTTCATGTGCCAAGACACGACGTGACAACATACTCGAATTCTCCTGAGCTTTCGATCATTTCCACTTTTCATCACCAAACACCACACATCACAACCTCAACATCACCTCCTCACCACCGCCATCACCAGACTCTCACCGCCAGACAAATACAGACCTTTCCCTTGTTTACACCAAACGTCACGATGTCGTACCCCCCGCCACCTGGTACTTCCTCCTCCTCCTCCCTGCCACCGCGCCCGCCCCCCCCCGTTCGAACATACCAGCCCCCCCCCACAGCCCCCACCTTCTCCGGCTTCCGTCCACGCTCCCTCGCTGCTCCCTCCCCCATAATCTCTGCGCCTCAGCACCACACCTACCAACAGCCCACCTACCAACAACAAAGCTACCCCGGCGCCGTCTCCGTCTCCGCCTCCGCTTACGCCACCCCCAGCTACAGCGCGCCCACAACCACCAATGCTGCCCCCCACATCATCAACCCCTTCCCCATCCCGCAGCCCGCCACATCCTACCGCCGTAGCGACCCCCGTTACCCCGACCTCGACCCCGAGCTGCAAGCCCAGATCGCCCAGCAGCAATCCATCTACGACCCCGCTGCACGGGCCGCGGCCACCACCACAGGCGCCTCCGGCACCTCCCTCAAGCCCTCCGACAGCGAGTACCCCAAGCCCTCCGCGGGCGGCGGCGGCACCAACGCCAACAACAAGAACGCGCCGACGGTGCTGCGCCAGGGCGGCGGCCAGACATGGACGGACGGGACGCTGCTCGAGTGGGACCCCAGCCACTTCCGGCTGTTTGTGGGCAACCTGGCCGGCGAGGTCACGGACGACTCGCTGCTAAAGGCCTTTGCAAAGTACCCGAGCGTGCAGAAGGCGCGCGTGATCCGCGACAAGCGGACCACCAAGAGTAAGGGCTACGGGTTCGTGGCCTTCTCGGACGGGGACGAGTATTTCCGTGCGGCCAGGGAGATGAATGGGAAGTATATCGGCTCCCACCCCGTGCTGCTCAAGAGGAGCAACACGGAGATCAAGCCGGTGGTGCTGGGGCAGGGGAGGAAGGGGAAGGAGGGCGTGATGGGGGGCCGCGTCGAGAAGAAGAAGAAGAAGAAGGGAAAGGGGGAGGAGAGGAATGTGCTTGGCTAGAAGGGGATGGTGGCCCCCCTTTTTTAAAAAAATAAATGGCAATTAATTGCGACGGTTCGTTGGGAGCTGGGCTCGTATCACCCTGGCTCGTCTTACGTCCCTTTTTTCTTTCTCTTTCTCTTTTCTTTTTTTCTTTTTTCATTCTTCTTTTCGGCCGTTTCTTGGCCTTTTTTTCCGTTCTTGCTGATTGCTGATCTAGGCGTGAGGAGGGGGAGGGAGGGAGGGAAGGAAGAGGGGGTAAGTTTGGGGGCGTTATACCCTTTTGCTCCCTACGATTAGTGGTGGGCGTAGACGTTTTTTGTTTTTTGTAAGTAGCTAGATTTAAGAAAGAAAAGAAGCAGAATAATAAATAGCAATTCTCTAGTGTAGTTTCCTGTGTAGTTATCATTGACCTTGCTATCGGATCAGAGTATCATAAATTGATTATTATATGGCGCATCACAACACAACAAAATTCTCCTCTGCTCTACTCGACTCTGCTCGACTCTTCTCTTCCCCCCATCCAATGACATACATTCAATAAGAACAACCTCCACTCTCCGGCTTAAATAAATAAATATAGATACAAGTGCATATACAGGGTTAGGTTTGACGCGGCTCTCCCTATCGCTCACCCCTGTCCTATCTCCGTATCTATAATCAATTGTCCGTCAGTCAGTCAGTCTGTCTCGCACCCCGCGCCCCCCCCACCAATAGCCAATAACCAACCCGCAATGACCGCACCCCCAGACGCAACCCATCTCACCAGCTGGGAGGAGGCATTCCAGCAGTACCCCATCCCCACCGTCCGCGTGCTCGAGCGCCAGCTGCAGACGGAGCTTTCCGCGAACAAAGAGAAGCTGCGGGGCCTGGTCGGGTAAATATACATCCATTCTCCCCGCGTGAAAACCCCACTGGCTGATTGGTTGGGTGTAGAGAGAGCTACAGAGACCTCCTGAGGACCGCGGAGCGGATCGTGGAGATGGACCGCGACGCGCAGAGGGTCGAGGGGTGTCTGGCCGAGGCGTCGCGCACGTGTAGCGCAAAGCTGCTGGAGAGGAAGGCGCGGAATCTGAAGATGTTTGAGGAGCGGGTTGGCGCTGAGGGTGGGTGTTTTTCTTCTGTTTCCCCCTTATAGATGGGGAGGTGGGTGGGACTGACGGCCTGCTTCGATAGATCGGGAAAAGTATGTGTTTGCGGCGCAGCTGGCGGTGCTCGGGAGCTGTCCGGGAGTCGTCGGGAGACTGCTGCAGAGGGACGACGGCGGTGAGAATTGTCTCAGGGCTACAAAGGTGTTTGTGGTAATGAGATTGCTGCTCAAGAGCTTACTACAGAAGGTGGGTTTTTTTTATGCCGGCGATCATTGACACCCCCCCCCCCCCCACACCATGGAAGTGGTGAGCGATCATTGACCCATATATCTAGGGACCGCCCACCGTTCCGCTCCTAGAATCACTCAAGAACCAGCGCGCAGCCCTCACGACGCACCTCACGACACACATCGACCACCTCCTCACCACGGCGACCCCCCACCTCACCACGGTCCTCACCTCCTACTCCCTCCTCAAGACCTCCCCCCCCTCGGACGTTCTCCGCCACTTCCTCTTCATCCGGTCCTCCGCCATCAGCAGCCTGCTAAGCGAACACACGCCCGCGGCCACCCTCGCCGCCCTAACCCTCTACAACCAGACGCTGTCCCACGCGGACGCCCTGTTCCCAAAGCGCCTCAGCGACACGCTGGCGCTGCTCAAGTCGCGCCCGCTCCTCGCAGACCCGGACCTGGCGGCCGCCGCGCCCGACCTGGCGCTCGACACCAACGCGCGCTGGCTGCCCGACGAGATCGCGGGCTTCGTGCCCTGGGTGCGCCACGACGACCTGGAGCGCGCGCGCGCCGTGGACCTGGTGGGCGCGTGGGCTGAGCGCGAGCTGCTGCTGCTCAATGAGGGCCTTGAGACGGCGCTGGCGGGCATGGATGAGCTCGACGCGATCGTGGAGCTGCGGGCGGGGGTGCTGGCGCTGTGGCGCGCGGGGAGCCGCGGGAGGAGGGCGTTCACCGGCGGGGGCGGGGGTGACGACGGCGCAGCGGCAAGCGAGCGCTTTAGGGAGCTGGTGGGCGCCAGGGTGACGGCGGTGCTGCGCGAAAAGTGTAGGGCGCTTGCGGAGGTTGGGGTCAAGATTGAGGAGGAGCTGCGGAACGATAGCGGTGCTCTTGAAGGTTTGATATCAATGATCGTTCTGCGGGTTTTTTTATTTTTGGTATATATGCTAACTATCAACAACAGACTCAACAAGCCTATGGGACCCGCACCTACTCACCATCCCCCTCACCGCCGGCGGCGCCCTCTTCAAAGAAAGCGTGCAGTCCCGCGTCCACGGCAAAAACACCGCCATCAAGTCCTTCCGCACCCGCTACGACGCCTTCCTCTCCTCCATCGCCTCCGCAACCAACACCCTCCACACCCTCCGCACCCCCCCCACCACCCCCAGCACCCCCCCAGAAGACGACGACGACGACTTCGACGCCGAGGAGCAGCGCGCCCAAGAAGCCCTCGAGGACTCCCTCATCGCCGAGACCGAGCTCCGCACCTCCTCGACACCTCCTACCACACGCTCGAAACCCACCTCGAAACCCTCGTCGACGCCTCCCCGCCACCCCACCACCACACCTTCCTCCTGCGCACGCTCCGCCAGACCCGCCAACACCCAGACCCGCTCCTCCTCCCCTGGTTCGGCGCCGCGCTGATCCCCCGCCTGCACGGCGCCGCCGCGGCCGCCGTCTCCCGCCCACCCCTGCACGCCATGGCGCGCCTCCTCTCGCAGCGCAAGTGGAGCGGCACGCTGGCGTCGCGCGCCCTCTGGGAGGGCGCCCCGCCCCTCCCCGCCCAGCCCAGCCCCCTCGTGTTTAAGTTCCTCCACGAGCTCGTCGCGCGCATGCACGCCGCCGGCGACGACGTGTGGACGCCCGCGGCCGTCAGGTGCGTCAAGGGGCGGGCGTGCCAGGAGCTGTGGGCCGCGCTCGAGCGCGTCCTGGCCGGAAGGGAGATTGCGCCCGCCGGGGGGGAGGCGGAGGCGGACAGCAGCCGCGTCATTGGCATGGATTGGGCCGTGCAGCTGCTCTTTGACGCGCTGTATCTGGATGAGGCGTTGCAGCGCAAGGGCGCCAATGCGCGCACGTCTGGCATTTCCTCGCTCGCTGGGAAGATCGAGGCTGCTATCGGGATACGGGTATTCCCCTCCCCCCCCCCCCTTGGTGGTTGACTGACTGACTGATGGGTGGTAGTTGGGCTTTGATGAGGAGCTGCGGAGGCGGCTGGAGGGCGGGGCGAGGGAGTACTGGAAGAGGACTTGTTTGCTGTTTGGGTTGCTGGCGTGAGTGTCTTTTCTTTTTTTCTGTCTGTCTTTGGGTTTGAGCGGTGCGGTGGGGAGGGAATGGGGGTTGGTTTGTGTTTCTTTTCGTGGGCTGCTGACTACTGCTACTACTACAATACAATAAAGTGCATTTTTTGCTGGTCCAGCTGTTTGATATTGAGGTGATGTGATAGAGTATTTTGTGTTTTGTATTACATGACTGGCTGAGTGGCTGGCCAGACGTCAAGCCGCCATAAGTATCATTAAAGAAGGAAAGAAAAAGACCGCGAGTAAAAAGAATAGGAGTAAAGACACGATAAAAAAAAAAAAAACTCCATCTATGCAAAAAGAAAAAAACTAAAAAAAACTAAACTACATCCACAAAGTTAGCCATCGGATCCTCCGCCAGCCTCCTCTGCTTCCTAAACACCTCCATGTCCTCCTCCGTCACGCCGTCCCTCATGGCCGCCACCTTCCTCTTCCCCTTCTCCGTGATGGACTCGCCCCGTTCCTCTTCCTTTTCCTCCTCCTTTTCCTCCTCCCCCTCCCTCACCTCCACCTCGACCTCCTGGGGTTTCCGCGGCGCACTCGGGTCCACCAGTCCCAGCCTCATGCCCTCAGCCACCTCGGCGGCCCTGATGCCCTCCTCGCCCGTGCAGTAGCTGTTCCTGACGGACGAGCGACAGCACTTGTACGCCCACCTGCCCGCGGCCCACCACGACCCCCACACGGCCGTGTGGTTGTTGACCATGACGTCCTCCTTGTACTTGCTCCTGGGCACGGCCTTGACAGCGCCCTTTACGGCGCCGTCCGGCGTATACTCGACGTACCTCTCCTCGACCTCGACGAGGTCGAGCGGGCGGGCATCGAGGTGCTCGGCGCCGCCGTACCGCTCCAAGAGCACCTTGCGCTGGCGGTCGCGGCGGTCGGCGGCTTCGGCCGCCGCGCGCCGCTTCAGCGCCTCGGCCTCGGTCGGGTTGGCCTGCAGGTGCATCTTTGACTTGTCGCCGCGCTCGCGCGTCTCCCATGCTGTGCGCTGGAGCTTCTCGAACTCGGCCGCGTCGCCGGACGAGCGCATGAAGTTGTCTTCGGCGACGAGGGCGGCGGCCTGGTCGCTCGTGGCGCCGCGGTCAACCATTGTCCGTGTCTTTGGGTCGTACTTGGCCGAGTCGAGGTCGAGGTTGAGGAGGTACTTTGCCGTGTCCTCGCGGATGCGCAGGTTGCGGGTGCTGATGCGGTTGGCCGCGTCGTAGCCTTGGCCGGGGAGCTCGCTCTCCTCGGCGTACTTGTCGTCCGTGTCTGCGTCTGCGTCGGGGGTGGCAGCGGCGGCGGCAGCGGCAGCAGCAGTGGAGTCCTGGCGGAGGGCAGACTCCATGCGGAGGTGGTCCTCGACGACGCGCTGGTGCTCGCGGGCGTCATAGCCGTTCCAGCGGTCGCGCTTGCCGTCCCAGCCGAGCTCGAGCTCCTGGATGGCCTCGTCGGCCTGGATGTCCTTGCCTGTCCAGCGGGCGCCGAGCTTGCGCGGGCGCGAGAGGCAGGCCTTTGTGGCGTGGGTCATGGCGCCGCAGTTCTCGCAGGCGCCCTTGCGGTACTTTGTTGCGCGGGTGGTTTTGGCGCCGCGGTCGTACCATTTCTGGGTGCTGAGGGTGTCGGCGGCGGGCTTCTGCAGGCGCTGATGCTCGACTGCGGGGTGTTAGCTGGGGGAGGGAGGGGGAGAGGGGAGGGGAGAGGAAGAGGGGAGGGGGAGGGGAGGGGGAGAGAACGCACGGTAGTCGCCTTCGGTGTTTGTGTTGTGGTCGACGTAGAAGGGGCGTTTGGCAATGAAGTGGGGGATGTACTCGTTCTTTGCCTGCTTCTCGGGGTTGTGCTTGAGGGAGGAGGAGGAGGAGGACATTGCTGGTGTTTCTTCGTTCCTTCTCGTAGATGTGAGTGTGTGGTGTAGATGTGAATGTGTGGTGTAGAGTTGTGATGCTGAGGTTGAGCAGAGCAGAGTCTGGTCGAGAGATGATGATTGACGACGATGCTTGAAGCTGGCGATGTTGCGGGTGAGGTTGGGGTCTTGGCGCCAAGACAGGCCGATGCAGTGGCGTTTGAGTCTTTTGACGGATTTCTCTGCGGGCTGGAGGGATTGTGTTTGATGCTGTATTGGGTATTGTACTGGGTATTGTATTGGGTATTGTATTTAATTGTATTGGATATTGTATTTGATATTGTATTTGATATCGTATTTGATATCGTATTGGATATAGACACAGGAGAGAGAGAGAGAGAGAGACATCGGTAGAGATGCATGTAAATCAACTGTGGGCGGGCCTTTTACTCCCGGACCAAGCAGACCGCAGAACGCCCCACGCAACCAAACCCGCAGCCAAAATCATTGCCATCAACACCACAAATTCATCGTCAATGGCAGTGCATAATCCTCACAGCCTCCACAAATGAACCTCTACCGCTCCCTTCCTCTCCTTCTCCTGCCACGCCCCCAGCTCTTTCCTCTCCTCCGCCGCCCAATTGCACGCCGCAGCACCCCCATGACTCACCAGTCATCCCCATCCCCCACTCCCCCCCCCACCAAACGCCGCTGCCTGCACACCACCCCCACCATGTCGACCACCGCCCCGCGCATCGAGCTGACCCCCACCGAAGAGACGGTCCGCCGCCTCCTCCTCGACGTCTCCGCCGAGATCGACACCTACAACCGCACGACCGGCGCCCGCAACAAGGACCCCGTGCTCCTCCGCTTCACGGGCGGATGGGTGCGCGACAAGCTCCTCGGCATCCCCAGCCACGACATCGACGTCGGCATCAGCCGCATGACGGGCTACAACTTTGGCCTCTACCTGGCCGACTTCCTCCAGCGCCACTACGACAGCTACGGCATCGAGCCCGGCGCCGTCCACCGCATCGAGAGCAACCCCGAGAAGAGCAAGCATCTCGAGACCGCAACCATGAAGATCCTGGGCCTCGACATCGACCTGGTCAACCTCAGGAGCGAGGTGTACAAGGGGGACTCGAGGGTGCCCATCATGGTATGCTATGCCGTGCTCCGCCGTGCCGGATGCAGAGGATGCTGATGTGCGCGCACAGGAGTTTGGCACGCCCGAGCAGGACGCCCTCCGCCGCGACTGCACCGTCAACGCCCTCTTCTACAACCTGCACACGCGCCGCGTCGAGGACTTTACGCAGCACGGGCTCGAGGACATGCGCAACAAGATCATCCGCACGCCGCTGCCGCCGCACGAGACCTTTGACGACGACCCGCTGCGGATCCTGCGCCTGATCAGGTTCAGCTCCAGACTGGGGTTCGAGATTGTCCCCGAGGCCAAGGAGGCAATGAGGCTGCCGGATATCAATGTAGGTTATCTATGGACAATAGCTGGGTTGAGACATGGTTTATCACTCGCCCTACACCCACCCACCCGTCATGATCACCCCCCCCCCCCACTTCTACTCACTAACGCCCGCAGGACGCCCTCCGCCACAAAATCTCGCGCGAGCGCATCGGCGACGAGCTCCACAAAATGTTTGTCGGCCCCTCGCCCGACACCTCCCTAACCCTGATCCACCAAAACTCGCTCTACAAAACCATCTTTGCGCCCCCCGACCTGACGCCGCCGCCCGAGCTCCCCCTCTCTATCCTCCCGCGGGCCCTCGCCGCAACCCGCCACCTGCACACCCTCCCATCACACAAGCCACTCGTGCCCACCCAGCACGACACCTACCTCACCTGGCTCCTCGCCGCGCTCTCCCCCTGGCAAGACATTGTCCTCCCCGCCGCCGCCGGCAACAAGAAAGCGCCGCCCCCCGCCGACAACACCAACAGCAAAAAGAAAGCGCCGCCCCCCGCCGACAACAAGAAAGCGCCGCACCCCGCCGCGGCCGTCGCCGCCCGCGAAGGCCTCAAGCTCATCAACCGCACCACCGACATCGTAGCGCGCGCATTCCGCTTCCTGCCCGCTGTGCGCGCCATGGTGGCCACCGCCGAAGGCGCCCGCGGCCCGGCCCGCGTGGGCATGTTTGTGAAGGAGCTTGGCGCGAGCTGGCGCAGCTCTCTGTGGGCCAGCGAGATGCTGGAGCTGGCAAAGGCGTGGCCGGAGGACGGCGGGGACGCCCCTTGTATGTTACCCCCCCCCTCCCTCCCCCGGGAGTGTGATGCTGACTGGTGGTGGTAGCCCCGGAGTGTGTAGAGATCATCTCGCGGTACGAGGCGCTCACGGCCCGGATCGTGGAGCTGGGGATGGAGGAGGCGTATCTGGTGAAGCCGCTCATAGACGTACCCCCCCCTGAGTGAGTGAGTGACTGAGTGAGTGACTGACTGGAACAGGGAAACGAGCTGGTCGCGATCATGGGGCGGCCGCGCGGGCCGTGGGTGTCGAAGGCGCTGCCCAGGATCATAGAGTGGCAGTGGGCGAACCCCGGCGCGGGGAAGGAGCAGGCGCTCGAGTGGGTCAAGGCGCAGAGGGGCGCGCTGTAGTAATTGGGAGGATGTTTCTTTCTTTCTTTTTTTTTTGTTGCTTTTTCGGGGTTTTGTATTGTAGAATCGAGTGGGTGGCAGGTTGCGTGGGTACTGTTCTTGTGTCTGTCTGGAAAACCCATTATATCAACAGAGGCCGCACCCTTTACTGCGACGCACCGGCGCGCTGTGGCGGCGCACACAAGTACATGTAAACCTACTAGTAGCCCCCGTTTGTGCCCGTCACGGGGCATCACTCGAGCTGTGCCATCTATTCTTACGCCCCTCCGTCGCGGGGTTGGGGACATGGCAGCGCCGGGCAAACAGAAACAGGTCCTTAAGATACTCTCATGCGCACAGTGGGAAATCACTGCTATGTACGGTCTGTGGGGCCTCACTTTATCTACGTGTATGTCTCTATGTCTCTGTGTATCTATGTATCTATCTACAACAACAGGGCGTAGTAACGCTGCTGGACACAGTTGGGACCCTCCATACACACACACGAGGGCAAGCAAAACGCCCCCCCCCCCTCTCCCTTCAAAGCCACGCATACCATATCAGCGAAACACACCAAAAAGGTCCAAAACCCCCCAGCGAGCGGGCAGTCAACAGTTGTAGTTTCCAACCAGCCAAGGTCCGCTCAGGCTATGTACACACACATGTCTCCCCCGCCGCTCGGTCCTGCCATGCACCGAGGGCTGCGGCGGGGATTGTCCTTATATACAAAGCAGCCCCCGTGAAAGCGCGAAAGCGAAACACACATACGCAGCAACAGGGTCCCCGTGCGTGCACTACACCACTCCTTCTACTACCTCGAACATGTGCGTCTTTTCGCCCTGTTCAGCTTCGTGTGGTGGTTGGTTTGGCCCTTGGGGAGGGGCTTTACATGTGCTTGTAGGCAGCCAGAGGGTTGGTGGGGTTTAGTCCAAGATAACGTAGACCACCCTGTTGGCTACAACAGCATCTTCTGCAACGGGGTCAACGGCGGTGATGATGCATGGTCATGAACTCTCACTCGGTCTGCCAAGCCCGCCCCCTCGGGTTGGTGGAGTCCATAAGAGAAGAGGGTGTCAATGCTGGACCGCGGGAGGGCGGCTTGACCCCCCGGACGTATCATGCATACGCGGTTTGTCCACCGTTCAGTTAAGACGTTAAAAAAAATAACTCGCTATGTATGTACTTTACACCCGCAGGAAAAAGTGAGAAGCGTGACATCCCAGACCTGCAATACAACCCCACGACGAGTATTGCATAGCCATGTCTGTTGACAAGTCTGGAAAGTGGATAGTGGGGCTACATGTACTCTAAATGAAGACATAAAGGTTATTGAAGCCCAAGCTAGCTGGAAAGGGGAAATGTATACAAAAATCATTGACAGCATGCCAAAGAAATTAATTGCAGCAGTAGGAAAGGGCTAGCTAGTGAGATTGTAAAAAGTGGTGAATACAGTTTAGAGGCTATTCTGTATTTTGTTGTTTAGTTATATTGGGTTGCACCCGCTGTCTTCCTGCGGGTGTACCAGACCTCCGCGGGTGTCACACCGCATAAACGCAACGGCTATGCATCAGATATAAGGGCGGTATGTGCATACTTTTTCCAGATACTGCCGACCCATCAACCGCGAAGGGCAATCCACCGAAAATTTCTCAACAGCTACATGTATATATGTATCCACTGGTTCCTGAAGGTGTCGCCGCGGTCTCGGGTTCCATGAGGTCTCAATACACTACCACATACCACACACATTGTAATTCTCACACAACATCCACCTGGGCTCCGTCCTTGTGGGTACTAATGTGCCCAGTGATGACCTAACCTGTTTCTTCTCTTTGGGGACGGCCTGGTGCCTGAGGATCGCTATTTTGACGTCGGGAGTATAATATAGATCCGTAGGTCGACCACATTCCCGGTGCGCAAGCACCCAAGTGAAAGCATAGCACTTAACCTTGCGGGGGGGATACATAGACAACAACGGCTGGCCGGGACGGTAAGGACTACACTATATGTAGTTGGTATGGGCTGTGTTCAATATGGCGCCGGCTACTCACCATGTGGCTAAGGTCTGTCAGCCGAGTTTGGTGGGGTCAATGATTGGTTTGTTACTTTGCGATAACGAGGAGGACTGCGGAATTATGTATGTGCTACGGGCCATGACCAAGAATGTCTCCTCCAACCCTTTCTCCCCAGTCATTGTTATATCGCTCTGAATATAAAAATTGCTAGATGTAATTAATTGCATGCTACTATCTCGTTGACCTCAGCTGATATTTGTCATAGATAATCGTAAATACAAAAGTTCACCGGCACAAAGTACACCCAAAGATATCCCCGCTATTCACCACCACCACTTCACTTGCGACCCCGACGCCCCAAAAAAAGAAAGGGAAGAGAAAAGCAAAAGGAGAGGGGAGGGAAAGAGGCCAGCGAAATCAAGGAGAAACACACACCTAAACCCCCAAACACCACTTATCAAACACCTCCAACCCCCACCCCTTCTTCGAATACCTCACACACCACCACTGGCCCCCACCCCCCTCCACCCTCCCCTCCACACTCCCAACCCGCACCCCCTCCCCCTCGCTCCGCCCATACGCCAGCACCTCCTCGCCGCCCGAGAACTCATCCTCCATGGGCCTCCCCAGCGCATGGAAGCAAAAGTAATGCAGCGCCCTCGCCACGTTCGCAATCTCGCCGTACCAATCGCACACCCTGCCCGTCCCGCGGTTGACATTCGTGAACCTCCAGTCCGCGGTCCAGTCGCGGTTGACATCGACGTACTCGACGGCCTCGCCGGGGTCCAGGCACGACATGTTTGTGAGCTGCGAGATGCCCCAGAAGAGGTTTGAGTACTTGTTGCGCGAGAGGTGGCGGGCGTCGGGGAGCGGCGCGCAGCCGTAGTGGTGGATTGTGTGTTTCTGCGTGCGGGAGTAGGAGGAGTAGTAAGGGGCGGAGACGTGGATAGGGTCCCGGGAGGAGGAGGAGGGGGGGGAGGAGGAGGATGAGAGGGGCGGGAGATCGCAGGCGTAGTGGTTCTCGACGAAGATAGGGCCGAAGGCGTCGTAGTAGGTGACGGTGTAGGTGAGGTTGCAGTATGAAGAGGTAGATGCGGCGAGGGGAGCTTGTGGGCCGGCGGGGGCGGCAGCGGCGGGCAAGGAGAGTGCTAGTGCTAGTGAGAGCACGAGTGAGAGGTTTGGGAGCATCTTGAATTGTGTGGCTAGCTATTAATTGTGGTAGTTAAGTATATATCGTATTATATCGTATTGGGAACGAGCTCTACCTAGCTACTATTACATGTAAATACATGTAGATAGCTAGTAAAAGAGTAGGCAATAGCTAAACAGCGTGCTTAGGTAGGTAAGTGTATGTTCTAAGTGAGCAGTCGTGCGGTGCGGGCGGGGAGTAAAACAGGCCAGGATATATATATGTTATTCGACCAGATACGTCAAGCTTTCTTTCTTTCTCGCTCTTTCTCCCCCCCTCCCTCTCCAACTCCACACCCACACACTCTTATCGCTGATCGATCGGGTCCAACGGCCGCGGCTGGGGTTAATTCGTTGATTAGTTCCCGTTCTGGCCAATGGTTTGTTTGTTGTGCGACTGAGAAGCCCGTTGCCATGTGCCAACCAGCGGCCGCCCACATGACAGTGCAATAAAAACCTAACCCCGATGCACCAACCAGAGTGATATTCCATGATCGATCCAAGAACCCGCACCCCCCCCCCCCAAGGAAAACAAGACACCACATAATTTTTTTAAAACCACTTGATTATACCCATATAATACACCAGACGAGGCTCTCCAATCTCGACTCCATATTGCCTCATGGTATATATGTAAACTCTCACGTACACCAGCTCGGACACTCGCAAACAAGTATAGTACACTAACTAATACCTCCCTTCCACGCCCTTCACAAACGTTCCCCACACCTTTGGCATCGAGACCGCAACCGTAACCTTTGCAACATCTCAGCAATCGATTCATAATAAAACACAGCACAACAGCACAGCACAAACAAATCGATCGGGCGATAACTCAGCTAGACCTCTTGATCCGTCATGAGCGGCAGCGACATCGCCGCGGTCAATGTCGCTCTCGCAGCCTACACTCTCAGCCTAAACCCCCTCCCGAAACTCCTGGCACTTCACCTCCTTACTCACCCTCCTCATGGTCATCGTCTCGGCCCTGTCTAGCTCAATGAGCTCCTCGAGCGTAGAGTCCATATCTGAATCTTCACCGGAAACCAGCCTGCTGGCACCTTTATTACTCTTCTCCTCCTCCTCCTCCTCCTCCTCCTGCTCCTCACCACAACCGTTGCCATCACTATCTTCGTCATCAACGCTTGTGGAACCAGTATCAATATCCTCCTCTTCCTCCCGCTCCTTCACATCGCGGTCGTATTTCACCAGGAAGCGCCAGAACTCAGACTTCCTGAAGGATACTGTCCTTTCATTGCGGAAGATGCGCCCTCGCCGCTCGTTCTCGTAAATACTCCGCCTAGAGGGGGCCTTCGCCTGCGTGTACGCTCTCAATTGTGGATACGTTACCTTTCTGCAGTTTAATGGTGGGCTGGAGCTCCATACACTTTCGATTGCGTTGGTGACCGGCGATGTAACCGGGGTAGACGGGGGGCCAGGCATCTCAAAGTCGAGATGTGGAAGAGCAGCCTTGATGCGAGCCAAGGCCTCTGAAGGCTTTATAGAGTCGTCCAAGAGTATTCGCGGATCAATATCTGGATTATTACCTAACCGTCAGCCCTTGAGCTCTACAACATCGAAATCACAGATAAGTTACACGGGGATTGGGTGAGTACTCGATTCATCCGTAATTTCAGGGACAGTGGGTGTCAGACCAGTACACATATATTTCTCCACCACCTTCCGATCCCTCTCCTCCTCACCTTCCTGCCGATCATTGTAATACAGATCCGCGTCCGGATCAGATTCCAACGGCGTGTGCTCTATCTCCTTGGCTGCCCTACTCTTGCACCTCTCTAGAACGCCACCATCCGTGGTGTCGTCCTCCACATACGCCACAATCTCACCCTCCTCCAGTATGTGCCCTGCAACAATCATCTTTCTCGCGGCCCTCACAGCTGCACCCGATAATCCGCTCAGACCCTTCCTAACCACAAACTCAGCCAGCTTCAGCCGCGGCTGCACTGCCACTTTGGCCCCCGACTCGAGCTCAAGACTGTTTCCGACTTCGGCCATATGCGTATCACTAGGTCCCATTCTACACAATTTATTCTCCTCCTCCTCATTAGATATACCGGTCATCTCAACATCCGTATCAGTATTTTGTTGTTCTTTCAACATGTCAGGTGTCTTTCCGGTCTTATAAACCTTTGTATCGATGTCCCGATTCTCGTCCGTCATGTAAAGTGTCTTTCCGGCTTTATAAACCGTCGCTTCGATGTTCCGGACTCTAATCGTCTTTCCTGTTTTCCAAACCTCCGTATCGATGTTCCGTTGCTCGTCCTTTACGAAAAGTGTTTTTCTGGTGGTATCGACTTCTGTATCGACTCCCCGGTGTCCGTCAAGTGTCTTTTTAACCATAGCACAATCCTTAATGTCAACTTCCCGAAATTCGTCTGCAGCAGCCACTCTAACTGACTTTTCACCCATATCAGCTATCGCCAGCCTCCCTACGTCTTCTTCCATTCCTTTCGTATCTCCGCCGTCGACAAGCCTAGGACCAGAACCGTGATCTTGTTCTGATTGAATCTCTTCTATATCTTCGTCGGTGACAAGCGCATTAACAGGAGCGTGACTTTCACCCACTTCAACCACAGCCTCTTCGCTAATCTCGAGGAGTACGTGGACGTCGTCAATGCACAGCATTTTCTTTTTCTATTCCGATATCTGGTCTTAATCTGGTCTTAATCTGGTCTTAATCTGGTCTCAATCTGTCTCTAAAAAAAAGAGCGGGTAGGAGACAGACGGGCAGCAATATATGCGTCTCGACTCGCCCTACCCCACGGGGCAAAATCTAGAGCTATATATGATGAAGTCATCCCTTTCAGTCCCCTGCTGTTTTTGCTCGCAGTGCTGTTTCCTCGTCAATAGTATAATTCCACGTTAGGCTAGTGTGTAGATTAAATATAGCCTGTGGGCCCGGATTTGGATTGGGAACAACTGATGCGCGATTGTTCCTCAGCGGAGCTATGGCTAGCGAGGCTGGGTCGAGATGGGTCGATCGAGATGGAGCAGAAAGAGCTATTCGTCTTGCCTCTAATGTCGGCTGGGGGGGTTCGATTCTTGTCTTGGTTGAAGAGATAAACCCGCCCTTCAGATCCACTAAGACATTCAAAGAAATCCACAGGATAACTCTGCCCCCTCCATCCCAATCAGCCTATTCCAACCCTTCTACACCATCATCGCTATCACGGGATGGTTCCCGTGCGACTTCCCCTAACAGAACCCCCCGAAAAGAGGGGAGTTGTGGCAAAAAAGGCTATCCTGATATTTCTAAGGCCAACTACATGTAGGTACATGTATTGCCCAACTTCCATTCCCGCCACGCGGAGGTTGGTAACCAGGGTTAGGTTATTCATACGTCATCACTCGTTCTTGGCAAGCACGGCTCCCAAAATAGACCCACAACCTTGTGTCAATGATCGGATTCTCATTCCACCAGAGGCGCCGAGCGAGGGCAGAGAGTCGCTGCTGCTGCTGTAACGGTCGTATACGACTAAGAAGGAGGGTTCTAAATAGAAATATATGACCTAGTAGGCACTGACAAGGGAGCGACCACTGGGGGTCGCGGCGGTGCGACTGGTCGGCAATACGCGTTGTACATACTTTATTATTCTCGGGCTCTTAATGGCTACTGGTACCAGGAGGTAGACTTGGTAAATGAGGCTTGATCTCATACTATCTTACTATGGCGTGAAGCCAGTTGGCTTTTATTTAGCCTTCTTTCTGTATAGACATCGACAAAGTTCAGTAATTAAACCTACTAGGTTTCATACCTACAAAAGCCTAAGCTGAAGAGAGCGAACACTATTTGAGTAGGTCATGACTGAAGCTGTAGTAAGAATCTAGATGGGGTAAACTTTCGGTTGAGTAGCTGCTTGAGAGCATCAAGCCCCTCTTATTCTTTATTTACTGTACGGTTCTTGATCATAATAACAGTTTTTCCGTTCATAATCCATAGGTATCAATAAACCAGTTGACTTGTTCTTACGCCCAAGAATCCAATCTGATAGACACATCGCTGTCTAGAACTGCTGCTCGAACATCACCCACATTACCCCCGTCAAAGATAAGCCGATCCATTATCCCACAAAATTCCATCCTCCCACCCAAGCCCACTACTATTCCCCGCAGGGCTATCATTGGCGTTCAATGGTATTTTATTATACTGGTCATGGGTATCCTGGGTAAAAATAAATGACCTCTGCTCGTTGTTTTGTGACTGGCAATCCTCTGCGTCCTGGTCCTGTAAATGAATTGCATCCGAAGGTTCCCCCGGCTTGTCTCCGGATCTTTCATATCCATACTCAAGGGCTGAAATCTTGTGTATCTTTTGCATCGTCTCATCTTTTAGTTTTTCCAGCCCGAAAACTTCGTACCTCCACTCATTCACGTCCAATGCGGGCCACTTTCCCCCAATAAATAGATTCCTGTTCGGCAAGGTGTAGCCTTTACACGGTAACATTGGTACAATCTCCGTCTTTGCTACGAATTCCTCGGCTCTAGTAGCATTAAGAGACTTGGGAGCGTTTGTGGTATTCTTCAGAGGGTTTGCCTGTGCGTATGGCCATCCTCCCGATTGGCGGCACCTTCGTAGATGCAAGCTCCTGTCAACGCTCTCGAATATCTCCATTAAACCAGTCTTACGGCTTTCAGCTGTGAACTCGTTCTGTTTTACCCGCTCCTGCCGTGCCGCTTCATATCGGTGTCGGGCTGCTGCTTCAAGTGCTCGTTGCTTGGTGTAGGACAAGTATCGGTGGGTGTCGGGCTCAGGGCTAGTATCGAAATCAACAGGCATTTTGAGATTTTGGTGTGCAGTAATGGTGTTGCTTGGTCTTGGTGGGGTAGGCAATGATATGATGGATGCTGTATAAGTGGATATGAGCCAAAGTGGCCTTTTTGTTCGGATATCATTGGGCAATACCCTAAAAACACAATACCTATACCTTAAATTTGCCAAGACTACATGTATGAACGGCGGGCTCCATCGTTGAGATTAGGCTGTTGTTAAGAAAGGAGCATCCATAGGATAACCATCAACTGGAGCCTGCTGATTGTGCACACGGAGTTAACCTTAATAAGACTTGCTCGTCGATATTTACGACATGTGCATGTCCAAAGGTTTACCAAGATCAAGCTATCTACAACTCCTAACCTCACACTAAAAGCACTAACGAGAGTATGGTACAGGTATATTTTTGCTTGTCAAGGCCAACAAATCGCAGGCCAAGGCTGGGCAATCAATCATAATCCCCCGAGCTGCCCCCCACTTATTATGAACCAAGTCCCCCACACAGCTCAAGGTTCCCTCCCAGTTCCCCTTCTTGTAGCCTTCTACATCCACAAAGCAGTGGAATCCCACACTGTATGCGGACCTCCAAAGCTTCGCCACATTTGTACGCAAGCCTGCTTCTATCATTCTATCGGAAACCTCCCAAAAATTTTCCCTTGCAAGTCTACATAGCCCTGGGCACTTATATTTTGCCGCCGTTCTATAGACCCAGGCATGACATACCCCTTCGTACGCCCAGTCTTCGATAAGTGTGCGTGTGGGCGCATCTGGTATATTGTGCGTATATGTTTCGGAATATAAATATTGGATTAAGGCTGCAATGCCGTTCGCATTGTCCTCTGGCAGGTAGATGTTTCTATCGACCGCGAATCCTTCTGGCTGTGATTCCAGTAGAGTAGCTTTGAAAAGGGGAACCTTTTGTAGCGCTAGCTCGTAGGCCTGAAATCGGATCTTTGTTGGACCGACGTATAGGGTTACTATTTCCGACCTGAGATAACTAGACAGGAAATTATTCATGGAGTTAGCTATGGATTGATGATAGTAAGTGTGCACTTACTCCATGAACCTAATACCTTCCATTCCTTCGCTTATTCACTCTGGGATATCGTTATACTAAATACGGAATCTTAAAGGTTGGGTCGATAATAGAGAGAGGTGAGGTGGACTTGCATGAACCTTGCAACCTATTTGTGGCGCACCGAAGCCACAACCCTCTAGCACTTAGTACCTACAGCCTCGCGGGATCTCGATATAGACCATATTTCCTATTTTTTATGTATTTTTTTTTTGTATTCTGAGCTCCAGGACTCTATCAATATTCAGATGACCACCAATCCAAATGAAATTCCTCTTCGGCTAATTTTACTTATCTTCACATTACAGTTGACTTTGTACAGACACCAGTACTGTGATCGGGAAAGATGACACTCGAAACATCAATTTGGGACTGTTCCCAGCCTCCCATCCGATATTCTGAGCCCAATAAGCTTCTCCTTCTCGCCTTATATACCTGTTAAGCTTTTTGTCTTCTGAGATTATTTTCTCAAAGTAGGTTTCGTCATGAACGCCTCTGGCCTGCAACGTTGTCTGTAGCTGTATCTGTGACAAAACTACAGTCTCATTACTTTCTCTCCATTAATAAGGAATATTTTCTCGGTAGTTTTTCTTCCATGGATATTATCCTGATCTGATGATATCTTTCTGACTGTCTGTGGACTAATTTTTAGTCCACTCTCCCTTCTCGGCTTAGCATATATCATACAACAACGTGTAAAGGTAAGAGTAATCAAGGCTTGTTTTTCTTCGACTGTACTTACTACGGCATGATAACCCTTTTTTACATTTTGTTTAGTGCTGCACGCCCATTAGACTCGTAGATATATGTTCGTTATACAGGACGTCGTGGCTACTTGGTATGGGTAGACGCCAACGGTCAGTTGGCCTAAGGCGCCCATCCTCACCACGTATGCCCGCCTATCATAGATAAACGAACGAGAGAGGAAGAGGATAAAGGTACATGTATGTACTTGGGTGTAAGGGTAAGTGATCAGAACTGCTCCTGGTTGGTAGAATTGTCAAGAGAACCTTCTGGTTTGCCAAGTTGACCCCACCCTGGACTTATATCAATTGTGTGCCCCAGGAAACATGAGGCCAAAACTTGGTCCTCAATTTTACTGCTGCCTGCTGAAAGTTATCTCTATACAGTCAAATTTGTACCCAAATAGCATATAGAGAAGGTGCTGATAGACAATATTTTATATTTATTTTTGGATTTTTTTGGATTTTTTTGATGAGGAGCTTGGGAAAGTTCTGATGACTTTTTTCCCCCATTCAAGATAAGAACCCCTGGCAGGCCTTATTGGCCCTGGGCCGTCGCACTCACATTCTCAACCAACTGTTGTCGAGTTCTGATCACTTTGGTACACACCCTAGTACATCTTTAGTTAATACCTGTGCGAGCTTCACAAGGTTCTAGTCTGCACATACGGCTATAAATGCGCTACTAGCAATACTAAACCCCTCTCCACCTCATTAGTAATATTAATGTAGGCGGAACACCTCCTAGGAAGTTGCAGATATTCCTGTCAGGGTCATTTTTCTGGGCCTCAGTCAGTGAGGCCAGGGCAAGAATTTGACTTCTTTTGGTCAGTGATGTCGTCTTTCCCCGAATTTTTAGCACCGTAGTATGTTGCAGTTGCGTATCCCCCCCACCCCTGGCCCCACGTCTTTTTCTGACATTCCTTCTGGCCTCCTTACAGCTTTTTTGGCCTCCCTTCCCGCCTATCCACAGCTTCTCCAGGTCGTCACCTACATGTACTTAAATACATGTATAGTCCAGTTTTAGAGACTATTAACGACCTACTGCTGGATGTCCAACCTCCTGCCCGGCTCCTACAGCCCCCTGCACCTCCCGTAGGCCCGGTCTGGTTCTAATCGTCAGGAAAATACGGGTACATAGCCACATATATGTACTTCTAAGTGGGCAAGGATGCGTTGGCGAGTGATAAACTGTGAATTTCCATGTGCGTGAGGAAACTTCTGATTCTATGTATGATCCATTTATATATAACCCTCAAAGCAGTGGAATTATTTAGGCGCTTTCTCAACTCTAAAACCTCAATTTGATAGATGTATACATGTAGTAAACTGCTCTCGCAGCTCAGTGATGAGTATACAGGGGGGGGGATTTAAAGGTCACTACATGTACATGTACTCATACCATGAAACCCTACAGCTAGCTTGATCTAGCTAGCTACATGTAGGTTATCTCCAGTTGCCCGAATGCTCGATAGAAGATATACAATCTCTTATGCTTGTCCGACTTGAATGAATCCCCCGTGTCTCCTTCGACCTTCGACAAGCCCCCCATTCTATGCATTAGATCTCTCTGCAGCTTCCTCTTTTTTTACCGGAACCCCTGCTGCTCTTTGGTAGCTTACTAGCCCATGCTATGAAGGAATCTCTATAAATACCCTGATCCGCCGGGTCCTCAACAGCAAGGGTATTGCTCGAATTTTGTGGGGATTTTCCCTCAAAATTCACTATTGCATGAAATTTCTTTTTGGGGTCAATATTCCCGCTCAGCTCTAACAGCGAGTTAAGTGTAACTGCCGCACTCCTATGGGTAATTTCCTCCAAAATTGTTGCGTCCTTCGGTATCTCCACCTTCTTTTTGGTTTCCAGGTTCTGTAAAATAGCACTCAATTCGACTCTTCTCATCTCCAGAGTTCGTTCGTTCATGATAACACGATTGTAACGTTCTAATTCATAACGGTAACGACGCTCTCTATCCATTTCTTCTGCAAGGTTCCATTTCTGGATTATGTCATCAGCTGGAGAACGTGTTTGGCAAGGACCTCGAGCGGAGGGAGGCGGAGGTAAGGGTGGGCCTATAGTTAAACGATAACAGCTCATAACTCTGGTATGATTGTATGATGGCAGATATATAGTTAGTCCGTTGAGGTGGGTGAGATAGAAATCGCGCTTTAAAGAGGTTGCACTACTATTAATATGTTGTCCTCAAGGTATTTATTTTCACTGTCACTACGTTTCCTCCCAATCAACCCGGCTCAACCTATAAGTGCCCAGCTTGCTACGCATGCATGATAACGCATTCCTTTACTTAAGAACTTATATTTAATCAGTGAATCCTCTGGAGTTAAAGATAAGAACTATTAATTTATTGTTTACTATGGCTAAAACTCCAAATTCAGTCATAGTATATCACTCGCTTCCCAAATGCTCTGATGTATCCAAAATGCCTTCGTGAGTGTCCTCTACAGTCCCTGCATCCATCAAGCCAAATTCAGTTATCCCCTTCTGATTCCCTTCACCGCTTCCCGCGATCCCAAGATATCCATGCGAAATATCTAGACTGTTGACGACACTCTCCTCGATCTGTAGCCTCTTCTTATGCACCAAGAGCTCCTCAAACTCTTCTAGATTTGGATTCTGTCCGTCGGCCGTGTTTTCGTTCCGTTCCGAAACTTCCGCGTCCAAAAGTGCAAATAGTTCTTCTAGCTCAAGCTTCTGCTGTCGGTCTGAATCCACCCGTTCTAGGATTTCTTTCAGCTCGGCCTTGCGCATGTCAGGTGTTTTTTCGAGGGCATTGATGCGGTTAAAGCGGTGTCTCTCGTAGGCGGCTGCCGAATCATATCCAAAGGAAAGATCTTTCTTTTCTTCTGAAAGAACTTTACGGAGGCGGTGGCTCCATTCCTGTACATCGGTAAGTAACATTTTGGTGTCGCCGTTTCTGGGTATTATTGTAGTCCAATTAATGTGTGTGTATTTTAGTGGGGTGAACGATGCGATTGATCGTGCGCTGGGTGTATGGTGTACTAGAAGAACTGAGCGATGAGCGATTGTAGGTACGTGTATTTAACACAAAATTCTCAAGGCAGGGAGGGATACTTTACATTCTATTGCTTTTAAATCTCCAAATAAGATTGACCAGTTTCACTTGAGTGTTGTTGGTCTCCAAATTCACTCTTAATCCTGGATTTCGATGAGATATATACTCTATGTAAATACTCATTCAAACCTTTCTTGGTTGTACTGTATTTACATATATGCTAATGTAGTTAATGGTTTTAACATGATCATCCACCTCACTGTCACACTCAAAAGAAATATTAAAAGAAAAGACAGAAAAAAGGCCGCGGTATATACAAAACTCCCTTTCCATTTCCTCTATTGTTCTGTCGCTGAATATTTGGACTTCTTGTGCTTTTTATCCTTCCTTTTCTTCTTCTTCTTCTCCCCAGTTGCGCTGGGAAATACCGCGCTTTCAATAATTTCAGTGTTGAGCAGGCTCCCCTCCATAGAGAATATGTGCCCCATTGCTTGAACAGACTCCACTTGAAATTTGATGAGTCCATCCACATATTCACCGTTTGCATCCATCCACCCGCCAGCATCTGTCTCTGTATTCTCATATTCCACACCCTCCATCCCCTCCCCCTGTTCATTCGAAATTGGAATCTCTGGTTTCCTCGGAACAAATCCCTCTCTAACCTCATGATAACTCCAGCTCTCTGGAATCTTCTCCTTAGGGATGCTGACGTTCCACGTATTCTCCACTAACAATCCCACGTGTGAGGCACTCTGTAGGTTGACCCATCCCTGTAAAATATTGCCCTTTTTCGGCTTCCATACAAGGAAGTCAACAGTGACCCAGACGTGTGCAAACGGGGACTCTGCGGCAATGCGGGCTTTGTCGGACTCAAAGCGAAGATTATCATATGCAATTACAACACCCTCAAGGGGCTCATAATAGCTCATGAGTAGTGGATCAAGATGATCTTTCCGTAGACCATTGATCGGGGTGAAAGATAGCATTCGTGCAGCCTGCTCGGAGGTTGGGCGGAGGGACGGATCCGGATTTGAGATTAGATGACTAAATGTCTCTTCAGGCCAGAATGAGTATCGAGGAGACACGGAAAGGTATAATGAAGTCGTCATAAGGTGGAAGGGGGTCTTCAGATCGCCATCTTGAGCTTGAGCTTGTTTTGTTGCAGAAGCAATGGCAGTTCGAGATTTCTTGGGCACCTCCGGGGACAGAGAAGGCTCCAAGGGTTGTGCATATCGCTTCCGTTTAAGCCCTCTGTCTTCGCTGCTATGCTTTTTAGATTTCTTTTCGCGTTTTGTGGGGGTTACTGACGACATTATTACTATTTCACAGAAATTCGTAACTCGTGAAGAGCAGGAAAAAAAAAAGTATCTGAAATTTCGTTTTAGCAATTGTGCATACGGGTAGGGTAACCTGGACCCATGCACCCCATGCACCCCGGCGCTCGTCTACCTAATACCACATTACATGGTAACTCGCGTAAGAGGGCTAGATCGACCATCGTGATGTCTACACTCCTTTCATTTATTGGGTGGGCTTTCCTCCCTGTAAGGCGCCCCTAAAGTTTCTATTCTCACTTGCTCGGAGCCTTTAATTAATTGCCTACTGGTATTCCACAGATTGCCACTGGCTGGATCCTATCATTCTGGTACCGCCTTATAACCCGCGCTGGCGACCCGGCACCACAAAGAGGTAGCGCACGTTGGGTGCGAGACTACAAGCGCATCAAAATCGGTGTAATAACGGCCTACCTGCTCTACACAATCTACGAGCCCTATTATGGGATTATACATACACCCAATTTTTACGCATTCATGAGATGCAACATTGATGTCGACGAAAAGACACTAAAGTCTAAGTTCCGTAGGCTCACAGTATTGTATCATCCGGATAAAGTCGGGGCTGGCGGCGAGGAACAATTCGTCATGTTGAGGCTGGCATACGATGTCCTGTCAGATCCGGCTAAGAGGTTTGCGTACGATCGGTTTGGGCCGGACATGCTAGACTGGAAACATTGTAGCTCAATGTATGACTATTTGGTCCATGGGGGTGCAGTAATTCTCCCGTACTATGTAGGAAGTTTGTTATTCCTGGTGATCCTGTCGGTCCTTGGGAAGGCAGAGTTTGGGCGCTACGTATGTCACATTAACTGTTGCAATCTCATCGGCATTCTAACAATACTTTTTAGTGGCGATTCTTCACCTTCTTTTGTTTGATCACTTTCGAAACCGCCGTTGTAACCCGTCCTGCTTTTCCTTCGCCCCCTTTCCTCGTCCCTCTTCTCCCCTTTGAGCAGCTCATTCTCGCGCGTAGAATTGCATTGACTACCCTCATCGGAATCTCTCAACTCGCCCCGCTCTTCCAAACACAACGGAGTGCGGGCCCTCCTACGGTGGAGTCTCTGCGCCCACAACTCGAACGTCTGTTTAGGTTTACAGAGCTCGCAGACACTGAGGCTAGCAACCTCCTTGCACTTGACTTCCTCCCATACGAGTCAGATGTAGATGCTGTGAAGGATGTACAAAACAAAATGAAAAATTGGTTGGTTGAGAACACAGTCAGGAACGATCCAGAGGTCAGGGACGCTGTCGGGAATGTCTTGAAAAAAAGGAGAACAGGAGTCCCGAGCGGGGCAAAGGGGAATCGATAAAGGGCGCTGATTCATTGCTTTTACATTATCATGTTTTTTCCCTCCCTTGTATATTTGGATGTGTGGGTTCTGCAGCGTATGTATTATATCAGGTTTAAAACTTCGAGCCAAGGTAAAAGATTTTCTTAATTTTCATGTAATTTAGAAATATATGCCTATGAAACCCTACTTAAATGGTGCCGTAAGTGGATAGCTAGTCCTAGTCCTAGTTCTCATATCTTGGCGACTTGCTACGCACTGACGATACTTTGATTCGCGTTCATGAGGCCCGAGTGATATTTCGTGAGGTCCAAACACATACAAGACAGTCCAAAAAGACTAGCAGTGGCCACCTCACTACCACGAGTTGATATCACCATATAATGAACTTACCGGATCAAAGAGGCTTGCCCCTTGGGGGTCTTTCAATTGATATAGCACTAAAATTCCCTCCATATAATGTTTTCTCTATCTAGTTCTGGTAAACCGTTTTTTGTTCATTGATTAATAATTTCATATATGCGTGTGGCCCGAAGTTTTGCTCATTGTAATAGAGAGTATTTTGCCAAGCGCTAATTTCGATTATTGACACTTCAAACCTGACAGTTGCCGGGAATAGTGTAACAAAATAAACTCTAAAAACCAAACACTTCATCATGCTACACTCGCTCATGGGGTGACGGTGGCCCCTCCTAATGGCGGACAGGGATTTCAGGCCAATAGTATAAGAGTTCACTCTGGCGACGCCAAGTTCAATTATAGTTCAGGACACCACTATGCAGGATCCGCCTTCAGGCCGTGAACAACTGAGCCTGTGAAATACACCGTTTAGACTGGAAATTCATACTCGTAATACTAGCTACAATAATGCCAAAACTGTATATTTGTGATCCTTCTGGTATATCTCACAGCATGCCGCCCCGATGAAAATCCAAAATTGACAGCCCCAGTTTCCATTTTAAAGCCTTACAACCCGTCAGTTCTTAAATTAACAGTCTTCAAATTCTCTTGAATAATCTATCTTAAATCAATGTCGCCATCCATAAGACAAACACAACCTTAGATACTGTTATGTGGTACTTCAGCTATCATAATTACCTCTGCCCTATCCACCCCACCGGTAGAAAAAAGATTGCTTTCAGGTAAGCTGCGCCTCATACAAGATTTTTCATTCTTTAGCTAAAGGATATGCAGGGCACGATACTCAATTAGTTGAAAGCACCAATGAACGCCTTATTGACGAGCATAAATTTCCTATGCTTCAGACGTTCCTTAATTAAGGCTATTTAGAATAAAACAAAAGTTACTTCAATAGGGCGTGACTCAGCCTAGTTAAACTACTAGAGACATCACTACAACTCTTCCCAACGTACTGTCCATCCTCCAAACCTGACTACCGCAAGGGTATCAAATCCCAAGGATTTCCTTATAATGTCGATTTAACAGACACTGCGCATGTGGTAATTTTTGAGGAACAGGATTTACCTTATGCTCATGCTATCTCATGCATTTACATGTTTGAAGAGGCGCCCGTGGCTAGATCCCATAATCTTACCCTGAAAGTGTATAGAGAGACATTTCGCATTACTTTTCCATCAATCAACCTTGATAATCTCCAGCAAGGTGGGAGAGACAGTGTCTGTCACGCCCCGATAGCCGAACAGAGGAATTAGGGATGCCCAGAAAAAGGGACAAGGGAAAGAGGGACGCGATACTAGTAGTAGAAGGGCCTAGAAGTGTATCCGCTGTCATTCTACCACTATCTATAACCAATAGCTAGATAAACAGCGAAGCATCCCCATCTCCTTATCCCTCTTTTTATTTTCTTCTATTTCCACCCTATAAAAAGCAGGATCTTTACTCGTATCTGCTTCTCTAAGTAGCCGCTTGCCGTGTTCCTCCAACCTGATAACATGATTACATGTACTGTTGGCGCCTCAACTACATTATTTGTTCCTGGGGCATTGTAGACCGTAAGGTACTCTGCATCATAATGAACCGGGGCCGGGTACTTCTCACCCTTGCTCCTTACTTAATGAATTAATCAATGGACTAGCTCATTTTAGTTTAGACAGGCACTTGAGCCCGGCACCAACGCAACGCATGAAATAACAGTAAGCTCGGCACGAAGCCGATCATGAATTATCACTCGACATTTGAACACTTATTGAGCGCTTCCGGCTGATGGAATATAACTCATACATGGATGTAACCCTTAGGTTATGATAAAATCTTACCCTCCGTCCCCTGGGGTAGAGAGTACTGGCTGATGGGTTAATCAATTAACCTAATAGTGCTGAACGTTGAGGTTATAAGGGAAGGGGACCACTGTTTTTATGTGCATCTTTCCATTGGTTTTGTGAAAGTAAATCAAAGGCTTCGTGTATATAAATAAAGACATAAAACCTTTGTGTATAGGTCCATCATTGGTAAAAGATTCTTCTGAATCTGCTAAATCCGCGCGCTGAAGCTCCCCTCAAAGCCCCAGTAGCTTAGGCACGTTCTTCATAATGTTGACGATCCGAATCGGTGCAATCTGGTCGTAAAAGAATATTTGTGGGGCAGGCGGTGTCCAGAGTTTTTGTTCCAAGATAAATCCGCTATTCCCTGTATCCAGACCATGGTTTGTTAGTAGGATAGATGGCTTTATGTGAGTATAACTTACGGCAAGCCTCCTCAAACGTAACAAAGGTATCTTCGTTGCGTATTGTTGCTGAGATGACGACTCGAATATGAGGATTTTTAGCAAAGAGTCTTTCAAGCTCTTTGATCAAATACGAAATCACAGTTGCATCGTAGGTCTGGTTTGTCAACCCCTGCGGCAAAAAAGGAGAAATGGGGACTAGGAGAAATTACCACGTCAGCCCCGACAACTAGGTCAAAGTTTTCATCCATGTCGATTTCATCTCCCCACAATCTTTTTCTTACAGTCACTATCTCATTAACACCGTTCAAGCCCACATTCTTTGCCAAAGCCTCGCACACCATCGAGTCCCCATCCGTAGCAAGCACCTTTGGAGCGCCCAACCTCGCCGCGACAATTGATACTAGCCCGGTACCTGCCCCTAGCTCCAAGACCTTATCCGACGCCCTCATGACTCTTCCAACGCCTTCAATAGTCGGAGTGAATGCCGTGTTTTTGTAGATACTCTGTAAGTGTGTACAAATTAAGTACTCGCTCAACGCTAGTGCCGCTTCCCAAGTTCTCAACCCTGTTGTTCCTGCCCCGGATATTATGTTTCTCGACTCATGTAATGTCACTGGTAAACCAATTTCAACTCCGTTAAATGGGCTCGGCGGAAAAATATATGTGACGTAGCTCCTCGACGCTTCCGGGTCGAGGGGAGACGCCGCTGACGAGGAGCGTGAGAGCAACTCAGTGTAGAGTTCCAATAGGTTCTCGTGGATTTCCTGCTCGGGGAATAGTGTGAGGTTGTCGATCTTAGCCTTTTTTGCAGGATGGATGGATGGGGTGGGTATCACAGGTTGTTCTTGTTCTTGCTCTCCTTCCCCTGCAACTTGGAACTCTGATAGCTTTGCTATGAGCCTTTTGAGGACTAGCGCTGTGTATCTCTCTGGTGGAAAAGTGTTGTTAAAGGGATGGTTTGAAGCGAAAAGGGACTCGTAGAGAGATGCTTGGAAATGAGGAGAGTGGAGCGTTAAGGGATCCGTGGGAAACGATAAATTTGAGGGCTCAACAAGTTGGAGATATTGCCGGCGGAGAAGCTGAACTTGAAGATCCATTGAAAATATTGATATAGATTTGGTATGAATATGATAGATCTGGTATGAATATAGGGAATTATGGGGTAGAGATTCCAGTGCTTTACAAGGCACGGACCCCGCAGTTTTGACAACCTTGCCCGTCGCATTAAGATGCGGCTTAGCGGTAGATCAGGGCCTGGAGAAAGCTTGTCTGGTACAATCGAATTGGGTGAGCGTGTAAAGTACTTGCCGCGAGAATAAGTTTCTGCCACCACTTCTGTGTTGCAACAGCACAAACCTGATGGAAACTTATTCTCGCCATAAGTAACACTACACTCGCTCACGGGCTAATATTGTTTCCTCCCTGATGGCCGTCAGGGACTTGGAAACATCGATAATTAATTGCTACAAATATTACTACTATTAGCGAAAAAGTAGCTTCAAACAACACCACAAGAGCACCCTATACAAATTATTCCGGACCCGATGAGCGCTTGTAGTAAACTTTTGGCCGCTGCTATTAATCAAGCACCCGACTCTCCTCCTGACATTTGAATATATTATATAAGTACATATAGTGTGTCTCTACCTAAGTAAGTATACATATAGAGAACTATAAAATCTAAGTACATGCATGATGTAGTCTCAAAGGTACACACTCGAACGACAGGAAGTACATGTACCCGGCTTGGTCAGGTGGGAGAAAGGAAGAGGAATATATGCAATTAAACGGCAAATCCTGGCAATGGTAGAATGAGAATAGAATTCCTGGGAATGTTTAAAGTTTGGTACACTCTACTTCTTAGCCCTACATTTATCTAGCATGCTCAATTTATTTTGTAATTTTATGACTCGACGATTCCCCCTCATAAAAACCGGTATGCTGACAAAAACCCTATTATTTGATACATGTAAGAAGTAATGAAGGAATATGAGTGAGAAAACAATAATAGCCGCCCCGAACAAAACTCCAGAATACAGACAAAAAATGAATTTTAAAACCCTGAAGTGTAAAATGGGAACAGGACTAATGGTGGGATATCGTGATCTAGACCTAGATCACTTAATCAATAACGATTACTTCCTTGTCTTTTGGCCCACCACCACCACCACCACCACCAGCTGCTTTCCCCCTTCTTTCCCGCGTTCTCCCCTTTCCTCCCGCATCATTTCTCGTTTTTCTACTATCACCTTTCTCATATGACTGCTCAAGGCCTCTCGATTTCTGAGGCTCAGGGGCAGAATTTCCACCCACGTTCTTCTCTCTTTTTTCTTTTGCAGTAATTGCAGGACTCCTGGTCTCCTGTGTCTCCATCCTGTCTTCTGCATCAAGCAAGCCATATTTCTGTTGATATACATATTTTAAGTTCTGCCGCATTAGACTAATATTTCTGTAGTTGGCACCTATTATGACACCGAGAATTGATCTTCCAACTCGCTTTTCGAATGGTAGACTGTCAAGTAAAGCCATCTGCTTCACCAGCGCATCGTAGGCGTCTCCAAAGCATCTCAAAATGAGGGATATTTGAAATGAGCTCTTTGCAACATCATTCTCGGGATCATGGGGATCCTGTATGCATAATTGCCAGACCTTATGGTTGTTGTTGACATTAAACACACCGGCCTTCTTGAAGTAGCCTGGGGCGTTATCGTCGACACGAATCCCAACAACACGAGTGTTTATGTTCCTTCCATAGAGTTCGAGGAATTCAAGGAGCATCACACCTAAGTGGAGGCGGGGGTCGATCGCTCCGCTGCGGACAGAGGGAAGGAGTTGAAGCATGGAAACCACCATACAGGTAACAGAGAAAGATCCAAGGCCGCCTTGGTACGGCTCATTAAGACCACGGATCGAGAGGAAGTGTTTTATCAGTACAACAAGGACTGGCATTGCCGGATAATCGACTTTCCAACGTTGGAATGTTTCATTTGCAACGAGCCCAGACGAGTTCTCAAACGAGATATCCACGTGAATATTTGTTGTACTATCGGTGAACTTGACGATCGGTACTTTTGCAGACGCAACTATCTGAAGGTCTTGCCAGGTTGTAATACCAGACTTTTTAAGTGCACTTGCCAACTTGTTTAAAGACGGTCTTTGATTATACTTGGGTAGGTTGTGTTCAACGAAAGATTTTGAGACAACTACTAAGTCGACATCAGATGTCGGAAGGTAAAGCTCTGCTGCGAAGGAGCCAAAAACGCGAACATCAACATCAGGCCAGAGGTTGGTGATCACTTGACGGACGCGCTGGACGAGATCACGGCGGATAGCGTGCTCATAGGCGCGTGGTTGGATATAGGCCATAAAATCTGTGATTTCCTTGTGCAACCTAGAAATTCATTAGCTGACTCCAAAGACATATATTGAATCTCATATCAGTGTATATGTACCAATCTGTGGTTTCTAAGGACTTAGAGTGGTCAGCACCCCCCCTTATCCATGGCGTAGGATCGTCCCCACTGTCAGGTATGATTGCCCACTCAGGTTTAACATTTCCATCAATGGTTGTTGAACCAACATACCGCCGGTCAACTTCACCAAACTTCCTCTTCTTGGGGATATCCACCATGGCTGGGACGGAGGTAGGAGGAGGAGGAGGCCGAGAGATATTTCCCTCATTGTTATTGAAGGATTTCATAGGCTTCGGCAGATGATCGTCAGCGGAAACATCCTTTGATCCTTCGCCGGGATTAGGTTTAATGGGTTCCCCTAAGCCCGGAGGTGCTGAAAGTGCTGCAGACGCAGCCATGAAGGTTGACGCCCCAGGAGGGCAAGGATCCTGTAAAGGTATTTTTTCATCGACACGACTGTAAAGTGCTTCTCTATGCGAGAAATCGCCAGCGGAGGGGCTCTTCAGGTCGCCACGACTCAGGTCTCTGCTACGACCATGATGTTCGACAACTCTGTGACCATCGTTAGCGCGGCGCATCTTGCGACCTTCCTCACGCTCCCGCTCAGCTTCATATTCTGATTCAGGCTCCGGATGCTGCTGTACAGCGTCATCAACGAACGAAAATGGGATAAAGTCGTCGTTTTCAGCGACTTCATTACGAGTGGAAGTGATTTGTTTTTTGAATGCCCGGATCATTGATATAACGTCCGGTTTCTTTTCCACCTTTTCCTGCTTTTCCTCCTCGAGTTTGTCTTTAGGAGCGCCCCCGCTTTCGGCTTCTTCATCATCTTCTGACATTTCCATTGGAGTGTCTAAGATGTCATCTTTCCCCTCATCTCCTTCGTATTCATCCCCACTCTCGTTACCAATGTCCTCCTTAAACCGATCACCACTGCCTGAAGCCATTCCCTCCATCAATTCAGGTGTTTTCTCACGGGTGTCAAAATATAATATAGGCCGCTCATGCGCAGGCACTGGGGCATGAAACACAAACGGTTTTCCATCCCTGCTGCCTCTAGGGAAATTGGCCCCCCCTCTTCCTCTTGGAGCCCCACTTCGCCCAGCGCCACGGCGCGCGCCGCCATTAGGAGCCCGTGATGATCGTTGGTCGTTGCTATCAGGACGATATGAGTCGGCGGTGGGTAGTTGACGAGAGTGTTCGAACGAGAATTCATGACCGTTGGCACGAGAGTCTTCGCGTCCAGTAAAACGGGGCATATCACTGGGAGCTCTTCTGTCTTCATGAGGATACCTGTCATCGCCACGGTCACGGCGGTCATGGTCATGGTCGCGGTCGCGGTTGTGAGAAGGGGTGTATCTATCGCCGCGGTCACCCATAGCTAAGATTTGTTGGAGCTCCTTATTAAGACCGAAGAACGGAACCTTTAAACTGCGTCTCCTGAGATTGAAAATGAAAAAGATGTATCTGAGGTACCCTTCCAAGTTGATTACCCCCGATTAATCCCTGTGCGACTGGACAGTGTAAGTTGACAGCTGCGTGTATTGTAAAAGTCTTCTCCATATCACTGATAAAGTCAAAAGGTTTTAGGTGTGGTGAGGCGGCTTGGCATACGCGTGACTACATGTGGTGCATGTTTGCTGCACCGACGGGCTAGGGTTTAGGTCTAGACACCTTCGTGGGGGGATGTCAATGACCCAAAGAACCACGAGTCATAAATTATTCAATTAGGTGAGCTGCACTTATATCGGTGAGCGATATCTTGATTTAAAAACAACCGTTAAACGGGAAGAGATATAACCAATGGTTCCCTTCCCTTAAACCTTTCCGGGCATAAGAACATTGTAATTCATTGTTACTAGAGACTGACCAGATAATTGGGAATCAAAATAGCCACTTAGAAACCCGGAAAGAAAGAAAAGAGAATGGAAAAGAGAAGGAAATATCGAAAACAGAACTGATGAAATGACCAAACACCCTTTCCACGTAGCCAAACTTAGGCTAAAAGCTAACTACAGAGAAAGGCTCTCGAGATACTTAGTTGCGGCTTCAATCGCTTGGTCAACTTTTTCAGTGTTACTCCCAATGCCCTGTGAGGTCGGTCCCTTCCCTCCAGCCTTACCGCCAACGACCTCAGAAACTTTATCAGCCCAGTCTTTCGCAGATGTCTTCTTTGCAAACTCCTAAAAGACGGGTCAGTCACATGGAAATTCTAGGTTATGGGGCCGCAGAACTCTACCTCAGAAACATAGCAAGCATGGATAACCTTTCCATCTGTACCCTGATCGACGGGGTCCGCGGCAAAGAGATAGACAGTTTTATCCTTATTCTTGCTTTGGACATGCTTGATTGCATCACTTACTGCCTTTGAGTTTGCGCTAATTGGTAGTTTTACGATGAGATATTTCTTATCACCATTCTCTTTAAAATATTCGGTAACTGTCTCAACAGCCTTCTTCAACTCAGCCTTTTGCTTCCCCTTTTGGTCATCAAGCATCTGTTTGTGAATCTTTGCAAAACGCTCTTTCAGCTGGCTCTTCTTGACAGCACTGATATAAAGGTTGTTGAGATCCGCCTGGGTTTGCTTGATCTGTGCTTCCTTTGAAGCGCTAGCAGGCATCTTCTCGAGGGCCTTTATCCGTGCTTCAAATTCAGCGGCAATTCGTTGGACCTCGTGGGCATCCTCGCCGGTAACAGCAACTATTCGGCGAATACCTTTCGCAATACCATTCTCCTCAAGGATGATAAGATCCTTAATATCCCCGGTCTTCTGTACGTGGGTTCCACCGCAGAATTCGATAGAAACCTTCCTCCATTGAGGGTTCTTTACATCCGCTAAAAGCTCTTCGACCTGGACTCCGACGGAGACAACACGAACTGGGTCGGGGTACGTTTCCCCAAACACCGCTCGAACCCCCTCAATCTCACGGGCAGAGGCAAGAGGAACATCCATAGCATAAACCTCGAGATTTTGTCGAATATAATCAGTTGAGATCTTCTCTATTTGTTCCAGCTCCGCATCCGTAACACCAGTTTTATGTGAGAAATCAAAACGAAGTTTCTCGGGAGCGACAAGTGACCCCCTCTGATCGATACCCTCACCAAGAACCTCACGGAGAGCGTAATTAAGAACGTGGGTACCGGTATGGTTGTTGCGGATTGGCCAGCGTCGAAGTTCGTCATATTCACAAATGACTTCGTCAAGGACCGAAAACGAGCCATATTTCATGAAACCGGTGTGCAAAACATATCCTGCGTACATCTGAACATTCTGAACATCAAGTTCGGCTTGTCCATCAATAAGAATTTTTCCAGTGTCGTATTCCTGTCCGCCTTGCTCCGCATAGAAGTTGGTCCTGTCAACGATGAGACCAATTTGGGCATCTTCGGGTATGTCTTTCGTGCTTTCGACGAATTGCTTATTGTAGTAAATAGCTTTGATCTGACTTGTAATATTTCCCCTGCCTATAGGTGTGTTAGTCGCATTTGGGGGTTGATGCCCGCAATATATCACTTACCATATTTGTACTGGTCATCCGTTTTGGGGACGTTCTTCATCGTTTCGAGTTTCCCTAGATCGTGCACATCTAACTTGAGAAGCTCGGCTTCGCCGGCCTTCTTCCTACCCTTACTAGCCTCCTTGCTTTCGGCCTTTGCTTTCTCGAACTCAGCTTCATCAATTTCTAGGAAACTCTCCTCGGCCATGATCCTTGTAAGATCGACTGGAAATCCAAAGGTGTCGTACAAACGCCAAACGTCGGTGCCATTAAGTGTTTTTGAGGAGTGTGTTTTTGCCTGTTGTGCATAGTGTGCAAACATCTTTTCACCCCTGTCCAGAGTGCGAGAAAAGGACTCTTCCTCTTCATTTAATATCTCTTTGACATCGGTTTCCTTTCTTCTAATCTCCGGAAAGACCTCACCCTGACTGAAATTTTAGAGACATTCTATAGGCCAGTGATCAGGGGTGCATTACCATTTGGTGAATGAGAGTGGGTACCAGTCGGGAAAAGAATTCACCGATTGGCACATCAAAGTATCTTCGAGCATATCTGGCACCTCTCCTCAAGATACGCCTTACAACATACCCACGCCCTTCATTATTGGGAACCCCCCCATCCGAGATGGCAAACGTGAGTGTCCGGACGTGATCTGCGATTACTCGATATGCAGTGTCAATTCCATCCTTATCATCTTCCCCAAACGCACCAGCATATGGCCTCGCGCTAGTAAGCTCTTGGATGGTCTTGAAAAGGGGTGTGAATACATCGGTGTCGTAATTGGACGATTTATCCTGTAAAATAGAAACCAAGCGTTCAAAGCCCATACCAGTGTCAACATGTTTGTTTGGCAGAGGCCGTAAAGAGCGGTCAGCTTCACGGTTGTATTGAATAAAGACGTTGTTCCAAATCTCAAGCACATTTGGGTCATCCTGATTGACGAGATGAGCAGCATTGCGTCCTCCAATACGATCGTAGTGAACCTCACTGCAGGGACCGCATGGTCCCTGATCTCCCATCTCCCAGAAGTTGTCCTTCATATTTCCGGGAAGAATATGATCATCCGCAACACCCACTGATTTCCAAAGTTCTTTTGATTCAAGGTCCGGCTCAAGTCCTCCAGCCTTATCTCCCTCGAAGTATGTCACGTATAACCTGTCGGGGTCAAGTTTGTAGACCTTAGTAAGAAGCTCCCAGGAGAAGGCGATCGCTTCCTTCTTGAAATAGTCGCCAAAAGACCAATTCCCGAGCATTTCAAAGAAAGTCTAAGATTATTGTGAGCTTGAGTCAATCCCCAACGCGGATGAAATTTGGCTTACAAGTACTTACATGATGGTAGCTGTCTTTTCCAACATCGTCCAGATCATTGTGCTTACCGCCTTTTTGGTTTATTAGATATTTTACATTATATTTATAAAGTGATACTAACCAGCTCTGATGCACTGAGATTGGGTGTCAGTTTGGGATTAAGATATAGAGATTAGAGCCCAAGGGATATATAATTAATCAACAGAATTGTGGGTTGGGATTAAAGAGCTAAAGAAACCAAGAAAGCCCACCTTTTGAGTGTTGACGGCACGTTTCAAAGTTGCGAAATCCGATGCAGGGTCCACGGTTCCGAGGAAAATAGCCTTGAACTGATTCATACCCGCATTGGCGAACAGCAAAGTCGGATCAGATAGAGGCACAACGGACGACGAAGGGACTTATCAAATATCAGCATTTTGCGATACATTACAGTGATATCGGAAAACCAACCAACAGTATGACCATTTTTTCTGAAGTATTCGATAAAAGTTTCCCTTACACGACGAGCAGGCCATTCCACCTCGGAAGATCCTGCGGTAATGGAGGAGACCATGGTACGAAAGAGACGATGCGGAACAAGGAATGGAGTTGAGGAGGGGTGAAGGAGGGGTTGCCGCTGGGAGCTGGTGGGGTTAATCAAAGAAGCTCTTCTCCCGTGCAACACCGCGAAATTTGAATACTTAACAAAAGATGGACAGTGAGTCAACGATAAGGATACTTTCCGCCCCCGAGAAATCATCAAGACCCGTTTGCCACTTTGTTTCAAAGTCGAATCGGGAAAAAGTTAAAGCCCACAAAGAATATCCAATTAGGGTCAACTAAACTGGCGCATAACATCGGCCCATAATAGACCCTAACCCACTCGATGAAATCTTGGCATAGTGCCATGGTTTCACAGAGTCAGACATGGCCCCTGAGGCTGGTGTGGTGGCTTCGAGAACGCCTAGTAACGGAGACTTATGGAACCTCTGAATTATTATTAGCTAGTAGATGCCACCTGTGATCATCAGTACTCATACAGCTATAACTCGAAAACTTCCACCATCCTCCGCTCTGTGCAGCTTTCATACACACCGACAAATCCCATACAGCGGGCTGCTTCCTGCAATTCATCATCACAACCATGAGATCTTCCTGGATCGCCCTCATCTTCGGAGTCCCTTCCCTCGTAGCCAGTGCGTCGCAAAGCATCCCCGACTCACCTCTTACCGAGAACCTACCATCATCAGATTTGATATGCCATGACGATACAAGCTGCTACCCAAAACACTTTGTTCCAACACATGAATTCCAAGTCATTCACGATGATCAAGTAGTTCCCCCTGGTCTCCACTATAGACTCAACGTCGAAACGGGCTTAAAAGAGGCGAAAATAAATATTGTCAGCGATTTTGATTCCGATCATACCGGTGTTGTTGTTATCCCCAGCGACGAGGAACCAGCTATAGTAAATGTAGACACACCAAAGTCTAAACCCCTAGCGTCGGTTAGCCCTGATGGTGCTATAAAACCACCTATCCCATCCTCTGCGGGCGAGGCACTCGCATTCTCGGATTCCCTCGAAGTCCTTTTGGAGCACCAAAAATATTCCACATCTAAGATCACCCATGCCCTCTTGTCATTGGAAGACCTAGTCCACGAAATTTACTGGGGTCTCCAAGTTTCCGCTCCCAAATATGTTTCTCCTTTACTCAACCTGATTTCAAGCTCGCCCGACCCAACCATTCGCTCAGCATCAGCCCTTGTTATCGGTAGCGCACTCTCAAACAACCCAAAAGCACTTGCATCTGCAATTTCTGATAGCTCGGTGAAGCTGATCAGGACACTACTGTCGTCCCTCGAGAAGGAAACCGACAACAATGTTAAATCACGGGTCTTGTATGCGCTCAACCAGGCTATTAAGTCACCCGCAACCCGCTCTGAGTTCCTCACTGGGCAGGGCCTGCAAACACTTCACCAGCTTTTCAAGAATGGTGATCCGGAATTCATGGGCAAATCGGCCATTGTTATTGAGGACAATTTCCTGAACGAAGACATGCGATCTGACGCAGAAGCTATTAAAAAGCAGGGTGATGGATCTATTCGTTTCAATCCTGCCAGAGATGGCATCGACGAAAGGAAGTTCTGCTCCTTATTTGAGGAGACTCTTCTGAAAAGTGCCGAGGAAGGGATTGATAGTGATATCCAGGAGAAAGTTTTCAGCGCTTTGAGTGCCTTAAAGAGAAAGCATCACGGGCATGCCGGATGCAGGTCCACGGACGACTTCTTGGCATGGTTGGATACACAGGCGGATTTAGGCGGGAAAACATATGGTGATATTGAAGAGGAAGGAGGTCAACAACTGAAGCTCATGGCCTTCAATAATCGTGATTTGTTTCCTTAAGTCTGTTTTATTAGCTAAATGGGTAGTTGTTGGTACGGCACATGTTAGTATTTTTTTGGATATTCTCTAAACCAATGTGTATATATATAAGACTAGAGATACAGGTAGGTACATGTACATGTATTTTACTTGTGCACCGTTGGCTGTTCTCAATGCTGTGGCAGTTAATGTTCACATGTAAAGCGGGAACGGAGCAGGCCTCACACTAAATTACATGTACTCTGTTAAAGCTCGGAACTGTTCGTTATTGAGCGATTACATGTACATATAGTTAGTATTTAGGGAGTGAATTACCTATAGGCTGCGACTGTGGTGTTGCACTAAGGAGAGTTAGACCTCGTGCCCAGCTAGCCATGTATGATCTCAAACCTTCATACAAAGTGCTTGTAAGTACACGACATGTAAGTACACAACTCTATAGCGAACACATATAACTGATATTGCATGCACACAAAAACTGACTCTCCGCACGGCATGCAATAGTGGTCGTATTCATGAACCACAAGTATGTAGTAGGTGCATATACTTATATCACATGTATTTAGGGATTTATATAGGTTACACTCTTACTTTCGACGAGGATACATGTACTTATATGTATGGAGCGGTAAAACGGTAGTAAATTATTTTACCACCGGCAGCTGTTACTTAGGTGCTGCCAACCTTGAGACATGGTAGCACAGGGAATTCTCGCACGCAAGCCACAGAATTGGGGCATGGTACTTGGCAAAGTTGGCAGCTTAAGGGATAATTATATAAGCACTGAATTTCAGCCTCTACGCTGGACTATACTTATGAGAGTTTCCCACCGGTGGTGAAATACCTACCACCGGTGATAAAATGATTTTTACCGCCGTTGGGAAAACTAGTTTGACACATTAAGAACTAGGTTCACGGTCGTCACCAACTTGTAAAAAAGCCAAAAGAGAGACAGCCAAGCCAGGTTGTGCCTTGTCAACACCCAGACCCGTGAACGACAGTAATCCTTAATAATATGGGTTGGGGGGGGGGGGGGGATAGTAGATTTTACCATACCACCCTGTCATGTTATATAATCGCTTATATACGTATTATACTAAGGTGCTTTTATAATCAATAAGAATAAGCCTCTGCCATGCAATTGGTGCGAGAATATTAATAGCGGCAAGTACTACGGGTGTAGGGGTAAGTCTGAGACACCTACCGTTAGTACATACAACACCACTACAACAACTCGTTCCAGACTAACCTGGATATTTACTAAACCTACCACATACAACCTATTACCAGCCTACATTTCCAGAGGCCTATTGAATAGATAATACTAGCGTATTAATTAAGGCCCGATATGTTTTGGCTTCCCGGGACTATCTTATATTCAAATACTAGAGAGATCAAAAAATCTCCAAGCCATATATAGGCTATTTTTTTTTAGCGATATAGTAGGAGAACTAAAGATCAAACTGCGGAGTCCGCGGACTTTGCAGCTTTTTGGTGTGGTGTGGTGTGGAGATTGTTAATTTTTAGCGCCATACACAATGATTACATGTAGTTCTTTATTTCTTCTAACAATCCATCAACCAGCACTCTAGCCTTCATCAACTCTTCCCCTAATCCAATATCACCTATTTTCTTTCCCACCCACGCCCCAGTAACCTCATTGGCACCCAAATCTCGGCCCACTTCTTGTTTTTTTCTCCTTACAGTCTGTGCAAATGCACTCCCGGTACCATGAGATAAATCCACGTGAGCGACTATTTCACATAGCAGACCCCATATGATCTTCCCTAAATCTAAGTTCAATCCTCTGGCCTTTGGTGCTATCGTTTCCAAGGATTCCAAACCTCCGGAGACCTGGAGAAATAAACTAGCAAGCGTGAAAGCATGCGTGACTCTCACCGGATGATGTCTCTGTGGATAGTGCACAGGATCAACATATAGATATAGCAGTAACGAGTGGAGTAGTGCTTGAGGCCATTTCGATAAAGGGATGTAGATGCTGTGTATGAGTTCGTTATGCAGCAACGGCAGTGGTTGTCGTTGTAGTGGCCATAATTTTGTTGTATGAAGTTTTTTTATGGCTTTCAACAGCATATCTTCCGAAGGTGTAGTAAGAGCCGCCCAGGCATCCCCTTCAATATAAGAGATTGAACCTTCTGGAGTATCAATGACTAGCCCCCCCAATTCTCCTCCAGTCACAGCAGGTATACATTTTTGACATGAGCATGTGAAAAAATATTGTTCCAATAGCTCTGAACGACGACGAGAGGTTGGACTAGTGTTATCGATGTAAGATATTGTTACTTCTTCGTTTTTTGAAATTTCCCGTAGTGCTCTGACTAAAAGGGCACGGCCATCGAATACCATCACCGAGTTTGGGTCGCACGAATGATTTATCAGACTTGCTAATGGATCAAATGCAATACCAATTGGATCGAAAGTAGAGTTAACGAGGGTGATACTGTTAATCAGAAGCTTTTACCTTCCTCCGTTAGCATTAACTTACAACTTATATGTCAATGATAGATGTTTCAAACCCTTGCATAGACCCCTCGGACATCCTCCTCTTCCAAGATTGTTCCTGAATAAGAATGCGCTCCTTTAGCCATTAAAGATATCATCTCCCATTTATCCGTTCTTCTGAATTCAATCTCGTGACTCTCGAGTGTGCGTATCTGGGCCCATGTTTCCCCAGGAGTGGTTAATAACATGCGTATGGTAGCACGGACAGACCCGGGAAGTATGCGTGGGTAGAGTTTCTTGAAAATTGCACATTCAACTTTGTGAAGTGCGCGCCAGTCCGCCCTTTGGCAATCCTTTGCATTTGTTAACTTAGCGTTAGTGGTCTCCAGTAAGCTTAGCCATTAAAACGTACCTTACCACAATACTTCACCACTCTACATCCAGTACAGTAGTTCAAGGATGTCTTGTCTTCATACAAGTTCAACATAGATGTCGCACCTCCGGCGGGTTTCCATATCATACACCCACTGCAGCATTCCGCAAGATGCGCATCGTCTGGGACAGTGATAAGCGGCTTTGGTATTCCAAGAACGAGTTGTCCGAGTGTGATCTTAGTAGCTGCAAAGAGCCCTGTACCTCCGAGAGAGGAGGGGTTCGTGTATATATTGATGTTGTGGGTCATGTTGTTTATAAAACAGTTTACCTGACGTTGAACGCGTGGTAGGTACATGTATTTCAACCTACATCCTTGGGTGATTAGTAATAATCTCTCCAGTACATGATACTCTGCACGATTTATAGGAAACATCGATCATAAACAACCTTTTATAAATACGCAAAGTACTGATAAAACTGTTTATGTTTATGTGGGGCTGTTTGTGCTTTATCCCTTTAACGATTTTAGATGGTAAATGCAATATCGTGTACTGGTAGAAAGAAATTTGTGCCAACCTAGTTAGACCCCAAAAAGTACAACATTAGAGGGTTTTACATACACATAGGGGAGCAAAGGGTATATTATTGTACGGCATAAGTTTTAGGGCATTGTATTATCCAGGTGTTTTTCCTACTGCCCAGCCACCTAATACGACCTGCTATAATTATATAGATTCGGATCGCATACAACGGAGCTTTCTAAAAGGGTACGCTCGGGGCCGGAATTTGGCTTATAGTGGGATTGACTTATATAGCTAGACTCGAGGAGCATACAAATAAAAGAAAACAGACCAAAAGTGGTACCCTTATAGAGAGATTGCCCTTATGAAAGGTACCCTATAACGTTATACTCAATATATAAATGACATGGCTTGGCGATGGCAGGTCGAGTGATTTCGCATGAATTAGGACTTTGTTAATCATCAATCATTACTTAGTACACGGGGCTCTTAATAAAACAACCAACCTCCTTAGCTTGAATTTAGCTAATTGGAGAGGCATTAATCATTCATCTCAAATCCAACAAGGACAAGAAAACGCCATACCACGCAATGTGCATATACCGGCTGCGGTAGGCCATTCTTCTTATCGAAGACCCTCCAACTGCAACCTAGTGTCCGAATGTATCTCTTAGCGGGCCTTAAATATCACTCGAAAGGATTTTTAAACCATCTTTCTCAATCACACTTCGCAAGCTTCTCATGCAAGGTGACCTTTTAATAATGTCCCGAGAAATGGACGCCGGGGGTGCTGTTTCCATGAAAATGTCAGTAGATGTAAAACTCAGAGATTTTGCGTACATTTACACACCATTAGCTGATCTAGTTGTGCTATCCATCCCAGTCAGAAAAATATGTGTTTCCCCATACGCAGGCGCCAGGCATATTGCCATTATTGCAGGAACCGTTACTGGTAATACTTCCGACAGATTCGCCCCCCTGAAAGATTTTGGTCTCAATCTCCTTGGAACGCCACAGGTCTCAGTCGGGCTAACCACAGATAAGAATGTGATTAAGGATGATGCCGAATTCTGCCTTCTACCCCTCACTTTGGTTTTCTCCCTCGAAATCATCGTAAATGGAGATTCGGGCGTATTTGGTGGTCTATCGGATGAAACTCGGGGCTCAATAACTATTTTTGGCAACGGCGATGCTGGCACATGATCTATAATCTGAAGATTTAGGCCAAAATTCCTATGCCCATGGGAAAGTATGTGAGATCCGCTATGGCGCCGACGAAAGTATTCACCGGGAAGAACCACAGTACTGGATATTACCTCTCCACTTGGTACAATTGGAGGAACTGTCAACGGCCTTTCTAACTGAGTGATTTTCTCCGGTAAACCTAATTTAATACTAGGGGGAGGTGGCGGAACTGCCTCAGCGGCAGTGATACGGGGTAGTTGACCTAAGGTACCACTTCTCAGGTGATGAGCTCCAAAAGATCCCATTTGTTTAACCAGCACTTCATCCGGTGGTTGACCTTGTACGGGGCTATTGAAGGGTCGGTGAAATGAAGGGTCGGGGTCATCAATTGAGAGCTCCCTTTCAAAATAGCCTGGATCTATCCCCAAAATTGAGGACGCTTGCGCGAGTGGTTGTAAGTCAGGAGTCGTTAATATTGGAAACTGTAAATCCAGTATATCTTCCTCGGTAGCAACCCTAGGGCTTCTTTGAACTTCTGCTGTAACATGGCCCGATACCTCGCCCTGAGCTCCATCTTTCTCACTATCAGTCCATGTAAACTCGCTCATGCCTGAATGCTCACTGTCAGCATGTACCTTCTCCGTATCGAATGTCGGTGGAACATAAAAGCTCAGGCATGATTGAGAAGATGTGTTCGAGTAATAGTTCGGTTTTTGTAGTACCCCCAAGTAATCATAATTTGCTTCATTTTGTGGAGTATGCTGGATCTCAGACGATCTTGGCGATGTCCTTGCGCTTGTATAGGCTCTCCCAACAGATGAACTACTGGCCTCAGAGGTATCGGTCATCGGGGGCTGTAATCCAGAGGTAAAAGCATCGAGTTTTCTTGGGTTCTGGAGATGTAACTTAGAAGTACCAGACCCAAACGCTTGTACTTGACCGGTGTGAAGCCCAGCGTTTCCGATCCCCGAAACTGACGACTGAGGACCCGGGTATGAATGCAGGTGCAAAGGTGAGCTTGGAGTTCCTATTAACGCTGACTTGTGGCAAAGTAGGTCTGAAGGTCTCGGGGAATCGTTGCCGTGTGCTCGGGACTGAGGATTTGGACTGAGGGAGCGATTTCGAGGAACATTCCCTGTAATAAAATTTGCCTGAGCTTTAGTAGTACCTAAAACTGGAGCTGTTACAGAGCGTTTTAAGGGGGGCGAGTGCATCTCCAGTTGTAACATAGAGATCTTTTGTTGAAGTAACTTAAATAGAGTAGGTAAGTGAAATCCAAAGACGGGATTCAGAGTGGCCACAGAGAGCAGCAGCGGTACAACGCTTCCTTCGACCTTCTAGGCTTGCTATTGTCTATAGTGGTAGAATATGACTTTATGATTTATGGATGAGACCTCACCAATGTCTCGGCTCTGATTATCCCAACGGAGTGGAGGCGGTAAGAACCTCCCTCTCCTCCCCTTCTCCTTCTCCTCTCCCTCTCCTTCTGCTCCCCCTCCTCATTCTAGAAATGATAGGGTGCAAACATTTATGTCTCTAGACATATATCTAAAATTGCCCAATCGGACAAGCACACTCCAGTATCATACACACTTTGCTCTTATAAATTACATGTATGTATTGCAACTATAGGCGGGCAGAGCCGATCATACATGTAGCTCCTCAAGAACACCCTCACTTTGTTTATCCAGATCCATATCACCCATTTCATCCCACAGATTTGCATATTCCATTCCGTCCATTATCCAATCGCTCTCTTCATCACTCCCACTACCAGAACTGGCTGTATCTGTCATCTCATCCTCCTCGTCATCATAGTAACTCTCATCACATTCTCCGTTTTCTTCTTGCTTACCCCCCTTCGCCTCAATTATCAATTCTTCTACCTGACCTTCATTAAATCCGTGATGCTTTAAACTCCCTAAATGTATCTTTAAGTCGTAAATTCTAACGAATCTATAATCGCAATTGTCGACAAGACATTTGATGTGCCTTCCGCTTTCTTCGTACCCCATACCAGTAAGTTGTTGTATGAGATTTGGCTTCTTTGTAGATCTGCTACGTGGCCTCCTTTGGGGCTTCTTGCGACCGGAATGATGATTCTCTATGTGAATTTGGAGCTGAGATTTATAGCCATAAGTTTTAGGGCAGTCTGTGCAGACGAAAGGACGAAGGTCCTCATGTACTCGACGAATGTGGACTTTTAATGCATGTTTCTATATGTAAAAACTATTGAGTAATAGGACTCTGAAAATCATAGGCGAGAAATACCTTTGTGAAGCCCGTGCCACACTGCTCGCAAATATGTTGCCTCCTCTCTTCTAGAAGAGCACCATGGGTATTTGTGATGTGTATCTTTAGATTCCTAGCGTTTTTAAAAGTGTAACGGCATTTGACACAGGTGGGAGGATGCATTTTGATCGTGTGGCGGCGAAGCTCTAGATATGTTTTGAAGCCGATTTTACCTTGAAGCCTAGAAGTTTCGGGGTTAAGTGTCTTCTCTTCTAGCTTGGTGACAAGAATGGAACGGACGGTTGGGAAGGGAGTGGAGGATCCCGGGTCGAGATCTTCCACAACTCCGCCAACGCAAAAGTCCGAGTTTCCTAACGATGGCCTACCCATCCCATCCTCTGCTCCTCGCCTTTCCATGGCGATAATTTCCTCCTCGGGGGCTAGCTCTGGTTCCTTTCCGTCTTCTATATAAGCACTACACATGGCACAGGTATAGAGTGCTGGCATCAAGCCTTTGTGAACTCTATCTATGTGGCTCCCCAGCTTTCCTTTTGTATCGAAGGCAGCTATACACTCAACCCCGGGGTTATCTACGTCCTTATACGTACATCCCCACGGCAGCAATTTAAGGTGTACGGTGCGGATATGACGTCGTAATGGTCCACGTTTTCGAAATCCTTCAGAGCATGGAGGATAATCTGTGCACTACAGTTTGGTCCAGTCAGCCAAGATGATACCAGCATAGAAGCAACCCCAACCTACAACATGAGGAAAACTTTTCATATGACTCTCTAAATGCCTCTTTAATTGTTGATTTGTAGTAAAGGTCGCTCCGCATTCTCTGGGTCCATTATCATCATCGCCATTTTTTTCCATGACAACGCCGGGTGCCTTCCTCTTAAATCCAAAAGCACCTCTATCCTCTTCGGCCCCGGGGAAAACCATGAATGTGCATTTACATGATTTTTCTTTGGTATGCAATGCTTTTACATGAGCTTTGAGATGCGAGTTTCGTAGAAATCTTTTATCGCAATTCTCTGGATCCGCCGTGCATATGAAAGGCCTTTCTCCGGTGTGAGAACGGATATGTTCCTCAAGACGACATGGCTTCGTGAATGATTTCCCACAGTCTGGGTAGGGACATGTGCTTACTATTTATCTTTATTGTTAATTGAACCCAAACTCTGAATTGCGGAAGGAAAAAACAGGAAAGTCACATGGATTCCTTACCACACTTGGTAGATGCTTTCCTTTTCTTTGTTGCTGGACTGGATTCTGCGGGCGCTGAACGCTTCGGTGGGGGATTGCAAACCATTGCCCCGTCTGAAGATTGGGTAGTGGGTTTACTCCCTGCCATCATTATAATGATATACCGTGGAATATATACAAAATTAAAGTGATAATCAGCGGCTCCCAAAAAAATCCTGGATAGGCTAAGATAAGATGCTTGATAAAGCACGTGCAATTACCTACTTGTCCATGAAGCGTAGCCAAAAAAAAAAATTCAACATCCAGAGTCTTTTTTTAGTGGCTCGGCAGAGTCTTGGCACCCTGTCATTGCATCCAGCGCTCCTGAACTGATGATTCCGGAAAGCCAGCCCCTTTTAGAACATTCGAGCTTCACGAAGGGTATCTCAAACCCCAAAGCAAGACTGTGAAGTGATATATTTTGTATTATGTTGCTGTCAGTCTGAATCTCTAACACTGTCTCTTAGCGTAGATGCACCCAGCGCAAAGTCTCCCACCATGAATTTGAGCCCGGCCGTGACATTGATTTTGCTTACTAATATACTAATGTAGGTACTACTACATGTACCTACATAATTAAGTGCTAAGGCCACGCTCATATTTTCAAATTTCGAGCTCTTGGCGGGCTATCCACACCAAAACCAGTCGCCAAGAACTAAATATTCCCAGTCCAAAAAAAGAAAAAAGGACAGGGTTTAGGGCATCCTCCTACCCACCATCTGTAGATACATGTAGTACCCTAGAGGTTTAGATTACAGATTATTATATGATGACTATCGTACTACGGGTGTAGGGGTAAGTCTGTAGACACCTACTGCTGTTGCAACCACGGCCACTGTCTATAGACTTACCCCACACTCGTGGTACATGTATTTGAATATCGTGTAATAAGTATAGCGAGTGACAATCTGTGAGGCTATGCAATTCGTGAAATTAACATTAGATTGGGTTGTGTACCCTTAAAAGAATAAGAACTTTGGTTCGGATTTGATCTAATAGCACGTCTATTTGGATTTAAACTAGAGATTGTTATATAAGCACTCGGCTCTATATTAGGCCTCCCCTCACTATCACCAACCACCACCACTAACCACCAACCACCAACCGCCAGGTACCAGCCCACGTAAACATCAAATACAAACAATGTCGAGCTCCGCCCAGAAGCTCACAGAAGAGGAAATTGACCGCCTTGTCGCTACGGCAACCAAGGATGCCGCCCATCGGCGTATGGAAATTCTTGACATCGCGCGCGAGGCTGGAGTAAATGCGCCGCTTTCTGTTATTGAGGCCGCGTTCGAGTCAAGGGGGTTTGGGAGATATCCAGAGACAAAGGTTACGAAGGAAGAGCTTGAGCTCATCAAGGCGGGGAAACATTGGAGCCAGACTGAGGAGGGGAAGGCATGGACAAAAGCAAACTCGGAAGTCAGGGATGCATCAGGGAATATCATCAAGCCAGCTGGTGAGCACACATATTCAAGGTCCTAGCTAGCTTACAATATTGAAAAAAATCGTTACTCGGTATAAATGCAAAACATCTTTGGCTGATTCAACTATCAGGAACTAATCCACCTACACACCTCAACGGCTAAACGCATTGGGCCAAAGGTGATCTGAACAGTTTACATCATCCAGCCACTCTTCTACGGATCTACTTTTCATGTATTTCGAAGAAATAAAGGAAGGGAAAAGGCCCAGGGGGAATGCTAAGATGTATATAGCAGCTACGTTTTATGTTCACACATAGTTGAATCGACTCAGAGCTTAAAGCCCCTCCAAGCTGCAGGTCGAGGACCAAACCCTCGATAGGGCCGGGTAATGTGTGTTACTTCGCTTATCGCTGAGAGACAATGCCCTTGTTTAGTTAGGGCTTCAACTTTTAAGCCGCACCGTAATAGCCGCAAGTGCAACCCAGGCTCACAAGAAAAAATTCCGCGGCCCTTCTTCCCTTCCTGCCATTAACCAACACCAGCTGCATATACTTTCCAGCAGAAGATAATACACAATTCATAATGGGCCGCATCAAGAAGAAGGGTAATAATCCTCGCTACCACATACAGTACTATTCACTACAGTGACTTAAATGGCAGCTTGAATTACTGGGAACTTTCTTACTAATTGTACTGCTGCATAGGCGTTGCCGGTAATGCAAAAAACTTTATAACCAGAACCAAGGCAGTCCGCAAGCTCCAGGTTTCTCTGCCTGATTTTAGAAGGTTATGCATCTTCAAAGGCATATAAAATCCATTAAACAGAGCAAAAAATGAGGCTTACTGACCAATTGTGCGAAGGAATCTACCCCCGTGAACCCCGAAATAAGAGAAAGGCAAACAGAGGCTCTACTGCTGCCACAACTTTCTACTATGTATGTACAAAAAGCCAATCCCTTTCACTACTAGACTAGATTCAACTGACTTGGCTACTATAGGCCAAAGATATTCAATACCTGCTTCACGAGCCTGTCCTCGAAAAATTCCGCGAACACAAAGCTTTTGCCAAAAAGCTTAGCAAAGCTCTTGGTCGCGGAGACTATTCTGACGCAAAGCGCCTCGAGACCAATAATAAGCCTCAGGTCAAACTTGACCACATCGTTAAGGAGCGCTATCCCACCTTCACTGACGCACTCCGTGACCTCGACGATGCAGTTTCTATGTTGTTTCTTTTTGCCAACCTTCCCACCAATCACAACCTAAATCTCGAGACTATCGCAACATGCGAGAGACTTGCCAATGAGTGGCAGCACTATATTATCCGCACGCATTCATTGAGAAAGAGTTTCCTATCAATCAAGGGAATATACTACCAGGCGGAGATTCAAGGACAAGAGGTTCTGTGGCTAGTGCCATACAAGTTTGCGCAGAACGTTCCTATAGATGTTGATTTTAGGGTTATGGGTACATTCGTCGAGTTCTATAGCACTTTGGTTGGATTTGTGCTTTTCAGACTTTACACTAAGGAAGGTCTCGTGTATCCACCCAAATTTGACGTATACGCGGACTCGAAGGGTGCGGGACTAAGGGCTTTTAGCCTAGAGGCCAAAGGCGTTGGTCTTCTCCCGGCTGCTGAAAACGATAAAAGGAATACCAAGGTGATGTCGAAGCAGCTTGCCACACTTGGCGAAAAGATCGCCACTCTTGAGGAGAAGGATGAGGATGAGGTTGTCGAGTCTGCTACACTGGAAGAGGAGTCTACTGTAGGTGAGGGTATCATTGATACTTTTCAGCCCGTCGCCACTGGTGCGGATTTGCTACTACAACCCCACATGAGCAACGCCGGGACGTCAGGATCTCAAGACCCAGCAAATCTCTTTGCGCCATTCACCTTTTTCCTTTCCCGCGAGACTCCAAGACAGCCGCTCGAGTTTCTTCTGAGATCATTCGGATGTAAGAGAATTGGATGGGATCTGATCCTCGGGGAGGGTGCATACACCGAAAACGAGAATGATCCGTCAATCACTCACCAGGTTATTGATCGCCCCCCAGCTAAACAAGTTGCACTTCCACTCATGCCAGTTGATGGTGAAGAAGTGGTGAATTCATCGAAGCCCAGAAGAGTCAATGGAAGAATCCCGGGACGCATTTATATACAGCCGCAGTACATCTGGGACTGTGTTAATACTGGGAGACTACTTTCGCCTGCCGAATACGGTCCTGGAGCTTTGCTACCTCCCCACTTGAGCCCATGGGTCAAGGTCGATGAAAAGATATATGACCCTACTGCGCCTTACGTCGCCGATGAGGAAATGAGCAAGGATGAGGATGAGGATATCGAGGGTGGAATGGAAGTTGACCTGGAAAGTGGTGATGAGGAAGACGAGGAAGAAAAAATTGAAACCGCCACATTGGAAGAGGCAGAGCTGGAGTCGGAAGACGAGGAGGATAAAGCACAGCAAGAGCATCAACGTGAACTAGAAGCAGAGGCGGCTGGTGTCAAGTTATCAGTTGGAGATAAGAAAAAGAAGAAGGATAGGAAGAGTAAGCAGGAGAGAGAAGAGGAGGAGCAAAAGGAGATGCAAAAAATCATGATGTCAAGAAGGAAGCGTAAATTGTACGAGAAGATGCAGTTCTCAAACAAGAAGAAGGAGGATGAGGTTGAGAATCTGAGGGAGAAGCGGAGAAAAATCGAGAAAGAGAAGAAGGCGAGAAGAGGCTAGTTTTTTCTTTCTTTTCAACGGGTAAAAGCTCTCACTATTTTCTATTTTTTCAATCGACCTGTATGATACAATATGAAATACTTGATGGAGGGTTTTTTTTTTTTTTTTTTTTTTTTTGCGAATAATGGATAATAAAAGCATTTGATGTAATACGGCGTTAGGTAGTAGGTACATACATCATACCGTACTACTAGTAGGTATGTACTATACATACATGTATCTACATCGGTATTCGCCAAGTGATTTCACCCCTCCCACCATCATAGTTAGCGCTATTATAGACCAATCAGTTAGTGCGGCTCTGAGCCAATGAACCTAGGCATGGTCACCCACCTCTTGGCATAGTTGGTGTTGGCCGTTTCGCGACTTCATCTTGCATCAACTCCCTCACTGGTGGTGTGGCCCAGTCTCTTTGATTGTCTTCTCTTCCGTCTGAGTAGAGTAGTAGGTTATCCTGTGATCGCTATTTTGTCAGGCCCCTTCTCATTATTCTTGTCTACATTTATTTTTACAGCTTACCAATCTAGTCCTTGAATAGCTGACCTAGCTCTGCCGCGGGCTGGCCCCTTCTGCCATGCTCAACGCCTTCAATGCCCGCTCAATCTTGGAGCTCGGCCCAAGAGAGCGCTTCAAAATTGAGTCTTTGTTGGCATATGGTAGGATGGCCCAATAATAGCAGTTATAACACCGTACGCACTAGCTCTTGTTCTTGAGGCTGATAACCAATATGTTCCATAGGCGACAAGCTCTTATTAGGTCTTTCTAATGGCACCTTGAGGGTGTGCCAAGTGCTGGACCCAGACACTCCCGAGATATCACTATCACTCTTACGTACAATAGACAAGTTTTCACGAAGGTCGATCGAACTTCTGGCCTGTATAAAGGAGGTCAAGATTCTCGTCACACTCAGCGACAATTATGTTCATATCCACGACCTCAACGAGTTCACCCTCAAGGAGACGTTATCTAAGACGAAGGGAGCCACCACACTTGCTGTGACTAGCAACATTGAAAAGGATGAGACGACACAGATTCCCAGTATCGTTAGTCGGTTGGCCATTGGGATCAAGAAGAGACTATTGCTATACTCTTGGCATGATGAAGAGTTTCAAGAAGGCAAGGAGGTGATGTTGAATGGAGCTATTAGGTCTTTGACTTGGGCTAGTGGGCAGAAGGTTGTGGCGGGGTTATCAGGTGGATTTGTGATAGTTAACGTGCAGACCGGCGCTATTGAAGATATAGTCCCACCAGAGAGCAAAGGTAATGGTGCTGCTGTGGCAGGCGGTGGAGAGCAGGTGGGTTGGTCGGCATACATGGGGATGGGAGGGTGGGGTTCGAAACCGTTGAGCACACGTTTAGGGGGGGATGAGCTCCTATTAGTAAAGGATAGTAAGTATGGCTGAAGTTCAACCTCCTATGGCAACTACTTACTCCTATTATTTAGCCACAAGCTTGTTCATCGACAAAGAAGGCAACGTTATACCCGATAGACCACCAATTCCATGGCCAGTATCTCCCGATTCAATCGTGTTTTCATACCCATATTTAGTATCTCTTAACACATCAAAACAACACCTTGAAGTCCGTAATCCCTCAACACAGACTTTACTACAAACGATACATCTTCCCAATGTATCGACTCTTAATGTTCCTCCACCAAACGTGTCCCTTGTCCACGCGGGAAAGCTATTTTATGTCGCATCTCCAACGCAGGTATGGCGCATGAGTACAGCAGACTACGAGACACAGATCAAGGAGCTTGTGGATGGTGAGCATCTAGATGAGGCTATCAGTCTACTTGAAATCCTTGAAAATGTTTTGTTGAAAGATCGCAAGGAGGAAAAGTTACGAGAGGTACAAATGTTGAAGGCAGAGAGATTGTTCGACAAAAAAAAGTATCGAGAGAGTATGGAACTTTTTATCAAAGTTTCAGCACCACCAGAAAGGGCGATACGACTGTTTCCTAGAGTTATTGCAGGCGATTTATCAATTGTTGAAACCAACAGGAATGAAGAAGATACAACTGAGCCGGCAGATTCGGGAGATGATGGCGACCCTTCTGAAACTATCGAAGATGCCGACTCTGGTGAACCAACAGAAGCAACGAAATCCCCCGAGGCAGTTGGACAAGGTGATGAGACCCTTACGACCATACAAGAAGCGCCAGGGGCCGATAAAACGCCAACGGGAAGTGGTAGCCCTGGTAAGAAGAAAGAGGGAGAAGGAGAGGCCGCGAAGCTTCAGCCTCCCTCTTACCTTGCTGAGTTGAAGAAAACGAATCTATCACACATGAAGAAGAATTCAGAGACTGCTTCTATATTTTCATTTGGTGTACGACGAAATACGGCAGCGGTTATACCAGATGATCACAGCGATGCAGCGAGTATCACTATTAAACACACCCAAACGGTTCCCGAAGCACCCCCGATATTGCAAGGCGATGAGTTAAAGGCCGCTGCCATCGAGTTGGCCGCGTTTTTAGCAGACACACGACGGGAGATATCGAGATATTTCAATGCTGATGGGAAGCCGCTTGACACTCTAACAAACACCGGTTGCCCCGCCTCTCCACTCTCAATCTCAAAAAACGATCTATTTGATGCTAGCTTTACAAGTCATATAGAAAGTTCAGAAACACCAAAAGGGGATACCACCGCTACACGAATAGACAACCTGATGCAGGCGGCTAGGCTTGTGGATACGACACTGTTCAGGATTTATATCATCACTAATCCCCGCTTAGTTGGTCCATTTGTTCGAGTTCAAAAACATGGTGATCCGGCTGTCGTGAGCGAAAAACTCCAGGATCTAGGGATGTTCACTGAACTAGTCGACTTTTTGTGTCAGAAGGAACTTCATAAAGAAGCACTGGAGTTATTGAGACAGTTTGGTCAGGAGGATCGTGTGGATTCTCGTGCCATGAACTTACAGGGGCCACAAAGAACAATTGGCTACTTGCAGAACCTAAAGGCTGGCCATATCGATCTGATACTCGAATATGCAAGATGGCCGCTAAAGGTAGACCCAAAGTTGGGAATGGAAGTCTTCACTACCGACTCCCAGAATGCTGAATCGTTGCCAAGAGGGAAAGTTCTCGAGTATCTACAAGAAATAGACAGAATGCTTGCCGTACAATATTTAGAATACATCATCAACGAGCTTAACGATCCGACCCATGAGTTCCATACTCGGATGGTCTGGCTGTACTTGCAAACTCTAACTGAAGATGACTTCGACGGACGAGAAGAAGAGCGCTTGAAATGGAGAGAGAAATTGTTGGACTTCCTGATCAGTTCAAAACAGTACCGGAATGAGAAAGTTCTTGGATGGTTACCCAGGGATGATCCAGAGTTTTATGAGGCAAGAGCGGTAGTATTGAGTAATATGGGACAACATAAGACAGCCTTAGAGATATATGTGTTTAAACTGAAGGATCACGAGAAGGCTGAAGAGTGGGTGTTTTACTCCCCACTTGCAAAAATATGTGCTGACGGCAATAGATACTGTGCTAAAATCCACCATGCTTCACCCCCTGAAGACCCGGCCGAGACTTCAAAGCCTACAACGGTCTATCATACCCTCCTCTCTCTCTATTTACGCCCCCCGCCAGGGTACATGCAACAGCTTGGGCCAGCACTTTCGATCCTATCTCGTCATGGTGCAAGGCTAGAAGCTTTAGACGCGCTGAAACTTATCCCTGAAGACATCAAAGTTTCAAATCTGGAAACCTATTTCCAGAGTCGGATTAGACATACGAATTCTCGCATGGTAGAAAACCGTATGGCAGCTCAATTGAGGGCGAGCTTTAGGGTGGATGTCCAAGAAAGATTGTTAGGGAGCCGAAATAAGCATGTCATTGTTGGTGAGGAAAGAGTGTGCCCTGTTTGCCATAAAAGATTGGGGACTAGTGTCATTTTGAGAACTGCAAGGTATGCAATACCTATTCCAAGCCTGCTTTCCAATTATGGCTAACACTGATATGATCTATGTCGGGATTAGTGGAATGGTAGTACATTACGGCTGTGCTCAGAAAGAGGTGTAAGGTATAAGTTGCTTTGTACAACATGGTTTTTATTCCTTTTTTTCGTTTTCTTTATTTTGGTTGGTAGGTGTGCAAAGGCTACAAGCAAGCGTATATGCTTGATTGATAACACAGGGGTTTTCGGGGTTTAGTCTGCTTTTTTTTTTTAATGATGTTTGTTCTTTTACTCTCACGCAGGGGTCTATACTTTGTCTCCGCCGTTGGATTTGCTTCTCTTATTTTCATTTTTCCGTTCTTTTGGTTATTGTTGAGCTTATATCCTCCAGCTCAAAAACGCTTCTTTAGCAGGAGGGAAACAAAATGTTTCATAAGATATCGCTGCAAATACAGAAAGCCTCCTCTCGCCAAGTAAAGGAAAGAAAAGGAAAAGAGAAAGAGAGAGAAAAACCGCCTCGAAACCTTATGACGCCCCCACCCCTCCTCGTGAGCTCAATCCTCCACCCCCCCTTCCTCTTCACCATAATTTTCTTCGGCGATGGCATCCTCCGCCTTTTTCTCTGTTTGCATCCTCTCAGTCAGGTGCCTATTTACCTCCTCCTGAAGTTTTATGACTGCCGCTCGTAGGTCCGAAAGATGCTGTGTCTTTACACCGGTAGCTGCGGAGGAGGCTATGGGTTCCGGGAGAGGGTATGTGAAGGTATGAGACTCTATGGAAAGAGGATGTCTGTATACCGCCGTAAGAGTAGGCGCCATAATGAATTGATTTATGGATTGGAGAAGTTGTGGTTGCGGAGTTCAAGCGTGCCACCGTGGGGAGGCAATGCAGATCACTGTTTGTCAGGTCTTGGCGATTCACATACCTGTTGAGCCCCCAAAGGACTGTTCCATACCACATCCGGAAGATTATATATGAATATGAGTATCTAAAGTATTTGATAATCCCACAGCCCCCAGCACAGCCCCCACTCCAACCCATGGATACAGCCTAATCTAAATACGCAATAGACCAAAAGTCGCCCCAGAGACCGATAGTGAACCGACGAGACTGCGGAAAACAGGAAATTCGGACCCACACCCCCATAAAGAAAGAACTTTTCTTTTTCTTTCTCTCTACCATACTATCTTGATTGTTTTAAACTTTTATTCTGGACAAAATTTTATTAAGAGGAGATGTCGAGGTTTTCTTTGTTTGTTTTTCTTTAAGGGGATAGTGTTTTTGATTTTGTGGAGGCACAGGGGTTTTTTTATGCCATAAGGTTTCCTTGCACGCAATGTTTTTGTACCCGTAAACAAAATACAAATGATTTAAAAAAAAAAAAAAAAAAAATAAAGTATTTGATAAATTTTCGCAGGATATCACTCAATTCATCAGGATATTCGCTATCACCAGCCCCTAGTTCTTCTGGATACGCTTCCTATTCTAATCTTCGGGCTGCTACTGATCACCCACAATCAAGGGCCCATATACTAATCTTGGGATTTTGAATAGTTAACGCCAAACTCTGCGCTCTGCCGAGTGATGGGTTGTGAATTTTATCCCCTAAATCATTAATTGATTATTGGAGTGCTTTATCACTACAGTCGTTACCCACGTGGGGACCAGAATCAGTTTCTTCTGTGACTCGGCGTACATGTGTCTCAGTAGCAAAAAGGGCTCCCAATGGCTGGGAAAGCTCGTGCAATAAAGTAAATGTCCTGGGGATAGAAGCCGTTGTTTGTCTTTAGCTTTATAAGTCTCAAGAGATATATCTAACAAATGCGCAATATGACACTCAGTTCTGTCACCCAAATCCACCCCTCATAGCGCATTCCCGGCATCGGCATGTGTATATAGCATAATACATAATTACCAGTCGTCACCATCGGAAAAATAAATGATGGGAGAGGCAAAAGAAAGAAGGGGAAAGATTAACTACAAGGGAAAAAAAATCCGCCTACTTAGTTTCTTGTACACCAACAATTGCCCGCACTATCCCCTCTCTCCGCTACTACACATACCTCAACTTTGCCAAGCCCACTCTTAATCCATTTTTCGACCTCTCTGCAGACGGCCTCGGCGTCCACACCCCTGACCACCTGTACGTGTAAACATCCTCTTACTACGCCGTCAACGTCCCAGAACTTAGGCACTGTGTATCCTGCGACACCCCTCACGCTGCTAACACCCGCGAGGGTCTCGCGTAGAGTATATTCCGTGTTTGCGGGCACAGTGAGAAGGAGATTGGTGGCGGAAGACTTTACGAGGGGGATAGCAGATAGGAAGATGAGAACTGCAATAAACACTGATGCCAGCGGGTCAAAGCCGGTCCAGCCAGTGTATTGAATTGCGAGCGTTGAGATAACGACAGATACAGAACCAAGCGTGTCAGCAAGGATATGCAAAAAGATACCATGCATGTTCTCCGAGTCATGGGAGTGGGCATGGGCCGCCATGGGTGCGGCGGGCTCCTCTGCATGGGAGTGGTGATGCTCATCATGCCCGTCGTCGTGAGCATGAGCGTGGCAGGATTCGTGAGCGTGTCCATGGCTATGAGAGTGGCTATGACCATGGTGCATGTGTGCGTGGTCGAAGGCCATGATACCAACCAGGTTCACTGCCAGACCCAGACTGGACACAATCATGAGTTCGACTAGGCGTGACATCTCTGTGGGCTTCTGGAGACGCTCGATGGCTTCCCAGACAATCTCAACAGATATGAGCATCAAGAAGATGCCGTTAGCAAAACCGGCGAGAGTATCCATTTTACCCAGTCCATAAGGATACTTCATTGAGGGCGGCCATTTTGACATCACTGCTGCGCAAAGACCTACACCAAGGGCGAGACAGTCGAAGAACATGTGAACACTGTCTGAGATCAAACCAAGAGAGCCTGTTGCGAAGCCATAGCCAGTCTGGACGATCATAAAGGCAAAGTTAAGGCTATGAAACATATCATTAGAAACGGCACATATAGTAATCTGAATAAATGATACATACCACATGAAGTAGAAGATCCGCCGCGAATCTCTTTCAATGAGGATACCGTGCAATAGAGGTAGTCCCTCAGATGCGCGTAGAAGACTTTTCGTAATTGTCGATGGAGCTTTGGTCTCCTTTGGTTCATGGTGGTGGCCTTCATGATTAAGATTCTGGGCTTTCTCATCGAGTAGCATCCCCACCCACACCACGCCCATAAAAATAACATTTCCTGCTATGGCTATCATATCGGACGTTAAAATTGTCCTACAGGCTATTACTGCTGTGAAGGCTCCAACCCCGAATCCAATCTTCCTGACACCTGTGCCAAATTCTATCGCGATCAATCCGGCAATAGCCGCTGCAGCCCATAGGTAGACCCAACCTCCTTGATGTGTATGCTCCGTTGGAGACGCAGTGGCAAGGGCCCAGTTTGTTGCAGGAATTGATGATAAAATGGCCCCGGAGATCAACGATAGTTTACTTTGGTAAGAGGATATTAATAGGCTTTTCCCAGTAAGTGCTGATGTCATCAAGGTTGACGGATTCCGGGTGAGTTTTGGAAAGCTAGACCGCAGCTGAGTAGATTTTGTTGAAAGCGGGGTCTGTGTCCCGAATGATAACGGGTATGGCGATGACAAGAACAGAAGCGAGAAAATTAGAAAAGCATATGCTATCAGGCATGAAAGTGGGCCTATATATTGTACAATTAATATATCGATATCCCCGGAGAAAGGGGATGATAAGGTAGGCACAAACCATTCCCAAATTCATTACTCCTCCACAAGTCATACACTACACCACCCGTGATTGCTCCTAGAGCACCTTTCTTGCTTCTTATCTTGCCCTTTATATCTCCGGCTCTCCCGGCCATTATCAGCCCTCCTGCAGAAAAACCTAAAACCACTGCCGTAGTCCTAACAGCACCCAACTCAATCGCCGCAAAATAAGGAACCATAGCACCTAGTGCCTTCTCGGCCACAACAAGAGGGTTAAATTGCTCTCCGCGCTTCTTAGGGTAAAACTTTCCGCCACTCTCATCCGAACCACCTCCGCCCCCGCCCCCGCCCCCGATAACCTGTCGCAGTTTCCCGTAACTACCAAGTAGAAGTAGTGTTCCAGCACCCAATGCGGAGGCTGAAGAGAGGCTGCTAATGAGCGCAGAAAATTGGCTTGGGCCAGAGCCAAACGATCCGGGTGGGTTCGGCGCTGAGAAAACATTAATATTTTCGGGGGCAGATGCGACCCGACCGCGCGGGGACGATAGTTCTGCGAGAACAAAGGCTACCACTAATGAAAGAGGTGTAATAAAGTTTGAGACAGATATTGAGGAATTCCTGAAGCTAAATCAGTATTCATAAATACTTAAAGTAACAAGATGCACTACCCTACGAAGGGTTTCCTATTATCAGGAAACTCCGTTGGAGCGAGATATGTGGATGCTGGCGTTGATGTGCCTACAACGGGAGATGGAAACGCATATCCATTCTGGACGCCTAAAGCAGACCCATTACGAGTGTGGCCATTTGCGCGGGAGTGTGAATGCGAATGGGAAGGCCCGTGTGAATGCGAGTGCGAATCGGAATCCGACCCTGAATGTGAGTGCGAATGCGAGTGAGAATGCGAGTGAGAATGCGAGTGAGAGGAGTGTGAATGTTCCGAGTCCATGGCAAGCTGTGGAAGGGAATTAGTAACCATGGATCCTGTTTCTAGCAGCTCACTGGCTCCCAACAGACACGCCTACTTATACGAGGTGAAGGCGAGTTCCCTCCCCTTTTTTTTTGTGGAGCAAAGAAACCCGGGGTATATACACGGTGTGGAGAGTGTGAGAAAAGTTGAGAGCGCGCGGTTGGCGGGCTCGATCCCTTGTGAATATTTGAATATTTAGATAGGGGAGCTGGGAAATAAAGCTCTCACCCTAGTAGGACTCATCTAATCTCTTGGCACAGCATATCGATAAGATCATGAAATGTTGAAATCTACCTCGAGGGATACTGGGTAGTGTATTAGGACTAAATACATGTAGAAGTAGAAGTACATGTACTTAGGATGTATGTAGTGTTGTAGGTGCAATGGCCATGGCCAATGCACAGCTAGGGTACATGTATCTTTATTGAGCAATCACTAAAACAGCCCCCCCTGTATTTGTCTAAGCTCAATTTACTTTAGGCACCTCTTCCTTCTCCACTACATGTATCTTCAAACTTATTAGTGACATTTTTTTTGTTCCATTGGAATAGTCAAGGTATCCCTTAAGTTGTGAATTGCTGCCCCTCTAATAGGGAGTAAGAATTTTAGGGGAGATCAATGATTTAAGAAGAGATAACCAACCTTTACCTTTTCTGGGGGGGGCCAGACAACCTAAGAGATAATATCCTCGCAGCGATCACGACCGATTGGACAACACGAGTCATTTTCATGGATTCAAATAGACAAGGGAACCAACTAGAATTTGTGCCTTTAGAACGCCGAATTACAATGCTGTTTACTGGTACATGATTTTGGATCCTCACCTGTCAACATGTATAGTACACCCTATGAGTACTCGGGCATGGGGGTAAGAACCAGAAAATGTGAGTGACAAAGCAGGGATTATTTGTGTGGAGTGGCGCCTCTTTGCCATACAAATGGAGCATTTGCATTTTCTGGTTCTAACTCCCACACCTAAGTACATGTAGTTCATACCATTATAGGGTCACATGTAGTCTATATTCTGGAAAATGTAGTCTATATTCTGGATAATATAGTTAATGATACCTACTTTTGCTCAAAATATGTGACCTCCAACTGTCTTACGCGATCAATATATACATGCAACTATAAGAGCACGTATTTCTAACAGAAGTGAATACAACATAGTATCCTAATATACACTGAACTTACATGCAATCTATAAGATACGTGGATAAAGTACATGTATTGATAAATCACCTGAACCATCACTTCGGTACCAAAAAGCGGGTATATGTATCCCGTATCTTATCTACCAAAATACCATATTGTTATGCATATGGTATTGCTAAGATATAATGGCTATGATTATCATGCACTAACATATACGGTAGACAGGGTGCGGAGATTTCTAGGTCTTTAATAATTGCCTTTAAGTACAAGCGGCATATAACCAAATCCAAACCAGTACCAGCCTATTTATATACGCGTAGCCCATACCAACTCTTCCTAACTAGACTCCAAAAACCCTGTATTTTAGAAACTTTTCAGGATGTGATTTAGAAGCCTAAGACTAACTGATACTTCAACCCCTCAATTCGAAGTCTGGTAGCGTGACTCTCGCTATGGGAAGAAAAGAAAAAAAACTACGACCCCGCAGACCAGACCAGGGGGGTGCATATAGACTTTGGTTCTCAAGAGCTGGCTACTAATGGTAATATTTATTTGCCGCTAATACAGTGTCTTTGTATAAGTGGGGCGTTGCGGTGATTTCTGACCGACAGGACGGCATATCTCTAACCACAATAATCATAAACTCATTGGGGCTGCTTGAAAAAAGAAAACCCTCTTTTTTCTTGCCGGGACCCTAATGAGACCTGATCTCTCAAATTCATCGACTGGTACAGTACTCGAACGAAAAAGAAAAAGAAGAAAAAGTACCCCCCTAGCCTCCCACCTCCCCATGTTCCATTTTTATCAACGCCAATATTACGCAACAATAAAGAGAGATAAAACAGCTCTATGAATACAAGCAGAAAACGAGAAACTAGTCAATTTAATGAACGCGAAGATAATAGCAACCGAAATTGCGCTTTCAGTCTAGGTAATAATATAAAAGAGGGAAAATGATTTCTGCGGGGCCATAGATACATGTAGTTCCTCCTATACTAACCACTGTATTGAAGATATAGGGATATATCCCCTTAAGAGGATGGGAGTAAGCTAATGTCACCCTTTCCATTCTCGACCCACTTGGGGTCAATAAGTTTCAGCCGATCGTTGTAGAGATGTTTATAGGCGTTCCGAATTGTCCCATCACTAACACCTGCGACGCCTGAAATCTCTTTCGCGGTCTTGGGCTGCTTCATGAGGTAGGAGACCATATAAATGCAAGCCGCAGCACTGGAGATTGGGGACCTTCCAGCCAGAGTCCCGGTGTTCGCGGCCCTACTAGCAAGCTCCTGGGCGATTGTGGTACAGTTCTGTGAAAGGTTCAAGTTATTGCAGTAACGGATCATGAGGTCGTGAGCCTTCGTCGAGCTAGTAGTCCTGTACTGCTGACTATCATCTACAATACCACCACTCTTTGTGATTTCTTCCATCTTTTTGCTATCCTGTGCGGCAAAAAACTTCTCCAGTGCCTTGAAGACACGCCCAATCTCCTTTTTGGGAACCTTTGTCAACGCGAAAATCTCACGGAAAGTTCTCGGGACATTGCACTGACGACAGGCAATGAAGATGCATCCGGCAATGATGGCCTCTTGAGGTTTCCCCTTGAACGCCTTATTATCATCAACAACCTTAAATAGCTGCTTGGCCGCGTCTGATACGATTTTCTGGATATTGATAGAGTCGCAGAAAGCACCAATCTCCTTGTACGCGGCCAGAAGCCCCTTCGCAGTTTTATCGTGAGATGTCTTGCTCTGCGCCCTATGAAGCTCTCGCCCGGCACCACCAGGTGTATAAGAAATCGTCGTCTCGAGCTGCGCACCGTTCAGGAACGGATTTGCAGCGTCACCAACACGCGAGGGGTCATCACCACCCTGGTCATCGTTCGAGAATGTACGCCACTCAGACCTAGTATCCACGATACGGTCACCAAGGACTAATCCGCAAGAGCCGCACACCATGTCACCCGACGAGAACTCTTCCACTAGGTTTGCTGGAACCTCTCGACAGTCTGGACAAATGACGGAGACGTTGTGGTTTGCTTCCCACGCTTTCTGATGCTGGGCAGCCGTCGGGGCGGGGGGCGGAAGCATTGCCATCTTTTTCGGGTGTTGAGAGATGGACGAAGCTGTGCGCGCTAGAGAAGTATCGATGAGGCGTCCTGGATAGGCGATGGCCCGTTTAGTTGACGACTGCCTAGAAGAAGTCCTCCGAGCCCCGATCCGCCAATCCTCCTACACAAACAAATAGGGTCCCCTTTGTGGTTATCGGTCCTGCAGTAGTGACAGATAGTACTGTATAATATGCCTGTAGGTGGAAGTGATGCTAAGGCTCTATGTAGGAGAGCGTTTGACGGGGGCGATGGGAGATGGCGGGTGGTTGGAGAGATGGCAAGCCTGAGGCGTCAGTGTTGAGAATATGGTGCTGTTTGTAATCACATAACCCTAACCCTTTAAAACAATGCAAAACATAGATAGGCGAGGAACCCTGTAGAAGAGTAAAGAACCAACATGGATGTATGAGTTGCTTATGGTTCCAGAAAGATGGGCGGAGTTGTTGCAGAATGCCGTTGGACTGTGCTAATTATTTTAGAATAGCTTCGCGAATTCGCTATTTTTATCGTTTTTCTTCTACGGTATGCACGGAATATTTTTTGGCGTTTGTATTTTCAAATTGATACATCAATATCAAAGTGACTCAGAGGTCAAAGGATATCTGCACAACCCCAACACGCAAGCCCGAAAAAGAAACGACATACACAGCGTCTAACAGCGTCTAACAGCGTCTAAAAACCTGTACCACCCACAGTCACCAATAAACTGGTGCGGTTAAGTAAAAGCTTCTTGTCTCGCCCTGGCACCCCAATTCATGGTACGCCGGATGGAGTCAAACCAATCCTTATTCTCGCCTTTGCTCTGGATAGAGGGGAATGGGAACCGAGAAGCAGTGATCATAACATAATCACCCTCTGTAAGAGATATGTTAGAATAATCTAGTAGGAAGATAAAATTTCGGTAGGGGCACTACGTTGTAATTCAATTCTTTGCCGCCCATCAAAAGAGACCCAAGCAGTGGTCCGGGCATCATAAGGGACGCCAACACGAAGAACCATAGAGTCTGGGAGTATCAGAGGACGAAAGGTGAGACTATGTGCGCAAATCGGTGACACCTAACGCCATCTATTAACATAAGAAACAGTATTCATATTAAAAACACTTACAAGCATCGCAGGGATCTCTGGATAACAAAGAGACCCCCCAGCAGCAAGGTTGTATGCAGTAGATCCAGTTGGAGTAGCAATGCATACACCGTCCGCCTGAACAGTGGTGAGATGCATATCATCACCATAAAGCTCTGTAGCAGACATGGCTATTTACAATGAAGATTAACACTCGAACAATACAATGAAGCGTATATGTGACTGGAGGTTACGTACTAGCGTTTGGTCCACGATCAACCACAATCTCGTTGAGGACGGTGTAGGCCACATCAAATCGATGCGTCAGCTGCCTATTAACCGCCCTATCTAGAATTTCTGCTGTGATATCCCGATCCTTGTTCTCGACTTCATCTTTATCGATACATCGCATGATTGCCCCTAAAAAAAAACCCCGATCTTGTTAATACATGTAGTAATAAGATCGAGTGATCCCTTATGATGGGACAAACCTTGGAACCTCAACCTCAACCCAACCATCACACCATCCTTGATAGCGCTAGAAAGAGTTTCCTGGAACCCTGTGAAATCAAACTTCGTCAAGAACCCCAATGAACCCAGAGCGAATGAGAACACGGGCGGGACAACCTTCTGGAAGAGCCAACTCGCATATAGGACTGTACCATCGCCTCCCAATGTCAACACCATATCAAATGTGTGAGGTTTCGTTGCACAGAGCTCTGCGTCCCACCAGTGAACACGGGACTTATACTGTGGATACTGCTCAAAGAATCCCTTGATATCCAGCTCTGGTGTATCCTTAAAAACACTATCAATATAGACAACGTAAGCTTTCCCCCTCTCGGGCGACAGCATCCACTCCGCCAATCTCCTTGTGCGCTTGATAAGCGACTTATCATAAGTCTTCGTCAGGATCATTACCGTCTTAACCTTGATCTTTAGACGCATATTTGAGAACCGCTTGCTCAACTCTCCAACCCCGAGAACCATGTCAGAGAGCTCTGATTTACTCATAAATGGCGGGATATTTTGCTCAACGCTTCTTTCAACAGGGTTATTCCTATTGCACTCGAGTGGGCCATTGACACGATTATCGCCCGCATCTTGATACGCTTCCAGGTGGGAATGAATGAAGCAGCTGCTGCGGGAGCGACTGGCACAAAATTCTGCTTCGACTGCTCCTACCCCTACTCCGCTTCCACGTGAGGAGGGACTAAGGGTGAGTCTCTCCATACTAACTATTGAAGACTTTCGCCGGCGGCTCGCTCGAACATGGGGGTCAAATGTTATCTAAATCGGGACAAAGAAAACTAAGTAAGCTCTAATAGCCATTTTTATGAAATGAAGGCATAAAAAATGGGCATGTGGGCCTCCTTTTAGGCTTTCCCCTATCGGATTTATACTCACCTGGAGAACATGCTCGTTATCCTCATCATCGTCTTCACCGTCAATATACACTGCATGGTCATGCTATTCATCACCATCAGTTCATCGACCGTCTTTGCGACGGGGCTAAGAAGCAACATACACTGCTATGGTCCGTCGATGCCGGTAGCTGTAATGTTGCCTCCTCAGAGATAGTGGGAATGATCGTACCGGAAGTCATGATAGGCAGTTCTTATCCCCACTGTAGTGGCTCTGGGATTTCTTTTTATTACCCAAATTAGATAAAATGTTGAAATTGATTGAACGAATCGGAGATATTTAACGGATAAGGCTGTTGGTATCAGGAATGGTAAGGTGTGAGTCTTTATGGTGGTTAACAACCCCTCGTGGAGAAACCTACATTGAGGTGGGCAGTCGGATAACCCCGGAAATGATGTCATTTAGGTACTATTTTCCCGAGTTACACACGTGGATGAAGAAGGCAGGGACAGCTTGCGGCGACCAGTGAGATCAGTCAGAAACATTTTTTGTCGGATCACGCTCTAACTCTAGAGTAAGTACTTCTTACAGTCTCAAATAACAATCCTGGGACGATCTAAGTATATCGATCGATCAGGTCAAACCAAGCTTTCCAAGGATCTTTTAAATCCCTACAAGTGCACAACAGAAACGTAACGCCTGCCAAGAACAAAATTCGCAATCTACATGTACTAAAGGATGCCGGAATGCGTGTAGTACTAACAATACATGTACTAATATACAACCGCTATCCCTGACACATGTAATAGTATCTGTGTGGAAAAATCTCGAAAAAAAAAGGGGGGGAGGGGGGGGGATGAATATTCTATCAACCCTACCAAACAACTATGTATCCATACAAACTCTTTACTGGCTTCTCGTCGTTCGAGAAATCGACAAAAAAAAAAGACATTATTTGTACCAAAACCACACAACACAAATACAAAAAGGATAAAGGAATAAACCTTGCATTAATCATTTCCCCGATCTCCCATGTTTGACAAGATACAACATTACTATCCTAGCCTCTTTGTGATCTCCTCAATCAACCTCACAATCCTCTCCTTATCGGAACCGTCTGGAATTGCCTGCGCGAATTGGTGCAGCACATTCTTGACCATCTCTGTCTTCAAGGCAGCCTCGCCGCCTCTTCTCACGGCAGCTGCAAACCACTTCTCTGCCACAAAGGTGGCATCACGCACCAGTCTTCTCCTTGCAGTTCCCTTGAACGGGACTTCGTCGCGCCAGAACATCTCATCAAGTATTCTAAGAATGGTCTCGTTTGCGATCCCAGCCTCCGATAAAGTATCAACGACCCACGTAGGCGGGCCAACATCGCGCTGATTCTCGTAGGCATAGATCTCAAGAAGGGGCACAAGATCGTTTGGAGGGAAGATGTACTCTGATAATGCGAAGCGTGCGCCGAGACGACGAACGGTGTCGGCAACTAACTCGAAGGGCTGCACTCGCTGGTCGGCAACGGCTTTAGCATGAACCTGAGAGATGAGCTGTTCCCAACATTTTCTAATATCGTTGGCACCGCGGTAATCTGCACCCTGGAAGATGGCGAGACAGATATCCATGTAGCCATACGGATCCGCGTATTTATTGAAAAGCTGTTTTTCCAGTTAGTCAACAACCATCTAGCGCAACAAAAGAGACATGTAGAAACGTACATCACTCAAACTCATCAAGTTTGCGTCCAACTCCTTCGCCAATTTCTCCTTCTTCCCTGCTGTGATCCTCTCATCATCCTTAATCCTCTTCAATATGTCATCCTGAATTGCCGCCACATCTAATTCTTCCTGGATCGTGTGGCTCAACTCATTCATCTTCTGTCTTGTGCCCATGGGCCCATAGCTCTGGCAAAAGCCCCTCGCACGGCTCAAAAACTCCAATCTCTTACCCAGTGTTAGGTCAAAATCACTCTGGGCGAGTTTGTGGAGCACCTCCGCCGCCGCAAAGAAATTCTCACGACGTGCGTGGTACTGCCATAATAACTCGCAGTGGGGAAGCGAGGTTACGGAAGTACGTTTAAGATAGGAAAGAACGTGTGGCGATTCAACGTCAAGGAGACGTTCACTGTTACCCACACCGCCTCTTGTAAAGAGCCAGTCATAAAGGGTGTTGTGGAACGTCTCATCAAGGGAGCTATAGACAAGGGTCCATGTGTCATTCCGAATGCGTGTGGCTGGGCTGGGAACCCCATCGATCATTTCCGGTACGGTGCCAAATACAAGATCCAACTCCTCAAGGACCTCGAAAATCAGACGATAGCACTCGACCCGCTTATGATAAAATACAGATCTTGGATCCTATTCTCCAAGTTAGCACCCACCAATCGTCAACACAAAAACAAAAATAAAAACTCACAGTTTCTAAACCACCATCAGCTAAAAATCCAAGAGCTTCATTGCCCCTATCAAGTTCATTTGCGACCTTCAGTGCCAGCTGCACCGCACCTGGATAATAGCCCAATTCCCTGTAATGCTCTAGAGTATCCCTCAAATTCTCCATGGTCAAACTTCTCGCCGTCTCCTCAAAGAGCCTTAATGATTCCCGGAGCAGTCTGTTTCTAGCATCTGGATCTGAGGTCTCGTTCTTTGCTCTACGGACCTGCTCGATAGCCTTAAATACCACTACATCATCCGCCGAACAGAAAGTCCCGCATCGTCTTCTGAGCGCATCCGCGATTGTATCTACGTTCATGCCTGCGGCGATATTTCTATTCACGATAGCAGTGACGAGATCCTTCGCAAGCGCCTGCCCACTATCGGTAGTGAAGAGTCCATCATAAGTAATCCTCTTAACCTCCTCCTGTTGGGCCGGGAGCAGGCTAAGAATGATATCGTCGAGCTTATCATCAAACAAGAAAAGAACGAACGAAATTCCCTCAATCATACTGTTGATGAGGGCAACAAGAGCATGGAGCATGCGATGTTCAGCTTGTTGAGCAACCTCCTCGACACGGCTTCCCAGCCCCATGAGTGACTCTGCGCCAGACAGGCCGACAATAAAGCTGCGATTTGTTATCAAAAATTCTAACAACCTGACTAGCTGTTCCTGGATCCCCTTCAGCTTAGAAATTGGAACATTGCTCTTGTATATTGGTGCGGGGCCAGGGGTCTCGACAATCATGACGCTTTTCCATATTGACCTGACGATCCTCGAGATGTAGAGAGCAATGCCTTCCGCTCTGCCAGAGACCTTGATATTATCCAAACTCGGTAGTGCGGATTGATCGTACGAATCATAGACACTTTCAGTACGTGGCTTCCCGCCAAACTCAATAAAATATTTACGTGCAAGATCGCACACCTCAACGTCGGTAATACGTGCCTGCATTTGGTTGGCATCGATACTGGCACTGCATGCAACAGCGAGTGCAGATGCACATCCCTCTCCTCGCCCATATGTCTCAAAGAATTTCCGCACTTCACCCTCAACGCCAAGCGGGGAGCCGGTTGAACCATAGCGGATGGCGGCGTCAAACACCTCCACAAGTCTCCGTCTCTTGATAATGTGGATCCCCGAATTTGTCAATATTGCCACCTCAGTTGGGGTCATATCATACTGCACTGCAGCCTCGTTCCCAAAACCGTTAGGCCCCTTGCTGGCGCCAAAAGGGGCAGAAACAAGCTCGACAGCTTCTACACGGGAATCAAGCTGCAAAGTCATGCCAGTCTCGGCAAGCTGGAGTCTAGAGGTTCCACTCTCGGCCAGTAATGCAATCTTCCCGGAGTCGGGAGCGGACAAGAATAGCTCATCAACGTTCGAGTCCGGCTTGTCTACAAAGCAGAAAAAGTACCCAGGCGGGAAAACCTTGGCTCTCCTTGTAGGTTTGAGAGAACTCTGATGCCCGGTCCCTGATGGTGGGAAGCGGACATGGATAACCTGCATAGCTGTTGGCGCAGCATCAGCGCCCCCAAAACCATATTCCGAAGTTACGGCGCTCATGTACAGTCTACAGCCTGATGTCGTAACGGCAATCAGGTGTGTACGGCGAGCCTCGGATGAGGTGACGGGACTAATGGCTATAATGGGAGTTTTGGGTTCCAGTAATGGCGTATTTCCAATCATGACCCTAATATTTGCCAAGGTGTGTGAGAAGGAATGGGTGATAGTTAGCTGGAGAGCAGTATCTCCCTTGACATGAAAGGCCCTGATTGCCGATTTAGATGATAAAGTATATAAAAGATTCCGTGTATCATCCATAACCATTTGTACGATGTATTCGGCTAAATCAATTTTATAAGCTTGTCGTTCTTTTTGGTACTGGAGCGAGGATAAACCTACTATCTTTAGGGCTGCCCCAAAACGGGAGTCTTGGGGCAAATGATGAAACGCCGCCGTTTGTATGGCAAACCTTTCCACACCGTCCATAAAACCATCCCTCTTGCACCTGCAAACTTATTAGTGCCCTTGGGTCCTCAAAAACCTCATAAGATGGCTTTCAAACCTGATATGTAAATTCGTAAACATCGTTATCGCCCCTTCCGCCAAAGAAGATCCTTCCTGTGTTTTTACTCCCTTCGATAATACTGACCCCCAGCCCTTTTGTCGGCACGCTTAATGGTGTACCGAGAATCGTGACGTCCTTCCCACCTCTGCTGTTCGTGACCGCCTGCACTCCCAACAGGAAGATGTCGACAGTTGTCGCCACAACCAATACATAGTTCACGCTCTCAACAAATACACCCTTCTTCGGTGTCAAAAGACGTACCGCTGTGATGTTATTAGGTTGGGCCTCATATCCCTGGAATGAGCCTTGAGTTGTGTAATCCCACAGATACAGCCGGTTATCAACTGTTATCCATGCCTGCTTCAACTCCGCAAATAGACCCATGAGCGTGTGCGAAGTTGCGCGGTTATACTGTTCGAAGATTGAATCTGGGATCGTGTGACTGAACGACCTCTGGAACGGCTCCCATGCCGGAGATCTTGGGAGGTCGTAATCCGACGACTGACCCTCTATTCAACTCACGACTTGTTAATCCTGCTTTCCCTCGCCCTTCACAAACAGGAGGTAAACTTACGGGATACAATATCGTCCAACTGCGGATACCGTGCCTCAGTGGTGAGATACTCATTTACGGTCTTTGCGGCGCGCGCAACAGGACTCAGATTGTCCGTCGTAGGCGGAACCTTCTGCAACTGCTGTTGCTGCTGCGGATGTGTTACGGCATCCGCCGGGCGCTCGGGAGTTACAAAGCCAGCAGAGGCTCCAGGGGCGCCTCCGTATGTATTACCAGTTCTTGCTGGTGTCCGTAGCTCGGCTGGCAGGTCTTGTAACAGAGTATTTGTGGCGGGCGCCGCGTAAACTGAAGATTGTCGTTGCGATGGCGGGGTCAAGAATATTGACATTTTTTTTTCTCCCTGTATTTCTTTTGTGTCGCGTGTGGTTGAGGGATGGAGAGAAATTCCCTGTGGACCTAGAGAGTGCAAGTTTGTGACTCTGAGTGGGGAGAGAGGCGTAGGGCGGACTGTGGGGGCAGATGTGATTTTAGGACGCGTTCCAGTGTTGAGGATCAAGGAGCGGACCGTTATGCGCGTATGGGAGGGTGTGGTGGTTGACGTGAATGAACGAACGTTACGACTTATGTTTTTGTTCCTTGGTTTGACCTGGGCTCACTGGTCTGGTGTGGTGTTGTTGGCTGCGGTTGCGGTTTGGCGGCGACTGGTGCTTGGCATGTCTGGGCGTTTCTGTTTATCTGCAGACGGGAGGATTGGCCAGTATGATGCTTGGGAATATACGAGTATTTATATGCCTACCACATATACCTCTCGAGGGATGGATTTTACTAGAGGCCTTCTTAGGAAGTCAAGAATTGTCATTGATTTCCCACCCTATACAAACAAAAGATAGAAAGAAACATCACTCAACACCTAATTAACTCAAATTCAAAACATAAATGCTTACATAGCGCAATCATCCTTCAAGCTAGTAAACTGCTACCTGTCTCTACTGCGTTCCCCCAAACTCACAATCTACAATCCTATAGTTTACAATCCCTTCTTTCCCTGCGCCGCTTCCCTCTCCCTCTTCCTCAAAGCCCTCTTTCTAATTGACACCTCCATGCCCAAGTTCTTCATCAACACTGTACCGTTGAAAATCCCCAGCGCATTGACCCCCCAGTGCATAAGTCCATGGGCCCAGTATGGGGTAATAGTCCCCTCCATTCCCGTCGCCGTTCCCTTAACCCCAATCTTCCCAAGACAAGCCTTAACAAAACGTTTAGGTGTTGGGATCATCAAACTTGGCTTTCTAATCTTGCTCATAGCCGAAATAATAAGATATCCAATAACCAATTGCACTTCGATACCATCCCTCTTGAGTTCCGCTCCCAGCGCCGTGCTCCAGTGCTGTAAAAACGCCTTTGATCCGGAATATGTTGCCAATAACGGGGTTGGTAGTAATCCACCAAAGGATCCCATAGTCATAATCAACCCGCGCTTCCTCGCCACCATTCCCGGGGCAACCAGTTGCGTAACCTTGAGGGTACCAGTAACATTAATGGTGATAATTTCGTCCATTTCTTTCTGGGAAGTCTCGAGGAAGGGGACTGGGATGTCGTGCGATTTTCCTACGTTATTTACGAGAATCGCGACGTCTAGGCCCTTGATGAGCGCGGCAAGGCCGTCGTAGTCGGCTGGATCATTGGCAGCGAAATCCATAGGGTAAATCTTTGTCTGGATACCAGCATAACCGCTTTCAATCTCAGTTGCGAGGGCTGCAAGCTTGGACTCAGTGCGTGAGACAAGGAGAATGTTAAACCCCTTTGCAGCGAGTTGGAGGGAAAACTCTTTCCCGATGCCGTCAGAAGCCCCAGTTACGAGGGCCCATGAGCCTCTAGGACCAAATTTACGGAGCTATGGTATATTAGAGATGCCAGGTAATTATTCATGCGAGAAAACGGTTCTTACATTAGTTCCGCTGAGGACGAAGAGACTTAGAATAGCGTTGGCGGCCTTAAAACCTACGGATAAAAACGAAATCGCCCCGAAGATCGCGAGGGTGGGAACGGCGAAGGGGCCGAGAATGGAGGACATTTTCGCTACGGCCTCGTTGAGTGCTGAAGCCATGTTCAATGAAGGATGGGATGTTTAGAGGTTAAAGTCGGAATCGTGGGAGGAGTTGTGTTATCAGCACCTCTACTCGTACTGAAGAATACTGTACACTGGGAATTGTTTGTTGTCCAGCGGGATTTGTAGGGCCGCGGGTACATACATACATACATTGTTATCGTGTTTGGCTAATCCTGGTCAAGGGACATCAATTAAGCCGAGGGGGCTGGTAGAACTGCGAAGCTCATGTTTGGCAAGAAATCTACATGTAGGTACATGTATGTACTATACTTAGGTACCGCCAAGCTTTACGCCCTACTCATCAAGGAGACCCTTGCTTGGCACCCTTCTTGTCACTCCTAGAGCAGAAGCTCTGACTTGCCCCAGCTTCACCTCCGAAAACCCACACCGAACCTTCTACTCCTACGTAATCAATTAGGCTTTCCATAATGCCGCGTCCTCGCGTCTTCTTTGACATGCAAATCGGTACGCAGCCGGCCGGCCGCATTACCATAGAGCTCTTCGACGACAAGACCCCCAAAACCTGCGAAAAGTATGTATCCTTCCCGCCTAGTATCGTCTCAAAAATATGCGCGACTAACTTATTTAGCTTCCGCCTCCTTTGTACTGGCTCAAACGGAACATACACCGCTCCCGATGGTGTAACTCATGCCCTCCACTATAAGAACTCGACCTTCCACCGCGTCATCTCGGAATTCATGATCCAAGGCGGCGATATAACTAATGGCGATGGAACTGGCGGAGCGAGTATATACGGTGGCAAGATGTTTGCCGACGAGAACCTGGGCTGGCGGAAGATCGATAAAGAAGGACTTGTATGTATGGCGAATAGAGGAAAGGGAACCAATAGTAGCCAGTAAGTGCAGCCACATGCCCAGCGGAAGACTGGAGGGCTAACAATAATGCAAATAGGTTTTTCATAACATTAACCGAGTGCGAGTATCTAACGGAAAAACACACACTGTTCGGACATGTAGTCTCGGGCATGGATATTGTTAAGCGGATCGAGGAACTCAAGGTCAACGATTCTGACAGGCCGCTCGAGGATGTTATTATCGCAAATTCTGGAGAGCTCATGTTCAAAAAGAAGGACCCTATAACTGTTCCGGCAGCACTAGAGACGCGCAAAGAGCTTGAAGTCCGTAGTTCCCCGAGTTCACGATCGCGCGAGCGGAGGAAAAGGCATGAGCACCGCGGAGAAGAACCAAGCCGGCACCAGAGACGGAAAAGATCCAGAGGCGGGAAGTCCACATATAAAAAAAGCCGAAGTAGGAGTAGATCGCGCGGTGCTAAAGCTGAAGGTCTTGTGGCACCGGCGGAGGATACCTCACGAGGGCGGTCTCGAGAGCGTCGGGGGGCAGGGGCGGCGGATGCAAACGCGACCATTATGGAGGAACCGGAAGGCTCAATATCGTCTCCGCTGCAACCAAAGCGTGTTCCATCACGTTCAAGATCACGGCATAGGCACCGGCGTAGGAGGTACCACTCGGGGTCACGGTCACCTTCCAGAAGGCGGTATAGGGGGCATAAGGAGAAGGTATACGAGTATACGCGTGACGAAGAGGCGGAAGAAAGGATTCGCAGGGAAGAGAATGAGAGAGAGATGGAGAGATATGCTAGAATGGGTGATGACCGAGGAGCCGGCAGAGGCGGTGAGCCAGAAGTGAAATTCAAAGGAAGGGGGAGCATGAAATACCGGGAAAAAAAGAATTGGGGGTATGGAGGCGGGGAAGGGCGACTTACTTGAGCGATGACTAGAGCCTAGCGGAATTTTACTATGAATCTATCTTTCGGGAATTATGTACATTCGTTGTAAAGTAATTTGGAGTCGGGGTCAATAATACCTTAGTTTACTGCTTTCCGTCAAGGGTTAGCTGCATAGAAATGATACTCAATTCTAAACCAAAATCCATCGCCAGCCCTGTAGTGAGATAATGCTAACGTCGTGACGTCAATTAATGCCTCCCGTGCGCTGAAAATGGCATTGCGATCTCGAGGTCAGTGTGTTGTCTCACAGCGTTGTCGTTTCGCAAAAAAATGTCTGTGTTATTTAAATGTTTGAGAGAGAAAGGGCTAGACTACATGTACATGTATGTAATTCATGCTAATCCGGGGTACTAGAAACAGAAACATCGATGGACCAAGGGCTATTTGATAAACTGATAAACCGGCAGTTAGGTTGTTCCGGTGAAAGGGGTGGGAGCAGAAAACAAGTCAGACATCGGAACTCGGGTTAAAGACTTTCTTTCTAATTTCCGCGCGTGGGTTTCAAGTTTAAAGTTCGAGGCAATTCGGTCTTTTGATTCATAGACTATCACTTACCATCCGGTGGTAAGGCAACAAGTCCGGTCTTGTGTGGCTTTCGGACATCGGAGAAACCCAGTGTATGGTATATAAAAGGTACCTACGTAGGAAGTAGATATGAGTCCTTTAGTATCTTATTAGGCACTCAGAGCCCTTGTGTTCGAATGGCCCTTTGTTCTGTGCGACACTCTCCATCACTCGTACTCGGATGTACTAGCGCCTGCGTACAAACACCCAGTAAAATTGGTAGAGTACACCGTACACGTACCTAGAGTATCGTATCTCGCTTAGGATACTGCAGATCTCAGGAGTGCGCGGTCCCTATGTAGACAGTCAAAGCGGACCTTATGTGACTTGTGAGGGGGTGGAATTGACTGTGAATCTATACAACATGTAGGTTTTGCAGTTTTGCAGGTACAATTCATTGCACAATGGCAAGCAACACACCATGACCTATCTATAAAATCAACAATAGAAGATTGTAGATTGTAAAGGTACATGTATGTACATGTATGCACACTTATGTACCAGCCTCTAACGTCAAGTCAGCGAACTAAATGGGGTGTTGACAGGTGAGGACCCGTTCACTCACTCCAGCCTCCAAAGTAGACTACAAAAAATAGAGAGGAAAAAAAAACAAAAAAAAAAAACAGGCGTCTTGGCGACGTATTCTTGGCTGCCTGCATGTCTCGGTTGGAACCCGCATTTCGCCCTTTTCTTGTTCTGCCCAACAAATCCATCATCACCCATCTTCTTCCACCCTCCCCCCCCCATTGTGTTCGCCAAGTAAGTCGCCCGACGACATCTCTATCTGACTCTGTCGCGCGCTTTGCCTCTGTCCTCTTCATCTACGGGACATAGGCGCTCTCTCAAAGACAGGTGGTCCTTGTCTGCCAAGGTCAGTCAGTTGTAACCATACAGGCACTTCCTCTCTCACCATTATTATACTCACGACTGACATCACGCGTCATCCTCATCTCATCGAGCAGACACCTAGACACCACTCCTTTATTTTTCGCCGCGCGACGTTTCTAATTGACTAACACCCCCCCATAACCATCACTCGGAATTCATTACTATTTGAATCGCACTCTCTCATTTTCCTCTCGGAAATTAACAATACCTGTTTTTCCTGTGTTTTAAAACTTTCTCTATCACTTGTTACGATTAACAATGTCAGCTCTTAATTCTGACGATGCTGAAGCTGCATTCTTGAACGCGATGAAGGCGCTTCAAGAATTGGAAAATACCCAAAATGACTTGGGTAGTGAGAATGATAACGGTGCGAACGGGCGCGCAGGGTCGCTAGGTGTTCAAGAAAGTTTAGGTGCCGTATCAGAGTCAGAAGACGGCACTAGAGGACTTTCTCTGCATGAAGAAGAAGAGGAGCCTGTTGAAGAAGCTGAAGAAGAGCAAGAAAAGGAAAAAGAAGATCAAGTCGAAGAACAAGAACAAGATGAAGATATTCATATGAAAACTCCCGCGTTGGAAGAAGTTTCGCATACTGCATCCCTTCTCCCTGCTACAGTTTCAAGTCCGAAAACTGTATCTTCAAGTGTTGACGCCTCGGCCAGCGAGAAAGATACTACTCTTCATCACGATCACTCTGCTGTTGATATTGCTGCAACTACTCAAGATTCCTCTGCACGTTCCTCAGCTGCCCCTACCCGTGCCGACTCTGCGACTGTCGATGATGGTGCCTATGTTCCTGATGAGAATATTAGTGACCAGACCCCCCCTCCCATGTTTATTGATACGAACGCAAATGCTGGTTCTCATAATGTTGATTCATTTCCTGTATCGACGTCCGTTGCTTCTCCTCCAGTGTCTGTCCTTACCACTACTACTCCTGCTCCTACTGTATCAGCTCAGAATTCTGCTCAGAAGGCTGTTGTTCCCGTTTCGAATAAGAGGAGAAGACTTCCACAGGATATCGTAGGACAGCTTGAGGACAGGATTAAGGAGGATCCCAGAGGAGATGTTGATGCCTGGTTGGCGCTAATTGAGGAACATCGCAAAAAGGGCAAACTTGACGATGCCAGGGCAGTTTACGAGAGGTTTTTTGTAGTGTTTCCAGCAGCGGTAGGTCATCACAGTCCTACAATTATAAAGAAAACAATATATATACATATATAGCCCTTTCCTCCTTTCTTTTTTTTTCCCGGAGCTTCACCTCATCTGTACTATGTGCCAATGCTGTGCTCCCTGTTAATATATTATATACTGATATTTTGATACAGGCCCAGCAGTGGATTACGTACGTTAAAATGGAGCTGGCAAACAACGAATTGATTCGTGTGGAGCAAATTTTTTTCCGTTCTCTTCTAAATGTGCCCAATGTTGAACTTTGGTCACTTTATCTCGACTACATTCGGAGACGAAACAATCTCACCACCGATACAGGCGGCAAAGCCCGTGCCATTGTTTCCCAGGCCTATGAGTTTGTTCTGAACAGTGTCGGATGTGACCGCGAAGCCGGCAAGATATGGGGTGACCATGTACAGTTCGTCAAAAGTGGACCAGGTAACGTAGGTGGGAGTGGGTGGCAGGATCAGCAAAAAATGGATTCACTGAGGAAAGTGTACCAAAAGGCTGTTACTATGCCCGTGCAAGGAGTTGAACAATTGTGGAGAGAATACGACCAATTTGAACAAGGGCTTAATAAGCTAACGGTATTTAAAACCAATCCACAAGAAATCTGTCCATTTTTTCTTTCTGTTACACTTTTTGCATAGAAAAAACGTGACTCTGACGAATTGGTTATTTCTTCCTTCCATCGTGAATTTATAGGCTAGAAAGTTCCTACAAGAAAGATCGCCACTATTTATGACCGCCCGGAGTTGTCTCATCGAGTTGACAAACACGACAAAGGGCCTTAGAAGAGAAACACTCCCCCGGCTTCCTCCTTCGCCTGGGTACGAAGGGTACGATGATTGGACTAAACAGGTAGAGCTATGGAAAAAATGGATCCAGTGGGAGAAGGATGATCCCTTGGTATTAGCCAAAGACGATCCCGCAGGCTTAAAAACAAGAATTTTATATGTCTTTAAGCAAGCTCTCATGGCACTGAGATTCTGGCCCGAGATATGGTTTGATGCAGCCGAATGGTGCTTCGCAAATGGGATGGATGACCAAGGAGTAGATTTCCTTAAACAAGGCATGGTCGCGAACCCAGAAAGTTGCCTTTTGCATTTCAAATATGCTGAGCGACTTGAAGCAACTATTCCTGTCGAAGGTGGCGAGGACGCCCTAGTACGGAAAGGTCAAATGATCAGGAAGCCATATGACGATCTTCTTAATGTGTTATACTCCCAAGTCAGCAAGGCCCAACAAAGAGAAAAGGAAGAGATTGCAAGGCTTGAAGAGGGTTACCAAGACCCTCAAGGAAGCCGAGATGATGATGATTATGATGATCTTGATACAATGGCGGATAAGTCCGCAAAGGAGTCACAGATTGCAGCCATTAAAGAGTCAACAAAGGCGCAGGTTCAAGTGATGTCTGGAACCATCTCGGCGGTCTGGATCAACCTCATGCGTGCCATGCGCCGTGTCCAAGGCCATGGTAAAGTTAATGAGCCACTTGGTGGAAGCAGACAGATTTTTGCAGATGCGAGGAAGAGGGGCAAAATCACTAGCGATGTGTACGTAGCTAGCGCACTTATCGAGTTCCACTGCTACAAAGATCCAGCTGCGTTAAAGATCTTTGAGAGGGGCATGAAGTTGTTTCCTGAGGACGAAGAGTTTGCCTTGGAATATTTAAAACATCTGATAGCAGATAACGATATCACTAGTAAGTCTACTTCAGCTCGCTTATTGCCTGTATACTCATTGTCGCTTTAGATGCAAGAGCCGTGTTTGAAACTTTCGTTGGGAAAGCACCAGCGCAGAATACCAAGAAGATTTACCAGTACTTTTATGAATATGAGGCACATTATGGCGATCTTAACCAGGTGTATAAGCTCGAAAAACGGATGAGTGAGCTATTTCCTGGTGGTTTGTGACCCCTAAGTAAAAAATTATAGTGTAGTCCAGAAATATACTAACAATAGCTTAGATCCATATTTCAATCGGTTTTCCACAAGATACTCTTACAAGAGCGTCGACCCATGCTCATATATACCTGTTATTTCACCAACTCAGCAATGCAGGCCCAAATCCAGTGGGCGTCAAGAGATAATGCAAGACTACAATCAGACCGATAACCGGCAACAAATTCAAATTTCCATTCCTAATGGACGAGTTGGAGCTGGTATCGCATCCCCTAAGAGGCCTGCAATTGAGGACCTCTCAGATTCATCAGAGCACCGGCCACGAAAGGTTTTGCGGCCAGATTCACCGCTCAAGGGTGCTGCTGGGCGAAGGCTTGACCAGCAGAAGCGTGTGCAGCAGCAGCAACAGCAGCAGCAGCAGCTACAGCAACAGCAGCAGCAACAGCAGCAACAGCAGCAGCAACAGCACAATAGGGACCGTGGTAACCTGTCAGACCGGGATGATGCACGCAGCGGTTATCAGCGCCAGCAGCATCAAGGGAGACCACAGCAACAACAGCAACAGCAACAGCAACAGCCAATGCACCAGCAATCATTACCTCCCCCACCGGTGCCTGCACTCCCGGATATGCTGATGTATCTATTGAGCATATTACCAGGAGCACAGCAATACCAAGCAGTAAGGTTCAGACCGGAGGCAATGATGGGCCTTCTGGCGAGTTTAAATATACCTAGAGATGCGCAGGGTTCTCGTGAGTCCCCCCAACCCGATCCATTGAAGCATCATACTAATTTTATTTTAGAAACATACTCGTACCCTAGGTGAAAATAATAAGTCCAACTATTTAGGAGAGAGTTCATACACGATAGCGGGTTTCGATATGATTGTCACGTCAGTAAATGAATACGGATGGAGTAGGTCAAAACTAAAAAAGAAAGAAAAAAAATTGGGTAGATTCTTTTTTTCTTTCTTTTTTTGTGGTTTGTAGTAGGTGGCATTTCGAACTGTACTTATACTTTTTTTTCTTGTGTATCTTTCTTTCTTTCTTTCTATCTTCTTGGTGGGTGTCACTTTCTGCGTTTCCATCTACTGCCCGGTTCCACTTTGAAGGAAGGCAGAGGATTTTGGTTGAGAGAATAGAAAATTTCACTCATTTTCAAAGGCTTCATAAGAGGGTTGGTTGGATGGACAATATATAAAGGAGAATGGTAAGCGCTTAGGCGTGGTATGGTGGTTGGGCTTGAAAGATTTCCTATTACTACCTCGTACACGGGCACCATGGTACTTAGATCGGTTTTTTCTTTTTTTCTTTCCTTTTTCTCTTACGGATATCCCCTAGTGTGGTTAGTGGCTGAAGTGAATTTCAGAATGGCTTGAAGATAGGATAGATGACCGGAAACAATGCTTTACTGCATCTCCTTTTAAGCTATTCCTCGCGCTTAAGCTTCATCTTGTGTACATGTTATTTCTTTAAGGAGCCTTTGCATTATGTACCCCGAGCCCCCTACTCCAAATACTACTGCTAGTTCGATAACTTCTACCCTACTAACCTTACAATCCTTAAGTTATATATGACCTTATAGTGTAGGCCCTAACTGTACTAAACATCTTTTTTTGATAGGCTCGTTCGCGTCTGAGGTAATACAAGCAAAGATTAGGAGATTGGGCCCAGGTGCGGTAGCGAGTGATGTAGAGTGATCCTGAGTGTGGATTTAGGGCTAGGGCTCTTTGTCTTGGCGGCGTACTTATTTGAAAATTTTTTACCACTCACCACCATCATCATCGCATTGCCTGTGGAACCACAAACTACCAACAGGGAGTTTCAATTGTTTTATGCTGGCAATCGTACTATTAAGTGAGTTCGCAATTTTCTTTCGCTATATCCACCTCTCCCTTGAACAATATGATGAGAATCCATAGCTGGCACCAGTCCTAGAGACTTGTACTCTTACTATGCGGAATAGCTTTGCGATGAAGGTTGCTCCTTCTACACTTCTGATTCTTGTTTCTCAATTGCTACTTTAAAACATCCATGTGTTCAGTTTTCCTTAGGCCAAGTACTAATTAGATCTCAGTTAAATAGGAAACTAAATAGACATGTCTTTTACGACACAGCATTTGCTCAATATATTGGATCACCCTCTCCTTTTTTAAACAACTGTTCTTGCTATAATTTTGCAATCTTCTGTAATCTGATGAACCTCTGGCTATCTAATAACCCGCGGTACCTTTTTTCCTCGTGACCGCGTTGGATACAAAGCCAGCGAATATCAATATCTCTCAGATCCTGGCAGCTTCTATATATATCCCTCTTCAAAATTGCAATGAGCTGAGGGATACGGACTTTGCTAGATATAACCGGAATTATATAGAGCAGTGGAGGGTGATGAGGCTTGGCATTTCCACTAGCAAGTTAATGTAGTTAGAATTCTGGCTCGTGGGCTATTGTGATTTGTTCCCCGTCTCGCCCGACAGGTACAGCCGCTCTTCAGAGATTGTCAGTGCTCAATGTGGCTTACAGAGTTGAATCAAATGTATCTATAGAATTATAGAAACTTGATAACAGAGAATAAAAACACCATGAACATTCAACATTGATCCTAGTGCTGGTGACTTGAGATTTTAACATTTCAATGCACAGTTTGGTAACTGACTTGAGCCTTTTAATGAGTGGCTGTACATGTGCCGCTTCAAGCATATGGAATATCAAGCTGTCTAAAACGCAATGCACACAGATGATTTGATCCTCCCTATATTACTCAGCCCAATCAATCCAACCATGATCCCAGTTCTGCAGGAACCCACAAAATTCATAGGCATTTATGTTTCACGTTCCTGAAACTTCACTTTAAATAAAGTTACCCTCCTCAGCCCGGGAAAAATATGCAACAGAGCCTCAATGTCCCCTTCTTAATCCTACCATACCTAGGCTCTCTCCAGCGCCCATAACCCAAAAATGTCTACCGTCGGGACCCTCGTATTCTGTAGCGACTGCGGTAACCTCCTTGACTCTGTCGCTGGCACTGACAGGCTCGAATGCGAAATGTGCGGCACCATCACCAAAGGTCTAGTCTTACTTACTCACATCTCACCCGATTCTAATTCAAGTTTTGCAGACCCCGGCAACAAGACCGTCACGACTCAATCTGCACCTTCTGCATTCCCTTCAGCGCTCCGTTTGAAGAAGAGCGCAGTCCAGAGTCTAGCTGCAGAAGATATGCAGACAGAAGCTGAGATCAAACAGACCTGTCCCGAATGCGGGAGGGAGAAGATGTGGTTCTATACGCTGCAGTTGCGAAGCGCAGATGAAGGTGCTACAGTCTTTTACCGGTGTGAATGTGGTTATAGGTAAGTTCCAACTCAAGCATGGTTGAGTGTAGCCTGCTAAGTACTTGATGTAAAGATTTAATACCAACAACTAGTGGGGTTCCATCCACATACTTCAATGTGTTTCATCTTCCAGCATTCGGCGCCAGAGGGGCAACTTCTTTTTTTCTTTTTTTCCCTTTCTTTTTAATAAGAAACAAGATCTGCTACTTTATATACAGTTATTACTGGGGTTGTAGTATAGTGTTATACCATTACCTAAAATCGGCTTCAAGATTGTACAGTAACTTCGGGTTACTAAAGTTACTTGGTGAGCCCTCAGCCTAATGCCATCAATACACCAATCCCGAAGAAATAAGCGATTACCAAAATTTTCAACAGAAGACTTCGTTCATTCTTATTCGTCCATATCTATACCAATTGAATTCCCAATCAATACCAACCGCAAGTCCCGAACCCTCGGAATATTGACTCCTCGGTCTATTTGTTCGATATCCACATTCATCAACCTCCCGAATACATCAAAAGCACAGATAACCACCTCTCGAAGCAAACAAACTAGCAAAGGATTTATCGGGGAATAAAAGGACTCTCGAGGGTGTGCTTTCAATTTGCACCATCGGCCAGGAGGGAATTAAAACAAAAACCAAACAAAAAGGGCTAAAATAAATAAGAAATTGAACATAGAGTTGCCAAGGAAAATATCATGAAAGAAGCACCGACTTCTTGTGAAAACTTTCCCTGAAATCCTAGCTCAAACCCCGAAAATTCCACTATCAACTGCATATTTATTATCCTAGTCATTATTGATGTATCCTCGTTACCGTAAAAAAGCGTGTTTGTGGTCCTCCCTATCAGCAATTGCACTGGCTATCCTGGTTTCCAGCCTCAGTACCCTTCATGTCGATGTTGATCATTACTTACTTTGTCAGCAATGGAATTCGTTTAGCCTAGAGACAAATGCTTACCCCCGTTATCTTGTTCACCGCCAACACTTCCCTCCATGCCCGGTAACGCCTGTGCAATTCTTCTGAAAAGCGTTTTCACGTTGTGCCCGGCTTTCGCGCTAGTCTCGATAAACATAACTTTAAATTCCTTGGCCTTCTTCTCGCCCTCTTCCGTAGTGACTTGGCGCTTGTCGTTCAAATCTGTCTTATTACCGACAAGAACGATGATAACATCGTTGCCACGCTCACCACGGACATCATCGACCCATTTAGAGGTGTTGACGAAAGAGGCACGGTCTATGAGGGGTCAGCATTTAGAATCAAGGAGTAATCAAGGAAGACAATACTCGTGATATCATATACCACAACAGCAACGCTAGAGTCCCGGATGTAGGAGGGAATGAGAGACCGGAATCGTTCCTGCCCGGCAGTATCCCAAAGCTGTAATCGCACTGTTCGATCTTCAAGGTACATTGTCTGCCCACCCCTTCTCGTTAGCGACCCCCGAAAATAAACCAAAAACAAAGGCCTTGTAGAGGATGTAGATGTTGCCCCACTTTTGAAAGAAAGTCGATCCCAATGGTGGCCTGGTACATGTTGTCAAACGAGTCATACATAAACCGAGTAATCAACGATGTCTTTCCAACTGTACTCCGATGTTATATTAGCAAATCGTTCCCAGCATCTATAGCCCTCTACCATCGTGATATCTCTCAATTAATTCAGTACCAGACTGCTCTCCTAAAAATACCAGCCTGCGCAAAGGTTATTAGCAATTACCAGAACAACAAGACGTGGCTGAACAGGAGCTAGAAAGGTACTGTACTTGAACTTCTTCAGCGGGTTTGAGTACGAGCCTGCTCCTCCTGTTGCCATGTTGCCGAGATGTGAAATTAATACAAAAGCGAAAGGCTGGGTATTTAGGCCTTGAAGAATGGCGAAAGTTTCGTTGAGCGGTCAGTATGTTGAAGTTGTAGCAGATGGTGACCGATTTTCAGGAGTTGTCGCGGCTGGCGGTTGTTAACTGTTCAAGGTCCCAGAAGATGAAGCTTGCGAAGTAAAGCCACGTTCATGTGCCACATATCTTTAGCACCAGCCATTGTGGCTGTTCCTTCACCAATTCTGACTCGGATGGCATGGGGAAATTTTAATCGCATATTATTACTGGTTTATTTATTACTATACTTATGGTATAGTGTTTCATAAGCTACTTACTAAGATATCAGGATAACTCTCTCCATATTATTTTATCCTCTATATAGGGGAGAAGCTATCCGGGGTCACTGGTGTGTAACTCGACCCTTATCACTACATGTAATTGAGGGTAATGTAGAAGTACATGTACATGTAGTGATAGCATGCACTAGGAGGAGGCTATGAAGCGCCGTGCAGCACGGGGACGGCATGAGCGGGGATAGCGGGCACATGCAGATCTGGCTACAAAAGTTAAATTGTTCCTGTAACACTGGACTGCTTTAGGAGATCTTAATCACGTTAACTACATGTAGTCTCATTCGCCATAAAAGAGGATGAACCCCGACTCTCAAGCCTTTGAATACCGTTATTCTGATCTGTATGAATACGGCCGGAATGGCTACCGGACGTCGTCCACTGAAATACTATTGGTAAATACTGCACCTGCCAAAATCCCCCGTTTCCCTTAATATATTTAGGCGGGTTTTAAACAAGAGTCAGTTAAACAACCAAGACCTCCGTTCCGGCGACGAAGGCATGCATATATGTATGTCTCCGGCGATGGAGACTCGGTTTTTGACCGCCTCCAAACAGCTCCTTAGTAGCTTCTATCATAAGAATTAAGCGACTTTTGCCAATCGTTTTAATGCCCTCTATTCGATTGAGATTTAACCTTCGACCTTGAAAAGGAATTTACATATTGTCTTTCTCTTTCTTTTTCATTTTCTTTTCCTTTACTGGCTTCTTATTTTTCACCTCCACCTCGAGCTTAGTCTCCTCCTCTTCCTCCTCATCAGGATTTACCAGCACGTCCTCATCATATTTATATAGTTCTCTCAGTGCCGGCAAGAACTCTGCAAACCTCCACATATCACCCACACGGATCCTACATAGATCAAACGCAAGCACAATATCCATCCCATTCCCATCCCCCTTGGTCGAGAATACTGGCAACTTTGGATATCTTTGGCTGAAATGTGTTAGGATGATCCCCTTTGCGCCCATGTCCATTCCCGCCCCCAGAGCCTCGGATGTTGTCGAGTGTTTCTTCGCGATGGCTTCATCCTGTAATTCATCGTCGAATGTAGCTTCGTGTAAGAGTACTGTGGCATTTTTCCCAATTTTAACGAAGCCAGGCGTGGGACGAGTGTCACCAGAATATGCGAACTTGAAGCCATTTTCCCATGTCCAAGCCGTTACAAAAGAACCCTGACAGTGGACAGCAGGCGAAGTTTGAATATCTTTCAACGACATGGAGCTGAGAACATCGGGGAGTTTGCCGATGCTAGTGGTGATTGATCGATCCCTTGCCTGCTCTCTTGCTTTCATGGGTATATCCCCACAAGCTACGAAGCGGATCTTCGAGAACCCAAACTCTTCGACATCCGCGTACTCTTTCAGCCAGACCAGGAACTTCCACGGGGCTACAACATTCATCATTCCGTCCCCAACAATTTCCTCGTTCTTAAGGTGAACCTCATTGTGCCAGGCCTTCAGCACGGCAGTGGTACCTAGATGATGGTCCGCATGCAGGTGTGAAATGTAGATCGCCTTCAAGTCCCTCAGCACCTGAGATAACTCTCTTGGTGTGTATAACCTCCTTAGTTGTCCAATCGTACTCTCGCCACAATCGAAAAGGACGCTTCCAGTATCAGGTACCCTTAGAAGGGTTGCCGACACATTCCGATATCCACTGGGACTTGCTGACCCGGTCCCGAGGGTGATAATCTCTACATCTTTCCACGGAGTGTCTTCGGAAATTTTGGGGCTTTCCAAGGCTTGAATTTTGACCGCTTTGGCCAATTGGGCATAATCAGGCTCTGTCTCCTCCACAGCCTTTTCCACATCGAAGAACTCCATAACTTCAGCCTTCAACAGCTCCCGCCTAGGTTCTAATTGCCAAATAAGCCCTGGCAACGCAGGCTCAATGCCTTCTAGATCCCCACTTGGTGCCTTATTACTCGAAAGAGGTATAGGGAAAAAGTCCCCATCAATCATATTAAGCTTTGTTGCAGCACCTGCAGCGCCTTGGTAGAATATGGTATTTGGGCAAACATCTGGAGAACTGACCACATGCCGGGCGTGAGCCATCTCTTTCATAAACTTCCGTAAGTTCTCATCTACTATAACCCCTTTACCCAAGATCCAGAAAAAACATTCAACTTCTACTTTGAGCCTTTCTATGTCCTTCCACTCATCTCGGGCTAAGAAATTATTGATGTATGTTGTATCGGGTAAATCGCATACAGCAAATCCAGTCCCTGGTTTAGTCGGTTCCATCACGTCTTCTGGTCCAACAATCTTGCCACCTGCGACAATTATTGATTCGCCATTACAGATTTTAGAAAAATCAGGACCTGGTTTTACACCGAGAGAGATGGCTTTTGCGGGTAGGAATTTTCCACGAACGGGACGAAGGGTAAATAAGTAGGACAATGCAATTTCAGAAGGTTCGGCACGTGGGAGATGTGTCACAGTTGATGCTGGCCATGGAGCTCTGGTTTTTCCTGGCGGTGGGGGCCTGGTGGAAAGCTGAAAGTCGTATTCCTGTATCGTGAAACTATCACTCATCGGCGGAGAGCTGCGTTGACGCTTCGAGTCCCCACTAGCTGAATTCTTCATCATATCGTTTTCGTTGACAGGCGCAGAACCTTCCATCATGGTGTCCATGGTCCAGTCAGAGCAAAACATGTTCTCGACAACACCTCGAAGGATTGTCTTTCGGTTTTGAGCTATCTGTATACTTTCTTTTCCCGAGAAATCTTCAAAAGAGCGCTTCCTTTTAGTCTCATCACCGCTTGAGTTGCTTCCTGAGGATTTCTCCGACCCTACCCCCATAATTGCCGGCCCCTTGTGGCCCTCGGGGAAGATATGCATCGCACGAACTGTCAGATTTTCATCACCATAGTACGGTGTTCCCGTGGGTAATGATCCTTCAGACTGCTGCGGAATTTCTTGAATTTTCAGTTTCATAGCTTTTCTGAAAACAAAAGGTCGAGCGGTAGCAAGCGTGTGCATTAAGTTCTCGCCACCATGGACAGTAACTCCCAAGCTTGCTGCAACGTTTGGCTTGCCCAGTCTCGCTGCATCCAAAGCCTTCCCTTCTTCCTTATCTCCCAATGTCAAGAGAAACCCGATTAGCCCACCAGTATTCTGCCATTGTGTTCGTCCGGTGAGAAAAACATTCGATATTTTCTTGAGTCGTGCACTCCGTGCTACAAATGCTCGCTGTGCACCTTCACCGATTTGACCAATGATATATCGTTCTTGGTCAAAATGAAGTATCAAAGTGGTTCCAGGGGAGTCATCGGCCGGGGTAGTAATAACCTGGCATTGGACCTTCATTTTTGCAACAGCTGCAGCAGAGAAAGCTCTCTCTAGAGTCCGTCGCAGAAGGAGGGAAGGGTATGAAATCCTTCGCTGAAGGATGGAATGAAGAAAAGCCAATGCGACGGGTTTCTTCTTGTCACAATGACGTCTAGTCAACCGGATTATGAGAGGACCAAATTGCAAAGTAGGAGGAGGGGCGCGTGCGAAAATATTAATTTCTCAAGCCGCACACTTATGTAATCGGAGTATTGGGCTGTTTAGAAAACTACTACATGTATGTAGTAGGTACATGTAACTGCGTGCGCTCGGCAAAACCCTGTAATTAAGACACATGTACCTTAGGTACAGCGGGGGGTAATAAGTTATTGGACGGCCTAGCCAAAATTTTGCCTGTTAATACGTATTCTGGTGGCATTCCGTCCGATGACTTATTACCCACCGCTGTACATTTTTTATTGGGAACCCTACGCAAACTTTTATACATAGCCGCGTTAGATGTCTTTGGTTAACTCAGGGCTAGGGTAACTCGATTTTAAGTTTTTTGGGACAGGGGCTGTCACCAAACTCCGTTACAACAACATCCCTATGGCTCATTTCATCAGTCGTGTCTCAAGACTAGGCTACTCTACAAAGCCATTTAAGCAACAGTTGTTGTATAAATCACCGAAGATGCTCAATCGTTCAACCGCCCCGCTAGTATGGATAGATTGTGAAGTATAAAACCCTAAGCGCTCTTTAAGTTTTTAAACTTACCTTTATCTATAGATGACCGGACTTGATTACGAGAATGACGTTATATTGCAGATATGTTGCTATATCACGGATTTTGAAATGAATCTTCTTGACAATGAAGGACTTGACACCGTCATTCATTACGAAAAACCTGTACTTGACAAAATGGGAGAATGGTGCCAGCGGACTCATGCTTCTGTAAAAATTCTGACACTCCATCTCCTTGTTCATAATTGAGCTCTAATGATAAGAACTTAGACCGGTCTAACTAGCCGCGTTTTGAACTCCACGACCACAATTGAAACGGCTGCCTCACAGCTTCTTTCATATATCCAGAAATATGTCCCGACCCCGAAGGTAGCGGTTCTAGCAGGAAATTCTATCCATACTGACAGAGCGTTCCTAAACCGCCAATTCCCGTCGATAGTTGACCATTTGCACTATCGAATTCTGGATGTCTCCACGGTGAAGGAGGCTGTGCGTATGTGGTGTTCTGACGAAACACTGAGAAACGTTCCACCAAAGAAAGAGACCCATGAAGCGAGGATGGATATTTTAGAGAGTATTGCAGAAATGAAGTACTATAAAAGAGTGCTTTTTGATGGGAAATAGTCAATGAACAAGTTTCCTTTAGCGGTTGGCATTCTAGAAGCGACTCTCGGATGTTAAATAATGCTCCATAAGACAAGCCGGCTCTACGGCCCCATCTTAAAACAACAAGCTTGAATATGTAAGGCTAAACCTTCCGTAAAACAACATCGGCTCCAACTTATCCAAATAATGCTTGAACCTGTGTTGAGCGAACACTGACTTATAGATGCATATATTCAGCTCAAGGGGAGATATAGTGGGGAAGGCTCTTATCCTATATATATATTCGGTGGAGGGGTTACAGAACGCGGTAACCATTCCTGTTAATAAAGTCCTTTAAGTCATTCAAAGTCACTCGTTGGTATGTCTTGGCAGTTTCATACAACACCAAAAAGCCTGGCCCCCCTTACCTTTTGAAGCAAGGTGAAATGAGGTCATTCACGATGCGTTGAGACCTGTCTTGTGGGTGATACTTTTATATCATTGTTTTCACCATGTTAGCTCTCCTTGCCATAGCAGTTTTACTTCAGTCCTCTACATCAAATGACCGATAGACTATTTGCAGAGAAATTAGTAGGTACAGGTTAACGAGATGACTACACAGACATGTATTCAGCGCTCAAGTAATCTGCCGACTTATTGGCCAGAGATCACACGAATGTGTAGAAATCGCCCGGGGGGAAAAGAATAGCGGTCAACCTATTCTGCAAGATGGCTACAGACCTTTGAAATCAAGTCTTTCCCGTCTGGATTCTTCGGCAACCGGCTCTTGAATCCTCTCCCGCAGATCGCCTCAGCTGACATTTTCAAGGATTATGGATCACGAGTTGACTGGGAACTGAAGCCTAGCCTGCTATGAAATTTTAATATCATCTTTTAAATAATAGAAGACCATGTGGGGGTTCACAAATCTCAACGCATTATCTTTCTGAAACCTGGAGGCTGGTCAAACTTGGATATAATGTGCTTCAACGTTCCATTATCCTTTTACAATGAATATCGGAGAAGACTCCGTCCGTTTACATTGGGGCGGAATGTTCGTGGTGAACCTACTTTCAGCATGTGTGATTTGCGTAATTAACTCCAATAAAGCAGGAAATTCCGGCCCGAGGTTACTATTATGTCAATGTTGATAAGGACCCGAAGCGAGGGGAAGTCTCGATCAAGTTGGGCGGTATATCATTGGCTGAAGAGGTGGACCGATAAATTTCTTTACCTGATTGCTTGGCTGTTCGTTTCTCATTCGCTGAGACATCATGCCTAGGATTACAATCCAATCCAATCCGATGCGAACGTCCGACAGACTGTGTCATCTACGGCGTTAATCGCAAAGAAACTATTTGCTCAAAGATCAGACCACCTTGTTTGAAACAAAATGGCCCGTACTTTACCAGCCTACTCATACATGAGGACACAGCTTAAACCGGGGACTACTAGGTTAAGTTTGTGCGATGCTCGGGTCGTGAGGTGCCATTACAGCTCGATGAGAGAATCGTGATCATCACATGAGAGGTTGGACCAATGCCCGGCGTACCATTTCTGTTGAATTTTCAAACGCTTGGTTGACAATATGATAAGGCAGTAATATTTACTGAGTGTTTCCTGGAGGTACAATACTCATCTGTACTAGCTCGGTATGGATTATTATGTATGATCGAGATTTTATTAAATAGAGAACATATTATAACCATCAGAAACACCTGAGCTCTACCAGGCTAGCCGCCACAAACACTTTTTGGATGCCATAACCGGTGCCGTGTCCAGTATGTCCAGACACAGAAATCCTAGGCTTGAGACAAAACAGGGCTGCTGATTATGTATACTCGGGGTATCAAAAAGTAAATAAAAACCCAGTAATCTTGAGGCGACAAATATTGGTCAGAGTGGTAGCAGCCTTATCCTTACAAGCTTGCATATGCAAAGTTCTTTCTACGTATTATGCCCACCTTTGAGTATGTTCACCTGGGAAATGGGATCACTACAAGTAGTTAAAGGTAGTAGCCAACGTATATATATGTGTGTACTTTCTCGAGTATTTAATTAATACTCAGAAACCAGTGGGAAACCTGCGCTGAGTACTGGGTCATCAATTATCACTCGCTACAGTCTAACTACATATAGTATATTTATCACCCAAAAAATAAGATTCTAAGTCAACCCACGACAACTATAGCTACATGTGTGGATGATATCCTAGTGTATGTAATTAGGGGTAAGTCTGGCGACAATGGCAGTAGTTGCAACAGATCTTACTGTTGCCAGACTTACCCCTACACCCGTAGTACAATACTGCCTACGGGCCAACCTGTTTCAACGTAAAACGGTCTTCCAAAAGAACGACGGATCCTAAAAAACAATCTAAAAATATCCTAGTAATCAGTACTTGGCAGGTATGCCGGCTGCTATGAGCTCGAAACACCGGCAACATAGCGGCAGCGTACCTGTCAGGTGGAGGGGTAAACCCATGACCGTTATTTGACAGGTATTAACACGCAAGAGCAAGGGAAACCCAAGCCAGTAGGTGGGCCGAAACACTATTCCGATTAAGCTACACCCTCCACTCGCAACTTCATAGCGTTCTGGATCTGCAAATGGGCAATGTTCGTGTATATCAATCAGATTTTGGTGGTATGCAGACCCAGTCAGGTCCGGAAATGTTGTGAAATGAAGAGTAATTGCGGCAGGCAACAAGTACCCGAAAATGCAGCTGCACTGCATTGGTGTATTTCTCTCTTTTAATCCAATAAGAATTGCGTCTCAAGATTTGCATACTCGGATGCCGCGAGTACAATAATCAAAAACGACCGAACTCCTTTGTACATTACTACTAATTACCCGTTAGCGTATTGTTACTGTATTTTTAGTTGGCTAGTGCTCGGACTTGAGCTGATAGAAACTTAACCAAACAGGTGAAGTCAATGTAGTCTCGTACCCATCCCCTACAGACAGCAGGAACGAGCCTAGATGGCAGAGTACAGTCGTCCACCGTCGCTTGACTAATACCGCCAGTTGACGAGCAGGGAACTTTAGGCCAATAGAAATTAAAAGGACTGGAGATCTCGCAGGTTGGCTGTTTCTTGCGATACTCGGAATCCCTGTTCATCAACTGACAGTATTCATCAGGGGACGGTGAAAGACTGTATTGGACAGAGCTCATATCATCTAGATCTGATCTGATCTAGATCATTTTATCCGCAAATAACCTGAATCTCCGAGACGTTGCATCGATCAGCTAATTAGCCTGTCACTGGTAATGGCCGTATAAGTCGTTAGTGTTCAGGAATCATAGAACTTAAATAAGCGGTGCTTAGTTATTGCCATGTACATGCCTGGTTCCTGGTGATTTCTGGTGCTTTAATGAAAACATATAGCAATTACATGTAATCTTTTGGCACCGCAAATACTGTAATTATAGTACCAGGAAAGCCAGTACCTTATATCTACGGTATAATGCTAGGAGCCCAACTTAATTCGGAAGTTTCGCACGATCCCGTATTGCTACATACATGTATATATACTTATTATATACAGTATCTACAGTACAAAAAAGGAAGTAGATCCGCTAGTAATACCACAATACCATTAATTCCCCTCTTTTGATAGTGTATATATAGGTGCATATCATATATACATGTAGGTATACATGTGGTACCTAAACCTACATGTAGAGTACCTGCGTGCATGTAGGCCATGTGCTTGCCAAGCCGACCACGTCCTATGTGTAAGCGAGGTACAACATCAACGTTGACAACATCCAAAATTTCAAACCTGAACATACATTTCCCCAGGAACCAAGATGTCCGAAGCACGCGTTGAAATTCTTGTCCATTCGGCGGCGCCGACTTCCAAAAGCGAGGATGATAGAATCAGAGCACAGGCACTGTCAATCCTTGGGTTTATGCCAGGGGAGAGAACGCATATCGCTAGCCTTGCCTTTGCTAAAAAGAGAGAAAGGGTTCAAAGAGTATCGAGCGCGCCAAAACTTGATGAGGAGACATTACCTACGCTTGCAGATTGGGGTTCTCGTGAAGAATTATTAGAGAAAAGTGTGAAATGTATTGTCTACTTCAATATCTACATATAAATAAATTGGAGCTTTTCTAAATTTGCTACAGCTAGTATAGATGGGCAATATACGATACCTAGCGTATTATCGCCCTTCATTGATTACGGAGGAGGAATATCCCCTCTACTGACTACTAGAAGTACTCAAGGGGACATAGTTGAAAACGCAGGCTCGACAGAATCTCCCAGGCCCCTAACACCAGCTCAGGATGGAACTGAATCCGACAGCAGCTATGCCACCTCCCGCTTCGATTCATGGGAGTCACCACCTGCCAGTATCCCAGACTCACAACCCTCGCTGCCCAGTGATCCATTCGCTGTACCTGCAGCTCGCGCTGAAGAGGGATATATCGATGAGACAGAGGCAACGGTTTTCCCGACGCTTACGGGTGTTTCATTCTGCTACAACCCGCCACCAACCGTGAGCACCCTTGCCCCACTGTCCCCACGCCCGGAGTCTTCATTAGCCACCTCAGACTACTCGTTAAGCTCCCTGCATTCTAATTATGTCTTGCCCTCGGTCCAAAACAACAATAACCCGAGATCACCTCCGCTAAGGATACTCCTCGCTGCTGGAGGGGCCTACGAGTTAATCTCCCCTCCCCCGGATACAAACTCTTCACCAGCCCTCATAACACGACAACTGCGAGAGATGACAGAAGTAGGGGACCTCTTGGTGGGGAAGTACCAGAAACTCAAGCGGGCTCAAACTAGGGAGTTAAGGAAGTGGGAGAGAGGTCATTGGAGGGTCGACATGAGGGCCTGGGAGGACCCTAATAAGAAGGTTAATTTCTGGAATATATTAAAGGATAATGTGGAACATGGTAGGCTTGGGCCTGTTAATGCGTTCTTGGACGAGGAAACTGGAGATGTGGTGAAGGTGTATTGTCATGGTGGCATGGTGGAGCATGTAGGTCATTGTTATCTCCCCCTTTGGGATGTGGACTTGCATATCCTACTGCTCTACTATGTATTGCTTAATTCTAGATTACTTATCGGAGATTTGTGTCCTTTAGCTCTGGTGTGCCTTATTTGTCATGAGCTCCAGAAACTCGCGAAGCGCCACATGGATTGATGCAGGCGACAACAAGATCATAGTGTTTTGAAAACAGGACTAAGGAAGGGATGCACACATTAGTACGGGGCCTTGCATCTGCATGTAGATTTCATTCACTAACAGTTGATAGGATTTCCTTTTTAGTCAAGAAATTTCAATGTACAGATAAATGCATTGGGTTTCATATCTTAACATGTAAGTATGTGCTTGCTTTTTCTGTGATAGTTTGCTCTCCTGTATGCAGAGAAATAGATTAACTGCACATACCTACTTCTATCTTGGCAAAGTAGTGTATCTCGAATAGGGAACCAATGATTTTTATAATAGTGTACTATAACTGAATTGTCCAACGATTACAGCTTGTATTCACCGTCATCGACACCATCGTCACTACATACCCATACCTTCTCATCATCATCATTATGCAACTAGTAGAATTATAATTAGTTTAGCTTTATAAAGCTATCTATGTATTTAGATAAAACCTTGTTGGTAAGTTCACAAATCATCACTCACATTATATACAGGGTTATGATCATGAAGCCTGCCAATACATAGTTCCTCTTATCTCTCTGTGCTTATCCGAATGCCCGGCTTGTGAGGTTATTATTATTTTTTTCTTTATACCTTTGCAGTTATCTACCATGACAAGCGTCAATATCTGTCACTGCCTCTATCAGAAGAAAACATACGCTTAAAGCGCCATATCAAAGTTGTGATATGCGCAGAGCTGACTCCTCGGAATCCGCCGCAAATGCGCCCAATAAGCATTCAGCTCACCATCCAAACTAATGACCTCAGGTTTATCCGTGGAGTCTCGGCCAGTGAAGTATAAGATATTTGCATGATAAATGAGCAGTCAACTACTTGTTAGTATGTCATTTTCAGCTATCATGCCTACATATACTCTAGTTGTGTACGGAACTACATATTCAGGACTATTTTCGTACCAAGCTCTACCACGTGTGCGGAGCCCGAGTGCAGCTTCATGAAACACGAATCCTGCTTGTTGGCCTTGCACACGAGGTTCTAACTTGTCCAAAAAGTAATTACTGTGGCTTGTGGTGTGGGGTTCGAATAGCTTTAATATAATTGGCCTAGATCCCTCTTGAGAGTCTTAATCGGCTTCTGCAGTATGCTATGGTTTCAAGCTTGTTAGAGAGTTAAGTTTTGCCGTGTTGAAGGGGGACGTGGGTGCCAACATCATACTCTATCACTCGATCTGAAACATGCACCCCCGCATAGTAACTTCCATCACGATGCATTGCCGTAATTCCCAAGGGAGACAGGACCCAAATACGTGTCTTAACTAAAATGCAAGTGCATCATGTATGTAGCTATTCATGTGTACAATCGGTGCTTGATACAAAAGCTCCGATTCCTTGAGGAGTTATTACAATTCGAGAATCGTTGCACGCACCGACACCGATTCAAACTCACAGCCAAACTCCTACATGTAGCTTTTGCATACACAACGATCGAAGCTGGCACTTGTAAGATCCATATACCGGGTGCATGCTTGTGTATGTATGAATTTTTATTTATTTATTTTTTCCTTCTTCCTTTTTAAAACCGGGTGGTCAGCCGACTGGGAAAGGGTACCCGATGGAGCGTTCTGAAACTACATATCACTGCAAACTTAATCCACGAGCTCCTTTCGGGATATATGACGATCTCTAGCTAGTCCCTGGTGTGCATACGTGGATCGTAATTATCGAAATTTCAGAAATTGAGGGCTAACTATAATATAAATTATGGAGAAAAAACGTTAAGATTATCAGGCATCTTGAAGTATCATAGCTATCATGCGGGAATAATTCCCTGTTATTTCCCGAGTAGTTTTACGAGCATCGAGCTTGTGCTCCCCACCTAGAAATCGAATCAATAATCATTGAGACATAATAGCACATGTACGATTTTAAATCAGTTCCCTGGAAACATGTTTTACAAGCACAAACGTAACGAGAGTATTACAGAGCGAGCATCTCTCGGCTAGCCCTCACTGCTCTAGTGCAATGGATCTCCGCTGTTGTAGTCGCGCATTAATTATGCTTCCCACATGACCGCTATCGTGGATAGAGGATCCTGGCAAGGAAAGCCTGCAAAGAACAGTGCAATGCCATATAGATTTATAAAAGTATGTAAACCGAACCGACATTTTATATCCTAGTACTAAAGTAGAATTCTGTCCGCCACGTCCTCCCCCTCGGCCCCCCCTCGAAAAAAAAAAAAAAAAAAAAAAGGGAAGAAGAAAAAGAAAAAGAAAAAGAAAAAGAAATTAAGTTAATTGTCCATAGAGGCGCCACCATAATTCCAATTTGTTCAGTTCCCATATGGTATTCAAATGAAACGGTCATGACCCGTGGCCACCGCGCTGGTACTTCATTATGGTTCGGTCTTCGCAGGGTGGAGATTCGGCACGCACTGGCCGGCCGGATGGATGGAAGAACATAATGAGAATACCTATATATTAGTATTTTCTATCATGGCTTAATTAGTGAGGGATTTTTGACGGCGAGAGGCCGGTGAGATGTTATGAAACAGAGATAGTGGTCTGTTCTCATCATTGCTAGGAAGGAATATTATACCTGAAAACAGGAAAATTCCGCCAATAGTTGCCGATAACCGCCATCCCGAGTGAAATAAACTACTATAACTATGATAACGTTACAGAGATGATCAAAGCACTCTATTAAACTATAGTGATACGCACTTAAGGATACTGTTTTATGCGCTTTCTGCGGTTTTTTCTATCATAGGCTATTCATAGTTAGATCAACTAGTACGTACTACTAACGGACAACTGTAGCGCCCACATGATTTTCACAAAGCAAATAATATCCACTTTTATTCTCTTGCGGTCAATAATCCTTGAAACTCAGCTTTTGGCGCGAGACTTGTATCCTGATCTTGACCAATGAGAGCACGCGAAGGCAAAGCACCAATTAGATTGGCTGGAGCATGAAATCCCTAATATCATAAAACAGAACCAACCACCGACCCGACCGGAAATCGGAGGTCTCCTGCAAGTATATTAGCGCGGATAAACATTCTCCCAGTGTGAGGTCGGCGGGACCGCGAGCGGAGGAAATGTCTCACCGCTGCTCCGGCCTTAGGATAATTTGGCCCGAGTGATGGATTGTGATCCACGCTAAAGTTGATACGCGTGATATGAAATGGGGACCTTGGGACCCAGCGTGTGATGATTAACTATGAGTGATATGTATTAGACTCATATCTGTTGCGCGCATTCGCGTGTCTTGTGTATACAAGTTTTGAGACCGCTACAGAGCGACACCATCGCCATCATCGCCACTCGATCGTCTCGCTTCACCGCCATGTCTTTACAAACCTGCTCATGGCTATGTAGAACACCTTTCAATAGGCTATAGAGGCCTTGGGCATGCCCCAAAGCCATTACTGCCCAAGATCGTCACCGAGTGATAGTTTATGACCGCGATCATCATCTTGGCAATCTCCACCACAACCAATCAACCACGTATCCAGGGCGCGCACTATGCCTTCTACTGTGCCTTCCTCCTGTCATGAAGCAGAAGCAGGGGCCCACGCGTCTCGCACGATCTGTATCACAGCGAGCTAGGATATGCGCCCAACGGCGTGGTTCGTGAGAGGCTATGGATGAGATGGGGTCCAGCTCTTTGTAACAATTTAAGCCATACATAGCCCCTAGATTACTGAGGCAACATTTCCACTTTTGCCTTCCCCCCCGTAGATTCCGTATTGGACTGCAGCGCTAATCACTCAGTCTGCGGTGAATACCCGGAGTGCCGACCGTGATTCGAGGCTGCGAAAACAGTCTCACTAAACCGGTAAGAGAACCCCAGCATCGTCAGATGTCAACTTGAGGCATCTGACTGATTTAGACATCGCCTAGAAACACAGTCATTGAGCACATGTTGTTGCCTGGTATCGAGCTGACCTGGTTATCGGAGTCTGCCTCCCCGGGTTTTTACCTTCCGCGGGCTTTGTTCTTTAGGCTCGCTAGAAAGTCCAAGCCGGGTCAAACATTCTATTACCTTTATTTTAATTTTTAAGTTTTGGGGACGTCCTCAAAGCTGAACTCCAATAAGATACGAAACCTACCCTTGACAATCAAATGCTCATCTAGCTTGGGTCCCTTAATACTCAAATTTTCTGCCTAAAATTCTATTGGTTAGCGGGAGGATAAGAAAATAATTTCTACATCCGGCCCCAAAATAATCGTGGGGCTTGGGGGCGTAGGTACATGCATGTTTTTTTGCCCGGCGTACGTACGTTCATCGAATTCTGGAGATGTTCCGTGCTTACATAAAAATTCAATAATCTTTAAATAATTGACCCGAAGGGGACTAGCTTGGATTAATTGATCAGAATAAGGAACTGACGTTGTGTATTGTAGAGGAGGGTAACCAATCAATCTTAATCTTAACATTGCTGTATGTAACTGAGCCTATCGATAAACCCCGTCAGCTCAGCCTCTCTAGGTATGTTGTTCCTGTCTCCTCATTTGAAATAAAAACAAGTTGATATCATTTCCCAACCCGATGATTACAGATGACCTGTGGATAATTTATAGGTTATAATTAAACCTCGGAACGTACGCGGGTATAATGCTAAGGGCTGTATAATATATATACGGCTTTAAAGATAATAGCATCATCAAGGGAACAAATTCCCTTGATGTCGCATAGCAGTATTTTTTGAATTGGCTTTTAGCAACAAGCGATTCCACAGGTTTCTATTTTTCCAGACTCCATCCAGTGACCGCGTAAAAGCCTAGTATCGTCGAGTAAGGACTCGAACAAACAAGGTTTGGGAATGCGACCGATCTGCTTGCATGCGTAACCGAACACTCGTGTATCGATATGCCGCATCCAGATTATGCAGGCTAAAGCACGTGATGAATTATGTATTGCCGTTGAAAACTTCTGAGAGGCTAGTCGGTTCTATGCAATACGGCAGTTAGGAGTTACCGGAAATGAGATGAGCGGATGCAGAAAGTTCGGAACCAGAGTTCCTGTACATGTATCTAACGAAACTTACCATAAAGATCTGCAGATATTAACTGTTAACTTGTAACAGCCGTCGCTCCAGCCAAGCAATTTACAGGTTGTTCCGATGGTAGTTATGAATCGGATCCCATAAAATACGAGGTACGAGAGGCCCCACGATCGCACAAAACCGGCCTGTCACGGGTAATTTTATGTTCGGGAACCTGCACGGAAAATAAGAAGCTTAAGCATTAGAACGTTTTTTGGACACATGATTGCAGAAACCCACATGTATAGGCCTTGAAACCATAAATAACAAGTCGGGATACAAGATCGTATTCATTCCAATACCAACGTTTTCCAGCCGTTAAGGAGCCACTGGAACCCGGAGGTGCGACCAAGGCTCCCCGTGCGGTTAGCTGATATCCTTGTAATCAATCATATAAGCTAGGCAGTTTTCGTAAACCTCAGACACGAAGGCTTCCCTTTGTAGAAAGGACTCTCTGCTTGTTATTTGTCAATACATGTATGTTGGTAAGTTTATTCGCTTAACCTAGTAAATATCATTATCCATAACTTCATCGGTCTCATAATGGTTACCATAGACGCTTACCCTGAATCCAGAACCGCCTCTGCTATCCCTGGATTTTCTGTTAATTGTCCGTGCGCCATGTGTAAGCAACTAAAACCGAACAAAAGGAACATAAAGTTGGCGTGCAGATCGGTTATCGAAGTGTTGCGCATAACCTCATTTCGGTTGATGTCAGACTGCTAGTTTCAAACTTCTGGGCCCACGTGAACAGCGCGCGCTTCCAAAAATTTCTTTCTCTTTCCCGTAATTTGTTTCTCTTTGGATCCTGGACAGTACTTCCTAGGTATACTCTTCGTTTTATTGCGATTTTTAATTTTATTAGCGGCTTAGGCTCGTGAAATTATATTATTCTATCGCTGGCACGTGCAACGAACCATCCGATATGGGTTTCGTTCCTGGTACCTGAAGTGACGTGCTGCTGTCGCCAGGAGTGAGAGATCTGAACAAGCGAGTCGATGAACTAGAAGGGCCAACCACAGTGGGATAGGCTAGAGACAGCGACAGGGCACAAGACAAGACAAAACAAAACAAAGAGAGGCAAAACTCCAGAGCCGAAGAAGGCAAAAAACAAATGACGGTATTAGAGGAGCGGGGAGAAGGTATGACACCTGCGTGTGGTTGCTTGCAGCGAGGGTGGGCGGGACCAAGCAGGGTTCGGAGCGAAATGAAGCAATGAAGATCGGTCGAGATGAGATGAGATGAGAACATTCGAAGGATTTGGCGAGAAGATTTTCTGCGACCAACCCGTGCTCCCGCGTTATGCGTCCGCGTGAGCACGACGACCCATCGCGTCTGCCATTAAAAACAGACTCATTCTCGTCCGTGCTTTACCTGATCCGATATCAAAGAGATATCAATTGTCAACAAGCGGCCCGTACCCTGTCCATTATTTGAGTCCTCAACAAGTTCCGTCCCGTGAACGCCTTGCCGTACTCTTTGTACGGGCTCGAATTCTGAAGTGATGTATCTGGCCACGCTTGTTTTTCCAATCTGGGGGGGGGATCGGGATCGTTGACATAGCCAGTGGCTGGAGACATATAAGTCTTTCTAAACCGAGGCGGTAAAAACTCGGAGTAAGGGGTTGAGGATCGGGTTCACAGGAAAGGTGTGATAGAAATCGAAAGGAAAAAACAATTATTCGGCTCTGTGAGACGCGGACGGTGTGCCCGGAGAGGCACTGATGTGGGTATCAGAACCCAGATGTCGCGATGGCTTTTTATTTTAAGCCATTAACAGAGCTTGGAGAAATCGATAGGAAAGAAAAAAAGGATACCTGTTTGGAAACTACATGTACATGTAGTTGGTATCAGAATGTCTTCTCTTCTACTCTATCTACAAGTTTTGATAGACCCAACAAGACCACATTGCAAAATGACAACAGATGATCTGAGTTTGCATATTGATCTGTGCATTATCAGACTCGGCCTACATATGTATATTACATGTACTAGAGTAGAGTACCTTGTACTTACATTTTTCCTACGTATGTAGGTCTCTTTTCCCCTACAGTTCAAGGTGTTTCCTTGATTCAAAATGCTGCGGACGACATCACGTTGCGCCTAGGGAGATAGATACATATTTCACTTTTGGAGGTGAAACTAGATTTAACCAATCGGGATGTCCCACGAAGCACCCAGCCACCGCCATTCTCGTCCTGATGACTAATGAACACATCACGGTACAGCAACCTTTCGCGCGCGGAAAGGGTCCGATAGTGTGGGCCGGAATGCATCTCTTGAGACACTCACTCGCCCCAAGTCTTTTCCCCTTTTGTGTTGCCTCCACACTTCTAAGGCTTCGGTGCGTCTCTGGGCGTCGCTGAGCGGTTCTCATTCCCAAACCCAAACCCTGCCCAGCAAAAAAAAAAATCCTATTTGGCCTTGCCCTGCGACCCCCGCTGCCATCTCCAGAACCTCTTCACTTGAATCCCAGTATTTCGCGCCCAATCATATTTCAGCTGGCCCCTCCCCCCCCCACCTTTAGAAGGGAAAAAGGTTGTTGTTACTCCCCCCCCAAAAGGTGAAATCCCAAGAATCTGTTACCTTCGTCATATCTCATTCTTCAGGCTGTACTGCTCTGAATTTTTTTTTTGACCGTCTGATTAGACCTGTTTGATTATCTGTCCTGCGTCTGTTCCCGTAGGGCTGGGAACCCGTGTACGCTCAAAAGGGTCGGCTGCTGACTATTAACTGGCTTCACAGGCAAAGCAGCTGACTTTGCTGCTACCGAATCCGCTATTTTAACTGTCCCCTGACGAATAATCCGGGTCTATTTGTGGGCTTCTTTGGAACTCAGGGTACGAACTATCTTCCAAGGAGAGGGAAGAAAAAAAAAAAAGAAAAAAAGACCGTACCTGGTGGGAAGTAGGTAGTCCCAGTAGTAGCAGTCGCATCAGCGGCAGCAGGAACACCATCGACAACAGCACCACATACATACCGGTACGGTACCAACTGTTCCGTCATCAAGCAGCAGAAGAAGCACGACGAAAACAATCCGCACAAGGGTTGCAAATCTTCGGAGTCGTAACGTAACTTTCACTACCCCCAGCTGGGCAGTGTTTGAAAAAGAAGAAAAGAAAAAAGGTAAAGGAAAAAAAACTACAATAAAATACATGTATCCCTTGAAAATTCGATAGTGAGTTGAGATCGGCAGTGTTGTAGTGTCGTGTTCTGCACTGCATAGACAGACTGCCAGCGCATCACCCTCCCAATCAGCGTGCATCCTCACTGCCGCAAGCTAGAACGGTTGCTAATCATAACTCCCCATTATTACTTCCTACGCAGTCTTCCACCCTAGAATCCGTCCAATTCCAGGTCCTCCAATCCGGTACAGGAACTTTCATCGTCATCATACTTTTCTACAATTTAGGCGTTACTACTACTCTCTCTACAAAGTACCTTTTATCCTCAGCGGCCTTTCACTGGAACGGGGGAAACATTGTGTGCGAAACGCTCGGGCATCTCGACCTCAGTATCATCATACAGTTCCTTGCTGATACTTTCGCTTGAAGACCACTCAAAGCCAGTCTTCAGGACCTGTTCGTCAATTGGCTAGATAGAAGATCAGCCTCTTCAGTACGATTTCCCTTTTAACGCCTCCCCCGCGCTCTTTGCTCCAAGTCACTAACACATCACTCAAGCTGCAGGTTGCCCCCCCCCCCCCCATCCCATTACGAAGTACCCACGCACACACACCCCACCAACTCCACTACCAGCGAGCTCTGAATTTTTTTTTTCCGCAAAAAATATTTGGCCAACGCAACAGACAGACACGTGCTTTTCTCTGAGTCTCAATTTTTTGGAACGAGGAAAGGAAAAAAATTAAAAATAACAAACCCACCCCAAACGAAGGTTTGTCCTGAATTGAGACATTCTACGGCAGATTTTGTATAGTCGCTGGCAACAACCTGTTACAGAACGTAGTATTCTGACGTTCGCGAATAAGGCAACAGCCGGGTTCACGTTCCCCATAGTTTTGTGACGGGAAGCTCCACTACACCTAGGACTGGCCGGCCACTTGACTTGCGACAACTAGTCGACGAACCGTCATTATTACTTACACGCCGGATTTTTGAAAGCCTCAAGCTTAAGACTCATCAGTTCACAACCTGTCAGTTAAGCTCTATCTACCTTGCTGCCTACTATAGCTTATAGACCTTGCTGCCTCTTCCCGCACGGTTGCGTTCCTGACAGATTCTCCGCATTTACCCCATCCAGTCATTCTTCTCTGAGCACACTGTGGTGTCTTTGAGATAACATCGGCATATCGCGTCGTCGCGTCTTACGTTGCTACGGAATTCACGGCCTTACGAGACATACCTAAACACCAGCTATCCTAACTTTAATCGTTCGGCCAACATCCAGTTGTCACTTCGGAAAATCAGATATCAGAACTGAGTGGAAGCTCAAAGAGACATCAATATCTCTCTAGTACCATCAGAAGCATTTCGGGCTTCATCATTCAAACCCTCCTCCGAAATGGATGCAGCATCAGCATACGCTAGATATTCACAACCCCATCCATCACATCTCCATGCTACGACAGCATACTCGCCACAAAATACTGGTAGTGGGATTGGCGGGGGAGGATCTCATCACAATAACGCGAGCATGCACCCGCCAGGAAATCAACACTCTCCAATTCAAAGTCAAGGACACTATTACCCAAACTACCTGGGAAACGGTCCATACTTTATTCCTAGCGATCCAATGAATATCAAGACAAATGGCCCACAGAATGTACAATCACCGAGAATGAATGCCGCAGCAGCGGTGAAGGTTAAGCGGGAAGGAGCACAAAGGTCTCCGCAAATGGCTGTAGCTGCTACAAACCAGGCTGGACCTCAGCAAGCTATACAACCTCCAAACCAGCAAGCGCCCCAACAGCAGGCTATGGGTGCACCTCAGCGTAGGATGAGCCAACATCAAGCTCCCGCTGGAACTCCTCCTATGCAGCATGCCCAGCCAGTAAATAACACAAGGACCTCCGCTCCTCCGCAACCCCCAGCAACTCAACAAGCACCCCCGCCCCCACCACCCCAACAACAGCCTCCAGCTCCTACACAGCCGGTGCAACAATCACCAATGCATCCGCCTGTACAACCTCACCAACAATCTCCAGATCTTGTGCCAGCAGAAGAATCGCCTCTTTATGTTAATGCCAAACAGTTCCACCGAATATTGAAGCGTCGTGTTGCTCGCCAGAAGCTCGAAGAAGCTCTTAGGTTAACATCGAAACAACGAAAACCATATTTGCACGAATCCCGACATAATCATGCAATGAGGCGGCCCAGAGGGCCCGGTGGAAGGTTCTTAACTGCAGATGAAGTCGCGGAGATGGAAAGACGAAAGAGGGAGGAGGAGTCAAATGCTGGAGCTGGAGCTGGAGCTGGAGGTAACAACGTACAAGCTGGTGCAGTTAAGGGTAAAGAGACAGATAAGACGAACCAGAACAGCAACGTAAACCGAACACCTAACCGGCAACCCCATCCCATGGGGACTGGAAGCGGAAACAATACGACGCCAACTAGTGGTGGGATAAAAAGAAAGGCTCCAGGGGGTTTGTCGTCTGGCACTCCTGGAAAAAAACCAAAAACGGTTAATGGTAGATTGTCTCTTCCCAACATGCCGAGTGAGAGCGACGATGATGATGTTTTGGAAAATATAGATGAGGAAGACTAGACCGTCAGCGATGGGGGTTCATCTAAACGATCTGCGATAACTCCACGAACTTGCCACAGAATACTCATACGCTGCTTTGGGACCTTCGACTAAGTCGAAGGTTTCAACACTCCATCATATCGACCCCGAGACGACGCCTATCATCTAGCTCTTTAACACCCCTCCACGAAGTTGATGACGATACGAGCTCCACGAGCACCTTTCCTTAAATATTTCCAAATACATCGCTTAACGCGGATCAAGGATAACACATACACCAATGTTTCCTGTGATAGTATCTGTTCTCTATTCGTTGGCATTTTCTTTTGTTTTGCATTTTCTCTTTCTCTTTCTTTTTCTTTTTCTCTTTTAGCGTGTTAAGGAATTATATCAACGGTTGTGGTTACAGAGTTTTGGGCCAGAGTGGTTATTGTAGTCTGATCTTTCATTTGGTTTTTGGTTTTTGGTTTTTGGCTTTAGGTTTTTTTTTTATATCTCATCTCAAAGTTTTGGATTTCTAATTCCTTTTTTTTTGGATATCTCATTTTTAACCCGAATATTCTTTACCTTTCTACCTTTTGCCTTCACCTGATTCGCTCTGGTACCTTGCATCTGTATCTGTTTATGCTGTTTCACTCCTCCGGGTTAAAAGGTTGGGGGCCAGGTAATAAGGGCGTGGCACCCTTGACTATCAAACTCGACGGAACCTCTTTACGACGCACGAGATGGACCAGGCCAATACTTAAGTGGACGATACTCTTTTATTGCGATGACCAGATGGAAACCGAAGAAATCAAATCAAAAAAATTTGAAAAACAGGGGTGAAGAAAAAAGGCCAAAAAAAGGATATAATGGGAGAAATTTCATTAAAAAAATAAAAAAATAAAAATGGCAGCGACTGGCTGGTGAAGTTAGGGTTTGGCGAACTTTTCTTTTTATAATGGCACTCTGATGGTTTCTACCGGGTTTTCTGGGCTTTTCTTTTCTTTCGTTTTATTTCTTTATTTTATATGGAGTAACATTCTAAGATATTGGGGAAAACAAAATTTCGGCGAAGAGGTTGTCAGCAATGGGTCTCTTTCTGGTTTTTGGTTTATGGTATATTTGGGTCTGTTCTTATGGTTTCCGGGGTTTTCATTGTCACTGGTGGGGGGTATACATTCGCTTCTTCCTTTATCATCATTAGCGAAGTCTTTTTGTTTTTGCCTTATATCCTTTGTTCAAATTCCCCTCCCCCCCCCTTTTTTTTTTCAATAAGCAAGCAGATGTTTTTTTTGCTTTTAGTACGAGTACTACTGCCATTATTACTATTACTTTCCGGGAAGACAAGATCTACATACTGTATAACTAGCAACACGGAATTGTGGGTTAGGAAATCGAAATCGATTCAAAGCTGCCCAGAGATGTTCTTTTTCTATTATTCGATAGAGTAAGCATATTTAGTGATATACATCTTGGGGGGTGGTGCCGTCTTGGTGCTACATATACAAGTAGGTACATGAAGGTACATGGGACATATAGGTTTTCTTCATCAGCTGTCTTGCCATGACGACGTCCACGTGCCCACTCAGTGGATTTTAATAAATAAACTTCGCATGTCCCCCATGTTTCTTCGGCTGTCTCACTCCTCTGAATTCGCTGAAACAACTCGCGGCACGGCATAAGTCCGTCTGCCGTTTTATCTTTCTCCTTAGTCCAGTTTCCTATTATTTTGGGTGATATCTGAACACAAATTCACCTCCGATATCGATCTCACGGCGGTGCTGCTTTGGTTCCCCGTTATCGCCCGGGAAGCTTGAGCCTCATATTTTTCGTCCTTAGAACGGACCAAAAGAAAAAGAAAAAGCTTATCGTTCCGACCACGTACGCACATCACACACACCCATCGAGAGAAATGTCCGAACGGACAGAACAGAAAGAGAAGGGAGAAAGGCTAGAAACAGGTTTCAAAAAAAAAAACTGAAAGGGTGTGTTCTGCGAGAATTAATGAGAGTAGTGGTTTCCATTACGAAAAAACTCAAGGTTTGTTTGATTCCCTTTCCGCCTGTTTCCGCCGGTTTGAACAAACTCTCATTGGTGATATCTGCCGTTTTTTATATCGTATTATCACAAGTTGGTACAAAGCACAGCATATAGGCAGTGGAACAGCCGGCCGGCTCATGCAAAGACGGCAAACCACAAAAGACTAGGGATGCAACATAGTTACTCTTGCATACCTAGGTATTCCTAGGTAAGTCACAATTGGTAACGGGGGAATACCTGGGCATGGTTTGGAGGCACAGTAAGCATTAAGTGTATCAGAGTTACAGGAATCCCGGATGATCATGGCTTCTGCTGTATTGAAACGCTAGCTCGTCGATTTCTATGATGACGGCCAGGATCCCTGGACCTGTCTCTTAGTGATATGATTTTCTGTGCTTGGATTTAGTAGTCCAGTTTACTACTGGTTTCTCTGTTTTGAAGGACGGAAAAAAAATTGTTTATCCGCCTAGGCCCACAGATGTCTGATACTTCCTACAAGGGGCCGGGGAAGAAGGAGTATGATCAGTTGCATTGCAGCTGACGCATTCAACTCAACCGTCACCTTTCCTTAGGCGAGCGAATTATTTTCCCTAAAATTTATGTGGACTGCTACTATTGGGGCTCAAGGACGGTACTACATTCCCCTCGAGTACAGTGTTGATCAGAGGCAACATATCTCTCTCTTCAAACATTAGATAAGTTGTAATCCGGTGTGGCATACCCTATGTGTCTACAATTACTAAAACTTGGAGGCGGGGAAACATGAACATGAACATGTAGATTTTTTTTTTTTCACTTTATCAGCCCCGACCCTTGGCAATTGCACTTGGTTATCATCGTGCGATGTCTGTAAGTATCATGAGGTACGAGTCCCGTAACAAGATTTTTACGATGTTACTTGCCTAGTGAGGTGTCAATGATGCCAAGCCTTTTGCAACACCGTTAGTTGCATGTAGTTCTAAACAAAAATGCGCACGCTCGTGGCCGCGTCTCAACCTTGAAGCACTAACTAGGTGGGACCTCTTCAACTCACAGTAGCCCCAAACAACCTTGCTTCGCAGTATGTACCTAGTACTTACATACAGTTCAATTATCACAGCATTCTTGGACGAATTTTATCATAATCTATCTGCTACGTGCCCTACACATACGCTAGTACATGCGTCTACAGATTACCCTCCATAGCCTCCACTCCTCGATATCACGAATTTTGCCTTTCTTTCTTTCATGCAGCTGAGATCTCAACAGTATTTTGCTCTGACCCCTCTAAGTTGGGATGGCCTCAGCAAATCACTAGGAAGGGGATTGATGTCTGGCTAGCGAGTTAAATTTAATTTTGAAGCACGGTGCTTTCAGCTAGTGCTTCCGGCTAGGTATGTATTAGCATCTTCTTCTCGTATTGATCGCATTGTACTTATACTAGTTTGATGGCACGTGATGTGAAGTCCGGTCAAAAAGCTCTTGGAATATATCCACCTTCTACGGAAACATGGGACATGATATCACAGTCACTTTAGTGGTACCTCGGCTTCCAGGGTTTATTATTATTTGCAAAACTTCGACCGCAATTAATTGTCATAAGGGCCACTTTATACTTTAGTATGGATCTTGACGTCGTCTGCTTCTTGATATCTCGCACTGTCACGCACTACCCTTGTCGTAAACGTTATCATATTAATTTAATGTGCAATAGGATCTACGAGCCAGAGTTGGGATTCTCAACGGACGGTGCCAGGGGTTTACCAAGTAATTTCTCGAGTTCCAGAAGTTTTGTGGACGTGGCCTTTCAGAGATGACCGGGACCGGATAAATAATGATCCTCGGTGTATAGCAGTTCTTTAATGACATCATGATATATCTATCAGTATGATTATATTAGATACATAGTAGAATTTCTCATTTAGGATGTTTAATATCTGTGTGCCCGAACATGCGGATATATAGAAAAGAATCGCGGAACTCCAAAACACCTTGTACCCACATTAGTGCATACAGTATGTGTATAAAAGTGTGACTTGCTTGTACTACATGCAACATGCAGTTTAGAGTCTAGCCCAAAGTTCTAGCATTGACTGTAGTTTCGTTCCGCGGCTGCGCTTAGGCCGCGATATCGGTAGTTTGCTCACGTGGCGCGTAATCTAATATAAGAATTATATTGGGTGCGCGCGAGGGCCCCAGAAGGCATCAGGAATCGTTATAATACGTAAATAACAAGAGAAACAACATAATGCAGCGCCGTATCGGCAGGAAAACGCAAGTGAAAAAGCAGGGATTATTTGTATGGAGTAGCGCAGCTTTGCAATTTGCATACTACATGTACATGTACCTCATTGTCGGAACCTCAACAATAACGGCCTTAGCCTCCCACTTGGGGGTTTACAAGCTTCTCGCTCACTATGGTTATATGTAAGTACCTACTCTACATATAGGCATATATATCTATGAGTACATGTATGCACCGCTTCCTTTTTTTTTTTTTTTTTTTTTTTTTTTACATCGCCCCGCTTCGCCGACGGGGATACAGTGCAACCCCAGTAATGGCATATTCCGGAATGGAAATTCCTATGCCACTGCGGCGAATATACTTGGATCGAGAACAGAACAAATTTTTTTTTGTGCAAATTCTTTCGGGATTGGCCGACAACATGCTATTATCGGGTATGCTACTCTCAGGGTTCCGCTGCAACATTGTATCGTAGCGTCTGGATATATTATTTCATCACCTCTACCACTGCCACATGAATAGCCCAGGGAGTGCTTCACTATGGAAGGACTAACGCCCCAGGGCCCCAAGTTTAAATGGGGTTATCGTTGTCTAGGCGGCAATCAGTCCCGTCAGAACAAGTCTTATATTCCCTGAGAAGAAGGATAATACAAAACAACCATTAGAAATCTACTCGCATCCATTATGACTCTCTCGGGGGATATTTGTATGCTTGGTTTCGTTTTCTTTACACTTATTCAGGCAGAGACCAAAGGACCCGGTGCCAAAGACGCTCAATATGGGTTAAGATTAAGAAGACGATGGTCTAATACTGTACATTGCACCCTTGGCCTTGATCTGAAATTGTATGGAAGCCGGATATATCGAAAACAAGACCTGCCCCTAGCCGTCTCTCATGCGATATCCATTTTGTCGTCATCCTTCATATTCCCACTCGGGCCTTCACCACCATCCTTCTCATTGTCCTTCAACAAGGGTGTACTCTCATCTTCTTCTTTAATTCCAGACAATCCCGAGCCTTCACCTTCTTTCTTCTCTTTCTCTGCCTTCTCTTTCTCTTCTTTGGCCAGTCTAGCCTTTTCCTCTTCCATCGACATTCTAAGAGCTAGGGCCAATTCTGGATCTAAGCTAGGATCAACTCCGAACTCAAATGCCCCAGCGCCATCTCCGGAACCAGAACCGTCACCACCAGCACCACCAGATGGCGCACTTCCGCCTTCGCCCAGGATCGGGGTAGTAACAAGAAGGTCTGAAAGAAGGTGAGGACCGGGAGGAATTGTAGCAAGATGAGAATTATCACTAGAATTGATGGCATCAACGAATGCTTGGAGCTTGGTGGTGTTTTCTGATTCGACTTCTCCAAAGTTGATAAAATCTATCGCGATACCATTTTTTTTCATCTTTCTGGCGAGCTTAACAAGTGCCTTTTCATCTTCGGTGATGGGCGATCCGACGAAAACGATGATACGTTGACGCTGTGATTTGTTTTGGCGATGCTTGAGTGCAAGCTGTAATTTGAAGTTAGTATATTTGCTACTGAGGTCCCTTGGCGCCAAATTCACAGTATATATATATCATGCTCTATATTGAAGAACAACAAGAATATTATTCGACTTACCCCTGCTACCTGAATTCCTGTAGTTAAATGGGTTCCTCCTTTTATCTTGGTCTCGTGTATTCCGGTCAATATCTTTCCAAAATCCGTTGTCAGTGTAACCAACACCTCTGGGCCTTTCCCGCCCATCGTCATCAGTCCGACTGAAGATTCGGGATTTGCTTGGGTTTTAGCCTCAAAAATGAGTGTGACGGCATCAGCTTGAGCTCCGAAACGGGTTGGTCTGATTCGGATATTTATCAGCCATTAGCTGTACAGTGAATCAAATAATATAGAGAGCTGAAAACATACGAGTAGTCTCCATTTCTGCTGCTTTCACTGTTGTCGATTCTAGAATATTGTTAGTAAGCTTCCGAAACAAAGTTTATGCATCCAAGAAAACGAACATGATCATAGTAGCCTCCAATACCATGATTGAAGCTGTATCAGATGTAAGTTCTAAAAAGAGGGCTAGGGTAGATGAAGATAATACTAGGGTTGTGAGTTGAGTTGATGTCGGTGATGATAATGGTTAGTGGTGATGGTGGGGAGGAGGTCGAACAGTGCCAGGGTAAGCTATCCAGAAGTGTAAAGCGCAGCCCGCCTTGAACTGATATTCGTGAAATGGGTTACCCGGCCATGCGCTAGTCGTTTAGAGATATTCTTTGTCGTGTTTGTTTATTCCGGACGCGACATCCCATATACTCTATACTTTCCCAACAACTACGCCCTCATCCCGCCGCTTCTGGGTTATTGAGAATAGAACTCGTAATATTAGAAGATATCACAAGGAAAACGCCCAAAAAGATGGCTCCACCCCGTCGTAAGAAGGGTACTTCACCGGCTGCTTCTGCCTCAACAGTACCAATCCCACAATTATCACCCTCACATTCGGTGGTCGTAAAGACGCCCATGAAGTCGCCTTTACGCCAGGTGCGTCTTGCTGGGGTCACTAAGAATCAAAAAATGGTCTTGATAGAAAATCTGGACCTAGAGTGTACGTCTAAGAGACTCTATCGGAGACCCCAAATGATTATCTAACTCTTATAGTGACCGAACGAGTTAAGAAACTCCGTTCCCAATGTGCGATGCAAGCGCAGGCCCTCAAACAAAGAATCGAGATGCGCATCAATAGAGTACCAAAGAAACTATGGGATGTCACAATGGGGGAATTGCTCGCGCAACATGGGCCTGTTATTCCTGGTGGGCCAGTGTCGGCTAAACTTAACACTTCAGCGGTCAAAGGGTTCGTGGAGGATGTAAAGAGGCTAAGGTTCTCTCTCTATATCCTCTTATACTTGTGCCATTACTAAGTACGTTTTCAATAGTGAAGGAGAGGAAGAAGGCGGAGGTGGGGGTAGGGGTGGGGGTATAGATGATCCTCAGTCAACACATCCTTTGGTTCAGAAAAAAAGGATTACTAAGAGTACCTCTATGGTAGTTTCCGCTCGAGAACAAATGCCACCGCCACCCATTCCTACTACCGCAAATACATCTCGCAATCTCGCCTTATCACCTTCGAAGCCCGGCCTTCATTCAGCATCTGCAAAAGTTAACAAAAGGACAGTTACCAAGGCACCAGCGCGGGTGATAAAAAATCCACCCTCCAACTCTCCCTCAGTAACATCTTCCAGTCGATCATCTTCTCGTGCAACGACTCGTTCATCTTTAGATGCTAATCCTGCCATCATGGAAGTTGGCCAAGATACAGCGAAACGTGGGGCAAAAAGCTCTCAGGGCAAGCCAAAAACCGTCGTGGTAGCTTCTACATCTTCGGGGTTAGGATGGGGTGGCGTGAAAGCCACGGGAAGTAATGGTAGTTTGAAAGAAAATCGAGTTGAAGGTATCAGGAAAGAAGGGGATACCATAACCAAAGCTGCCAAGAGGGATACGAGTGCGTCCTCGAGTGGGGGGAGGGTCTTGAGATCAAGAAAGTAAGAATAAAAAAGTCAAGAAGGGTTAAGCCTCTAGACCAACATGGTGTCGAGCTGCTTGTTATTCGAGTAAAATAGCCAGTCCGGCTTGTGGAATTATGGTCGGCTTCAAGTATAACATATTTTGAAGGAAATGATTTTCGTCTTGGTAACAATGATGGCAAGAGTCCTTTTGCTTTTTCTATTATTTCTTTAATATTTGCTCGATTGAGTTTTGTAGTTCTTGTTAGTCAGGCTTCGATAATTGGTCCTTTCTGTTCTCTACTGTAGAAACTACATACCCGGATTATCTTGTTGGGCTAAATTACTTGGTCGTTAATTAAAAAGTCGCAATATTTAGTAGGTAAGCATTCGGTTGCAACAACATCCGACTACTTAATTAACGCGCGAGTAGGTATATTGCACGCTTGATTTCTGTACATGTACGTATAAACCCAAGCAAGTGCTTTCCCAGGAACAATGGTTTCTAGAGCTGGATATGCAGTATCTCCGGGACAATGGAGGGCTTGAGTAAATGGCTTAAAATCAACAGCCAAGGTAAAGGTCAGTGAGGGTTTGCTGGTTTTAATTAGCCATTAAGTCAACTCCGCCGCTGTCCCGGAAGAGGTTTCGTTTATTCAAATCATAGATGTTGGTTACCCCCTCCGCTGCTTCCAAGGTGGCCCTGGGTGCTCGCCACAAAGTTTCGGCGTCCCGCAAAATCCTGAGTAGTTTCAAAACCTTCTATACAATTTTGCGTGACAAGTGAGCCTCTCTTGCACCGCCGACAGCTGTTTTTAGCCAGAGTCTGATTTTTGTATGTAGGTATTGTAGGTGCATGTAGTTAAGTCGAATGACGCTACAGCCACTCGACCGGGTATCGACCGTATTGTTTGATGGTTCTTTAGCCATAGAGCTCTGGCACGAGGGCCTGAGGCGGTGGGGTTCTGAGAAAATGGCACCCATAGTCTAGGCGCTAGTAGGTACCATTACTCTATGACGGTGACGGCTCAACATACAGGGCCAGACGCTAGCTAGAACCGTCATGGGCCTAACATGTTCTGATTACAGGGAACATAGCTTCTCGAGCTATGAGAGTAACTCATATTCAATTCGTTTATATAAATTGCGTTTTCAAAACGAGTGGAAAGAAACACTTTCCGCCAAGGCTGGTTATAAATCAATGGGCGGATAAAAGTCCCAAAATTCAATCAAATAAAATAGCGCTTTAGACTCAAATTTAAGTATACTAAATGCATAGGTATCCTGCTTGCCAAGGTTTGTGTTCGTCTGGTTGCATTGAATTTCACAACGCGCAAGTATACTCTACTTAAAAAGGTAGTCGGAGCTCTTATTCTAGACACCAATTCACCACCCTTTGGCTAGCATATGCTTCATTTTGTGCCGTAGAGACACGATGAGGGTCCCTTAAGGATTACTGTGGAAAAGTAGTAGGTTTTAGTATGCTTTTAAATGGATATATGGTTGATTTAGGCGACGAAGTTTACATGCAAATTCTTGTCAATGCAAGTCTAACATTACGGGCATGAAGGAACTCAAACAGGAGTGACAGCAGCGTTGCGATGCGGTTCCGGTTTAATATCCGTGACAGCTTTCAACAGATCATCGATAACTTGCGGGCCCTTCTCTCCTTTGGCCGCTGCAATTTCCTTCAGTTTCTCCTCAACTTCTTTAGTTGCTTCCTCTTCAGCCTTCGCGTTGACTCCAGTGTGCTATTGGGGGTTAGTGAGCATCCGCGTAGAGTTTCATAGCATTATAGGTAGATAGAAAACAAACCTCGGATTCAAACTTTGCAAATTCTGCTTCCTTCTGCTTTTTATATTGGTCGATTTCCTTTTGAGCCTCACTGCGAGCATCTTTCACTTTTTGTGTACGATCTAAGTTGGGAATATGTGTTAGATACTGCTGAGGGGTAGAGGGCGGGGTCTTGAGAGGCGGAGGGTTACACACAAGTTCTCGCTAGGTAAACAATCAGCGTTGAGCTTTGTATTTGATAGGTGAGTAGGATAGCTTCGTACCTTTTTGGACGATCTTTTGTGCCTCTCGCTCGGCCTACATGTCTATCAGCATTATCCTCCTTGGTTCCCCGGAGCTAGTGGGTATTCGTACATCGAGGAGGGTCTGTATTCCAGCTGAATTTTGAGGGGCAGACTGTAGAATTATGAATTAGCATCACCCCTCGGAATCTTTTTACCTCCTCCTTAACTTCGAGGGAGGTATACCATTATGTGATTGTTTGGTTTTCTGATGAAGTGTAGCTGTGCTGTGGCAGTGTTGCTGTTGATGGCACTAAGCCGCCACCACAACTTGTGCCTGCTCATCTGCGTAGGTAGGTCATCTTGCCAAGACCCGCGCCCCTTGCACTCCATCTCAGGGTCTCAAATCTCCTAGGTTTCGCCCCAGCATAGTCAACATACAACCCCCCCCGTTTACTCAATCGGTTAAACTATTCCTGCCCACAAAGATACACGGCTTCTTTCCATCGCTGGTCACGGGGTGTGCCATCAATATTTCGACGCGTTACCGGTTCGCCGCTCCCATTTTAATATACCTTATACGAGCGCTTACTTAAAGATCTCAAAACTGGCAGTTGGTAGTTAACGCATTTAACGTTTTTAGGTCCCGTCAAACCTGAAGCTCCCTTTTAACTCCATCTATACCCATAGCGACAAAAAACCTAGATTAACTAAGGATAAGGGGCTGGAAAGTGGAACGGAAGGGAATTTGGGGATTCCTAGGACTTCCGGTCAACGGCCGCAAGAATGGGGGCGAATATTAAGGTGGTGGTGCGTGTGCGGCCGTTTAATAGCAGAGGTACTTGCATATCACCGCTTAATATCTGGGAGGACTGCGGCTGATACATTGGGGGGACCCGTTGAATAGAGAGAGACAGAGGCGCAAAATGTATTGTTCAGATGAAAGACAGCCAAACGGTTCTATTGCCACCGCCTGGTGCGGAAAAGACTGCGGGTAAAGGGTCGAAGGATCACGGCGGCCCCAAGATATTTAATTTTGACCGGAGTTACTGGAGTTTTTCAAAAGACGATCCGGATTGCCCATATGGTGGGTATTGCAATAATTTAGTTCGATAGAATCCAATGCTGATAGCCGGTTTAGCGGGCCAGGAGAACCTCTTTGACGACCTCGGAAGACCATTGCTGGATAATGCGTTTGGGGGTTATAATAACTGTATCTTTGCCTACGGTCAAACGGGTTCCGGGAAATCCTATTCTATGGTACGGACCGTGGTTTCTATTACTCGGAGGGGGAAAACCGAACAGAATTTAAAAGTTGATACTAATAGGTTGTGATTTGGTAGATGGGCTATGGAGAGGAGTATGGTGTTATCCCGAAGATCTGCCAGCACATGTTTGAGCGAATGTAAGTTGTATAAACAGATTTAATGGTGACCAACTCTAACATGGTTTTTATAGTAACGCTATGCAAACAGATCCGAACCTAAAATGCACCGTTGAAGTTTCATATTTAGAGATTTATAACGAGCGTGTTCGTGATTTATTAAATCCATCCACTAAAGGCAACCTCAAAGTCAGAGAGCATCCAGCTTTAGGACCTTATGTTGAAGATCTTGCAAAACTGATAGTTAACAACTTCGCTGAAATTGAAAACCTTATGGATGAGGGCAACAAGGCACGAACAGTTGCAGCGACTAACATGAACGAAACATCCTCGCGTTCCCATGCAGTCTTTACAATTATATTATCGCAAAAAATACACGATACCGAAACTGGGTTCGATTCTGAAAAAGTATCGAGAATAAGTTTGGTTGATTTAGCGGGGTCTGAGAGGGCACAGTCTACTGGGGCTACTGGGGCTAGGTTAAAGGAAGGAGCCGAAATTAATAGGTCTCTATCGACGTTAGGTCGTGTCATCGCGGCTTTGGCAGATCTATCAACAGGAAAGAAAAAGAACGCAAACATGGTTCCCTATAGAGATTCGGTTTTGACATGGTTATTGAAAGATTCTCTGGGAGGTAACAGTATGACAGCCATGATTGCAGCCATCTCGCCGGCTGATATAAACTTTGACGAGACATTGTCGACACTAAGATACGCCGACTCGGCAAAGCGGATTAAAAATCACGCGGTTGTCAACGAGGACCCGAACGCAAAAATGATTAGGGAACTGAAGGAAGAACTTCAGCAACTAAGATCAAAACTATCAGGCGGCGGAGGTTTGCCGGAGGAGGAGAGATATGCCCCGGACACACCTTTGGAAAACCAAATAGTTACGATCACAACCCCCGATGGGGTGGTAAAGAAGGTTTCCAAGGCGGAAATTGCGGAACAGTTGACCGCTTCTGAAAAGCTCTTGGGAGACCTCAATCAAACCTGGGAACAAAGAATGGAGAAGACACAGCTTGTTCACAGGGAACGTGAGGCCGCACTAGAAGAACTCGGAATTAGCATAGAAAAGGGATTCGTCGGCCTATCTACACCAAAAAGGATACCGCATCTTGTCAATCTGAGGTTCGGCTCCTATACCTTCATTAGTTTCGATTTAAAAAATATGGCTGACGTAGAGTAGTGACGACCCTCTACTCGCTGAGTGCCTTGTATATAATATCAAGGCAGGGACGACCACGGTAGGAAATGTTGAAACGTCACAAACTGCACAGATCCGGCTGAACGGCTCCAAGATCCTCATGGATCATTGTCGGTTTGAAAATGAGAACGGAGTAGTTACATTAATACCGAAGGAAGGGGCGGCAGTGATGGTCAACGGTCTTCGGATAGATGCACCTCGAAGGCTACGAACAGGATACCGTATCATCTTAGGGGACTTTCACATATTTCGATTTAATCATCCACAAGAAGCACGTGCAGAAAGGGACAAGCTAAGACAATCCGCTACCATGAACGCCGGGGCGCAATCACCCGATCATCGGCACTCGTCCAGTAATGGGATAACTGCTGATATGATGGAACGGATTGAATCAGAGACAAATGGTAGCAGCAGACCAGACTCACCGTCACATATTCCTGCAAATAGTAGAGATATTGACTGGTCGTTTGCAAGAAGAGAGGCCGCCTCTGCATTACTAGGGGATAATTCAAGGATAACCAATTTGACAGATGATGAGTTAGATGTGTTATTAGAGGAAATGCAGAGAGTGAAGATGATTCGGAAGGGGCGACCGGATAGTCGACTGGATTCGATCGATGACGAAACAGAGTCAGTATTGTCATACCCTGGTAGCCGTGAGAAATACACTTCAATGGGTACTTTAGACGATCTTTCTCTCGACACGATGATTACGATGCCGGGAACCCCAGGAGAGGTTGAAGACAGGCTCAGGATGGTGAAAGAGGAAATGCAAGAGCAATTGGAAAGGCAAAAGGAGGAGTATCAAGAGAAGTTGAAAGCTGCAGAAGAAGCTAATGTTGAATTCGAAGAAATCAAGGCAGAGAGAACAAAAATGCAGGAAAGGCTAGACTTGGCCAAGCAAGAGATGCGACAAGAACTAGAAAAACAGCGGCAAGAGTTTGAGAGCAGGCTAGAAGAAATCAGTCTTTCTCCTCCGAAAAACAAGGACCCAGAAGATCTGACAGGGCGGGAGAAGAGCCTCGCAAAGCAAACTGTCGATCATTGGCGACAACGGAGATATGTTCGTATGGCGGAAGCAATATTGCAGCATGCTGCTACCTTGAAGGAGGCACAGATTATGAGCAATGAAATGGAAAAGAATGTTGTGTTCCAATTTACAATCGTGGACGAGGGACACACATTTCAGTCAAGCTATGATCTAGTTCTTAGTGGGATATCAGCAGAAGACGATGAATTTCTAGACATGGCACGCAAGCCTTGTGTTGGGGTAAGGGTGATGGATTTTCAAAATTCAGTAGTGCATCTTTGGTCCTTGGAAAAGCTTCAAACCCGTGTGCGTCAAATGAGACAGATTTACCAGTACATAGACCGGCCAGAATATCTACAGGTGAATCTCTTTAAATCTCCATATTTATCCACATCCCAACTAACACTCTAAAAGCACTTTCGACTCGGTGATCCTTTCTCAGAACCTATCCTTCCGCAATATTCGTTAATAGGGGATGTTGATGTACCTCTTACAGCAATTTTTGAGTCGCGGTCTCAAGATTTTGTCTTAGACATTACTTCACCTCATACCGCCAGCGTGGTTGGCATGATTAAGCTCGCTTTGGAGCCATCATCTGCAGAAGCTCCATCCTCTACATTAAAATTCAATGTCGTTATGCGAGAAATGATTGGGTTTGCTGAACGGGAGGGAACATCAGTTCACGCGCAAATGTTTATCCCTGGAGTCTCTGACGAAAGCGGTGCTACTGCGACGACTGTAGTATCTGACTTTGATGAGGGACCAGTTAGGTTTCATAGCACACATAGCATGAGTATTCCCTTAGGGACACCACTAAGGAATGCAACTCTGCGGGTGGCTATCTTCGCAAAAATAATGCAGATGCACCTCGAAAAGCTCATCAGCTGGGATGATATGCGGGACAACAAGCCGATTTCGCTGAAGAAGAAGAGGGGTGCGCGCCTAAACGAAACTGAGTTCTACACAGAAGAACGGCATGATGTGTTTTCAAGGGTACAAATATTGGAGCTCTCTGAAACGGGAGAGTATCTGCCAGTCGAGGTGTCGCAGCAGTCTGATATTGATCCTGGTTCATTCCAGCTCCGGCAGGGTTTGCAGCGCAGGGTGCAGCTTAGCCTTACCCACAGTTCAAGAGAGGCGTTGAAGTGGCGTGACATCACACATATTCGAATGAGCCAAGTTCGTTTACTGGATCCCAGGGGCAAAATTCCTGACCTGTCTTCACCTACTCGGGAAATAAGGCTTAACCCAGTCTTAGGTCCTGTTGTAAAAACCAACGCGGACGGGACAAGTACAGTTACGGTCGTTGCACAATGGGACTCTAGCCTACACAATTCAATACTACTAGACCGAACTACTGCTGATAAGTACCGCGTTCAGATGAGTCTGCGGTGGAACATTACGTCGGACAGACTGTCGGAACCAATTGCATTTTCGCAGGATATCTACTCACAGGTACAACCTAGGGTCGTCAGAAGCCCAAGTAAATTCATGCAGATATGGAATAATAGCAGGATCATACATGTGAGTGTGGGTTTATTTCAGCTCGTTATCCGGCCCGCTGCAGCAAGGAGAGCAGGGGATCTGTGGAGAATGAATACGCTACATAGATATGTTAAGGGGGAGGAAAATCTTGGCTCATGGACGCCTCGGGGTGTGAGTCTTGTCAGGGACTTTCTAAGGGCGCGGAAGAGGAGGATAAGGGTCGCTGAGGTGGAAAATGCGAAAGGGTTCTTAGGGTCGCTGCCTGTTACTAGAAGCGGGTCTCCGTTAACTTTAAATCCCGTATCGGTACCGATGGGGGAGGCCATACTACCTGAAAATGGTGGGTTAGGGCTTGGTGTGACCGGAATAAACGGTCTGCCGGAGAGTGTCCTCGTGGATGAGGGTATAGCAAGCTTGGTCTTAGAGGGTCCCGCCGCATCTAAAGAAAATGGCAAACTTAAAGGAGAGGCGCAGGAACTTTCTACTACTGAGGTCGAAACAAATGAGACAGCTGAAACCTCCGAGCCAGTTAGGAGAATCGAAACAGCCGAGATAATGACACGGGAAACGTCAACAGTTTCGAGCATCATACCAATTCCAGAGGAAGACCCGCAGATCACTGTGCTACGAAAGTTCGTAAAGCTTTGGACTTCCGGGAAGGACCCAAGTGAAGTGGGTTGCCGAAATACACCACCTGTCTCCATGCAACATGCTAACGGGTATGCAGAGAATCCTCGTGAGACGAAATACCGAGCCCCCGCAGGGTGGTGCTTGCTTTGCGGAAGCAACGGAGGCAGAGCCACCTAGATTGATCGCTGAAGTTCGGCAGATTCCTAGAAGGTATATATCGAAATATTATATTGCATAATGTAATCTCCTAACGTTGTTACAGCACACCAATGCTTAAATCTGGGTATCTATGGACGCTGGACGAAACGAACAAAGCTTGGGTGAAGAGATATTTCGAGCTGCGGCGACCATACATGCACATGCATAGGGTGCCTGATGGACAGGAGATCATGGCGGTCAACATCAGCCACTGTCGAATTGACCATCAGCCACAAGTAGCGAAATTACTGCGAAGACCGCATGTATTTGCAGTTTATGCACCACTCAACACCTATCTTTTTGCGGCAAGGGAAGAAAGAGATATGATTGAGTGGATTATGAAGATAGATCAGTCACATTTTCTTGGTTCGAGCCGGACTAACACCCCTGAGGAATATTAGTAGTACTGGTGGTAGGATTGATAGATATTTTTTTAATGGCGTGTGATTCTGTGTTTGTGTGGAGTTTATATTCTGTTTTGTGAACTTTATTTATAAAGCTTTAGAAAGGCGTTTGTATGTTGTTGTTTCCCTACTCTTGGTGTTTACATGAGGAACTTTGTGTTATAATTCTTCTGTCAGGGCGAAGATGTTGTTATGCACAACGGTTGTATGGCAGATTGAGGGGGGAAAGCGTTGAAGTGGGGCAGGCGTCACAAGTCATTCTTTCGTATCAATTTTTATTATAACTATTTTATTTCCTTTCTAGTTTTCCTTATAGTTGGTCCGAGTTACACGAATACTTGGCGTTCTCTATCCTTTGAATGCTGGGCGAACCATATTGTTTTTGTTTTTGTTTTGATTTTTCTATACTTGTATCTATGTATGTACGTTTGTATGTATGGCTCTAACGATCGAGATCTAGAAGAAAGACTGCGCGTTATGTTTATTGCCAAAAACGAATATTAGTATAGTACTTCGGGGGGTGGGATAAGAAGACACCACCCCGAAATACACATATTTGCATTCCTCATTTACGAAAAAGGAAGTTTCCGAGTGTCATTTTTGGGCTGAGGGGAGCCAGTGTCTTGCCTTGGTAAGGTAAAGATGTATTTTAAGGCATGCTCAGCTTTATTAACTAAGGTTGCTAGCTAGGTTCGGTAATGCTTGACTGAGTGTGGCTTAGCTACTCATCCCCCCTCTCACTCTCCGCCGATCCCCAACACCATACAATTTCCTTATTCACGGACTTCTTGATGTGCAAACGTTCCTTGGGGCCGAGCGAGGGAATATCATGGCGTGGAAGGGCGGGCGGCTCGGGCTATATATATATATACATTTAATAACCACTTCTCCACAGTTCCCTTCTCTCGAAAAGGATCTTGGACCAAACCAAACAAATCAGTCAGTCAGTCAGTCATCACGACGGACAGCAGCGTATCATTGCACCTGCATTAACCACCAGAGCTTTTGATAACCGCATTAAGAAAAGATAACCCCCCACTCCTAAACGAGCTCTCAAACACCTTAAGTGCCCTTGTCACGGGGTAAACGCGAAGAGACACCAACCAACAGGGCCTTACATATCAGCAAGACAGCATGCCTTTAACTGAGTTTAAGAGTATGTTCAAGAAAGAGGAAAAAAAGACGAAAGGGTCCCCGCTAGACACGCAATCAACTCCCGAGATCACATTCATGCGAAGTGATACTGCAAGTTCTCCCACACGTCACATCCCTTGCTCCCTCTGTGTTTCTTATCAAAGTTATCAGACGAAGGGACTCCTTGAGCTAATATTGAGCTTTAGTTGTCTCAAAATGCTATCCTTATGAATTCAGAGTTTCCTGATGGGCAACCACGTCCAAGCCCAGCAAACGAAAGATTTTCCCTCGATAGAGCTCGTCCAAAGTCACCCTTATCTGACCGTTTCCGAGATTCATTCCATATTCATAGCTTCGGCCGGCCCCGCTCAAGATCCTCAGCTCATGTTCCCGTAAATTTACCAAGTCTTGAGAAGGGCGCTGGTGAGGATCAGTGGGAACACAGAGCAGCTCTCCTGGCGTCCGGGGGACAACCGGGCTCTGTAAACGGTGTTGGGCATCTTGGGGGGCATCTTGGGGAACATCTTGGGCCGGAAGATAGCGGCGAGCGTAAGAGGAGTACGAGCGTCGTCAGCACTATAGATACTGATGTAAGTGATCTCCGATGATGATCGTTGATGGGCGATTCTGATGGTGGAATCGGACGAACAGGATAATATTCAAGAAGCCATACGACTTCATGAAGCTGGAGGTACGTAGGTGGGTTTCATTGTACTTTGGGTTCTTAAGGTCTATGGTCGGTCGATAAATAGAATGGAACGGATTGGATAGGGATATGCAATATGTAAGCTTGCGGTGAAGGACAGGACTGACAGACAGTTTGGATCTATCCAGAGCTAGCTAAATCTACTCGAATGTTCGGCAAGCTTGCCGATCAGAATAACCCCTTGAGCCAGGTTCTCTATGGATTAGCTTTAAGGTTCGATCGTTCTCTATTTTTTTCCGCCGCTATCACCACCCATCCAAAGTGCTCTGCCAGTCGAGGGTTGCCAGGTCGAAGTTTCGGGCCCAAAGACTAGAATCCACTAACTTGTGATATGTAGACACGGATGGGGTATCGAGCCAGACCTCCCCCGGGCCCTCACTTATCTTCAAGCCGCCGCCCGTAACTCGGCCGCCGTTGAAGAACAAGCGCTGGCCGCCGGGATGAAGAAGGGCGGCTCCGCGAAGGGAGAGTTGGTACTTGCTATATTCGAGCTTGGCAATTGCTTCCGTCACGCCTGGGGTGTTGAGAAGGATCCTGGTGCCGCAAGGGAATACTACGAGACAGCAGCAAATTTGGGCGACGCGGACGCGCAGAATGAAGTCGCATGGTGCTATTTGGAGGGATTTGGGTGCAAGAAGGATAAGGTCGGTATCTGATCGTCCCCTCATCCTTCTATGATCTATGTACAAATCTCAGTCTCCATTTGGGGTTCCCATACCGGGCATATATCGGCATGTCGGTACTTTCTCTCGGAAGCTTCGGTGGATGGGGAAAGAGCACTTTTTTATCCGATCACTGCTTGCAAAAAAAAATAAGGCTTCCTAGACCTAGGCTGACGCAAAGAAAATCGACCGGCCCAATCCTGGTCTCGGTTTCACACTCTATTTTAGTACAAAGCTGCAAAATTCTACCGCATGGCTGAAAAGCAAGGCAACAAGATTTTGGGCAACAGTTGGTAAGAGTACATTCCGTCATTCCCCGTCAATTGTTAAACATCCCGGTCAATATTTTCCCTCCTTATTCTTTTTGGTTGTTATTTTTTTTTTTAGAGGGGGCTGTTTAGGGATCCCCACTTGTTTTGAGGAGCGTGGGTGACCCTGCTGAGTGACTTTGTGGGAGGGCCCAAGTGGCTTTCTCGCTTCTTTCCTTGCTTATGCATCTTACTGCCCTTCGTTTTTATGCGATGATTTGACTGTGAGGCTGACAATACCTTATGGTCTTCCTAGGATATACAAGGACAAGTACATGAAGGATGATTAAGATGGGAAAACATCCCATGTTTTTGGGTGCCAAAAGGCACCATTATCTCAAAGACTTGCTCCCTGTCTCCGTCAAATTTGAATTTTAGACCGCGATATCAGGATGGAAACACAAGAGAAGGGATGTTAGACGCCACGGAAAATCCGTTTATGTTCCTATATTTATTTTATTCAACTTCTTCAAAGTAGTACATAGTTACTAGTAGTCTATCATAATATAAAAGGAAAAAATCCAAGTAAAGTATGATACTGATTGAGGAAAAACTAGATTCAGAAAAACCACCCTTTTACTATATGATGAAAGGCCCTCTTAATATCATCGCCAAATTTTTATCAAAAATATGAAGGGAAAAAGAAAGGAAAAGAAAAAAAAAAGAATCCTCAGTCCTCAAATTAAAAAAAGAGAAGCCAATTCAACACAACTAACAAACAAGAACATATCAAGCCCCAAGGCTGAGGTAGAAAGTAATAGGCGAAGAAAAATCGTAACTGTCGTCACATCGTAACGGCGTAAACATCGTAACATCGTAACTCGTAGACGTTCGTTATCAAGACAAACAGGACAAGAATCGTAGCAATAAAAACAAAACAATAAGTAGAAGATAAGCAAAGCCCCCCAAGAAAAAGAAGTATGACCTGAACGAATTTAATTACAGAGAAAGAACCGAGAAATCAAAACTCGAAGAGGCCGCCAGAGAGCCATCCTGGGTAAACCAGCCTCAGGTATAGCCAAAATACTGTGAGAATGTAAAGTATAAAAAGCCAGAGCGCAAAAAAGCAAACGCAAAAAATACAGAAAGATACAATGAAGAGAATACGAAGGGGGAAAAACAACAACGCACGCAAGAAAGCAAACTCGAGGTTACGAAGAGGAAACGCTAAATTCAAATAATAAAAAAAACGCAAAAATCAAAAGCAGGAAGATCAAAACCAATTTCCATTGCTATGCCGCCGCCGACCAGTTCCAAATTGCTGAAGAATACCGCTCATCAAGGCCACCCAATTCGTCAATATCGTAAATACTTTGCACCGTCCTCTCGTCGATCGCAGTCGTCCAGCCCGTTTCACATTATAAAGCACCACACCATTCGTAGGCAACCAAACACGCCCCCATCCAAGCAGTCAAAGTCCAGCCCCAATCCATCAATCCGTATAGGAATTTCAAGACTAGGCCGTGTATCAGAGAGAAATGACAAAAGAAAAAATCGGGTGAAGACCCAGGGTGATCATTATCGATCGGTTGAGCTGAATGCTCGAAGAGTTTGTTCCGCTCAGAGTCGGGAAGGAAGTTTAAGACATATGAAATAAATGCGTATAGCAAAATCCGTTTAGGGTGTGTCTGGTGCCTCCAAGAAAGAAAAAAAATAGTAAAAATGTTTGTAGATGACTTATACAGCGCTATCGCCATATCCGCCACCCTCGCCTGCGGTCTTAACTTTGGTGTCCGCCTGAGCTCGTGCAGCAAAAGCAGCGAAGCGTCGTACAACCTCGACATCAACCTTGTCCCAGAGAAGCGATCGTGTGTAAACCTCAGCAGCAGAGCCCTTGTTGCTTCGCATGGAAGCAAGACCTTCTTCGAGGTGTCGTCGGCCACGCTGAGAAATCGGTTCAGGATCGCGAAGATAGTTGTTTGTGGTAACGTCGTTGTATTCAGCGGCACTCAGTTGCATGAACTGCTCATGCTGTTGCTCAGTAGTCGGTTTGCCATCGAGTTGTGCGTTCAATACTGCCAAAGAAGAGTCCAGTCCAACCATGTTTGGTACGGCAGACTTAGCAACTACCCAGTCAGAAGTGGAAGATCCGTCAGCAACCTCTACAGAGTTCGGCTGCATGGTTGGGACACCAGCATCTTGGAAGATGTTGCTCAAGACGTTGGCAGAGGCAGCTTGAAGTTGCTTTGGAAGAGGAGGCAGGGTGTGGATAGAAGACTTTGACGAGGCAACGAAAGCACCACACAAAAGAAGCTAGAGAAAGAGATGTTAGTCACAACCTATCAAAATATACAAAGAGACCAATGGTAGACATACAATGAGCAAGAGACCAGGAGCGGCTGCCGGTTTGTCTGAATCGCCATGAGGCTGGACTTTCTCGGCCTTGATAGAAACTTCAGAGTTAGACATCTGCATAGGGTCATTCCAGTAGTCTCCATTAAGGTCAAATTCGGTATCCAAGTTAAAGTCGTCACTGAAACCAGATGAGCTGGCAGCATGTGCCATGGGAGTGCGTTCAAGAGTGTCCTGCAACTTTTGAAGCTGCTCCGCAAAGTAGCTATTCTTCTTTCGAAGGTCGCCAGTCTCAATGGTGTGGTTGCGGACCATATCCTCCTTCTCCATCTGAAGAGTCTCAGCCTTGTGAGCAAGGAAGTCACGCTCACGGGCGACAGCCTCGAGTCTCTGGTGCAGAGCCTCCTCTTGCAACACCATCGCGTTAATCTTGTCCTCAAGCTCCTGAATGACGGCACTATGAATCTTCTTCTCCTCCTCAAGGCGCTCAGTGTGCTGCTTCTTGCGCTGGCGAGAATCGAGACTAGATATGGTGTATCAGCAAACGGCTACAAAATTATCAAACTTATCCCAGATTTTACTCACGCTGCTTGTCGATTTCGGAGAAGTCGCTTCTGCTGTTTCAACTCTTTGATTTCGTTGTCGTCGTTTGATCGGGCAATCAACTGATCGATGTTCATCAAAGTCCTCTCAGCTGGGATGTCAAAACGGGCGTTCTTCTTTCGGATACCGTCTCTCCGCAAAACGTGCAGAGGAGAGTGTGCTCTCGGGCTAGGGCTCTGTGGCCGCATCCTCTTCTGCATCGGCTGGCCCTCGTGCTCAGCACCAGCAGCCTGCCAATCCTTCTGGGCTGGTGTCGATGGCATCGAGCTGTTCAGGCTCGATTGAAAGACAGTAGCATGAGGAGTGATGTGGATGTTGTTATCGAAAGCACCAGCGGGGCTTGCAGAAATCGCGGGAGCGAGATATGCAGAACTGTCTTCGTAGGTGGAGTGAGGGAACGCATTGTTGTCGTATGATGCTGGGGCAGGTGTGCACGAGCCTGAAGCACCATGGTTCGACGACCATGAACCGTTCTGCTGAGCATATGATGGCTGTGCCTGCTCAAGCTTGATAAATGGGTTGTTGGTTCCATTGCTATGCTCGAAAGTAGCCGCTGGGACGGCAGCATCATCGGCGGGACCAGCCATACCCATGTCATGATCAAAATCCCAGTCATTTGAGGGAGAAAAGATAGCCGACGACGACTCGAGTAGGGAAGGGCGTCGTCGATCGATTGGGGACATATCGAGGGCTGAATCTAGAAGGTTGTTGTCGAGGATGTTCTCATCAAGTATTGAAGATTCATCATCGTCCAGCCACGTCCGTCGTGTATCAACAGAAAGACTGTGTTGAAGGTATTGTTCCATTTGGAACGGAAGATATCCTCCTGTAGACATTTCGCTCGCGAGTGCGTGTGTACTATGGCAGAGGGGTATTGAAAAGTAAGTGAGAAATGAGGGGAAAGCAAAATATCAATGCAGTATCTGCAAGACTTATAAAGATGTAGTAGTAAATTCGTGACGATGGTCTGTAATTTAACTCAGTTATACAGACAAATGGGTCGTCTCTTAAAACGGCGGATACACGTTTGGGTCTGGGGAGAGAAAATGGAACGAAGAGGGGGAAACAGAGAGGAAATATGGAAAACCAGAAGCCCGAGCTCGTCCCTTCGATATATAGCGGGTGGGCATGATCCTTGACAGAACTGTAGCCTGACCCCCCCTCCCAGAGACCCGCGCCCTTCGTCCAATCCAGTATGGACCATGTCTGGGAAAGTAACTGGGGAGGGAGCGTGCTTCCTGCTGCTGGGGACGATGATTCTGTTCCTCAGCCTGCAGCCCCTCCTGTCTGATTCGTTGTCACCTTGCACCCACCCCCCCTCCCTTCACCTCCGTCCACTCATGATCCTGGCCACTAGAAGCATCTGTCCTGCACTTCCATTCGATAGAGCCAGCTGCTGCCCACCACCGGGAGGAGACATGCGGTCAGGACCTCTCAGGAATAATCAAATACACTGGTGGGTATTAGAATAGAAAAAGCCCCTCTTCTTCTCCCTTCGCGCCCTCCACTAAGATCCAAAACCACCCCTCCTTCCCCATGTAAATGTGCTTTTTCTGAATGGTCCTCAGTGAGAGAGTCCCATCGAACGAGGCTAGCTGGTTGGAGGTGATTGAAAGTACTCACTGACTAGAGTAGAGTGAGAGTGGTAAGAGAGAATGTCGCATCCACGCGAAGATCCATTCACGAGCTGTGTCTCAACTGAGCAGGGCAGGCTGTCTTGACCATTCGCAGCCTCTTTTCCTCGACGCAGCGAATCGATGGTTTTTTTTTTTCGCCCCCGTCTAGTCCTGTCGGTGCTGTAGGCTTGTCGCAGTCTCTCTCCCTCATAGGTATGTCGGTCCTCACGGCGCACCGTGACCATTTGTCAATCGTCCGTACCGTCCTGGAGCCAAACTTTTTTGGCTGCCCTCGTGAATTCCCGGATTGCCAATATTCCTTCCATCGGGCTATCCGGCTAGGAATCTGCGCTGATCCATATCCCACATTCTCCTTTCCCATGATCAATGAGGCTATTGTATTCCCCAAACCGCAACATGCGGCCTTTTATTTTATTTTATTTTTATTTTTGAGTGTACTTTATTTCATTACCAACAGCATTCTTGTATCCCGTCGATAAATAATTTATATTATTTGAGGAACGAAGGATACCGATTCGACTGACGGTGCAGGCTGTACTGAAGAGCAAGGTTCTCCATGTCCGCGGCGCACCATTTTGCCTTGATTTTTTCTTTTTGGCAACTATCTGAGCTTTCCATTCAGATTTCGCGCGACCCACCTCCAATTGCGCGCGTCCTGCCTGATCCTCTCTAAAAGACCAGAGTCCGTGGCGTCCCGTAAGAGAGAAAGACACCACCCAGCCAGCTACAGGGAATAAGGAACGAAAATAAGAAAATGCAAGACACTAAAGTACAATGCATTCAGATTATTTGCGACAAAAGGTGACAAAAGGGAAAACTTATCACAAAAACTATCGCCAATTGTTGCAGGTTGCCGCGGCCGGAACCTCGTCGTCGAATGTAGAGTACCCTTTCATGCAAATAGGTACCGGTAGGTGAATATGGTTCCCAGTACAAACAAAGCCAAACATGGACCGTTGCATACCCTATCTAAGTTAGAGGAAAAGAAGGGAAACGAAGGGAAACGGCGGGTAGTGGTACATGGAGTGCAACATATCATTGGCCCTTTCAACCAAAAGCGGGCAGGCAGAAAAGGGAAAAGCCAGGACCAAAAAAAATAAAAATTAGAGGATACAGCTCAATAAGCGAAAAATCGATCCACGCGCGCGTGAGCAGATCTTGAGGAGCTAGGGAACTAAGGATAGCATAAAACACCAACCCTTCCTAAGTCTGTGATCCGAATGGACGCGCTCGTCTGGGGATGATCCAGAAAAGTCGCCTCGCCCTCGCGTCTCGTATTTGCTTTTTCTTTCCCATTCTTGCACTCACTTCAGTACTTCCTACTCTAGGAGTGATACTCTACTCTAGGCCGCAGAGTACATGCTTTTAGAGTTACACATAGGGTACCGGGGCCCCGTTGCTCATGAGGAATGACGGCAGTGGAGCATAGAAATAGTAGTATTCTAGGTATGTAGTCATGTTGTATGTACCATAAGCCTGGAGGCCAAAAAGCCATCAAGGTCGCAAACCATCACGGCTTCGAGCTGCTCCAAACAGCCTACCCGTCCGCCCTTGCGCACCGCCCCAAGCAACGATTATCACGCAAGTCTCCCAGGCAGGATACCTTCCGAAGTTCCCTGCTGCCGACCGAGAATTCCTCTGGCAGCCTCTTCCACAATTATTTATTACAAGGACCACAAGCGATTGGTCCGAAGTGCCCAACTATCCGTCAATCCCGTATCAGCAAACCCCCGTCCCTTTCCGCCCCACGCCTGATCACAGTTACGGAATCCTACCCTTTTTTGCGCCTTCCCCTCTTTGATCTCTCTGTTCATGCAGACAATTTGGTTGGAGTTTCCACAAAGGTGATAGGATGGGTCCCACTGTCCCAGGCAGGATAAACAGCGCAAAGCCCCTTCCTGGGTCTTAGAAAAGGTTGAGTCCCCCCACGGGCCTTCCGGACGTGATTTTCATGACGCGTCTGCCGCTGCCCAATCCGGGCTTTTTGGCGATGTCACGCCGCCTGTCACCTTGAACCTTTCCCCAATCCTTTAATGTAGGCAGGTAGGCAGCGTTTTTTCTTTGTTTTCCTTTTGGGCGGTGAAAGAGCCGACATTTCCTGTTTTTCGAAGAGTTCCTTTGCTTCTTCTCCTTCCAGGTTCAATCTATAGCTAAAACCTCGCGAGGGTATTCGAGATCGGTATAGTAGAAAGTGCCGAACCCCCAAAGTGTAGAAAAAGAAGGGAAAATTTTCTCCCACTCCCCCACTGCACTTCTTTCTGACCTTTTGGCGGTCTCGGCAGGATTTCGCATCTGCGCGTTCAGGCATTACTCGACCAGTTAGTTGCATGTATGTATCAGATGTGCGAAGTTGAAGTACTTTTAGAGTGTTCTGCTCTCAAAGAGAACCAGCCATGGGTCCTTGACTTTCACCCCACATCATGATTTGCTGCTATCTAGAGTAATATTGCGATTGAGACAACTCTAAAGTGCGCTTTGGGAATGTACTTGCCATACCCTAAAGTTAGAGTGCCGCTCCCCATCGCCCGATGTAGGTAGCTAAAATAAAATCTCCGGCGATAGCTGAAGGAAAGGCATGTCTCTATCGGAAGGTTACTATGTGGGTAATGATCACGAAAGCAGTTGTCTTGCGTAAGACCAGACTAGGCCATGATGTACTATACGCCGCCCCCAATGTATCTGATACTTGGGGTACATACATGGAGCCAAGACTCTAGCTATCTAAACTCGCCCCCAGACCGGTCTTACTTACTCCGAGACAGGTTAAGGCATATCTTTCGGCCGGTCACTTTATCGTGGACAGTCGACTGGTCCCCGCTGCCGCTGCGGCCCCACTGACCGTCGTTTCTCTTTCTCTCTCGACGGCTACCTAGTACTCTACCTACAATTCTGGTCCAAATCGGTACCCTCCTCAGGTTGTTCATCAATGGCCCGTACCCAATCGACCTAGTTGCCATGGCTAACAGGAAAAAAACCCTCAGCCGCCTGAGGAGAAATGAAACATGGCAAGACAGAAGGCAAACGTCCTCCCATCCTGCGGCTATGGTAGGTGGCTACATATAGGTACTACAGTAGGTACTGGTGCCCGAGCTTGTCTTCGGGGAGGTACAGACCGTGCAGTAAGTATTCTACAGTAGAGTAGGTAAGAAATCAAAGAGCTTAATTAGTGGCAAGGGCCTATCTAGCCAAGGTAGGTGGAGGGCGAATACCAACCCGGCCAATGATCGCACCCGGCATCTTTCCCCGCCCTCACCTTTCCCCGCCCTTTTTTTTTTTTTTTCTTCTTTGATTTAACTCGTTTGCCGAACACCGGGCAGGACGGAAGGAGGATCCAAACTTCTCGATAAACTTTCCCCAAGCCTCACACTCGCGTTTTTGTGGTGATACAACATTCAAAAAAAAATTGGTTGGTATTTAGAATGTGTCGTGAGGAAATATTTCTCTGTCACAGAAAGTCCATTGTTGACGTAGGTGCCTTATTTGGTCAGGTAGAAACCCTGCAGTGCGGATTCAAATCCGGTTCAAGCAGGGCTTACTGTGAAGCACAGGAGCCATCTGTAAGATTGGGGAATACAGAGAAACGTTGCGGTGATGTTGCTTTTTATCCCCATCACCAAGAATTGCAATCAGGACCCTGCCATATAGCTCAATCGTTAAACGCTCAATGATTGAAGTTACCGAAGTTGTCAACGTCAGTATGATTGAGTAGCGGGAGGCCGAGATTTTGATCATTTTACCCTTCTCCACCCTAGATACCTATCAATTGGTTAGCAGACGCCCTTAGACTCTGTGGCCAATCCGTGCCTGCTATCGTGAGGGCCACTGGAATTGGAGACCTGAATATTGACTGGTGCGAACTGAAGTCCTTACTCACCACTGGCTCGAGCTCATGCGACATATTCCCAAGACTAGTATCACCAATACTGTGGTGAAAAAAAGTTCCGGTCAATACTTTTTTCGATCGCCATCAATCACACAGATCTCCTAATCGAATGTCAAAGTTCTCAGCAAATAGAATATGACGAAGACCCCTCAGAGTCCGACCGGAGCACGCAGGGTATGTCAACCATTCATGAGTGGCTTGTGAAAGAGGCTAAAATACATACCTACATCCAGATGTGTAATCCTCCGGGCATGGCATGGATAATGATTGTAGGTATCCTCCACCTCCATCTTGCATAAATGTTTCATCCGAACCTTGATTTCTCCCTCGATCTTTCGATCTTTCCAATGCAGGTAATATGCGCAAGGACATTTCTGGGTTGTGACATCTGCGATGAAAAGATTTTCCCACGACTGCGCTGGAGATCATTAAACATGTGCATTTTGACACCCATCGGCCCTATCAGTCCTTATTATTGCCCAACGCCAGAGTTGACTAAGACTCCAGTAGAACACCCACATATGTGCAGCCTGCGGAGTCGACGGGCCGGTAAAACAGAAAATTATCTAAAGTAGTACTGTAATAATTTTGGCGGGCATTGATAGGTCCCTTTTAAACAAAATCGGCGGTAACAAAAGTAGGCAGAAAACTCAAAACCAGACATGTGATTCTATGATTCAACCCTAAGGTCTTAACAGTTTTCCGGCTACGCTTCAACTTTAAAGGATCCAGCTATTTAGACGACTTCAGACCTGATATAGATGTGTATATATGTAAATAGATATTCCTTTTCCTTCTTTCGGAATGGCTATCACTTCAAAGGGGGACATAACAAAGCAGGGGTCATAAAAGAATTGATTGAGGAAATCTCGACCCTCATCTCGTTTCTACCTCCTCCCGAGAAGCATCTCATCCGCATATTTCCAACGCAAACTTAATACGATGCGATGCTTTCTCTGCACACAGAATACAGTCAAACGCCCTTGCATCTGCAGCTGCGGGTTGATACTTTTGGTAGGAATAACTATTACATGTTTTCCTCTGTTTCACTGCTGCCCGGTATTAGGTGATGGTGGTGATGTGCCCAGGGATTCTGGTGGTGTAGTCAGGGAAGGACTAAATGAGGGTTCGCGGTTGAATTAAGCATGTGGTTGGGTCTTCCGTTCTCGAAGACTTCATCGGGAATGGCTTTGACTCTTGGCGGACCCTGGAAACAGGAACAAAGGAAAGGAAGTCACCGTATAGGGCTGATCCTCGGTACCTAGAATACTCTTAATTGAGGAATATTTGAAGCCTCACTGAGAACCCCGACAACCCTTGCTTAAAACAACTTCAATCCCCCCCTCCAAAAACATTTCTTATTTTATATATACATCATCTATCTACACAGGATTCCTAGCTGGAGTAACAGTACCTACACTCAACCGTACTCAACCGTACTCACACATGTATGCGATGATATGTGTGATGGTGTACATGAATCTCATCCATCCTCATCGGAAGCAGAAGTCAGGTACCCGCTATCAGTACCAGCCTTCCGAGAGCCCCCGAATTGGTGTTATTTCTGGTATGTACATACACACATGTAGATATCTATCGGATATGATGGCGGCGGCGGCGGCGGCGGATATCCTGATAATTATGTATGTACTTACATGATGTACGTACGCTACACAGTATCCTAGAGCCGGGCGGATCTTCAATTTTTCCTTCTTCACCGCAGCAATTGGCGAATTGAATCACATTCGGCCTCGTCTCCACACTCGGCACCTCGACATAAACGAAACAACTTCATGTAGACCCGGGTATTTACCCGTCGATCATTTCTACGAACCACTCTTCGCTCAATTTTGGTGGTGGTGGTGGCGCAACCACTAGCTCTGCATATTGGAATAAACGCATACGATAAGGAGCGCAGTAGAATATCCACCTTGATGTCTGGGTAGCTATAAAGCCGCAGACCTTCCCCCGAACAGAACTTGGAAATTTACCCGGCTGGATCCAAGATCTCAAAACGTCCCTCTTCGTATGTAGTAGCACTTACAGACATGTGGTGTTACTCTTACGTCGTTTAGAGTCAAAAGGCACGTAATGTAGGTCCGTATCACGATGCAGAATGCCTGAAACACAAAATGGACCAGGTCACAAATACCTACCACCTTGATCGGTAAAGTCGGATACACAGTCCTCGGTTTGTGTGTCCTTTAATTCTAATTGGGGGGGGATCAAGCTTTCGGGAAAACCGCGCAAATATTTCGGAGATCAGAGATGGGCCAGATCCCCCGATGCGAAACCCTTTGATGTCAGTTTTTTTTGTTTTTGTTTTAAAGAGCATGCGACTAAGTTGCGGCTTTCCTAAGACAATTAACTACATACGGCATGTTCTAGGTTATTTGACTTATTTCTTAAATCCTCTTCCTCGGAGCTCACGCCGTTCGAGGAAGTTTTTCTTTTCTTCATTTTCTTTTTGGCCGCGGTCACACATCGTGGAATTCGGGCACATGCGGTTCTCAAATGAACGCACACTAACTCCTCGCATACAATAGTGGGTTTGTAACGAGCATGAGTAAGAATCGTCACTTTAAAATAATAGAGCCCCCCCCCCCGACCCGTCACATTGGTCATGCAATATCGCGGAGCTCCTTGGAGAGGGGCGAGGACTATGTGGTATCGCTGGTTGGCTGTATTTCCGACCAAGGGCAAATGATTTTGAAGATGGTCTCACGTGGATCTCAATATCTCACATTTTTTTCCCTTTATCTGCTGCTTGACCATTTTTTTTTTCCTTTTTTTTCTGACCGAGAGAAATAATTTACTGGTGCACTGCACTCCCCACCCTACATCTAAATACGTAAGGATGAAAGGGGCTGTGTAGCTACCAGATTGGGGATTGGAGCCTTTATGCTAATGCCTGGATTATTTGCTATTATAACTACCATGTTAATAGGCCGTGTTCTACATATCTGTACGGCATGATACAAAAAGATGCTTTAACGGGCAACGACACAAAAGTAACAGAGAATCTATACACTGGATCATATGATGTACCATTTTAAAGGCCCATCTCCATGAAATGACGAAATCCACCCCCCCTAACCTTGTTGGTATTTCAGAAAGCAATTAAAGCCTCTCTCGGGTCTCGGGAGACGAATAGGGTACGCATGCGCTATCAGCCCAATTGGTAAGACAGAATTACCCCGCATTCTAGAAAACTGAAGGACTTAGCGGTCACATATCACCGAAGGGTCCTTCCCCAACCAAACCCTCCCGATTTTTGCATATCAAGTATTCCAATCAGCAAAGACCTCCCCAATCTGACGGCGCAGGGGCTCCGCATTGGCCATGCTTCATGCACAGATTGCAATCGTACATCCCGAGTTTTTAGAGATCCGGAGTGCCGGTATCATAACGGCTTTTCCTCCCATGCCCGAGCGAGGTAGATGATCAAGGAGTTGTTTCAAAAACACAAGTATTCCCAGGATATTCATTCAGTCTACAGGTACTGTGACGTCCACAACAAAATACAAAAGGGAATGAATATGTATATATATGTATATATATTATACATATACTTGCGATTAACTCCCTTTCGCCCAATACCTCCCGCCACAATGTACGCAAATATCCAATCCGGTCAGAACCGCCTGAGCCAAAGTTTTCTCACCCTCATGTCCTCTAGCCCTCATTTCTATTTTATCACCTTCAAGCACCGCATCACCGAGCACGGTCCTCGAGCATATCGTGCATTCTTTAGTGAGCTTTGGTTCCTTGATTGGGAGGAAGGTCAACGCACAGCGTGAAAAGCGGTGATTCCCCTCGCACTCCGCAACTCGCAGATCCTCCCAGACCATTCCTTTCTTGCAAAGCGTGCATTTCTCGAACTTGCTGGTGAATAGCTTGTCCTTTTCCCGAATCATTGCCAGACCCGAACCGTCATCGTCTCCGCGTTCTATGACATCCAAGTCGGCAATACGTCTATCGACAATCTGAAGCTCTGTAGTAACATCTATGACGGTTCTTTCGGCGTCCCCTGCGTTGTCGGTGGGCGTTTCATCAATACCAGAAAGCCAGCTAAGGGCATCCCGGGCAGCTTCAAGTACAGGCCGGCGGTTGTACAACCCAAGAATGCCGATACATGCAACTGAGTATAGAATGCGTTTGCTCAGCGTCGATCTAGCGGTAGTCTTATCCCGAGGTGCTCGGAGGATACTGTTAATGTGATGCGCTACTATTTCCGTGTTCTCCCGTGGGACTAAAGGAAGACCGAAATTGTTACTATCAGGGATTATCTCGAGACAGGAGCTGTATCGAAGCGCATTCAATGAAGGTTGGAGGAGAATATTGGCGGACAAAGAATTCTCGACTGCCTCTGATGATATAGAAATAGTATCTAGGCCCCAACATTTTCCCTTGAAACGGTCTAAAGACTTCCGGATATTCCTCAAGATGCCCTCCCGATTGTCACCGAGAGTTTCTGCTTCCAAGAGAAGAGCTTCACTTGCCAGGGCCATAGGATTCGGCACTTTACTTAGATCCATTTCTTCTCCAGCTAAGAAGCCCCTTGCTTTCCATACCCCTTCACTGCCTTCATGTGTACCAAACACAATCCTAGTGTTTTCCTTTGATGCAGTAATATATTCCAAACTATCATTTGGGTGGAAGCTGCACGCCACCGCTATCACGCCACCTAGAGGGCTCGATGCGATACCATATACCCTACAATTGGCAGCGGAAAGCTCGTACTCGTTCACAAAATCTTGCCTTCTTAGTGAGACCGCGTTGGTCCAGCGGGTGGCCATCGCTCGAAGTGCCTCTTCCTCTTTGTCTTCTGGGTAGGAGTCGGGCATAAGAGTATCTGTTTGGTCAATATCTCCGGATGTGTGACAGGTGGAGATATTATTGTGGTCATGAAGAGCCGCGGGGAGCGGAGAATAAACTACCGTTTGGCTTTGACCATTGACAGTAATAGCATGTAGGACTACACCGGATGAATGGGTGGAGGGTGTGAAACATAGGCCTACAGGTATAAATTTGGGTCAGAGCTCCTGCCTCAAAAATGCCAGTCAGGAATATTACGTACCAGTAATAGGTTCTATAAATCCATTCACGAACTCCCTCGTGGACACAATTTCCCCATCGGCGTTTATCGCAGCGATCACAATGCATTTAGATACTGCATACGCCAGGATCGACAATCCATTGAATTCCTGTACAAATATCATATTAGCAGAACGATCACTGATACTATATGATCACTCTGCGGCCTGAGCATACCTCGTCAGCCCACACGATTGCGAAAACCGGATGAACATCCGACATAGACTTGCCCACCAGAGTCTTCTCTCCAACCGAAACATTGACGGAAGGATTCCCTCCTTTATCCAAATTCAGGCCTATAGTAACTCTGGACACGAAAACTCTCCCACGAAATGAATAGGCCAAAAAGGCCTCACTCCTCCCTTCCTCCTGCGCACGTCTCCACAGGCTCCAGGTGAGATTGTTCATCCATGTTGTCTGTAATCCGGTTCCCGCTTCCAATTCTGCATCTTCCACAGCAGTGAAATACCCCACGATTGAGTGGTAATCATGCATGACCCTGCGTTCCCCCCCACCCAGTTAGTAAAATGAAATTTTCCCGGCAAACTAGATGCGAGAATAAATTAAACCTAAAAAATACTATCTCAAAGTTCTCATTGGCTGCTGCTATCAATGACTCGCCACAACGGCGTACCCCAAACAAGTGACATGCGGGGGACCACGATATGGCTCGTGTTCTCGAGCGTAGTCTAGATGTAGTTTCATCAGAGCTTTCGGACACCCATCCTTCATAGTCTAATATGTCAAGTGTAAGATCATGTTTCTGCCCACGCCATTAGTTTTCTTCGTGTGACATATAAGTGGTCCAAAATATTTTGGTGTGTGTGAAGTTCACTTCACGTACCAGGTGCCAATCACTCCAAGGGTGGTCTTTGGGCTCAAAAATTCTTATTTGGTGGTTCGTTGCGAGAACTGCCAAAATGCACCTTCACACCAATCACCATCATTATATTTCAGTATCGTCTCTTCAACTAGTGAGAATTCCGATCCGTGCTCTAAGTTCTTATCCTGCATCCTGTAGCCACTGAACCAGACTAACCTGCGATACTTGGAAGTTCCCAAAGGCGACCATGCCAATTGCTTCGCATACCCGGGCCCCTGCTCGTCGCCGATGCTGTAAATCTCCGCTGCGTCTCGAAAATCTCAAACATCAGCATCAAGTCTAAAGCCCCTGAACTATCCGATTTCGCCCACACTCAAAAATGGACACGCCCCATGATTGGAACAGTACCATCTGCAGGGGGGATCTCATCGTTCATGGAATTCACCATCAGCTCCCTCAGATTCGCCCGGGCATGGTGAAACTGGTGCGAGCGTTTTCCGCTAGTGTTTCCATTTTTCGGGACCTGCAAGACTCAGGGCTTCTGGTTAGCTATGTCTCTAATGCACGTAGGCAAAATTTTATTTGGCGTGATTTCTGCAAAGTATTTGGATTTTGACCACATCTTGGGGGGCAGGAGGATCAAATTGAAAGAACGGACCAAGATGATTACATCCTCACTGGCTGACACAGCCAGTTGACCATCCGGAGACCAACGTAGGCAGTCGAGAACGTTCGGTAGGAGCCTCAACCTCACGTCACGCAACATATTCAGGAACGATTTCGAAGGTGGATGAATCTGGGGAGGGTAAGATGACTGGACAGATGAATTAAGACTGGCGGTGCAGGGACGGCGTTCTTGCAGACGGTGGGGGTTAGAAATCAGAACGGGTTTTCTCCCTTTCCCCTGCTCGCTCAGCAAACTTTGTTATGGGTATGTACCTGTAGTCAGTTTCGACCCGGGACCATGTTTACGAAATTATCTATGCGTTGAGTTGGTCGGACAACATAAGGATTAATCCCGATATCGATAACGGGGTTGACGTGACGCGATAGAAACGAACCCCGCTGTCACGGGTATGAATGCGAACCCTAAACCATAGATGTGCCATCCTTTCACCCCTACATACATACATGCTCGCTTGGGTTCCCCAGATTACCTCAACGCGGATTATGAGCCAAGCGCGTTACACGTTAATAATTCACTCATCTCGTGTATTAGTGCCGCTCCGATAATCGATAGTCGATAACCGCGATACCTACAACTACCGAAACCGCATAATTCTTAGAGATATCGATATGGGCTGCCTACTCTACCCGCCAAAATTTTTAAGTCTGTCCCTTGTACTAGGTATATATTTTTAGGGCTGCAACGCAACCAAATGTTAGGTACCAAATGAGGCAGACTTAAGTTTTGGTGAGTAGTGAATTGACATTTCTTTCTGCCTTCTGGACCATTTTTTTCGGCCCGGCAATGAAATTCCCGCTTCAAGACAACCCAGACCAGTAGCTCTGTTATTCCTGGTCCTCAGTTCTAAATATTCCTTCCTTTGCATTGCAGACGTAGGGGGTAGGTAGGCTTAACATCAAGTAAATGGGTAGTTCCCTGAGGAAGCTTACTACATACATGTACTTAGCTCGGACGAACATGACTTTGAAATTCCAATCCTGCACTGTAATGTAGGGTTATCCCTCCACCCATCCCGGGCTATCCATTTCACTGGGTTGAATGAATTTTTCGGGTTATACCATGTAGAGTATGTAGTTGTAATCATCACGATCACTAGGGACAGGGAGGGACCTTCAGGTGAAAACTTCTACATACCGCATACATGACATATACATTGTTCCACCACTGTGCCCAGGCACATCAACCTCTCTCGATTGTCGAGGCTCTCCGCCATCATGTCATGTCATTTCATTCATGACGGCGGCGTCGTGCAGAAGCGTTGCCCCTGCCCCTGTTGAACTCGAGACGAGTTGCTAAGGAACAGCATTATCACTGGCTGAACTGGACTGGAGTAGGCCTGCAGCCAGCGACCAGCGATGATGAAATGGCCCGACATTAACCTTGCATGCTTTCGTTTACCAGCGAACCGGGCAGGACGAGGGCCTGGACAGACGGACAAATACATACAAAATAGGCGTGGGAGGGGTAGAGCTAACAACTTCCAATCCTGAAACATGCCCTTCACTGCGGAGTGTAGAAAATGGTAGAAACCAAATACTCTTGCGCAACCCAAGACGAACAGCTCACCAACAGATGGCACAGGATATCCCGGAGCCCTGACTACAGGTAACCTTTGTAAAAAAGAACACCACCCTTGTCTTCTTGTCTTGCCCCACACACAAGTGCTTTGTTGTAATGTTTCCCACTTACTGATCCTGGGAAACAAACCACGGCATTCTTCAAAGCCCCAACAAGGCAACATACCACCATCACACCTTGCATTGTTTATTCGTCATTAGGCTTCTGGATCACAAAATAAGTTGCTGTAGTAAGATTTTATTATGTTTTATTTTTGTCTCGTATTTCTCGTAGCTACATTTACTTCAAACTAATATTTTTTTCTCCACCATGTATTTCTCTCCCTCTTTCGAGGAGCACCTGACACCCAAAAATAACCATTCCATTGTTGCACTTCCAACTCTTACTCCCAACTCTTTTAATTTTTTTCTTTCTATTCGCCTACACAGCTCTTCTTGACTGTGTTACCATTTCTGTGTATCACAAACAATCAATTGTCGTCGACGCCGGCTTTCCACGTGTCTGTCTCATCGACCGATGAGGAGGAGACGCAGTAAGAAACGAGACAACCAACCCAGCCAATAGAATCATCCAAACGCCCGGCTTTTTTCCTACCCTAACAAAAAAACTAATACCGCCAATAAAGCAACATCTCGGGGATACGGCCTGTATACTTTCCCCAGACTCCGGCCGTTATCGCATGAGAATAGAAGTTTAAGCAGAATAAGAAAATACAAGGGGAAAGAACGGAGAAAAAAGGAATGATCGCATTAAAAAAAAAGCAACACTTCATCCAATGTTAGGCGAAGTCATCTCTATATTAATAGAGATTAGTTGACGACGCGCGCATGAAACATGATATAATTAAGAAACCGGGGGGGGGGGGTATATCTGGAAAAGTCGATCGAGTAGGTCCCGAAAAGAGTAGTAAGGTCGAAAATTGGCTGCTTTTTTTTTTCTTTTTTATGTATCTATGTTCACTGTGTTAGAAGTGGATAAAGTCCTGTTGCATGGTGACTTCAGGAGGAGTATCATCCTTAGAGAGAAAATCATCGTCACTGAATGCATCAGAATCAACATCATCACTGTTGATCTCCTCACCCTCCTCTTCGCTAGAGATATCGCTTTCCTCGGAATCCTTGTCATCTTCAGCATTAGATCGGTGGGCTGAAGCGGCTGCGGCGGCCGCCTTCTCTACTACTCGCCTCCGCCCAGCCTTTTGCACGTGGGACAGCTTGCACGATTTGTCGTTGCAAACGCCCTTTTCGTCGAAGTCTGGACAATCTCGTACGTGTCGCTCGGTACAGTCTGCGCCCTTGTCGCAATATCCATAGGTTGCAAAGGGGCGGCAGATAGGAGCAGCAGGGTTAACCTTGACATGCGCATACAAACATTGGTCTTTCTGACAATTTCCATAGCCAAAATGTAGGCATGCTGGAACACGATGCGGCTTGGCATCGTGAGACAAGTCGCATGAATCCCCGTCCGGACATGAATCATTCTTGAGAAATCGCGGGCAAATGGCAACTTTGTGAGCATCATGGGTGTATGGGCAAGACATCCCGTATTTGCATTGTCCTATAAGTAGAATAATACGAGTATTCGAGTCAGTTCATCAACCCTTTCCCATTTATATCCAATGGCGCGGTATGTTTTTGTGAAGGGGAGCTCTAAGGCAACAATGAAGTCTGCAATAAGAGCCGAGATAAGTAAGCGATTGGAAGAAATAGTCGGTACCGGTATTTGAAAAGTATTTGCAGGGTTTATTAATCTTTAAACCGCGCGTGTTTGTTGATTGGCTGTACCATAAAACAATGGTTTCTATTGTCAGCCATACAACAAGAGACGATAAGATTGGGGCAATGCTCTATGGAGGCAATAATGTATACTCACCGTGATGCCTTCACTAAACCAGCCCTCCAAAGGTTCCCGCTCTTACTCCGTATGAAATTAACACCACCAACCACGGCCTTTTTAGGGGTGGACTTCGCTGCCTTCGGATCATCTGTTGCTGACCAGTTAAACCAAACACTATTTTATGTTCCATTCCTATCAATGTTTGTTCCTTGCCCTCACCAGATATTTTTTCTAGTTTGCTGCCGTTTGCAGCAACTCGATAGCGTTCCCCTGATATTATGACCTCGTAAGGAGTATGTTTTGTGTTTGATGCCAAGCCCCCATAGGTAGGACCGCGAGACTTTTGCATCCAACTTTTCATTTTTAGTTTGTCTTTTTCTTCTCTTCTCCGCAGTCTTTCTTTGGCCTTCGCCTGAGCCTGTTGGCCAAAAACAGAGCTATTGATAAGTTGCACCGCACCTGGGGCACGTTTTGCCACCCATGCCGTTGACTTTTGCTGGGCAGGCAAACTGGACCCAGGCGCTGGGCCTGGTGTTGGGGAAGGCAAAGCCGCATTTATAGACTCGGTGCCAAAACTTGACACTGTGGAAGCTGTTGTAATTGTAGAGTCTGTTGGCCCAGATACTGGTTTATTATTATTGACCACAAGTGTTCTATGTGAATAAGCAACAGGTGCTACCCGGCCTCCTCGGCCTCGAAATCTAGTTCGGGTATAAGCAGCCCTTATCGGCGGCCGCCATAACGGCGTGCCTCTTCCCCTGGTTGGGTTTTCTAATAGTTAACCTGTTAACATGGTGTGCAGCTAGTGGTCGCCACAAATCCGGAGTATTGGGGAGAAGAGGCATATAAATGAAGGAGCGGAGTAGAGGAGTAAAGAGTCGCGTACGATAGTTAGAAGAGTGATAAGGATGTTGTCCTTGATGCCCATTACTAGAAGAAGGAGAGCCTGGCGCTAGTTCTCGATTCTTATGACGATTGATTTGACCTGTAAATTACATTGTTTTTCACCATCAGCTTTCTGAGATCATCCGTCGAAAGAGTCACCGAATGCGATAGGGGCCGGGTGGCTGACCAGCAAGCTGGCCTATTTTTGCTAGAAGTGCCTGGTCTTCAGACATGATACGATAATGATGCGCCAAAGATACTACAAACTGTGAAATCCTAAAAGAACCGGAAGAGGATGCAGATGAAATTTCTAATGATGATAACGGTGGGGTAACAGAGCAAATGCAGGAAAGAAGGGGGGAGAAGGAGAGAAGGGGGGCGGTTCGCTGGGTTTTGTCCTTTCAATCATGAGTGGTGGGAACAGGTCCGTGCATGGCATGTCTTACGGGGATCACCTGTGTGGCGCGCATCGGTAACCTTGGCACACATCACGTGAAATGACGAGTGACACTCTGTGTACATGTATCCATCAAGGAAATCGTACTCTTACTTTATATTATCACATGTAGGCTTTGAGATATGGCCCCAACAATATGTGCCTGGCTATAGAATATAAATGCATGAATACATGTATGTGTTCAGGTGCAGTATAATTATAAATATAAGTTATGCTGGCCGCTTAGCCCCGACCAACGTACCAAAACTCTCGAATTCATCATTTTATCACTATACAATGTATACTTCGTACAAGCTTCTCTGGCTTTAGCCTGGGTGGGGGTTAGAGCCTTTTGTTTACATACATGTATATATGGGGTCATAGCTGAAGTAGCGGAGAGCTGGAGAATCAGTGTAATCGTGGAATGATATTTCCAGCTTCGTATCTGTAACTCACGACCGGTCACGCGCGATTGAAAGTACCAATATTTATATATCCGGCCGACTCATAAATGTCATTACTAAACACAAATGCTAATAGAGTATTTACTGTCGTTCCTTGAACCCAAAAATGGTACCAAGGGTCCATTTTCGATCTTCTTGGCACCTCCAATTGTAACTCTATTTCGTGCTTGCACGCGCACACCAAGTACAGATAAAATTAATATCCAACTTCTGCCCTATCTCCCAACGACAAGTACAAGTACATGTAACTTCGTTTCACTAGAACATCCCCCTTGTTTTACGCTTTACTGGTGAGTGTTATCATTTCACTAAGAATGCCCGTAGATGGGTACCTTAAACGCGTTGCCCCTCGCGACAAGCGCTTTCTCCCTCGCAAACGAGTGCCTCCCCCTTCACCAACGGGTGTTCCTTGATATAATCTCGAACCAATAACTACATGTATCTATCTACGGACATCTCTTCAGCCCAGTTACGTTCCGGTGCCTCGTCAAACCGCAGCCGGGTGGAAGGGGAGATACCAGTAGTATTAAGAAGGCCTAGTTAAGAATAGCGTCTAAGGACCAAACCCAGGAGAATACCGACAGGTTTCGCGGGCGTTGGCGATGGTAAGGTATTTATGTGCATCTACACTGTGAAATACCAATGGCCTTTGTTTCTGCAATGACACCTAGGTCAAGAACCTGGTTTTACTCTCAAGAACCTTGGGCAGGACCAAGTCAAACCTTTCCTTGGACGGCTTGTCGAAGGCTCAACGAAAGCGAGAACTTCCAAGCCAACTGTCCAGTGTTATTGGAAACACCTCCAAATTATCTAGCGTCAAGTCGTAAACCTAGCTCGGGTAGAGCTAACTAAACAAGATTTGTAAACCTTAGATGATGGTTCTTAATATGATATTCTCTGCTAGGCTCTAGAATAGTAGATTGAAGTGGTTACTTGTTACGATTTGAATATTGAAAGTAAGTGTAAACCGGTGTGCTCAGTTAGCAATCTATATATCCTCTTGGGTTGCCTTTGGTGCCAAGATATGAAGACGTACCTCCATGAATGGTATCGAATACAACCATGCAGCTATTTGCGTACATCACTAGCCTGTAAATGATGACGGTGGTGATATTCTCGCCCTGAGGTCTCAATAACTTTACTGAAGGAAGAAGGAACAAGAAAAGAATCGTATGTATTCCTACCTTTATATATCTCAGTCCCTCCAGTTACTTAAATTGTTCAGAGCGATTTTCGTTCTCCACGAACGGGATGACGGTTTAGCATTCTACCCTCTCCTATTATTCCTAGCACTGACCTTTTCGGACAGTGCCTTGAGCGCCGATATTAAAACGCCTAGGGGCTTTTTGAAGTCAGGGTCTAGGGTGGATACGGGAATCGCGGTTCTGTCTAGTTTGTTGGAGAGGGGGGGGGGGGGTACTGTAGCGAATGCTAGGGTTTCGGCATGTGAGAGATGGCAAACCAGAGCTGGTCTTTGGGAGGTAGTACTTTGCCGGACTTATCCGGTCTTCAATTCAATTCCGGGAGTAAATGGCAAATGGCAACAACTTAATAACTTTCTAACTGATCAATTCTTGAGAATTGCCGATGATGAAGTATAATCTCAATTCCAATTACCAACAAGATTGTGATCATCATCTAGCTGTCTGGGAAGGAGGCCTCTATGGCCCAGAATACACCGGGATCCATCTTTGCGCCCGCACCCCCCGCCCCCTCCAAGCCCTATGGTTCAAGCCGCCTATTAAGCTACTACCCGAGCTACTCCTTGGGCCCTTTGGAGCCGCTGCTTCAGCCGCTGTATAAGCCATGCCGGCAGTGAGCGCTGCGCATCCTCATAATACCGCTATTGAAGCCGCTGCCCCAGTCACGCCGAGAGCGAGTACTGCCGCACTATTAGTAGAGGATGATATAACCAGTAGTGGCCCTTATACGGGCGTAGCTGATATTGGAGAAAGAAAAAGTGACACAGACTGTGACCAAGGGTTGCGTTACTGGCTATATAAAGAAAGAAAAGGGTCGTTGACGTAGCTTTCGGAATAAAGGGATATTATAAAAGGTTATATCACTGCCGAAGATGTAGGGGGGGGGGGTCTCAATAGAATTAGTATGGGAGGTGAATAACTAATTGAGCGTATATCCTCCTTCATATGTTAGGACTTTATATAGACGGTCAGTCCAAATTACAACCCGAGACACCTAAACCGAGTTGCAGCTTTCAGCATGCATGACAGTTTGTGCACTTTTTCAATTCGGTGTGCTTTTATATCACGGTTACTAGAAATGTCTCGTTGCAATTCTGACTGACCATCTAGTAGTATCGCATGGAGCTAGCGCCAGATAAAAGAGAGATTTTCCAATATCTCATACGTCCAGGGCATAACCTTATGCTAGGAAGGAATACTGATCAGGTGAGTAGCCTTCGCCATTCCAATTTCTGTTCATCGTCTCCTTTCAGTCTCGCATAATAGCATAAAATAAATGAGAACGAAGTAGAGTAGATGTTGGATCAATCTCTGCAAGGGCATATCATGAAAGCTAGATCACATGATTATTTGATTTCTATTGGTTTCTGAACTCGCACTAACTAGATATGGCCTTGCGTGTCGTCATGCGTCCCCAGTCAACACTTGGCGTGATAACGTAATATGCCCGTCCCAGCGAATATGCGGGTGCCCTGTGGAATTGAGATCCGTCGTGCCTCCTTTTACTTTCAACGTCGTCACCTTCAAAGAATCTATCAACATTAGAGCTACTACTACACATTTACTTTATTCTTCTATTACCACTTAGAGCACTTAAAGCACTACCTCGCTGTTTCTAATCAACTTTAACCACCATCCGCCATTATGAGTACCAATAGAGAAGAGGGCAGTGACGTGCCGCAAGCTGCGAAGAGTTCCTGGGGGCCATTTCTAAAGGTTTTTTCCTCCTCCTTCCCATCCTCCTTAAATATTTATCCCCCTTTTGGCTGTGAGTAGGGCTAACAAAATGGCGACAACTACAGTCTATCGCATCCTTCACCGGTGACTTGGCGAGCTTGACAGCACCTGTCCGTTTGTTGCAGACCCCCATACAGATTTCTTGGTTCTAATAGTGCTGACATGATCTCGCGTGTAGCCTTTCATTCTGAGCGCTACCAGTTTGACCGAGTATTCCGGGTACTGGGTGAGTTTTGACACCTTTCAGACGTTTAAAAAGGTCGTGAAGTTGGCACAACAGGGATCAAACCTGATCTCAGCTAGAAGTGGTATCAGCGATATATAGTCGAGGGTTCTGTGATTCAATTCGCTGCGCTCTTGGTTGTAAAACTTAAGCTGTGATCCGGGGTGTATTTTTCGTTGGGTTGATTTAATTTCACGGCCTTTAGTAGACGCTGAAGTATCGGGTTTAAGTACGTGTACTAATTCAATATCAGGCAGAACATCCAGAGATCTTTGTGGCCCCTGCACAAGAGAAGGATCCGCAGAAGAGAGCTCTGGCAGTGCTAAAGTGGTTCTTATCGACACTAAAGCAACAATATAGCTCCAGAAATGAGAAACTGTAACTTCCTCCTTCATGTTTTGAAACAATGGCTTGGACGGGGGATTTTGGAAATTTCAAACACTAATACCATTACCAATAGTGGCTCCGAGAAAAAGCCGCTGAACCCCTTTTTGGGAGAGTTATTCCTTGGCACTTGGAAAGACCCGAGCGGAGCTATCGGCGACACTCAGTTAATCTCGGAGCAAGTCAGGTTAGCTCTCTGTAGCCTTGGAAAACTTACCTTGACTAACAGATGAGGTCATAGCCATCATCCACCGGTCACTGCATACGCTATCATCAACGATAAACATGGGGTAAAGCTTGAGGGTTACAATGGTCAAAAGGCATCGTTTACCAGGGGAACAATCACTGTTAAGCAGATTGGTCATGCAAAATATCACCTGAAGGAATTCAACGAAGATTGTCAGTTGAGCTCATTTTTGCCACAACCCCGGTTCGTTTGGTATCACTGACCCCCTTAGATGTCATTACACTCCCATCTCTCCATATCGAAGGAATTGTTTATGGATCCCCGTATGTTGAGTTGAATAAGAGCAGCACTATCACTTCATCTACCGGATATGTCGCCAAAATCGAATACAGTGGGAAGGGATGGGTTACTGGCAAGAAGAACAGTTTCACTGCAACTCTATCGAAAGAAGGAAGCAAGGATATCTTATACACAATTGATGGTCAATGGACGGATAACTTCATAGTCAAGGAAGGAAAGTCCAAGAGAGAGGTTTGTCAAACTAGTTCTCCCGTAAAAAAAAAGACAAAATCGAAGGAGGGGCAGTAACTGATGGAGATACAGTTCGATCTCTACAATGCAAAGGCTTCTAAGACCACGCCCTTGTATATAGCTCCTCTGGAGCAACAAGATCCACTTGAGTCAAGGAAAGCTTGGGCTAAAGTTCAGTCTGCAATTATTAATGGCGACCTCGAGACCACCAGCACGGAGAAGACAAAGATTGAAAATGAGCAGCGCGAGCTTCGAAAGAAGGAGAAGGAGGAAGGGAGAGAGTGGGAAAGACGATACTTTACTCGAGTCCAGGAAGACCCTGTGTTGAAAGCCCTCGGGGACAGGTCCGGCGTCGTTCTAGAGCCAGAGAAGACCGATGGTATCTGGGTCTTTGACAATGCAAAGTATCAGAGGATACTCGAGAAAGCGAAGTTACCCACTGCCGATACTACCGCTTGATCGATTTATATAGAGGTTTTAGAATACGTGTGTGGAGGTAACTACTTAAATAAACATATATCTGGTTAGAATTAAATGGGTTTGGTTCTTTGAAGCGTCGGGTTGGATATGGGTTTTCGTTTTGTTTTTTTATCGCTTTTTTGATGACATTCTGTATTCAAAAATTATTTATAAACGAACTCAACGTGATTAGCCCTAGGTACAGTGCTCCAATTGTGACTTTTTGAATAACGGAAGCAACCGGGCCGGGGACATTCACCCCCGGGCCGGTCGGTTTATCCTCAGCCAGACAGGCCCAGAGCTAGACCCTTTGATCGCCTTGACTAATGAGAGTACAAGATTTTATTCCAGTTCGATTCGTTACTCCTAAGATTCTGCAAACGCAAAAGTGCGGCTCTACTTTATGTAGTATCAGGTCCCGACACTGACCGGTCGTTAGACTTTGATCCTTGCCAAACGGGCCTTATGTACATGTAGTTAATTCTTGGACATAAGTCCAAAATTGATAGCTTACCCAGCTCTCAATTCTTTTCACCAAGCCATGAAACGAAAAATATGCTATCAAGGTGCTGCACCTTTTAAACCCAGGATTTTGGGATTTTGCTAGAACTACATAGAAGTTTGAGGTCTTAATATAACCCTCAGGATCGCCTGGGGCCGAGGCTAGCGCTGTTTACATTATAGAGTTAGTCACATACATGTATGTATGGCGTACATACGTGGGAGGAGGGGCGGCTCCCCCGCTAACCCCGCCGGGTGAACTCAGGTACTAAAGCTGTAATTCCACAAGCTCACCCCGTCGAACTTACCAACTCAAGTCACAATACAACCTCAAATCATTACGAATTCGATATTAAATACGATGGTGAGCATCTATTTCGCCCTTAAACCCCAAACCTCCTAGAACAAGCTCACCAATCATTTTTCAAGGCTCGTAAATTCTTTGTCGGTGGTAATTTCAAGTCAAATGGGACTGTTGCCTCAATCAAAAGCATTATTGATGGCCTTAACAATGCAAAATTGAACGACAGTGTCGGTTAGTGGTCGGGCTTCTTCAGATATTCTTCTTTATTCATTGTCTTTTCCCCCTAGGGAGAAGTTGATTTTTACCGAAATAGAAGCTAAATTTCTCCTAGAGGTTGTTATCTCTCCTCCGGCTTTATACCTTCTCCTAGCAAAAGATATCGCTAGAAACGGCGTGGAGGTTGCTGCCCAGAATATCTACGATAAGGGGAACGGTGCCTACACCGGTGAGATTAGTGCTCAACAGTTGAAGGATGCTCAGGTCCACTGGGTTATTCTTGGTCACTCTGAGCGTAGGAGCATCTTTGGTGAATCTGATGAGGTATTTTCAATCTAACCCACGTCATGTTTCTCATGATATTCTTACCAAGTTAAATTGAGCAGTTCGTAGCCTCAAAGACCAAAGCTGCTCTTGATGCAGGATTGAGTGTGATCCTTTGCATTGGAGAATCATTGAAGGTTTGTGTCGTCTTGTCTTCCATCACTATCTTTAGGGTGAAGGCAAGGATAATAACGGCTTCAATAGGAGCGTGAGGAGGGCGTTACTATCGATGTCGTAACTAGGCAGCTTGCGGCTGTTGCCGAACAGGTCAAGGACTGGAGTAAGATTGTCATTGCGTATGAGCCTGTCTGGGCGATTGGGACAGGAAAGGTTGCTACAACTGCAGTATGTGTAATCTCATATACCCTATGTGATATTGCTTGAAGTTCAACTAATTTCGCTGGATCAACAGCAAGCTCAGGAAGTTCACGCTGCTATCCGCTCATGGCTTAAGGAAAAGGTCTCGGCCGAGGCCTCGGATGCTACGAGGATTCTGTACGGCGGTTCTGTCACCGACAAGAATTCTAAAGAGCTTGCCACCCAGCCAGATGTTGATGGGTTTTTGGTTGGTGGCGCGAGCTTGAAGCCCGCTTGTAAGTTTCTTCCCTACCCTCCCTCAGTGGTTTGTTTTAAGTATATATTACTAGAATTGGAGAGCTGATAGAATTACATAGTTATCGATATTATCAACTCTGCTTAAAGCTTTGTAGAGAGGAATATATTTCTGTAATTCAATAAAGTGGATATCAATATTTAAACAAATAAGAATTGATAACATCAGAACCATGTTGTTTATTCATTGGGATTGGATCTCCAAGACATGTGACGCATATTTAATGTCTTTGGTATCTGGTAAATAATTACTAACGTCTTGCAATATTTTTCGGGAGATGTCAATGATTAAATCCCAGCCGGACAGTTTCAAATTTCTGAGCTTTGACATGCGAGAACCTACTGCTTCATAGAATAAATAACTACCACAGGGATAGAGTAATATCTACTCGGGGAAAGTTGGTAGGTAGGTGTCGTAGGTAAACCCCCTGTGGGAAAGAGCAAAGAGAGCAAAGAAGTCATGGTTCAAATCCTCATGCCTAGTAGATGAGTACGGAGGTCTGATACCCCCTCTGGTATATTGGCCATCTATATCCCCAATTGGAACAGCTAATTCTGGCTTATTGGGAGTACTACTGGGGCACACGTTGTCCCCACACCCGCCGCATTTATCCGCCGCTACAGGCAAGAAATTAGCAAGTATCAACATATATATCATTGTAGGGCTTACCCATCAACATTTCCCGCGTCTCCACTCCTATGCCTGTCCCACGCACTACTATATATCTCGTCTACGACCTCCTCAGATTTTGAGCAGCAGCAGCCCATCTTTTTGGTTGAATACAGTCCTTGTTTGAAGTCTAAGAATAGGAAGGATGTGTTTGGGAATAAGGAGGGGGATGTGGTTTGGGAATAGGAGGATGATTTTTGGGATAGGATCGTTGGATTTATACTCTAGACCAGCTCCAAGTTTTTAACCCTTACTAGTTCAAGCGTGTTGAGAAATTGCCCTAAACGCCTCAAAATAATAATAACCACCAGTATGTGATAATTTAGCGATCAATCCAATCAGCTCAAGTAAGCCCCAACATCATTTATATCTTCTCGTGTTTCTAAATAGGACTATATTAGGTGCACACACATGCACAGAAAACCACCAGGACTACTTTTTTTTTTTTTGTATGGAATGCAATAGCAGTCGTATTCAAAAAGTTCCGTATCACATTGTACTCCGTGACGTGTCAACCATATTTTTTAATATCGTTCCATAGTATAAAGTACATTTGGTGTCTACTTCGCCCATTCAATTGGTTCTGAATTATGGGCTTGAATTTTGTAGTTTTTGCTCTATTAAAACTTGTATACTTAATGGGCGATTCTACTAATATCTCCATATTCATTATGGGGCGAGCCGGTCTAATTCTCCTATGAAGATAGCAAGGCTGAAATAGTTATTACGCTTTACGATGGTATCGCAAGTACAAACCGTCAAGCATGACCCTTCGCGTTTTTGTGGTCGTACATGCTACATACATACAATCTATTATATTGGGATCTGTACATGTATGCATATAGCAAGCGCATCTTGAATTAGTAGGTAACAGAGCGAGAGATGAGAAACAAGGGTCTCAAAACAGGGTTCAAGTGACTGATTTGGCCAATGAGGATCATCCCATACTTCTACCGCACGCTGTACTATCATCATTGCATAAATTCTAAAACACAGCCTCTGGTACTAAGCCAATTGACTAACCTAGTGACCGCCACGCATGCGAGACAGAGTTCGTTCACGGGAGATCACTCGCTGGGTACCCGCACAGCCACAAGCCACGGGAGCTTTCGGTAAAGTGCAAATATATAACCATAGCCAATGATTAACGAAAGATGGGCTGTTTTTCCCATCCCCCCATCCCCCCCTTTTTTTCGGAAATCCACCTTGTCTCCTCCATTGGAAGGAACACAAAGCTTTTATGGACATTGCATGCCTCAAGATTTGCCCGAAATCAGATTCTTGCTGTGGAGGCTAAATATAGATGAGCATGACCTAATCGAGTCTATTCACTAAATTCTTTAGGGTTTGGACAAAGAGGGTAATGAGACCTGAACTCCGTGAAGATGTACGAGGCAAACCTCGCCGGATGTCCTTGCGCGCTAGAGTTCGGCTATATAATTAAACGACCTGAGGATGTCCCCTCTTCTCTCTCGTTCAAGTGTAGTGCGTTGAGTTGGTTGAGATATGCATCAACCGCAGTCGACCATGGCGCGCAATTGGATACTATTGGACCAAGCGCTCACGTGTGCTATCTCCTGCGGTTTGGTAGGTACATACATGTACTTCTTCTCGATCATGCATACCCCGCATAGTCTAACGGCTGCTGCTTCATCAAGTGTTGCAGTGTACAATACTCTAAGAACCCCCAATATAATTATATCATCATGCTGCAGATGGGGGTGGGGGGGATGGATACCTATGAGCCTATGATTCGTTTTGTCGTACAATACTGTATCTCCCCTTACAGTAAGTGGCCATGGGTGTACCGACTTATAAGCGCACAGCTGCATATTCTACCTCGTTGCGGACGATGTCTTGAAAGTTACATGTATGTAGTTACCAGTGCCTGTTACGTCTCATCCGGGCATTGACAATTAAGGTCGGCTTCTTACCTTTTTCCAAAGGTGTTCAGGCTGAGTATCTGAGTGCAGGTACACGTTGCTGCGATGGGAAGATAAAGTGTTCTTTTCCGTTGACCATTAGCAGCACTCGTGCCATATTCTTGATATTCTCGCTCACAAAAAAGGGATGCACATGCACAAATGACATAAAGCACCCATAATGCGGTAACAAAACGGCTCGAACCAAGCTGGATAGGCAACACACACACCTGAGTACAAAAAAGCAAACCTCCAGCAGAAGCAGCAGCAGCAGCAGCAGCATCAGCGGCAGTGAGGACCGGTGTGGCTCACGAGAACGACCAACATGTGCCGGTGCTCTCAGACTACTTTATCTCCCTGAGTAGGCAGTTCAATCTTCCCCCCAGTAGGCATTCATATCCAGGAGCTACCATATGCATTAGCCAACTCCCTCACTCCCCCTCCCCTCCCCATCCCCATCCCCCTCTTCCCCCCACTGTCACCGCCTCGAGCCGGTAATGTAATGTGGGGATGGCGAGGCGCCTTCCCTTAGATGCCCAGTGCTCATCGTCGGAATGACCTGACTGGGATTTCAATCGGTCGAGCAAGCTGCAGCCCGTAAACTCAGACCTGCAGAGGGATCATCGTTTTCAGCGTCAGGATCGTACACCCGCTCCGTCATCTTGCAGGCACAGCGATGTCTCATGTGGAAAGTCCATTCAAATTGAGATGTGTGTGTGGTAGGCAGGTTTATCTCCTACATATCCATGAAGCACACACACAGTCACGAAGAGGGGGTAGAGAAGAGACTTGCCCCTACATGTACGGGGAGAAGTAGGTACCTGAACCTCAGCCTGTGACCCATAGGCCTAGATGCCGTTTTGGTGACATTGAAAGGTCAGCGACGTAACGGGGACGTCAAGGAAAAGTTAAAATGTGACAGGAGTCAATGGCGTGACATAGGGTTCTCGCGTCTAGAGCATCGAGCTGCGTGATTCATGCGAGGATCGAATACAGATACAAAGAGGAGATTTTATTAGGTAGGCCAGTCACCAGTTAACTGATTTATCCTTGTTCGCGAGTGATTTGTTGTGATCTCAGATTTGCTTGGTTCGGTACGGACTATGCCGGCTTAGTAGAATATACTACATGTATTCCCCGACTTTACCTACTCATATTAAACCCTAACCCATGTCGATATGTCCCTTCCCCATTAAAGATTGGGAGAAACTATCACTAATATCTACTTATTATTACAGCTACATATCTTTCAGAGGGTACGGAAAAAGAATGTTTACAGCCCCACAGAGCACGAATGGGGGATAACTACATGTAGCGAACAACGGCAGCTACTGACTCATTAAATCGATACGAGTGATATCTAATGATTCGGCAGCGTCATATCTCCCAATATCCCGTGCACGTGCACGCTGGCAGTTCACCACAGTTACGGATATATATGTAGATATATATTTCTTGATGACCTCTAGTATTCACGTCTACGGCTTTGGTCATAATAGAAACTGCCCCAATGATGAGCGGAGGATCTTTTACAACACAAACTCGCAACCAAGCCCGCCCTTTTTTTTTCACGCGCGTAAAGCCTAGTTGCAAGTCGGTAGTGATATTTCTTCCCCCTTTTTACTGCTTCAACAACTGGGGCGGACGTAAAGCGAACCCGTTGCTCTCGCGAGCCACGCGATAATCTCCTTACCCTTTTTGGCCGGTAAGTTCTCGGGATCATGTATCGTATTAATACTCCACAAGAAGCTTAAAAAAAAAAGCTTGGAAAAATAAAGAAAAAAGAAAACAAAGAAATGGAGAGAAAACAAACGGCACAGAAAGAAAAAAAAAGATTCTCTAAGACCCCCACAACGCTCCCCTAGCTGAGCAACACAAGGATGACCGAATCACCCCTCAAGAACCTATTCCACAATCAGCACACATTCACCCCCCCCCCCGGGGAACAGAAAAAAAGCAAAAAAAAAGGAAGAAGAAATGACACCCACATCTTCGAGATGAAGCGATCCTTATTAACGGGCCTCCCCTTCTTCCCGTCCGCCTTCCTGGGCGTCTCCGTCCACATCTCCTTGACGTTCTCGAGCACCATGTTGCAGTGGCGGTCAAAGGCCTTGACGCGCGCGAGCAGCTTGCGGTTGTTGCGGCACGAGATGAGGACCTGGTTGTGGCTGCGCACGGCCGTCTGCAGGATCGAGAGCGGGCCCGCGCTGAATTCGTACTTTTCGAGCTCGGCAATCTCGTATTCCCTGTGTGGAGTGTGTTAGTTTGGGTGTGTGAGAAGGGAGGGAGGGGAGGAGGGGAGGGGGGAGGGGAGGAGGTCGGCGCGAGGCTTGTTGAGGAGTTCTGCCATTGCTGGTGATGTGTGATGGGGAGGATTGGGTGGGTGGGTGGGTGTGAAGGTATGAAGGTGGTGGATTGGATATGGGGACGGGTGGTGATGGTGGAGCTGTGTTGTTAGTTGAGGTTGAGGTTGAGGTTGAGGTTGTGGTTGTGGTTGAGCCGCATTGATGGGTAGCGTGCCAAGGATGGGGATGCCAAGGCTGCTTCCGGGTGAGTGATAGTTTTGACAGGAATTTTTGGAAGAAGCAGCTGCTACATTTTTATATCATATCTATTTTCTACACACCAATCTTATACTACAACCCAACCATCAATTTAATTTAATTTAATTCAATTCATCAATCATTCTGCTGCTTCCAATAATCACCTCACCTACACGTTATTTAACAAGAAGAAGAATTACTACAGCCACAAGCATAAAAAGAACCCACGATTTTCTATCCCGCACAAGACTACAACAAAAAAAATAAAAAAAGCTTTCTTCCTCTTTCCTTTCGTTCCTCTCTCCTACATACAGAAAGAAAGAAGAAGCACACACAACAAAAGGGAGGAGGGAAAGGAGAGGAGAAAACTACAGTCCATTCTCCGCCTTAAACCCATCCCACGCCTCGTTGAGCAGGCTGAACACCGCCGCACTGATCATCCGCTGCTCCGTCGTCGCATCTTGCGATATCTACTCACCCTCAAATTAGCACTCTCTCCCCCCCACACACGCAAGAAGGGGAAAACTAAAACTCACCTTATCCGGATGCACCTTCGCAATACCCTTCATATACGCCACCTTACACCTCGCGGGCACCAGCAGCTCCCCCATACCGACCTTACGCCACCCAGCCCCCTCCCAAAGCACGGTATCCAGGCTCGCCAGCAGCGCCCGCAGGTTCCCCTCCTTACCCGCCTTCCACGCGCCGATGCGCGCCGCAACGCTGTCATGCAGCGCCAGCTTCTCGTCCTCGACACGGTCTGCAGCCGCGTTGGCCCGCCGCAGCGCCTTGACCGCCGTTGCGTCTGCTGCCGCCGTCGCTGCCGCCGGCCTCCGCGCCGCGGGCCTAGGGGCCGGTTTCGGCCTTGGCTTCGCAGCGGCCGGGGGGGGCGGGTTGATTGCAGCTTCGCAGCGGCGGCGGCCCGCGGCGGCCGGCGCGCCGCCAACGTTTGCCTCGACGGCGAGTGTCCACGCCGCGAGGGCGTCGGCCCACTTCTCGAGCTGCTCGAGCGCTTCGGCCTTGCGCGTCGTGGTCTTGCCCCAGAGGTCTTTCATGTCCTTTGGTGGTGCTGCGCCGTCGTCGACGGGTATTGATTCGCCCTCGCCGCGGGCAGGGCCAATGATTGTTAGTGCTGCGTCGCAGTCGGCGAGTGCGGCGCGGGGGTCGCCGAGCTTGAGGTTGCAGAGCGCGCGGTTGGAGAGGACGATGATGCGCAGCGGGTGGGGGTCTGGGAGGGGCGCGAGCGCGCGGGTGTAGTGCGTTAGGGCGACGGTGTAGTCGCCGCGCTTGAAGGCGGCGGTGCCGTCGGCGCGGGAGGCGGAGGAGGTGGCGGCGGCGCTGGGGGAGAGGGGGACGGTGGGGCGGTTCGGGGTGGTTCGGCGGGGTGGGGGTGGGGTTGGTGCGTGCTTGGGGGCGAGGGCGGGGGAGCGGGTGGGTTGTTGCTGGTAGGGGTTGCGGGATTGTTCGCGGGCGCCGCCGAAGAGGAGGTCGCCCTGTGGGGGTTCGGGGGCGGCGGGTTTCGGCGCGGCGGGCGGGGGTGGACGTCGGCGGTTCCGGGAGACATACTGGACCGAGCTATCCTCCTCGACCGCCTCACGGTTGAGCTTCCTGTTCCTCTCGCTGCTGTTTGGGATGCCGGAAGGCTGCCTTCGCTCCCGCTCCCGCATCTCTCTCTCCTTGTCGCGGATGGCCTGCTCGAACGCCAGCTGCCGCTGTCTCTGCATCATCTCCTTCTCCGACAGCGGTGCAGCCGACGAGGAGCGTTGCTGTTGGAAGGGCGAAGGGGACTCTCTCTCCCGCTCTCTTTCCTGCTTCTTCCTCCTCGGTGGAGGCCCGCCCCCGGCCTCTAGCATCATCGCCTCTTCCGTTAATGACGGCTCCAACGGGGCGCCTTTCTGCGCTCCTCCTCCCCCTCCTCCACGCTGTGTCCGCGGCGAAGGCCTCATCATGTCCTCATCGCCGTCGAACCTGTTGCTCCGTGACGGCATGTCCCCCGTTTCCCGTGCTCGTGGGATAGTGCTGGCCTCTATCTGCTGGTCCCGCATCCATTTCGGCACATTTGGGTCACCGCCGGCGCCGCCCTCCCCTCCCGAGCCCTCTGCCTGGAACTCGGCAATGGCCTTCTCCATCTTCTTCCTCCCCGTGTTCCAGAGACTGTTTGCGGACTTGAAGAGGTTTCCGCCAATCTCCTGCGCCAACGCGCCAATGTCCTTCTCCCCACCCGAATCACGGCTCCGGTCCCTCGCCCAGGCGGGCACACCCGCCGAGTCCTCGTCTTCGCCCCTGCCGCGTCTTCCGGCGCCCTCACCGCTGCGTCTCCCGCGCTGGCCCTGCTCCGAGACGGACCGCGAGATTGGTTGCGACGATGCCGATGTCGATGCCGCCCGGGTCTTCCGGTGCGCCTCCTCCAGCAGCCATCCCACCGCCGTCGTGACGTCCAGGGAGCCCGTCTCCATGAGCGCCCTCTTGGCCTGCGCGGCCGTGAACCCCATCTCCATGATCTCGGCGATGACCGGATCCCTGGGATCGGCGGTGGCGCTTCTTTTCGGCGGCTCCACGATCTGGGGGTTTGGTGGTTTGGGCGGCGGTGGTGTGGGGGCCCGTCTCGGGGGGAGTTCGGAGACGGGCTTTGCGAGGTCGCCGAGGATGTCAAAGTCGTCGTCGGCAGTACTATTACTGTTGTTGTTGTTGTTATTGGAGGGTAGATTGGCAATGTCGAACGGATCCAACACGGGTTCGGACGAGCTGTAGCCCAAGCCCGACGAACCCATCAAGTCCTGCAGATGGGAGCTCGGGGCCGTCGTCCCATTCCTTGGAGTCCCACTCCTCGGCGTGCTATAAGAGCTGCTTGACGGCTTCGCTGTCGTAGTAGTAGTAGTGGTGGTGGTGGTAGTAGTAGTGGTAGTTGTCGGCGGAGGATAATGCGAGCTATTATCCACCTGCACCGACGCACTGAACGCCGCCAGAATATCCTCCTCCTCCTCCTCCTCCTCTGGTGGTGTCGGCACCCCCTTCCTCGTCTTCCCCGTCTCCAGCGAGTCCCAGAATCCCGCACTCGCGTCCCCTCCGCCACCACCGGCACCGCCAAACAGCGCATCAATCTTCTCCCTGCGCTGCTGGTCCTCGCGTGCGCGCTGCTCCTGCAGGCGCCGCTGCTGCTCCTGCAGCGACAGGTTCTCGGTCGCCTGCTTGCTGCGGCCAAAGCTCACCAGGTTCGCGAAGCTGTCCGTCCCTGTTGTCGTTGGGATGCTGGGCGATGCTGTGCGCGAGGAGAGAGGGCTCGGCCGGATGGGGAGGTTGATATTGCTGCTGCTGCTGCTGCTGCTGAAGGGGGAGGGCGACATGGTGGCCGTCGGCTTGGGTGCCTTGCTGGTGGTGGTGTTGTTTGCTGTTGAAGCTGGAGTGGAGCTCCATGAGAGGCCGGCGAGCTCGTCCATTGCGTGTGGATGTGAGTGTGAATGAGTTGTGAATGTGAATGTGAGTGTGAGTGTGTGGGGTTTGAGAGTTTCAGAATCGATGTCTCTGTGGTTGAGTCCGTCGCCCCTCCTGAATTGGTGTAACCATAAGGGGAACCCTAACCCTGGGTTGATTGATTAATTGATTTATTTATTTATGATATGTAGATTACATGTTTGTAGTGATGTAGTTACAAGTGGATATATCGAGATATGAGCATTCACGGGGCAGAGAGAGATTCACGAATGCCAGATGCTTTCACCATCGACGGGTTCCCTACACTGTATGATGCCCTCAGCCCAGGCCTTATACGTGCAATATCGATACTCCAACACGCTTCATATCATAGGCCAACCCGCACACAAAAACCCTCTCATCAACCACAGCCTACCATATAACCACGCTGAACGGTCCTGGTAGCTCTACACCCCTCAGCGTGATCCGCAGCAGATCATAAGCGATCACTCGCAGACTGGAACCATCATTGGACATTGGGAGAGATGCATGCACCTGCTCCAGCTAGAGCTGGTCTGTAGTGCCGTCCCCGGCACCTATCCACTCCCTCTGTGTTCCATCCCTCAGCAAGAGGACACTTGCGACATGAAGAGAGAGTAGCAAAGGGAGAATTAGCAATAGGTAGCTACATGTATATATACTCTCCAGCCTCTGACTTGCCGTGGGTTTGCCCCACATTGTGTTAGCCGGTCTGGTTGTTGCATCTATTTGACCGTTACATGAATCTCTCGGCCGGCCCAGCCCACTTAAAAGAAAGGCGGATCGAGTGATATTCTATGACTCACCCAGACGGGAAGCAAACAGTTACCCAGACCACGCACTTCTCCCTCACCACCGCGTACTTCTCCCGCTCCATCTCCCCCATCATCAACCCTCCATCCCTCCTTGTGTTAGTATATATCCCCATCCCCTTTATCGTAGGACTTGCGTTAGATATCCCCTTTTGCCCTTTACCCATTGCTCATTGCCCATTGCCATCTATCTACCTGGCCCGCCCTAGTTTCCACCTACTCCTCTTTCCCGTCCCCCATTCGTCCACCCTACCCCGTGAGTCTGGCCCCCTCTTCCTCTCAACATACCTTCCTTCCTCCCCCCACTATGCGTGAGGTTATAAGTGCACTATTCCCAACCTCAATGCTTAGGGTTTGGCTTTGGCTTTTATAAGGTTTGATTTTTTTTTCTCCTGCCCAATTTTAATCTACTTTGGATATATACATACCCCCCCTCACCCCCCACGGCTCACTATATACACAACACACAAGGGAGGCAGCCCAGCTTTATAAAAACACGCAACCGGGGGGCCATAACGCTACATACAGCTGTGTCCAGCAAGTCCTGCGACATGGCACTACAGCAATATTATAAAACACTCCCAAACCAACAACCATGAAATCAATTTGATTAAAACAAGATACATGTAATTATTGACTCTGATCCAGTAGAGATTGGAAATATGTATCTATGGAATTTGGGTCATAGTATTTCTTTTATGGTACAGTATTAAAGAAATCCTGTAAATTTAATTTAATGCAAATCAATGAATATCCATACATTGACATATTGAATAAGCAAAATATTTCTATCTAACATATACTAGTTTATAATCTTTCTATAGAAATTGAAAGTTCAAAAAAATCGCTTTGTGTGGTTGTGAAATTATAAATTACATGTCCTGTGTCAAGTTGACATTTTAGGGTTTTTAATTTGAAGGTAAATTATTCAATCAATAATTCTGAGATTTTCTCAATATTTAGGAATATGAAAAATCCTCTCCACTGTTTTCTATTGTTTTAGTTTCAAACTCATTGAATCAAGTATTGTTGAGTAGTGTTGAGTTACATGTGTTATCATGTTGTCATACTGTCGCAGGACTTGTTGGACACGGGTGTATATATATATATGAAGGCCCCACGACTAAACTAGGCGCGCGTACCACCTGCTAGGGGGATTGTCGACCTCTCTGAAGATTCCCCAGGACGTCGAGCCTTTATGGCGAGCACCCGACCCGGGAATAGTAACTCCGTGGTGCTAATGTGCTAAATATATCGGTAAGTATAAGTAATCACCGCCCGTCCATTGAGCGGTATTAGGTATTACTGCTGCAACCGGAGAGCCGGTAGCAACTTCAAGGTGCTGCATGAAGGATAGCCATCATCATCCCGGAGTTAGTCCAGACTAATGGATATACGGTTTGGATGCCTGTCGTATCACCGTAATGTAGCTTTTACGAGCAAGGGTGCTCCTCTGCCCTGTTATTAGGAGGTTGGGCGCAGAGTAGGTATCTACACAGAAGCCCGTGATGTAGTAACTCTGGCGTGATGTAAGATGGGCGGGAGTTGTTGGTTGCAGACTTTTGACCCGACCTTTGAAAGTAATGCCCACCTTATGCGGGGGTTGGAGGTTGGGCGATTTTAATATGATATGCGCCATTCTACACCCGCCATTCTGCACCCGCCCTACAATCCAGATTTTTCATGACGGTACTTCTGTCCGAAGTGAAAGTTGAGCATCAGGTGAAATCCAAGGACGGGCTTGAACTTGTTTGTCTGCCAAAAACCTCTAGCTGAGCATTATGCATGTGTTTTTTGCCCTTTCCGCTCCTCAATTCAATCACACGATATTCTGTTGAATTTTGGTATGAATAGAGGTGATCTTCTACATATCTCGATAAACATGTGAGAACCGCACCAGACAGCCACAGATATGGGTTTGTCGAGGAAAGCCATTGGGAGCAGTGGCTTTGAGATGCTGTGCGGGGGTTCACTGCAGACTGAGTCTTGGGCCCAGGTTCACGTCCTTATTGGCTCTTCTCTGACTCCATGGGTCTTGGCTCCTCTGTGAGGTCTTGATTTCGGGTCTGTTTGGCCTCAGATTTTTGAGGAAGTGGGCCCACTTCTGGGTTTAGGTTTCTGTGATGCAGTGTAGTAGAGCAGGTGCTGTCGACACTGTGGCGGTCTCTGGGGCATTTGACTGCGAATTTTGAGGATCAAATATTTGCTTGACCGTTTACAGACCGGCGTATGTGCTGTAGATTCTCATGTCGGACTTTCCCCTTGGTGCCAAGTAGGTAGATATAGTTTACTTGGCCTGGGTGTCCTGGTCTTGACTGATTTTGCATGATTCGTGTTTTTCTAACTGACTCCCAGCTAGTAGTAGGAGTTGGTTGAGTGTGGATCGTGAATGAGTACTGAAGCTCCTTATCATTACCCCAATCCACATGTCTCCTTCCTCCTCGTTGCTGCACTCTCACCCGAGGACAAAAAGACACTCCGCCCCGTCCACGGAATCTTCAACTAAGCCCTTGCCTCTACTTTCGCAGCGGGCCCCCAATTGTAAGGCCGAGATGCTCCAACAGAAGTACCAAGGTGTGTGTATGTAGTCAGACCAAGAATCCCCGAGAAGTTCGAAGATAGCAGTAGCGCCTTAGGCCTTTTTTTTTTTTTTTTTTTTTTTTACAAGCACTCGTAGCAGGAGGTGGTGTGTGTGCTATTTTCATTCTAGTTATCTCTTTTTTTTTTTGAACGAATTGGAGTCGGTATAGCTTCTCTTCTCCATTTTCTCTGGTTTTGAGCTAGGTCCCTAAGCCATGGGTGAGGGGGTAGGATGCGTAGATCAAAAGAGACGTAAAGCCGGGCCCTCAGATATTAGATGGAAAGCTTTGAATAGATACTGCTGGAGTGACTTTCATGGGATCAATCGATATACACCCTGTGGGTGGGACATACTATCCCACCACTGTTACTTACTGCGAATGGACACTGAGCTTCAAATAGGAGCTGACGGTAATAAAAAATAAATAAAAAATAAATAAAAAATAAAAGAAAGGCACAAGATGTGTACCCCGAGTACTGCAGTGTTTAAGGCGAATATAAAAAAAAGTCTCCGCCATCTTGGCGTTACAGCGCGTGTGTACGGCAAGCACGCGCGGCCAGTGGAGGTCGAGCACAGGGAGGGAACATTTTGCTCCGAAGTACCGACTCCACGGTCATTGGTAAAACGAAACTGCCGTGCAGCTACCATGTGTAGAGCCAGTATTCTGCGCATGAGGATTGAGTAGGTAGACCTCCTGTAAGTCAAGGACCCCCTTGAGACCTTACCAAGGCAGCCTCAGGTTCAGCAAAGCAAAAACAAAAATCCGTCTGGAGGAATGTGAGGGTGATTTGCGGGCAGCCAAGCCCCACAGTACTTTTTTATATCATTCTGGACTGTGTCGTGTCATTCTGCACATGTCCGCCGCCGTTTGATGTCACAAAAAGAAGGAATGGGCAAAAAAGCAAAAGCCTCACCAACCCCACCCAAAGCAGGCATTGTCTCATCATCATTTCATCATTCGTGGAGGATCTCTGGGGTTAGAGTTATTTCCCGAGGAGAAAGGCTGAGTGGTGGGGTTTGTCAAAGCAATATCCTCGTCTGTATTTCGGGGCTTGTGGCAATCTGTGGCTCACCATACAAAAATCAGTCTCTAGCTAAGAAAGGCCCACTTGTCACGCAAAATTGCACTACTTATCGTTATTTAAGATTGCTGTGAATCGCGGGAACAAAAGACATCGTAGTGATGACCAGGAATGAAAGATAAAGTAAAAGAACAGGACAATCCCTCCCATAAACTCCGAATGAAAGAAAGAAAGAAAGAGGAAAAAAAAGTCTAAAACACAAAAACAGGTCAAGTTTTTGATCTTTTACCCTTCATAGATATCATCTCTAATGCTTATAAAAATACTACAGAAAAACTTTCACTAGCTTTTACTCAAGTGACCAAATGCGCTGCCACAAAGTCCTGTAAAGAACGACCCGTTAGAAAAACAACAAAGATGGAGCAAAACTTGAACTACTAACCGGGTATTCGTTCTGCAGCATACTAGTAATGTTTTCTACCTCCTGTGCCAATGCGCTAACGTTCTCATCCCATCTTCTAATCTGCCTGCCTACTGGTTTTTCTGCACTTCCAACGGCCGTACCACCCTCCTTTGCGGTACCAGAGATTGAATCGAAGTAGATCAACCCATCAATCTGATCAATCTGACCACTCATTCTCTTTTGTTCAATCATTCTGGCGGCATATTCCTCTGCCTTCTCACCTGATAGCCCCAATAGCACTCCCAGCTCATCAACTCCGATATTATTGTAGAGACGGGAAGCGGCAAGCAGATTGTGTTCAATTACAGCCTTTGATAGTACCGTTGTGCCATCTGATTGTGTAGCAACCTGGTGCGGCTTCAGACGAGCTGCAAACTCATCGACCTCTTTCTGGGATAGAAGACGGTCCATATACATCTTTTCAAGGAGAGCATAGTCCTGTGGAAGCTGTGGGGAACGCTCATCTTTGTACAGTGTTGCTAGGGAACGACTACGTAACGGGCCTGCAGGGGCAAGAATAGCACAAGTCATAGCGGCGGAAAGACATTGCATCTTATCCGATTCAGCTAAGAGTGGTGAGAACGATAGCTGATGATACTTGGTACAAGCATTCAAGAATTGCCTCCCCGCATCAATAATACGGGCCTGGCACATCTGGAACATGAGATTAAGCTGGGGATCAGACGACCTGTGGATCAGGAGTGTAGCACGGTTGAGCCACTTGTCCGCCGTGGTAGACTCATCGTCCTCCAGGAGATTTCGCATGATCCGGATGTAAACTTGTAACCTAAACTCATCGGATATCGGGCGTTGATGGGGGGTCAGTTGGATCCCCTGAAGCACGTTTGCTGCTTCGGCGTTCTCTTCCTCGTTTTCGTAGATTGTTGCGAGGGCTTGTCGGATTTCGCAGTCCTGTTCTTCAAAGGAAACAATCTTTGGGCGGAGTTTTTCGAGGGTGTAGATGTAGATTTCCTTCTGAACCTCGGTGGAGGAGAGCTTCGGGATTGCGCTGACATAGAGTCCGAGCACGTGGCGTAGGGTCACGATTCCTACATTTTCGGAAAGGATACCATCAAGGAAAGCCGTGAAATTGGCAGCTAGCTGTTCCGGTGTAGAGGATTCGATGATTGAGTTGAGAAGCGAAGTAAAGGCCGATTGCTTATCTCCTTGGGTGGTGACGGAGCTCTCGATATCAGCAAGTTGTTTCAAAATTTCTGGGGAAGCCATCTTGAGCGGAGTGGGCTGGTAAGGTAGGAACTATCAAAGGTAGCAGAGCTCTGTCTAGATGTTTGGTAGCTCGAGAGATGGTTTGAGGCTTCCTAAGTCTTGTATGGTTTGACTTCCTACAGAGTGTAGAGCTTGGTGGGACGTGGAGTTGTGTGGCTTAGGCGGGGTAATCACTGCCACCAAGCTACGCAAGTTGAGCCTCAAAATTTGAACAGGATATCACTCGATCGTAATTCTTTATGTGATCAGATAAACCATAACTGCATAACTCATAAAGTACAGGTTCCATAGACAAAAGGAAAGCTATAAAAGCTGCGTGTAGCTATATACAACGGAAGGGGAGGTAAGAAAGGAAAGAAAGAAAGAAAAGATAAAGGGTGCCTGCGCCAGTATCCCAAATGCGCCAGGAGCCCACAAGGAGGGCAAGACAAAAACAGAAAAATACCCGCCCATGATGCTACAGTAGTACAGTTCCCAGTAAACACTTCTCATACTCCAAATGCGTACCCAATTTTCTCTTTTTTTACCTCCTCATTGTTTGGACGTCTCCCTCTGCAAGTAGAACCTCTCTTACTTTGTCCCTTGGCCCGTCCACCGCCCAGCGGTTCCCCTTATACATACCGCACTCTCTGAAGTCAACCTTCTCAAGCTTCGGGCACCTGTCAACTAGTGTCGTGGCTGCGTCTCGAGTCACCCAGAGCCCGCCCTTGATATTAAGCGAGGTCAAGCATTTCAGGCCGGTGATAGCATCTACCAAGTCGACAGCCGCATGCAAAGGCTTCGTGTCGCCCTCTTTCCAGGTGAAGCTTTTCGGGACATCTGAGACGAAAAGCAATCCCGTAAATGCAACAGGTGTGTATGATCCAGACTTTGTGTGCATAACAGAGTAATCCGCTGCTAGCGGTACGCCGGAAAAGTCGAGTTTCCGGATGTAAGTACAAGCTGTAAGCAGATGAATGAGTGCCCCGATAGGCACATCTCGGGAAAGGGAATATTGCTTCAGAAATGGTGATGGGAGCGGGTGTAAACTGGTATTCGGGTGTGAACTGTTATTTACGATGCTAGAAGCGGTAGATCTCATAGACATAATGGAGGGCCTAGACGCAATTCTCTTCTTTCCTACATCGTCTCTGTGAATGGTGTGTAGCGGCGAATCTCTATATTTCCACTCCCTCCAACCAGCCAATGGAACATCTTCCTCTACACATGCTCCCAACTTTGACAGATCCAACACACGCACCATCCGGGCTAGCATAGGGCTCTGGGTCACTACGGTGACAAACTGTGCGAAACGGTACGTCGAAGCAAAGCATGGCTGAGAGTACAGTGTGTATGCTACCTCCTCCACCATCCTCTTGGAAACCTTCGCAAGCGACAATAGAGTAGGCTGGTCCAAATAAGAGAATATTTCATCTAAAATCTCGGAGGGTAGCTTTGCAAGAGTAGGATGCTCATAGTAGTGTTTCCGCTTTCTAGAAAGAATGCTGCTGGTCACACTACGGATAGAGGAGGCGGACGAAGAAAGTCTGTGGGGGTGGCGGGCATTTTTGCTAGTACGCTTAGAAGGGTTTTGCTGTATATAAGGCGTAATCAATGATGCAATTGCCCTGCGAGTATATGGTGGTGGAGGACTGCTAGAATCCTCCCTTGAGACCATATGGACATTGTTAGGCTGGAACTGTTTCTTCGCCGGGCGTCCCTCCGCAGAAATTGAGCGTGGGTCGGTGTAGAGATAAATTGACCGCGTACCGAGTTGCGATGAGGGCGAGAGGAGTGCATTAAAGTGCGGGGAACGTGAGAACTGGAGGTTGTTCGATCGTTGCGACACTGTGAGAGGGCTCTTTTTCTCGGAACGGGCCCTAGATGTCACTGTGTAAGCTTCCGCAGAGCCTGATCAGATTAAGAAATGAGCGACAGGGCAGTAACTAACATCTTGACGACAACAGCAGCAACGCCACTCAACGCAACCTGTGGATAGATACTCTTGGGACTTTTGGCGGAAAGTAGTCCGGAGAAGAGTGAGTGTGTGTGTGTGTGTGAATTCCAACGCCTGATATAAAAGACTCTCTGAGAGAAGCTTAAAGAATAATAATGACGCAGGCCGAGAAATCAAGTTGTGGACCCCAATTATTATGCAAATATCTCCCCCGGAGAAACAACAAAGGATCCTACCCAAAGCCAACGCAAACTCGCAGCCTGAGAGCAGAGGTGTACGGTTCTGTAATTCATTACTTCAGGGAGCCAAGCTCTCTTTAGTAGGCCCAACTCTCCTCGCCCCCTTCAGCCAGCTGGATTTCTCTCGGCGCAACATCCCAGAATGCCGCCTCAAAAGCATGAGAGAGATAAAATCCCTCCCGACCAGACGGTAGCAACCACCAAGCCATGCACCCATCCTTCCTTCAACTTGGCACTCAAATCCGGTAGGATTTACACGAACTTCTTCGTTCAAGTCCTGGTCTCGAGACCTGTCTGACTGGAGGAACTTTTTCGCTCAGTCTCGGCGGGGAATTATTTCAAGGCAAACCATCCCGTGTTTCTTGCACTCGGTGTATCTCTATTTGCACTTCCGTTGAAAGAATGAGACCCGCTGGAATGGAAGATGTATGCGTGTGCCACTGACTGTGGAGAGAGGGCTGCTTGGCTATCTATCGTAACTCCTCCGTAAGCGAAGGAGGGGGCAAGAGAGACGCAAGCCATGGACCATAATGGAATCGGGCACTGCTGGGCAAGCAGCAGCGGGGGACTTCCGGGGGGGACGCTCAAAAAACGACTTCTTGGACCTCCCTTCGTCGGCGCCTTTAGTCCCCTTCCACTTATGCACACGATGTCAAGGCTGATGCAGGGGAATAAACTGGAAAAGGTTCATGTAAGTTGCACATGTGGAATAGCGTCTCTATTCTTATCACTTGCAGTGGCTTTTGTCCCCCAACCCATATGCAAGGGTTTTAGGATCTCGATGAAGTTATTGTCGAATTCTGGCCCAAATTCGCCCCAGGTTGTACCGAGGTTCCTTATTCGTGGTGCCGGTGGTGCGTTGAGCCAATCTCGTACCCCGCCTTTCCCAGGCCTATATCTAATCGATTACGATAGCAGGATATGGGGCTATCGTCCGCGCGGTTCGATTCCCCGCTACCAACCCCCCACTCGCACAAACTCTGAGTATATCAAACATATAGCTTCTACCTAGAGACTAGACTAAGTACTCTATCAGCGATCGGATAAATACATTTCCACCACCCACTCCCTTGGTGGGTTTGACCATTTGAAATCCAGCCACACCTTGCTGCCTTCTTCTTTGGATCCACGTGCAGTCGGCGCGGTGCGGCGCAATGCATAGCAATGTGCGGTCAGGGAAGTGCCGCCCAACATTAGCTCTGAATTCAAGCTGTGTGAGACCATGGTCACAAGCCCGCCTCCAAAAACAAAACGAGAGGAGGTGTGAGGAGTATAAAAGAAATAAGATGGCTTCTATTGAATATCAGACAGGTTTTCCAAAGGGCGCCTGACACTTTGAGTGGTTGTTGCATCTGTTTTTCACGGACTGTGAGCTATGGTTCTACAAAACACTTTCAACACGCGCATAGCTTTCGAACCTCCACGGGTACTGTAGCCTTAGTTTATGTATACTATAGCAACCCCTGAGGTAAGTTTTTCTGGTGGTCACATACTTTTCTTCTGATGCAGCACTAAAAATAACAGTAAAAAAAAATGATTACTCTTAGTCCCTTTATCATCATCATCACAAGAAGATCAAAATCGTCATTAGACGTCAGAAAAACAATGGCTTCTGAAAAATAACACAGCAGGAGCATCTTGGAAACAAATGACGTTGCTATCGAATCGGCACGGGCTTCCAAGCCGGAACGACGGAGCCCAGACCGGGTTTAAGGAACCATGTAAACTTGTTACCATGGAAACCGCAGCTGGGCACTGAACTGTCAGCTAAAGCGAGATAGGGACGGCAGAGACCGGAATCTCGGCCTCATGAATGGCTTCAGCCTTCAGGTAATGAATGAACCAAGGTACGACGGAATCACAGCAACCAAATGGATAGATTACACACATAAACGTATGATGTGATGACGTACCCCATGATGAAACTCTGTTTCTGGAGTGCCCACCTTAAGTCAAGGAGAAAACATTAAAGATAGCGGATATTCTTTTAGAATTTTGACAGGTTGGATCTCGATCGGGCGGGATGTCAGCACGTTCGATCGGAATCGGCAACCGTAGATGATTTGCATGGTGATGTCGTCCGAGACCTATACAGAATAACACTAATGCGTGGTTGCTTTTTTTTTCCCGCCCGGTGCGCTATCTTTTTGGACAAATCGCGTTCTTTCCGGTGGCTGACGGGTATTTAATCATGAAATATCACTCATCGACTATTCCTATCTACATCTTTCGTCTTGAGCAAAGCGATATCACATTATCCTAGGAACATGGGTTGAAACTATATCGGAAAATACATAAGGTCCCCAGGCTCGGTAATAAGCTTAAAAACTTATAATCTAGAAAGGTCGATATGCACCTTAAACGAGTGATATTTGGTGATGAGAAATGTGTGGTTGAGTGATTTCCTATGATCACTATCACAAGGAATGCTGAGGCTGGAACCTCAGCAGAGAGTGATACACGTATATATTTAAGTCCGAGATATGGTGACGGCAGTTCACAAACACAAAGATTAATCTAATCAATATTCTGGGGCACTTTAACTCGGCCCCTTGTTTATTCGACCAACCCCCATCAATATTACAGAAGTTTAAATGGCTACAAGAGTACCAACATTCCTATCGTCCTCAAGTAAGCGAGCGCATCACTGTGATTAGCTTTTATGCGTATGACTCTTTCCCCCGAGCCTTTGTGGTCATACTGGGTTTCACAGACATTGGTGTGGTTCACCGTTGCTGCGCGAGACCGGAACCCCATCCCCATTAAGTTTAGCCCAAGCGTGGGCTTACAACGCCCAGCTAGAGTAAGATGAGCCCTAGCCATATTTTCAATTAATCAAAAAATGTACTTAATCATCAAGCGCCGTTGGTGCAGGGGTAGCATAGTTGCCTTCCACTGATTCCCGAAAGGGGTCAAGTAAGCAACTGGGAAGGGTTCGAGTCCCTTACGGCGCATCTGCAAAGTTAATTATTTTCTTTAATTTTTTTTTAAAAAAATCCATCTTAAAGGTTATTACAATAAGGCAAGTATGAACTTTTTGCTACAGGTAGGTCAGGTCCTGCGGCTTGGTACATAGAAGACAGCCGGTCTGTAATGATCGCCTGAGCCCATAACAGAGAATCCATAAAGCAACCTCAGGATATGGACTCGTTTTGCGCTCCTTATAGATGACTATCGCGATGGCCACAGGGAAAGCAAAACACATAGTTCGGGGATTACAATCCTAGCCATATATCCGTCCACTTATGATGTACCTACAAGTAGTTAATTATGTATCTTGTTGAGATATTCAAGTCCTGCATGCATGTATAAAAAAATAGGGACATCTAAATCACAACTCATCACTCGGAACCTGGAATGTAGACGCCGCGTTCCAAGAGTTAAACGAATTAATTCTACCCGTGGTATATTGCAATATTGGACCACCATGGGGCGAGGAGGGGAGGGAAGGGCTGTACTAAATCAGATCTGTATATTACTCGGAGGGGGGGACTAGAGGGGGGCCATCCATCTCTCCCGTGCCACAGTTTATTAAGACGGCGGACCATCGCACAAGAAGTGGGAGAAGGTGGAGTGTCGCGGGCATTAACGTTATTTGACTTGATTGTTTTGTTGTGATGGAGTACTGTATAGGAGACTACATGTATGTTCCTGTCGAGGATTGCCGGCCGCAATTGTGATAAGAATGTATTAAAAAGTAGTTCCGAACTAGATGTGCATTTTAAAACTCTATTTTCATGGGGCTTAACGTTGTTTTTCTTGGCCACGAAATGGGTCTCCAGACACTACATGTACCTACTTAGCTAAGCTACCCCCCCCCCTAGAACGGAGCTTCCACCAGAACGGCCTCAACAACACCCCCCCTTTAGCCAGCTCCCAACCGGGGCCCAAAGTATCTGACGCTTTCCCTGCCTTTACACCACCGTACATACTAAATCTGGACAGAAGAAACAAGATGGAACAAGCTGCCCAAGCATAAACGGACAAATCCAGACCGATAAGAGCCTCTCCCTCGCTCTAATCCATCCCATCCCTACCCCCCTTTCTACTCCGCCCCATCATCTTGACGGCACCATTTCTGGCACTCGCTCCTGATTGATAGCGCTTTCGGAAACCCCTCTTCGGTCCATAGAGGTTCTGCACGTCCGGGACTTGCTACTCTCGACTCTTCCATGATATGATAGAGCGTACAGTCCAGATGTCTTACACCCCTCATCTGCTGCACGAGTGACGCCGTGTGATTCACGTCTAATACACCCCCCACGGCCCTACCTAAAACAAACCGGCCTACCCATAAGAAGGAAAGAAAAAAGACAGCGCTAGCACAATGGTCTCTCCAAACCTCTTTTCATATCACAAGATAGGAAGTGGCCAGCAGTGTTTTTCGCGCAGTGGATCAAGGCCCTCACCATGGGCCATGGAGTTGCCCTCCAATAACCACACGTGCATTGTGCTACGGTTCGTCTAGAAGCAATCTTTCTTTCTTTGGAACACTGTGCTTATCTCCCTCCTTTAGCACTTTTAAGCCACTCCTGCTTGTTGCAACCGGGCCATCATGGGGGGCCCACAAAGCGGCAAATCCAAATCCAAGCATCTTACACATGCCCCCCCATTTAAACATGCTACCCTTGGTGAAGCCTATGCGCCCAAAGTCTAGGGGGGGGGGGGAGGGAGGACACCTCTTCGACGGCCCCAAATGCAGGGTTTGAGTTTAAGATAGCTATCAAAACCTGCTTGCATGTTATGGGTGTGAAAGCCACAAACTATCACTCGCGCTGACACTCTCCGGCCGAGAATCAGGTGTAGTTTCTTTAAATTTAGTTTTATGACCGATATCTCCCCACACTCGACGAAGAAAGAGAAAAAAAAGGCTCTTTCTGATCCATCTTGACCAAACAAGTCCTTACACGCATAGTAGAACAGAGAACCCAAACGGAATTGGGCATAGTGAATTCATAGGGCGAGAAAGGAAACAAAAAAGGAAGAACAAAAAAGGAGTGAAAGAGAGGAAATATGACGCGAGGGCGGACGACTTATTGGGTCCAAAAAATCGTTTCCCAAGAAGGCAAAAAAGAAAAGGGGAAAAAAAATACAAAAGACCACACCAACAAACCCGTCTCAGGCGTTTTTTTTTCCAACCCAAACCATCATATCGCTCGTACCCGTTCATACGTTCGTCATATATAATTACACTTCAACCATAGTCCTACTATGGGCCGCCAATCTATATCTTGTCATTTTATGACTAGAGCCCAACCTCCGAAATAATCTTCGCCGCCTCGCGATATGTCTTCAGCAGCCTCTCGCACTTGACACGCTCCGCCTTGATAGCGTCATCCTCGTACAGAAGATCGTTGAAGAAATCCTCCTTGTACAGTTCGGTGACCAATCGGTTTTGGATGGCATCCTTGGAGTGGTTAACAAGGAAGTGCATGACCGCCTTCGGAACTTGGTCTTGGATAGTCTCGCGGACAATGTTAAAGTATGATGATATAAGTCGTTGAATCAGCTCAGTTTCCATTTGTTCCCGCTCCGTAAGAACTGGTTCATCGGATTGCTGGCCAACAGGTTCCTGAACAAGATAAGAAAAACTCAGTACCGGTCCGGCCATAGAAACTCCCAATGGACTACATACCAGAGAGGTGTCATCAAAGTCTCTCGACAGTCTCTGCACGTCCTGCGCGTTATACTTCTCCCTTTCAACTCTCTCGTGGCCACGCCTAACGTTCTGGCTGAAGCTTGGTTCCGGTACGGATTTCGGTGTAGCTCCACTAGACGCTGGCATTCCGCCCTCCTTTCCAAAGAAGTAGTTCAAGAACGAGTCAGTTGCCTTGTTCTGTTGCTGTGTTGGTGAGGTAAAAACTTGTGGGCTGTTTGGCCTCCCATTCATGGCTCCGCTGACAGCCGAGGCCTGAAGGTGGTGCCCAGGGGCTGGAGACATAGACCTGGAATTGGCACGGAAATGCCTGACGAGTTCACTGGTGCTGTTTGGGCCTGCATTCTCCTCCGGGTCAGGCGCGTCAGTACCATTTGTCACTGGCTGGCCATCTGATGCTAGGTTTGACCTGCGTGCGCTTCCAGTAGCAGGGCGGTCCTTCCTTCGCTCCAGAGCCTGAGCTTTCCTCTCCTTCTCTTGCTTGTTTGAGATTACCGAGGACATCGCCGCAGCGGCACCAAGGAAGTTGGGGTGGTTTGTGTTAATGTATGCTCGCTGTATCGCGATCAAGCTCTCCACATAAGTAGAGGTGGGCCCTAATCGCTCCCTCAACAAGTCGCTGACAGTCTCAATGAGCTTTGCCTGGAGTCTTGGGTACCGCAGAAGTTCCTGGCTTCCACAGGTGTGAGCAATCTTGATTAACTCCTCGTACACAAGCTCCACGCATCTGTGAGATGGGATCTCCAGAAGTCTGATTTGAGGTTTTACGAGCAGGTCGAAGGCAAGCTCGGGTACAAAAAGACTTGGCCTGGGACCTGTAGAGTTTCTAATAGCCGTTCGGATATCGAGGACAGAAAGGTTCGTTGTGGGGTCTATAAGCTCAAGGGAGTTACCAAAAACGCTGTTAAAGATGTAGTATATCCTTGCACCACCGCAAAGATCTTTTGTGGAGATGTCAGAAGATGTTCCGTCAATGGAAGAGATGAAAGAACTAGCAAAACGGGTCATGAGTTGGAGGATAAGAGAACCCTGCACAAGATTAGCCCAATCAACTCTTTAAAACAGCGAGAGAGAAAAAAAAACCCACCCTATGCTCCTTTCCACTGAAGGTCATATCACCATATGACGCAAGCTCTTGCTGTGTTTGGCCCATGAGTGTATTTAACCGGGCCTTGATATCCGGTAGGCGGTCGCGAATGTGTGCCATTAGAGTCTAAAGCGGGGTCAGTAAAGTAACCCCTCCCTCATGATAGAAGCCGACCCAACATACAGAGTTCAAGCTCTTTGCCAAAAACTGGGTACCGCATCGATGCGACATGTTTCGGTATGCCGGGTGAAACTTGAAGAATTCCCGCTCGGCATTGAGGGCATCGGCGAGTGACTTGTTACCTTGAATGTCCTGCTGGGACCTGTTGACCACACCAATGAACCCAAGCTTCAAAGGGTAAACCCTTCCGGAAAGAATTTCAAGAGCGTTGGTGCCATGGTCCATAAGATCCAGCTTGGTCAACACACCAATGGTTCTCTTCCCTTGTGGATCGACTTGGCGGGCAAGCTTGAGAGCTTCAGAGTTGACCAAGTCGACATTGGCAGGAGAGACAGCAAGGACGATACTGTTGGGTTTGGCAATGTACTCGCAGATAAGATTCTTAGTTTGTTTCTCGATATCCGTTGGTTGGTCACCGATTGGCACCTGTAGTTGTGAGTTAGATTAGCCAACGGCCAGGTAGTAGCCACAGGTTTTGTAGCCCGAAACAAAGATACCGACCTTTGTCAAACCCGGCAAATCCACCAAAGTCAGATTCAGAACATGGGGGGAGTAAATCTTCAAGTTAATTGGAGCCCTGTTGATGCCCTTGTTGTTACCCGCGATTCTCGCTGTCTCCGCCTCGATCTCCCTTCGAATCTCGTTGAAGTCGTAGTATCTGCGCCCTGGCTGGTGCAGGAACTCTCCAAACTCTGGGTGCTCGGCAACAGCTTCTGGGGAATGGGGCTCGGCGCTGTTGCCATCTTCCGTCGGTATGTTGATCAGCTGGAGGATCAATGGGCGACGAGTGACGATACCCGATCCACGGGGAAGGAAATCTCTCCCAACGATGTTCTCAAGAACCGATGATTTGCCACTGGATTGGGAACCGACTACAACCTATGGTACGGGGCGTGCGGAAACGGATCAGCGACGGGTGATTGACGGCGATGCCAACCCCACTAGTTCTACAGTAACCATATTTACGTTGGCTAGTGGGGTAGGGGCCGGGAGCGGGGGTAGGAGGGTGAGGGGCGAGGGTAGAGGGAGTAAGAGAGTGAGAGAGGGAAATTTACAATTTGAGGTAGGTCAAGACCAGAGTCAGATCCGATTGTATTGAAAACCTGAAAGGGGGCGAATCATAGTTAAAAGATGTGTACTTGTACAAGGGGATTTACCCTGCGGGGGTGAGGGAGAGAGGAAGAGAGATAAGTACAAGATCTTGCAGCCTATTGACTACACCGAGCAAATCTTCACTGTGAAATGAATAAGCAATTAATTTGTTTGGGCTGGACGGCGCAAGTAGATGGAACTTACCCAAGAGAAGCCATGGTTGTGGGATAGAGATTAGATGGGGAGTATCGATGTCCTAAAGTGACAGCGGGAATGAGGGACAGGGAAGTGGAGGGGGGGTAGACGAAGATGAGGGAACAAGAGGAAAAGAAGAGAAAGGACGAAAGAAAGAAAGACTTCCTATCCTACCCTATTGAATTGAAAGCGGGGGGTGGAGGTGCGGGGAGGTAGAGGTATGATGACTTGGCCGTGGGTGTTTGTGTGAAGCTGAATTGATTTGCTGGCGAACGAAGATTCACCCCGCCAAGTTTCGACCGGGTCGTCGAAACAGCGCAAAAAGTATTAACTAGCGTGCCTATGGCAACACAGCATGTGAGTAACACACGGCATGCAGACGTCCAATTAAGCTACGGGACATCACAGGCCAAAAAAAAAAAGGACCGACGCAAAAAATGGCCCCTCGCCGCCGAAGGCTTGCGGCTCTGTGTGTGCAGAGGGCGAAGAGTTCTGGGGGTGGTTCGGCAGCGTTGCACGGCATTTCCTGGTTGTCTCAGAGATCAGGGCGAAAGGGGATCATTGGCCCCCCTCTCCTCCATGGGTTTGGGGATTTTCACGGGAGGATCCTGCAGATTTCGAGATTTCGCAAAGTAGGCTAGATGTGCGCAGACCTGATTGTTCATCGGTGGGATTTTCATCTAAACTTGTAATGATCGAGCTTGCAAGGCCTAATGTATGTACCCCGGATTAATATTATTCCTTGGCTCCATCTGCTTAGCTAATAAGGGTTGTCTTAGGTATTGGATTGAACCCCCCCCGACGTCATTCTCAACGCATCATGTTGAACGAGTTAAGACAAGCAACAATAGATTGATTGGCCCCTGTTATATAAAGCAAGACAACTTTCCAAGTCGCTCTCGTCTTTCGTGATGGCCTCAGCTTTCAGTAAATCCTTCTTTTCTATTGCTTCTCGAAAATACATCACACGCACTACTGCATTCAAATCAGCTTGTCCAATTAGACTAGTATCAAAGCCATTAATCCACAAAATGCCTCTTGTGAGTGTTGAAGATATATCTTCATTTCTTGATTAGTTTCAATTAACAGCTTGACAGGTAACTATCAATCAATCACTCCGTGAATCGTGAGTCTCCAGCCAGCGCTAGTGGCAGTGCTGGTGGATTATTTGTGGCCTAATATAATTACACACAAGCCTTTTGAGTAATTATATAAGACCGCAATCAATCCACCGCAACTATTAATGCTAGAATATATAATAAGGACAACTACTAACACCTCCCAGTCTCAAGAAGCACGAAGTCATTCCCGATGGTTTGTAAACCCACCACTCCCCCAGTATATACAGAATGCCTGTGCGGCCCACTAATAACCCCCCCCCCCTAGTCGTCAATGACTTCACCCCCAGCACCATGATTAGCATCGCCTACCCCACCAACAAAGAAGTCTCCCTCGGCAACACCCTCAAGCCCAGCGACACACAAGACCGCCCCGCTCTCCAAATCACCCCCGAGGATTCCGACTCCAGCAAAAGCTATACCGTGGTCCTCACGGACCCTGACGCGCCCTCCCGTGACGACCCAAAATGGTCCGAGTTCTGCCACTGGATCGTCACAGACATCAAGCTAGCGTCCCTGGACGCAATTACAGCCTCCGCAAACGCCGACACTATGGGTATTGACCTGTCGAAAGCGACACAGCTGGTCGAGTATATGGGCCCGGCGCCGCCGGAGGGTACAGGAAAGCATAGATATGTGTTTTTGTTGTTTAAGAACTCGGGAAAGAGGTTAGAGGCGCCGTCGGATAGGAAGAGGTGGGGGCATTCAGAGGGGCCGGATAGGAAGGGGGTGAAGCTGTGGGCAGATAAGTATGGGTTGGAGCTTGTTGGTGAGTATTTATTCTCTCATGGCATTGTAATTGAGCTTGGGGAAATTGTGTGTGGGATGTGTGTTAACATAAACGTAGGGGCCAACTTCTTCTTTGCACAGAACGACAAGCAGTGAACGGGCCGTAATATGTTTCCTTTTCAGTGTTTTATATAGTACCAGTACGTCATCATTGCCAATATCAAATGAATACCGAGCGGTTTAAAGTTTCATTTCCCAGTACAAAAAGTGATAGAACCATAAATTAATCCTCCACATTAATCATTTCCCATTACCACCCCCAACACCACCGGCCACAATGCACCATCTACATATGCATCCTCATATGGCTCGCCTCACCCCCAAAACTCCCCATCTTCACCCCTACCGGGACCGTCTTCTTCTTCTTCTCTCCCTTCCCCTTCCCCTTCCTCTCCTGCTTCTCCAGCTCCCCCGCAGAATTGGTCTTGCTGCCGACCAGCGGTGAGGTGGTGGTGGTCGAGTCGAGAGATGCGCGCGGAGATGTGCTAGACATTGCGAGGCGCTGGGTCTTTATGTAGTATAGTGGGGAGTTTTGAGGCCGGATGCTTGGGCTGAGGAGAGCGGCGGTATGGTATTTGGGCTTGAGCTTGAGCTTGAGCTTGAGCGTGAGATTGAGGTTTGAGGAGAATGTCTCGAGAGGAGAGGAGGAAACGTTTGTATTGTATTGTATTAGATTAGATCGACTGTCTTGTAGAGCTGTAGCTTGTAGCTTCGATTCTGGAGCTCTTGGTGCTCCTTGGGCTGCCCTTATATACCGGCCCCTCCAAGCTCAAGCTCTACATCTCCCCACGAGGCAGACAGAGCGTACAGTAACTTACCCCATCCCCATCCCCGTCCCAGTCCCAGTCCCGGTCTCAACAACATCATCATCTCCATCGACATTCGAGTCATCGTTCAGTACAGCCATGTACTTACATAGCTAGCCTGACGTACGTAACAGGCCCACGCAAGCCAGAACACCCAAGTCCGTGGTCTTGAAGGTGGAAAGTAATGTGTATCACTAGATAAAAGGCTAGGTTTAATAATCAGGCCTACCTATAGGAATGCACGTTATACTGTTCCACCAGAATTCTGAGTATTCTCCCGATATATTGGCAGCCCTACCGGCCGCGTATTCGCTACATGCATGCTACATCATGTAGATGCTTATCTTCCCTCTAGAGCAGAGCAGAGCAGAGCACACATAGCCGAAGAGATTTTGACTTGACGAGTAAAGTAAGCTTAACCATACCCCCTCCCTTTCTGTAGAATGAGTCAAGATGATTCGAGAAAGGAAGGAGCCGGTAAAATTAAAAGAGGAAGCTATCTACCTACCTAAACCTAACCCTGTATATTAGCATGTTGGTTGCGGCTCTGCTGTACGCGAAAGCTTAAGTGTGTGTCACATCTGGGCACTCGTGTCTGCTGCAATTGAGTTATTATTAATTTTATGTCTACCCCCAATGCCTATCCAGGCCACGGGAAGCGCGTGTATGTTATTTAGAAGACATCGAAGATGAAGATGAGCCCAGTGAAAAGAAGAGCTAGAAGGTACATGTATGACCTGAGAAAACAGAAGTAAAGATTACAAACAACAGAAAAAACAAAAAAAAGTCCCACAGAGCACCCAAACCCGAAGCAAGAAGAGAAAAAGAAAAGAGAATCCATTTCTCTCCAGAAAAAAACAAAAAAAATAAACCCCCCATTCCCCCTCCTCCCCATCCACGACTTCTACACCCCCATCCCACACCTCCCACAAAAGCACTGGACCCCCCTCTCCTCGCAGCACCCCGAGCACACCGTCTCCGTGCAGGCATCGCACTTCCTCGTGCACACGTAGCACGTACCTTTCTTGCACGCGCCGCACATCGTGATAGTCCCGAATCCGACGCTCTGCGCGCGCGAGCACACATGGCACCGCATCATCGGCAGTGCCGCCGACGCGACCTGCACCTGCTCCTTCAGGTTGTTGTTGTCTGGGTGAGGGGCAGAGGTGGGCCGCTTGCGTAGCTTTGCGGGGTGGTGAGCTGTGTCGTCGAGGCGGCGCTTACGGGGCGGCGGCGGCGAAGGTGGAGGGGCTACGAGCTTGGGGCTTTGAGCCATGATGAGGTTGTATCGAGGTGGGTGTTATTGTGCTTGATCGATGAGGATCGAGCTGCTCTGCTGTAGAGCTATGAGGTAAGTGGTGTATGAGTGTATGTGTGTGTGATTTCTAGGTAGCAGGATGTATATTTGTTTCCCGAGCCAAGTAGATATTGGATGTAGGGTGTAGACAAGTACAAGAAAGTACAAGCAGCACCTTTCTCGTCGGTCTTCGTCTTCGTGAGTTAGAGCAGAGAAGCAAGGCGAAGGAGGGACGCAAGACCTAAGCTAGATAGATCCTACCCTCTCTCGCTTTCTGAAAAAAAAAGTCACCAACTTTTTGATTACACGACGGCAACATCCGATGCCCTGACCCTACTCCCTAACCCCTCTAACTAAGGTTTTAACCCGTACCTCATGGCCGGTTTACCCAAGACGGGCTTAGTAGGGGACGCTCTCCTACGATTGATCGATTGGGCTGTGTGGGCTGCCTGCTGGGAGAGGGAGGAGGTGGTGGTGGGATGGCTAGCTATGTACATAAACAACTCGTATATGCGGGTGTGCATGATGATGAATGATGATAGTGGTCGTGGTGGTGGTGGTGTCTTAAGCTTGAGTGAAGTGTTCGGCATAAATATCATGTATTACTCTACAGGCTAACATCTAACATATACCTACTACATATAACTCTAGATCTACACGCCCCCCATTTCTGTCCATCTACATGTTGTTTCCAATCATGCAGAGCAAGTGTAGATATGTACATACGTGGTTTCTGGCGTGTCAATTGTGGGGGAGGGGAAGTGAGGGGAGGGGGCATGGTGTCGTATGAATTAGTGGTTGTGGATTGTGGGTTGTGGTTGTGGTTGTGGTTGTGGTTGTGGTCACCAAGTGATGTATCGTATCAATTGGCCATGGCCCGCGGTTGAGTTGGCTTGGGAAGGGCGCACGATCTGGTAGTCATGGGGTATCACTCGACTCAGTTTTAGTCCACATATGAGCTTTGGGGGTCTCAAATAGGGGGCAATGATTTGCTCCCCCTCTCCCAAAATACCAAATCTCTCTCTTCCCTCCCCTCCCAGCCAACAGAAATGGACCCATTACAATCATTCTCAACTTCAGTGGTTCTGCATATGCATCGTCACGGACGCTCACTCGGCTGTGCGGCTCTGTACAATCCCTGTCAATGTGCCCCCCAATGGAGATCATTGGGACTTGGCACACGAATCTCACAAAAGAGACCAGCTTGCTCTACCTCACTTACTTACCTCTTGGTCCTACCTTCAATATATATATATCAATAATGTCGATACCACCACCACCACAACAACAACAACAGCTACAACAGACTGCCCCAAAGTCTCCAAATAAGAAAAAGAAAAAGCCCACGCGCTCAGTCTCCTTCTCACTCCCGGCACTTCCTTTCCCGCTCGCGTCGTTCCTACATCCACTGCGTTCGGCGTCGTCTCAATGGCTCGTACTGCCAGTACTACTCATGGTGGTGCTGCTGGTGCGATGGGCGGTGGGCTTGGGTCCTTATTCTGGTATGTCATGTCGTTCATGGGTTTGTCTTGTCTGGAGTGTTAGTACAGGTGGGTAGGAACTGGTTTGCTGATAGCTCTGGATGATGGTGGTGATGGATTAGGGATGGCCACACCGCCAATGCATGGTGATTTCGAGGCCCAGAGGCACTGGATGGAGATTACAAAGCACCTTCCGGTGCGGGAGTGGTATTGGCATGAGCTCGAGTGGTGGGGGCTGGACTACCCACCATTGACGGCCTACCACTCGTGGGTTCTGGGTGTAATGTTCGTGCGGACCCTTCATTCTCAGAGTGAATAGTATTTGTATGTTTATTGTAGCTTGTAGCTAATGGACTGCAGCGGTGACCGTATCAACCCCGACTGGTTCGCACTGCACACCTCGCGTGGTAGCGACGACCCCTCGCTCAAGACATACATGCGTGCGACAGTCCTCGTCTCCGACTTCCTCTTGTACGTACCCGCCGTCGTGATCTTCGTACGTCTCCACGGAACCCAGTCTTCGATGAGCAAATACGACAAGGCCTGTGCGCTCGCCGCAATCCTCCTCCAGCCTGCACTCATGATCATCGACAATGGTCACTTCCAGTACAACAGCGTCATGCTCGGCCTGGCCGTCTCGGCCCTCGACTGCTTCCTCACGGACCACATCTACTGGGGCTCATTCTTCTTCGTGCTCGCGCTGTCGTTCAAGCAGATGGCACTGTACTACGCCCCCGTGGTGTTTGCATACCTGCTCGGCCTGTGTGTGTTCCCAAGGATTAATATCCTGCGTTTGGTGCTACTAGGAGCGACGGTGGTCGTCTCGTTTGCGCTGGTGTTTGCACCGCTGGTGGTGTTTGGTGGGACGGAACAGGTGGGCCAGTGTCTGTATAGGGTGTTCCCGTTCGCGCGAGGCCTCTGGGAGGATAAAGTCGCCAACTTCTGGTGTGCGGCAAACGTTGCCATCAAGTTCCGTGAACGGTTTGACTCGAGCCTGCTCCAGAAAGTATCGTAAGTATCCCACCACTGCCTGGACCCCATGTGGCAGTTCAATTTTCTAACATAAGCTCTACCAGGCTCCTCGCAACACTCCTCGCAATCCTCCCGCCATGCATCATCGTCTTCCTCAACCCCTCAAAGCGCCTCCTCCCGCTTGCGCTCTCCGCCTGCGCATGGGGCTTCTATATGTTCTCCTTCCAAGTGCACGAGAAGAGTGTCCTACTGCCACTCATGCCACTGACGCTGCATCTCGCCGGCACGCTCGATAAGGACGTCCTAACATGGATCAGCTGGGTGAACAACATTGCCATGTTCAGCATGTGGCCGCTTCTACAACGCGACGGGCTCACACTGCAGTACGGCGTGCTGACGCTGCTGTATGCGTGGCTGATGGGCTCGTTTAGGCATCTGCCGAGGGGCTGGGTGGGGAGGGTTGTGCATGTGGGGAGCTATGCAGCGGTGGTGGGGCTGCATGTGGCGGAGGCCGTGGTGGGGAAGGTGCAGCGGTTGCCGGACTTGTGGGTTGTGGCGGGAGTCGAGGTGTGTTTTGGGGCGTTTGGGATTGCGTGGTTGTGGGTGCTGACGAGGTTGTGGGGGGAGAGCAAGAGGTGTAAGGTGAAGAGTGAGTAGGAGATGCAATTTTTTTATTTTTTATTCTTACTTTTTGTAGTAGTATAGTTGTTTAGAGAGCTTGATTGCTTGCAGCTTATTTAAAATGAATACCCATTGATCATTGACCCGCACCCACACCCAACCAACCCGGCTTGCTACTCAATCGAGAATGAGAAGAGACCTTTCGTCCATTGCTCTAATCTACCGATACCGTCCGTCCATCCATCTATACATGTAGCTATCATACATTTTTACACACCTCATTCCCCATCCCCCCTCTAGATCTTGAATCCAAAGCCCGCCATACAGGCCTTATACGCCGCGATCTTATCGAGACACTGCGCCTCGCCCTTGTCACTGAAGAGCATGCACTCGTCGCGCGACGCCTTCTCGTCCTTGCACACGCAGCAGGGCTTTGGCCCGTTGGCGGTCGGTTTGAGGACTACGTTTTCTGTTGGTTTTTTATTTGCGGGGAGGGAGGCGGGGCGTTTATGTTAGCTCGGGCATGAGCGGGGGGATTGGGTGGCAGGGTGGGTGGGTGGTACCTGGAGCGTCGCTGGTTTGAGCTGTGAGAGCAGGTTAGCTTAGCTAGAGGTCGGAGAAGAGGGAATGGAGGGGACGCACCAGTGGGAGGGACGGTGCGGGTGGACGACGACATTGGCGGCGGCGGCGGCGGCGGTGGTGGTGTATATTTCTTGTAATGATTATATAGAAGTGAAGTGTGCTGTCTGTACAGTGTTCGAATGGGCGGGGGACGGACGGACGGGGAGGCGGTGGAAATCGAATGTCTGCTCACAATTTGTCAGCGGAACATCCCGGCGTTCCGGGTAACCATGACCTCATACCCCCGCGGCCCTACTAATTAACAGCTATTTGTACTAGCAGCAGTGCCCTCGATTCCGAGTCTGGGTAGCTTATCGGCTCTATATTTCCTCACAACCCCAATCTCACCTACTACTAGTATAAAACATATACATATATTATCTACATAACTATGGGCGCCGTGGTATCAACCAGTGACATAACCCCCAGCGAGCAGGCGCCGTACACGGGTCTTCCCCCGGTCGAGCCCGTCAACTACGAGACCTCGCCCGAGAAGCGGGACCGCACGCTGAAGCACCTGCTGCGCGCGAACCACCAGAATTACTCGGTGCTGTACTCGAGGCTGAGGTTCCATAACCATCTGCCGCATGTAAGTTTGCCGTGCCTGTGAGTGGAGAGAGAGAGAGAGAGAGAGCTGATTGGGTGTGTGGTAGGCACTGGGGACGGCATATCTACTCGGTGCGGATGCGGTGACGCTGAACGGAATGTATGATGGGGAGATACGCCACCTGGAGCCGTGGGTGGACGCGCCCGGCGAGATCAGCAGGCATGATTGGAGGGACTTTTTGTCGATGCGCGAGTGAGTGCTCTCTCTTTCTCTCTCTCTATGTATGTGTGTGCTCGGGTTGGTTCTGGCAGCGCTGATATATAATGGGGGATAGGTATCAGAGGGCGTTTTTGGACTTTTTTGAGGACGAGCTGGTCAGGTTTGGGTATGACTGGAAGGTGGTTGTGACGGAGTATATGCTGAAGGGGCCGGAGCCGTTGCTTTTTGGCGGAATTGGCGGACGTGAGTAGCTCTTTCTGGTTTTTATTATTTTTTTATTATTTTTATTATTTTTATTATTTTATTTTGTGTTTTTTGGGGAGGTTTATGTGTGTTAACGTGTGGATTGGTCGGTGTGTTGTGTGTTTGTTTGCAGTGGGGCATCCGTTGATACATCTCGGGGTAAGTGGCTAGCGCAATCATTGACATGCTGTGCCGAGTGATCTAACATGATCCTCTCTCTCAGTACGCCTTTGAACTCAACAACAAGGACGTCGCCATGGAAGGTCAGTCAATTTCCACATCCCTTACCTCCTGATCCCTTCTAAACAATCTCAGCCCTCACCCTCGCCGCCACAAACTACAACTTCCTACACACCTACATCGACCGCGACTTCCCCACCGTCGGCTTCGTCCCCACGCAAACCGCCACCTCGCTCGCCCACGCCGCAAAAGCAAGCACAATCTCCCCGCTCGCCGTCCTCGACGCCATCCGCACCGACACACGCTTCGACAACCTCTTCGAGCGCCCTGGCTCCGTCAACATCGAGAAACTATTTGCCGAGCGCGAGGACGCAATCCTCGAACACTACTACTCCCTCGACACCGCCACGGACCTCGCACAGACGCACCGCGCAATCACGCGCACAGCGGTGCTGCTGCTCTGCGCGACACACACGCCCGGCAGCGAGTCAAACTTCGACTTCTTCTTCGAGCACCTGCTGACGGTGTCGCACGCCGTGCGCACGCTGCTGCCCGTCGTGCCCGTCAAGTACGCGCTGCCGCTGGTGCGCGCGCACTGGCTCTTTGTGTGCATCGTCTACGTGGTGCAGCTGCGGCCCGCGGTGCACCCGGAGCTGGTGGACGACGTCGACCCCAAGGGCCGCGGCTGGGAGGACGTGGTCGCCCATGTCATAAGGAAGGAGAGTGGCAAGGATGCACACTATGTCAAGGCCACCAGGGCCATGAGGGACGCGGCGGGGCTGTGGAAGGAGGACGCCGAGTTCTATCTGAAGGCGGCGGTGAAGCTGGCGTGGGAGTTTGTGGAGTGGGGTGGGTTTGATGGGGAGCATAATTAGGTAGTGTGGGTGTGCTCTTTTTTCCTTCTGTTTTCTTTTGCTTCTTCTTCTGCTTCGCCTTCTTGCCTTCCTCTTCTTGTGGGTGTTGTGGATTGGGTCTGTGGCTGTGGTCTGGTTGCATAGGCTTGGGTCACATGATATCACTCGGCCGACGAACGGGAGATTTGTAGCTTCCATTTATGTAGTAAACGTACTCTCGTCCATGAACAAAAGCTTTTGAGCAGTGTCCCATCTTTATTACAGAGTAAATTTGCAGGCTACGCCAGTGTCTCGGGCCCCCAGGCTCTCAGCGCAGAAAGTTAACTTCTCGGGATGCCCCCTACAATCATTTGCTAAGTCGGTGCACAAGTCTCAGGGTACGGTGCCAGATATTAGGGTATCTTTCATATGGCAGTGCTATGGTACTGCCGTATTTTGCTGGAATGTCGCATTTCTTACTTACTTCTCTTTCTCTCTCCACTCAGGGCAGGTGGTGCCCCTGTAATTGGCCCCGGTGTTGGGGTTGGGGTCGGCTTTCTTCATTGCGTTTGAGCTAGGGTCTACTATACTTACCATCTACTATTGGGGGGGGGGGGATCAAACCTGTGGCTCTGGGTTTTTCTTAACACAGGCTTACTACATATTATCCTTACTCTTTCTTGTGCGCCTTACATAGCGGGGTCCGGGGTGTTGTCCGTGGTTCGTATCCAGGGGTACGGTGTGTGGTCGTTCTTTCTGTTCCTACTCAGGGCAGGTGGTGCCCACTGTAATTGGCCCCGGTGCTGGGTGGGGCTGGCTTCCCCGCCGCGTTTAGGGTAGGGTCTACTCTACTTACCATTCACTATTGGGGTCAAACCTGTGGCTTTGGGTTTCCTTAACCTTAACATAGCCTTACTACATAGGTCTCATCTTTACTTATCCTTATTCTCCTTTACCCTTTCTTGTCGCGCCTGCATGGGGTGTTTTCTGTGGTTCATATAAAGGGGGGTGTGGCGGGTGGTCGTGCATGGTGCGATACTAACCTTTTTTTACTGGGGAGGAAGATGTCCTTGCGGGGGTGGAGGGGTGGGGTATATAAGGCTGGGCTGGGTTAAGACACTAGAGAGGTTGTTGGTAGGGCTTGATGATCAGATGGAGGAGGGAGGAGGGTATCAGGGTGAGCGGGGCTATGAGCTCGATCAATGCGTGCTCTGAGGGGGGGTATAGTGATGTAATGCGGGTTGAAGCTGGTGTGCTGGGTGGGATGGGGATTGGGATGGGGATGGGGATGAATGATGGATGATGAGGGATGGTGGTGAGGGATGGGGATGGGGGTGAGGGATGGGGATGGGGATGACGGATGGCGGTTGAAGGATGAGCGATGAGGAATGGGGGAAGGGTGGAAGTGTACTAGTTTTGGAGGAGGGTTGGTGGATCGGGGTGGGGCGGGAAGTGTTGGTGCGGGTAGCAGCGGGCTACATGTAGTTACAAATTAAAGTAGGCGGCTCTACATGCACCTGCACCTATCTCTGTGGATCCACCCCCCTTCTTCATGCCCCCTCTACTTAGATAGAAACATTGTCTGTTTAAACCATGGCTATAAACTAGCCTCTCTCTCTGTTTTAACTCCAGTGATCTAGAAAGCTGCCATAAATGACTATTTACCTTGCAATAAGTCAAGCCCTCATGTCTGGATTCGATATGCCGCACCACCTCCCCCACCTAGTCTCGGTTGAACACCGCAACTACATGTAATCACCAGTCACAGGAAATCACTCGCAGAACACTGTGCTTGAAGTACATAGATTAATAATCAAGTGAATGTCTGCTCGCCTCTAAATGTGTACCCACATACATGTAACTCCATACAATACAATACAATACAGCCGATATCGAAAACAGAAACAAAAGAAAGGCAACACTATATATAAACCCATGGTATCCAGAAAAACAAGAGAAAAGGTCTAAAAACAGATATATCTCCCCTTCTTTACATACGCTTCCCAATGACAGAGCTCCAGCCCTTTGCTCTCTCGAACCCGTTGCTGTTGCTCTGGAAGTCAAGCATGGCCTGGTAGACCTGCTCGTTGGTGTTGAGGACGAAGGGCCCGTACTGCACCACCGGCTGGTCGAGGGGCTGTCCCGCAACAATTACTACACCGCAACACCGTCAGCGATCCACATTCCCAGATGGGGGGGTAAACAAAAGGGACATACCAAATCTTGCATCCTCCTTCTCGGCCTCATCAACCTCAACCTCCACCCCGTCCCCCTCCTGCGCAAACACAACGTTATGGAACGCCTCGATCCTCCTCCCCGCGAACGCCGCGCTCCCCCCCAGCGTATACACAAATGCATTCCACCCGCTCGGCAGCGGCTGCGACAGCCTCGCCCCCGGCCTCATCGTCACGTCCAGGATCCACACCGGCGTGTACGCCAGATCGCGCACGCTGTCCACCCCGTGCGAGTTCCCGGAGATGACCTTGATCTCGACCCTGCCCCCGTCCGCCCTTGCCACGGGGATCTCGGCCGCGCGCAGGTCGCGGTACCGCGGCTCGCAGAACTTGAGGTGCTTTGGGAGGTCCACCCACAGCTGCAGGCCGACGTTGGGCTTGCCGTCGCCGCTCTTGCCGGGCATCTCGGCGTGGATGATGCCGCGCCCGGCGGTCATGAACTGGAGATCGCCGGCGTGGATCGTGCCGGCGTTGCCGGCGAAGTCCTCGTGGTCGACGGAGCCCTCGAGGAGGTAGGTGATTGTTTCCTGCCCACTGTTTCGACCCGTGTGTTAGAGACAAGATACAAAAGAAGAGGGGGGGAGAGGCGCGGGAGTAACAAACCGATGGGGATGGTCCGGGAACCCAGCGCCTTCGCCGATCGTAAAGTGGTCAAGCATAAGGAAGGGGCTAAAGTGCTTGAGTTGGTTTGTGCCCACGGAGCGGCGAACCCTTGCGCCGGCGCCTTCGGCCTTCTCGATCGCCTTGAAGGCCTTCACAATTGTACGGGCGACAGACATGGTTTCTGGGAGGTCAATGTCCTTCCTACTGTGCTGGAACGGTGTTTGCGAAGCTGTTGTCAGGGTCTTTAGAGAGGCGGTCAGGGCTATCCAGATGGTGATTGCTGCGTTGCGAAAAGCGACAATGATCGATGTGCCAGTAAGCATAATACTTCTAGAAAAAAAAAAAAAAAAAAGCAGCCCGAGGACGAGCTGGGCTACTTATACACCTTCTACGGGGGGGTGGGAAGAAAGCCATGGAAAATAAAAGACTAAAAAAAAAAAGCTTTCTTGCTCGCCGCAGGTTTGTCTACCATCTGTAATCTGTAGTTGATGGCTGACCCGAACATTAGACGGTGTTGCCCAAGCGCTTGTCATGCGTTAAGTAATGCTGTGTAAGCGTTACTAGCGAGGCGGGGGTCACGTGCACGGGTCTGGGCGGGCCCGTGCGTCATCTGTCAGACTTACCCGATTGTTTGGAAGCAGCGAGCAGCCAAAGCTTCTTCTTCTCTGTCTGCTGCACGGCGGACGGAGTACATACAACCTTGGGGACTCGGATTTGAAATGGTGCCGAGCTGCTGCTTAGCTAGATTAGCGCTCACTTACCAAATAGATGCACTTCAACAATTTATCAGAGTCTACCGAATCATTAGCGGAGTCCAGATCAGATCAGGGCGCAAACCCAGAAGAAAACCATTGTTTCATAGTAGGTGATAACTACTCTTATAGATAGGCTAGGAAATCTCGGTCTTGGTGGGAGCTAGAGCTTGCTACACCACAAACAATTGAAAACCAACACAAGATATGTTTACAGAGGGTACTTCGAAGATATCATAAATGCCAAGGCCTATCGATTGGTGGCGGTGCCTGGAGAGTGTTGCAATGAATATTTCCATCTGCTATAGAGCAGTTATCGGGAATCGACAACTGCGCATTTGAGTTTTTTTTTTTTTTTTTTGGCTCCCCGGATTGGCTTTTCACTATTTAACTGCATTTCACCTACATGGAAAAAATACATGGCTGAGCCATGCCATGGACGGGCATTTCAATATACGGTTCTACCTGTGTTTCTTTTGTACGTATACTCTGGTTTAGACAGGGGGGGCCTGTTCGCCGCCAGATCCAGCACCTATAAATTGTAGTTTTAAGATACATATATAGCCCAAGTCAGGTTTTTGAAACCCATATCTTCCTGCCGGAAAAATACATTCCACTCGGAAGACCCCAGTCAGTGAGTGCTGTCTGGGTCACATTCATGGATGCCACGATATATCTCCATGATGTATCCAGCTTCCTCGAAGCCGCGCCCCTCAGAAAATGGCAGGTGCTGAAAGATATCAGCCCAACCCCATAAAATAAATCGATCATGCGGGTCAATATAGAACGGAGTGAGGTAGGGTTGACAGGGGGGCCCGAAGTTAAATGCTGGGATAGCCCTCGCCTGTAGGGCACCTTCTTCCCAGACGAAAATCCACCCACTAGGCGGCTCGTTGTCGAGATCGCCACAGACTATACCCCAATTCACCTGGCCGGATGTTCCCATGTAGTACACCCCGGAACTCATCAAGACCCCCCCCTTGAGTTTGAGAACTGCACTTTCGATGGATACCTCGTGGGACCCGTAGGCAATTTCTAGTTTTGGTTGTGCGAGATCCAACTGCCAGTGCGATATGTGCATAGCAGTAGGGGTGTGTGAGATATAGCCCTTTGCTACCCAGCGCCCGTTCCCCACGGGCTGGAACTGGCGCGCCTCATCTCGGCCAGGTACTCGCTGCCTTACTTTCCCCAGAGACTCCCCGGAATCGGTACTCCACGCGGTGAGCTCAAAGTCCAGCTTCCCAGCTATCCGCCGCTTCACATGCACCACCCTGCTGCTGGCCGCATGGACAATCACCTGATTGCCATTGTACTGGCTGTCACACGTTATATCGATGCATTTCGTCTTACTCGTTGCTGCGTTGTGGACAATCAACTGATACTCCAGGTTCTGCCTGTGGAGCAGGATACCAATGATACTACCGTCGGCATGTAGTGCCGCCACGACGGCCCCCGGTATCCTGAACGAATGTGTAGCCCGCGTCGCCAGATCCCACACCTGGCAGACCCCCATCGTGCTGGAGACGGCGACAACCAGAGAATCAGAGAGTGCAACCTCGCTGATGCGGCAGCGGTCGTCCATGAATGTCTCTGGAAGCACCATGGGCCATTTTCCTGGATCGAGTAGGTCGCGGACCACAATGCTGTTCCTGTCATGCCCTTCCACCCACGCCATGCGCATGTTCACAAAGTCGGCGTCGACATAATATGCTTTCTCATGCAAGTTTTGGCGATCTACTGGGATGTATGTGGTGAATCTGTACCGGGAGGAGGGTTTGCGGCGCGTAAGCGACACCCGCCGCGAGGATAGATTCTCAAAGAGCGTTACAGTATCCGTGGATGACTCGATACATGGGTTGTTGGGGAAGAAGTGGTGTGTCAGGGAGCGGCAGACGTCTGGGGATCGCAGGATGTTGTTCCAGCGGCGGGAAACGAGGCGGAGAAGAATCAGCTTTCTAAGTGGGAGGTAGCGTAGAATCTGAAGGGAGATTTCTAGGGGGAGGAGGGGGATGAAGTCAAAATAGAAGGAGTTCTCCTGAAGGATATGGTGAAGTTGACCCAGATCAGAGGGGTGAAACTCCAGTGAGAGGGCTGAGAGGAAGGCCCGGCGAGAGGACTTGGGGGCATTGCGGAAGAGAGTAATTATAGAGGGGTCTGATAGTGATGTCGACATGATGTGTGGGTGTATGTATCAAGTGTATGATGGGGCATGGGATAGCTATAGTTCGGGGTGCGGATGTGGTGTAGATATTATAGAGTACTGCGGGGGTAGATTAATGATACAGACGCAATTTGTGTAACAGCTTAAGAGCCGCATTGGGAGCTCTACCACAAAGCTATCCTTAACAATTGGCCGAAGGTGTAGATCAGGTCTGTTAATAGCAATTTGATCGCATATGCACTGTGGGCATGCACGAGAACTCCGTATTGCCCATTTAGGAATTCTGCAGAGCTAACTCGCGGTTCTAAAAAACAAAAAAAAATAGGAAGGTCGGAGAAAGATGCTTTGTGAGTTGCCTGATACACCTCAGACCCAAGCTACGAACTAAGGAGTTGAACTCGTGTAGTTGGGCGTGAAGTGGAACAAGTAACCACTAGGCCACCGACCTTATGGCTCCTTTTATTCTTTCCACACTTTTATTCTGGCGTAGTGACGCGGTCGTTGGCTACGGTTGATGTAGAAGTACTTTAATCACATGATCCGGTGGATTAGTCAGGACTGTCTAGTGCGAGTGATTTTTTATGATTGCGCATTAGGCAGTAGCCTTTCAAGTCACATCTTTTAGTACTACAGAAGTTATACAACGTAGCCGCTCGCATTCAAATTCACTCCATTAACAACCCTATATCACTAACACCGTGTAGGGGACAGTGAAGACAGAGCTCGAGAGATGGGGCGGTATGATAAATATTACAGTATCTTATTCCCAGAGCACAAAGGTAAAAAAAAAAAAAAAAAACCGGCCGCCACCCATGATATATAAGCAGTAGAGTACAAATACCAGCCCACCCTACATGTCATCCACGCATTCACATGGATAAAAAGAAAAAGATAAAAAAAACCATTATAAAACTTTACCGCACGCACGCAAAAAAAAAAAAAAAAAAAAAAAAAAGAGCGTATTTCGCACACCTAGTGTCCCCTACCTTATTTTCCAGCAATGATACTGTTGTTCCCGGCTTCAGCCCTTGAAATAAGTTTCTTGACGCTTGACCACTCCTCGTTTCGTGGTGGATCAATTGCAACCTCGAAAACTGTTACCGTCCCATCCAATCCACCAACTGCGACCCTCTTTCCATCATGCTCCTCCCACGCGAGCTTGTTCAATCCCTTTGTTAGATGCGTTGCACCAACTCTTGAACTTGGTTGGGCCTTGGCCACCGGGACCTCCGTGTCCACTATGATATCCCAGATTTCCAACTGTCCAGCACCATCGACAAGCCCGAACATGCCTGGCTTAACAGGACTCCATGCGGCATCGTACACCACGTCTTCCCGGCTAAACTCCAAAATTGGTGTGGCGATTTGTGGTGAGCCTGATGCACTAGAAGTGGTAGCAGCGGGTGGGCGCGCTTTCCAAAGCTTTACGCTCCAGTCAACCGAGCTACTTAAAACCAAATCACCAAGGTCTACAGGGCCGCGGACAGGGTGGAAATCAACAGACATGACAGGCCCTGCGTGCCCTTTGTATGAGATTCTTGGCTCAACACCGGCCTTGGCACCTGCTCGGTCGTAACGGTGGCAGGGGTAAATTGTCCCTTCCTCGGTGCCAACAAGGAAGTAGGTGGGGTCTGAGTGGGGGAATGCCATGCATGTCGGACTGAGGTCATCAGTTTTAGAAGGGGGGGGGGTGATTAATTCCAGAAGTTCCTGTGGCTGTGCTAACATGTCGACTGTCCAACCACAGACAACGCCATCTGTTGAACAACTAAGGATATTATTTGCGTTTTGAGTTCCTATAACTGAAACCGAGTAGACAGGGTGAGTGTGACCCGAACCTGTTAGGGGGGTTTTTAAAACAGGTTGCGATTTAGCTCGGGTATCCCAAAGGAGAACTTGTCCACTATACGCCCCTCCTACTATGAGATTGGGATGAAACGGCGAGAATCGCGCAGTAAGAACATCACTCTAAATAATTCGTGAGAAAAGAATTTCTGAAGATAAAATGGGTACAAACCTGTGCATGGAAGACATATTCCGGTCTGTCGTGCATGTGCATGTTCCAAACCAGAACCAGGCCATCAGGGTCATGTGGTGCGGACGGATTCTTTGTGTACGATGCCAACAGTAACTCCGGAAACTGCCCATATGTAAGCCACTATTCCTTTCCAGTACCTCTCTCAACCATACCTTCGGTGAATAATTGATGTCACTAATCATCCTTTTTTTTGACCATCGCTCGTCGTAGAACTGCGCGATCTCTTTAATCTTTCTTCCACTCTGTTCCTCGTCCTCGGCATTCATACCCAAACCATAGTCTGCCAATACGTCATATTCCATATCCAATGCTCTTTCCACGACTTTCGACGATCTTTCTATGAAGTCCACAAACTCCTCTGAAGCTGTAATTGCTGCCCGTTCCTCATCCGTCAACTCCCTTGCAAAAAAGCCTCCATTCGCATCTAATCCAGAGCTCCCATTTTGCTGTTGCTCGTCGGCATGGAGATCCCTTAACTCCTCTTCTATCTCTTTGCGTATCTGTTCCCGCAGCTCCTCATCTGTCCTCCGTGACCTGTTCTCGGAGCCATCGTGTCCTTCCTCGTCGTCGGGCCCAGTCCAAGCTTCTGAAGTTTGGACCTCTTTGCTGTAGGTCACAACCTCGCGTACAGGGGAGGGTGGCGCGTCGTAGGTGATTGTGAGAGGTGCTATAGACATATGTTGTAAATTCAAGTGATTTGGTGTGGGTGTAGAGTCGGGAGTCATTGCAACACCTCTGTAAATGAAATAGGACTTAGCATGGTCTTCAACAAGGGTTTCCCCAGGAGTTCTTTTCTTACGGTGACATTATTGTGGGAGAAGCCGAATCCGAAAAATTACTATCTGCACCGGACATGACTGAATTTGACCTACTACTACTCTTCATTGCGCCAGGCCCCGTCGATGACGGGCGGTCGCCTATGAGAACATTTACAAGGTCCTCTAGGCTTCGTCTATCGGCATAGGATCGGGGAAGGGGTGCTGTAACCTATGTCGGCCCTCCAGGTAGGTGAATTAGCCGTGCCGAACATGTATCTTTCTGCGGAATGTAAGTTTGTACCTCATTAAGCTCAGTACTCCGTCTCTGGAGTGAGAGAGATTGTTGCCGTTCCTGATTTCGGCGCTTGATCTCTGCAAGCCTCGCCTTCTTTGCGGCTATCTCTGCTCTTCGCTGCTCTGTTGTGTTTGCACTCATGGTGGGCTCGTGATGGGGGGGTTTGTTTCTAGGGAAGAGATAGCAGCTATGAAACGATGAAGCGAAGGGTGGATGCTGGTCTGTGAGGTGGGGCGGGGTGGGGTAGGGAGCTGTATATACTGTATTGACAGAAATCCTTTGACTAGGCGCCTTCAGAGAGACCAGGGGAAGTTCGAAAAAATACCTATGCTCCTAGGAATAGTAATAGGGACCAAAGAAGAAGAAGAAAGGAAGGTTCCTGGTCTGCTTGCTAAGGAACGTCCATGCAGGAGGAGATGCGACCACAATGAGATACAGAAAACATTGAAAGAAACGCGTTGCAAAATTTATAATATAGTTGTGATCACATTAGAATACTTCTCTAAAGCTTATCACATGCTGTTATAATATTTTTGTGTCCGTTGGTGATCGTTGGCTATCAATATACTCCTCAGGCGTGAAACGTTTTGTTTTGAGCGCTTTCCCGAACACCAAGGAACCCTCGGACTCTTCCACCCACCGCTCGTTCTCTCCACCCCCCGTCGTCCCTTTGAAATATCAACCAGCGCCTCTCTGCAGTCTTGCATTCTGTCAATTAACTTCCACCTTACCTCCGGCCAGCCAGCTATCAATTCACCCCCACAGCCATGGTTCTATCAACACAAACCGTGAATGTAAGCGCTCCTAAAATCTAACAAGAAAAGAAGGGAAAAATCGTCCCCGGCTTTTTTTCGTTGTCATCGCCAAAACAACCCCCTCCATCGCCAACCCCTCCATCAACCCCATTCAAAAAGAAAAAGAAAAAAAGCCAGTCGTTGTTGGATGAATTAAAGCTTGCTAATTTCAGATACCTTTTTCCTCACCATATAGGTTCTCCGGTACACTGCTCTCGGCGCGGGAGTGTTCTATGGCTTCACCCACCAGCGTAAACTAAGTGCCCAGGCCAAGGTCCGCCAGGCCCAGAACGAATATAACCACAAAGAAGCCTTGATTATGCAGGCGAAGGCGGAGTGGGCAAAGAAGAATGCGCCCAAGTCTGTCGGCCCTGACGGACGTATGCATACACCTTGTATCTTCAATGTCTTTCATTTATGGGCTAATAATAACTGGACTCCTACTCTAGTCATCACTGATCCCAACGATGCACGATTTGACTTGGAGGCCTTCCTGCTGCAGCTGGCAGCGGATGACAAGAAGGCCTCTCTTTAAATTTCTGTCTCGACTTTTTGCCTTGACCGGATAAATATTTAGTGACGGATATGGAACCTGCTAAGATGAATACGCCTGTCTTGCCCATTTATTGGGTGATCTGATTTAAGGAAATTCTTACAAGAATGAAATGGGGAAGGGCCTCCGCATATAATCACAAATAGAAATGGATCCAGGGGGTATAAATGGAAGCTACGGAAAAGAAAGTTGGGTCTTTTTTCTTTTTCTTTTTTTACTTTGCTCGGACGGTTTTAGAGCAGAAAAGTAGTCTCTTGGGTTTTTCTGTATAATACTGCCGTTTTGATTCTTTCTCTCTTATATTTCTCCCCACCTTCTTTTCCACATATCTCCCAGCTCGTGAAGTTTCTTGCCCTTGTATCTGAAAGTATCAGGGATGGGGTAAACGTTTTAGTTTAGATCCCAGGTAAATATCGCAGAGCTTGCCCACCGAACCGACGCCAGGTTTCCAAACAGACGCGGCCCTTACCATAAATCACTTCTCAGAGTCAATCCAATGTCAATGTCGGAAGTCCTGGCGGAGTAAGCATTGATCTGTGGCCTTCGGTTAAAGCCAATCTAATCTAATCATATCGAGCCAGGTCTAGTACCGATATGTATTAGCTCCCTAAAACCATGGGCCCCAACTCCTAGTGAGATCCACATAGGGTTAGGGGAATTCTTTTAACTCCTACATAAGTTTCCAGAGCCGTGGTCGAACATAAAGTATATGCAGCCTAACGGTTTCAATTATCCTTTGCTTGAGCACCAAGGGTTTTGATTTCAAAAGCAATATATGTTTTACGATGTAACGGTACCGCTGAATGGAGAAACCATCCTTGATCAAAGTTTTATACACAATAGATACATACACCATGCTTTGTAACTATTTATGTACATTCATTTGCTTTTCTGAGTCAGTCAGTAGATATGGACACCCCAACGTTTGAGTCAACCAAACAGTTCCGATGTGTGCGCAAGGGCGTCTGGGTGTCCGGGCGTCTTGGGTCTTAAGCTTGAGTTGGCAAACAGGTACGTAGTAGTGCTGTTTTAGCCATAACCCCCTACTCCGGCCAGAGGCCGGAAGATGCTCCTATATACCTAAGTATTTAGACCAAGAAAACAAACCATTCTATACTGGTTAGTATTATGCGGAGGTTCCTCGAGTGATATTCTATGATCCATGTTAGTTGGGTTGCTGTAATAATATGTAGTAGGTCGGATCCAGTCCAGCACAAGATTATAAGATAAATATTAAACCCTCTCCGCCTTTTGACTTTATCTGGTCCTGGTTATGGTAAAGTACCTTTCACAATGTGGTTAAGCTTGAGCTATCTTTAGGGGAGAGAAAAAAACATGCCTAGACTGCATGTATGATACTAGAACTACATAGACTACATTTAATATATTCTGCGATGGATATTTGTATGAGCCCACGTTTAGACACTTTTTGTATATAACATTTGCTTTCACGAGCTGCAATTCAGCCGCCTACCAGAAGTACTGACATGGAAAACCTACATTTATAAACATGATTGTAAAGTAGTTAAAAATATAAGAAGTTATGTATCCTTCGTTTCTATAAGTTTATCACTCATGAGTCGGTGAGAACCGGTGATTTAAAAGTATATACATGTACGTACACGTAGCTGAAGTCATGCTAGATCATTTATGCCATCCTGGGAGATACACCTCGTGAACGAAATTATGTTTTCACCACAGCAGCACAAGGTACACACGAGCATCGAAGGGTTATAAAGAGTAATCATCCCTAGTTTAATTGGATTTGACTATCTCACAAGCTCCGCTTTTCCTCTTTAAAATTTCCAATAAAGTCAATAACAGCCTATTTGGCAAAATGCAAATCATATCCCAACCATTTCCTCGCGATCACACCAGCAACATCCAACCCGGGACTGCCATAAGTGAGTGGCACGAAAAAGTACCATCCGCCCGCCACCGCCGCCAAGATGACCACACAGGCAATCCATGCGCCTATCAGGCTCTGTGGTCCCTTGCGAGCCTCATAAATTTTCTTCCCATCTTTCCCGATTTTCTCCGTCTCCAGTGGTTCGACACAAAACACGAATTCAACAAGCGCACCTGTGACTAGAGCAGACGCAAGGTGTGCAGGAAGGTAGTGGTGCAAGAAGAGTTGACGCCCCATCAGAAAGAAGGGGATGTAGTGTGCTGTCCAGGCGAGGAAGAAGAAACCAGTAGAATTATAAAGGCGGTTTCTGGTCTTGCGGTCAAGCGCATCAACACCACGACGCTGTGTAAGCTGATCCGCGGCAATAATACCAACGAAGACTGCAAGCACAGATGAGGAGAGCCACCAGCCGATAGGGTTACCGAGGAAGTAGATTTGTTCGCGGGTATCGTTCTTGGTCCAGAAAGAGACACCACGAAGGAGGAAGGGCCATTGAATTGGTTGTGAAGCATAAGGGTGGGAGCTGGTCAGTGCGTTATTGTGGTGGAACATGGCGCGCTGGAGCTCGAGGTACTTGCGAAGAAAAGACATAGGCTTGACTTGCTTGACCTCCCTCTTGTTGCGGGGATCTGTTTCAGCAAGAGAAGGAATTTCCTCGACGAACCAGAGGTTGGATGATTGTGCAATATTCTTGTTCCCATTGATCTCCTGTTGCTTATAGCCCCAGTCCGGGAGAGGCTTGGTGTGTGTCCACATGGCGACCTTTGACGGGTGATGAAGAAGCTTGAAGAGACCGGCCATAGTGCGGAAGTTTTGGTTCTTCTTGCCGTTCTCAATCTTGATTTCGAAAAGAGTATCATTATGGCGCTCACCCTCGGATTTTTCAACTTCAATAGTAGTGAATTCCTGATTGGTGGGGAACCAAGGTGAGGCGACGTCATGGGAAAGGAGATCTGTGGATGTAACAACATGGCGGAGTTTGACGATATCTCCGTTTTTAACGGGGATGTTGGTGCGCTGATCTTCGGGGGCTGGTACAGCGGGAAGAATGATCCAGTGGTTGTTTGTATCATTGAACGGATATCCGGTTACTTGCTGGCCTATATCATTTTGTAAGCTGACATTTGTTTACTTCGAAAATAGCTACCCAGTGTACACACCTTGAGATGAAATTCTTCCATCCTCATATCTCAAAGGGTACTTGTCAGGGTGAGAATGTAGGTAAGCCTTGGTTTCTTTGTGTCTGAGAACGATGGTATCGTAATAGTTGATATCGACACTGCTCAATGACATAAGATTGTCGCTCAAAGTCTCCTGAAATTCCGGAGTCATAAAGTCGTCGCCTGGCCCGCTACGGTACAGAATGGCAAAATGGACCTGAAACCAGAATAGGTAGAAAAAGAAAGGTACAATTATGAGTCCAAAGGCGCGAGCAGCAAAGTGCTTGGTGAACTGTTGAAGAGAGAGGCCACGTTTGTAGTCGAGGAGGTTCCAGAGGTCAATTGCGACAGCGGCGCCGATAGTAACGAAGGTGAATACTCCCACATACTTTGTGGAGATGACGCATGACATGGAAACGCCCGTGAGAAGAAGCCACTTCCACCATTTACGGCTAAAGGGAATGTGACGAAGCTTATAGAAACGGACATAGCAGAGAATTGAGAGCGACATGGCGAATATAAGGGTCGCATCGAGGAGAATGAGACGAGTCTGGCCAATGTGGGCGTTGTCTATTCACAATCATAAGCAATGGCTGTTGAATACACCTCCGAGTGCAAATCCTACCGAATAGAACCAGTCCAGTGGCAACCAAGCAAGCGGGAAGGCTGTATCCGCTCTCCCACATGGTCAGGAACACCACTGGGACTGTCAGGGAGCCCATCAATGCCGGCATAGCTCTGAAGGCCACGTAAGGAACCTTGTTGTCGATGTAAGAATCGCCAATATTATCAAACTTGAAATGTCCATCATAACCAACGAACCAACCCATAAGAGCGAAAAGAAGCTTCCCGAATGGCGGGTGGACGTCGAAGAAGTATGTTCTTTGCAGGTACTACAAGATGCTTGTGAGCTAAACCCCCAAGGATTACGAGAGTATATATGTCTTAGGGTTTCATACATAAGAAGCAAACTGCACACCAAATCAGTAATCATTGCACTCCCGCAACTGTTTCTTATTAAGAAACCCACCTTTCCAAAATGCACTTCATCGAATACCACCTGGTTCGGGTGGTTAATCTTCCAGAATCTTGTGATGAAGGCCAAAATAGTTACTAGGACTAAACTAAGCTTATGTCCAAGCTGCGATGACGGCTTTGCAGTTGTAGGCGCGGAGACAGAGGCAACATTCCGGGCTTTTGTCTTTGTTAATAATTCATCCTCAGACCCTGAGCCAATCCCGGCCTGTGATGATGGCGACTTTTTTTTAGATACGCGCAGGCGAACCCCACTGGGAGAGTCCGACATTTTTTGTTGTTAAGAACAAATGAGAACGGAGATAATTCGAGTAACGAGTGTAGGGAAATAGAAGATTGAATTATAAAAAAGCAACTAAAGCAACAGGTTATTTTGAAGAGATGGATTATGAAGAAGAAGAGGAAAACTCTTTGTTCCCCTGAGGCTGTTGAACACAATTTGAGCTGTCGTCTCACTTACTCTTTGTTGCTGAACACGCGGCGGAACGCTCCTTCCAAATTTCCACAGAGCAGGGGAGAACAAGAAAGGTGGCCATAATGGTACCCTAACCCTGACAATTCACGAACCGGGTAACCATAGAGAGTTAGAAACATGTGGGGCAGGGGCAACAGGGGGTGCTGAAACACTAGCCGGGTAATAAAACAAGACTTTCAAGCCTCACCCTGGACCACTAAAGGGGTAAACCAACTTTTAAGAGAGTCAGTTACCCTCTCTTCTCAGCCACAATCAACCTCACCTCTATCAAGTTACTGGTTATAGTTAATATTCAATATTTTCATCCTTCAATCCAGTAGTTCCAGCCGTGATTCTCACCGGAAATACACCTCTCGTCCTACAAAGCCCCATAACAGTAATGTCTGCTATCCACCCTTCCCGGAAGGCCTATGTCGAAGATGATGTACTCCTCTCACTCCACATATTCACCACCAATCCGTGCTAACCTTCAACTAGGACTCCGATATGCTTGATCTCAACAATGTTCCGATAGACCGGGATTACAATATACCCTCTACAGCGCGCGCAGGTGTTGCCCCAGAAAAGGCCTCTGCAATCATCTCACAAATGGAGCGCAAAAAGAAGGCTGCAGCCATCATCGTCCCTACTGATGACGGCCGGGTGCGAGCTCGGCTCCGGGAGCTCCAAGAACCCATAACGCTCTTTGGCGAAGGCCCGGCCGACCGTCGTGATCGACTACGAGAGCTTCTTTACCATATACAAGAAGGAACATCTAGAGAGGCTGGTGGGGAAGATACTGACATGATTGGCGGAGTATCATCGCCCGAGGCAGACGAGGATGAGGACGAGGAGTTCTATACTCCGGGAGAGCCGGCACTGCTGGAAGCACGCAGGTGGATGGCAGGATACTCGCTTCCAAGGGCGAAAGAGCGAGTAGAGAGGCAAAGAATGGAAGCGGGCATACCCCTACAAAAGCATATCAAACATAGGCGAGCAATCAAGGAGCGGTTATCGGGGTACCAAGTTCTCGGGTCACAACTCGCTGGAGAGCGTGCGGTTTCAATAGCACGGTTTTCTCCAAACAGTGAGATCGTTGCTGCAGGATCTTGGAGCGGGAGCATCAAGCTCCTCGGTGTGCCAAATATGGAGGACAAGGGTCTTCTTAGAGGTCACACCGACCGCGTTGGGGGTCTCTCATGGCACCCACAGGCTACTGTCTCCTTAGACGCATCGTCCGCTAACATTGCTTCCGGGGGCGGCGAGGGTAATATCCATCTTTGGTCGCTCACACAGGATCTCCCTATCGCTACACTTTCGGGACACTCTGCGCGTGTGGCGAGGGTAGAACACCACCCGAGTGGGAACTACCTGGCTTCGGCGTCATTTGACACAACATGGCGCCTATGGGATCTCACAACACAGAAAGAGCTTCTCCTGCAGGAAGGCCACAGTAGAGAGGTCTACTCAGTCGCCTTTCAGTCTGATGGTGCGCTAATCGCCTCTGGCGGGCTTGACTCTATAGGCCGTGTGTGGGACCTTCGGACGGGCCGCACGATAATGGTTCTTGACGGACATATCCGAGAAATAACTGGTCTTGCCTGGAGCCCTGACGGGTACCGTGTCGTTAGCTCTTCCGGCGATGCAGCTGTCAAGGTATGGGACGTACGCATGGTACGATGTACAGCCACAATCGGAGCCCACAAAGGGCTAGTCTCAGATGTACGATTCTTTTCTGGGAAGCCGGATGGTGTCGATGAAATGGAAGGGGCAGCTGCAGATGTGATGAGAACTGAGGGAACATATTTCGTTACCAGTGGATTCGATGGAAATGTCAATATCTTTTCGGCGGATGATTGGGCGCTGGTCAAAAATTTGAGCGCACATTCAGGAAATGTCATGAGTGTGGATGTGAGCAGAGACAATAGGTTTATCGTGAGTAGCGGGCAGGATAGGACTTGTAAGTTGTGGGCCAGAGAGGATACATGTATTGAGCTATAGGCTCAAGGTTTAATGTATACAAATCCCGAGAGTGTAGTGTATAATAGCCAAAATTTGGTAACAAGGGCAAATTCCGGACGTCTATCGAGTGATAACGCGCGATTAAAACCACTTAATACATATCCCATGCTTATGGCTATGAGTACATTTGTCAAGAAGCAACTAATTAGTCCTAGAACTGTTGCCCTTAGGTTCACCCAAATTATGGTTTCAACGCCCCAAACCGCTCTCCTAGGTCACACGATTGGGATTTGACTGATTTGACTGTCCGGATACACCGTTCAGCGAGCTTGGGAATCATGACTTGGCAGACTCTACTTTTTCTCTGTTTACAAAACAAGGATTGCATGTATTCAGGCGCTTATATTAAGAGAAAAAATCACCCAAGGTGCACATGATGTTGATAGTTATCCTTCAAGCTACCTACCAGAAATGAGCCACCTATCCTGAGGGTCGAGGGCCAGCGCCTGCGGACGTACCCGCAATTTAATTGGTGAAATATGGGCTCAAACATGTAAGATGAAGGAATTTCATGTAGTTAATAAACAAATGCTCTTGGGCCCCATGAGAATGAAAATGAAATGGAAATGGAAATGGAAATGAAAAACAACAAAACCCAAAAATCAGTTTAGCGGAAAACAGAGAAAGAGAAACAAAAAAAAAAGCCTATAAAGATCCTTTATCCTGAGCAGCAGCTTCTGGATTCAGGTTTCCTTAAACCTGGACCGCTTTTAGGCAGCCTTCGAGCTCGCAGACTACCTGCTTATAATATGCCCTTTGAAACTCTATATTACTGAGATCACTTGCAAGAGTTCCATCGAGTCGACAGTATAAGCACCGCTTAACCACATCAGAGTACTCTCGTGAACCCATCCTAAGTTGAAGCGCCCCTGAGTCCACAATATTTCGAGCCTTAACAAGCTCTATATATTCATCGCCGTCTTTATTAGGAATTGCTTTCCCCTCGCTATCTGTTACATGGATGTTGGACAGCTTATCTTTGAAAGCAATTTCGATGAGTATCAAGGCGAGGGAGAAAAGCTCCTCATTCGGGGCAACTTTTAATGGTGTCGTTGAGGTTTTGCCGTTATTAGGTGTTTTTGCTGCCGTCGAGAAACATGGTACGATGTACGGATCCAAAGTACATCCCTTCTCTGGGAGTTGAAGTTGGAGGAAGAAAAATATATCCCGGCTTCTCCATCGTTCTTGAAACCACGATGTGGATTTCGTCCCAAAATAGAGCAAGGAAAGTGAGAGTCTATGGGCTATTTGGAGACACTGTGGTTTACGCAAGAGACGGCGACATTTTTTAGGCCGCGGCCGGGTCAGAATTGCTTGAAGTGAGGTCCGAGGAGTGAGGCTCGAGATTAGAGGCTCCCGATATAATAGGTGCTGATAGGTCGGACTGGTTTTGTCTATTGATATTTTCCCAAGAAATTCCCGTCCCTGTATTTCTGGCCGGGGTTTCTCCAGCCGTAAACAAAGATCGTCTATCTCCACGGTGAGGGAGGCCATAGGGATTGCGCTGCTATATCCAGTAGGTATTGCGTTATTCGGCTGAATATCTATCGTAGCGGTGTATGAGTGATTGGGAAACTCAAGCTTCAATTTTTTTTGTCCGGCCCCAAGATCTACTGAGTAAGATCTCTTGTTTGTAGGTTTGCTCTCATCGAATATCGTCAAAACAGCACGTGTCGAAGTAGACTTTATGTCGGTAGACCTCACTATCGTCTCCTCCGGCCCGGAACCCGGTGGTGCTGGCGGCTGGTTTGCATCACCTGGGGGGGATTGCTGTGGCTTAGAGCTTATGGTGATGCATGTACATTCACAACACCCATCCGGATTAGGATCGGTATCCTGGTCGGTAATCTTCGTCAGAATAAGATAAAAGTCGATCGTTGAGATTCCTTTCAAAGTGGGGTCGGTGCTCGCCAGATTGAGACTTTCTGGTTCTTGAAGTTGTAAATTTACATGATGACAAGGGCACCGTGCAATTATTTCCAACCCATCATAAACCCTTTTTGCAATTTCAGTAATACCAAGAAGCTCTGCCACAATGTCTTTCGGGTCGGGGTTTTTCGACGGGGTGGGGCGATAATGGGGTCCAGGTTGTCGCAAGCAGTCTTGTTGCCTCTGGTGGTCACTAATAACTCTGTTTTGATCGCAGAGTGTAACAATCAATTTCTCAATTTCCTCCTTCTCGAAAAGGACCCAGCCAGTCCTTTTCTTCCAGGCCCAGGAGGCCCTTTTTTTAGATCCCGACTCGACACTATTTAATGAATTGGGAACCTATATGGTATTAACTTGCTACGTTTCTGTGCGGGATAGAATAGGTATACAAACCTCCGATGGACTGTTTCGATCCGTGACACTCTTTTTATCTAATCTCGAAAGTTTTTTCTCAATTTTTTGCAAAGTTTTGTATACGCTCTCCAGAAGGCCATCAAAGTCCTTGCCCATCGTATTGACCCAGTCATCTTTGAATCTCGAATCGCTCCATTTTGGATGTGTCTTGTCTTTTGCCATGTCCGCTGCCAAGTCGTCCGGCACAAGGTTTCTGACAAGAAGTCTAAGCTCATTTAGGAAGAATCTCTTCTGAGCAGAAAATTGACTTTCGCATATATCTAAATCACTAAAGAAGTTACGGGCGTTGGCGAAAAGGGTAGCGCAGTGATCGTATAAATCATGCACTGGCTTAACTAGTGCGACTGCCCCCAAAACAACCCCCGCAACCTCGGCCATCTTTAGGACTACATGTATGTAAATGCTATTAGCTCGAAGTCTAAGTGTAATACCCCACCCCGTAGGTAAAATAAGACTTACCCTATATGGGGAAATAGGTATAGGCTTGTTACCAACTGATATGTGTCCAAGCTATATGTACATATATATATCTCCTTTCCTAGCTGCTAGAGTTGTAAATAGCAGCTCTTAGTGCTCATTAGGGGTAGAACCAACCTAGACAACCAGATTAGTAGCCGATACTGTATCAAGTGAGTATAATCAAGTATTGGGGCCTTTTTTGAGTAGACGAGTATACGTACGGCGATTCAACTATAATGTTTGAGCCCGAAAATCCGTCGTGGCTTTAGTACGTTGGGGATGGTTGGCCTTCCTCAATTTACCTACATGTATAGTTCTTGTTCAAAAGTCCTGGGACAACGCAACCACGAGTTGCTACGGGGCTTGTCCCGGGATTTTTGACATGGAGGTATACCTACGTGTGGACTTGGATTACTCGGCCACCTTATATATGCTACATGAACAAGGCGTACATGTGCGTACAGCCCTGTTCGAGTCCTGGCACCCTACTATCCCATGGACGGATAAAACTTGTCAAATTCGCGACCTACCACTTTCAGCTAATATTAACCTCGCGTGGTAACTGTTGGAAATTCTTGTTTGGTTCGTTTGTTGCTATCTACCATAACAAGCAATATAATCCTCCTACTAAGTGGTGCACGGTCCAGGTCGCGAATTTGACAACTTTCATCCGTCCAAGGGATACTGTACTGTCTGTTTATGAATTCTAACCCACCAACAACCATTTCTCCTGCGCATACTCAAAAATTGTTAGGTATGGCCGCAACGAAGATATTGTAGCTCTCTGTTATAGTCACAGTAATGGAGAATTAGAAAATAGAACACCCTCGTACTTTTGACCCGGGGTGCCAGGACTTTTCGAACGGGGCTGTATGTACCACCTACCATCGTCGATCGACCACTCAAGGCTGCCACACCCCAAACCCCGCTTTTACAACCACGGCGCCATTATTATAAGCCCCCTTAACTCTATTGAAATATTTTATTTATGAAAGTGCACGCGCGCAACCAAGCCTTACACATTGTTACCTCCGTGTTCTTTATAATACATATGTCTTCCAACAAGCAGATAATAGGCAATATGGTCGAAAAGGTACGAATATATATGGGAAAATATACGCCAGGGGGGGAGGGGTTTTCTAACTCTTCACCAGGTTCATTTAGGAGTCGAAGTAAAAGATCAAATAATCAAGGAGCTATTCATGTTCTGTATAAATACGTACAAGACATCAATCCCTATTATTGGCGACGACGGGGACGACGGGGACGACGGGGACGACGAGGATGGGGATGAGGATGTGGATTGGGGCCAAGAGTTGCATGAAGAGATAGGGCGGTTATTATTATGGGGGCATACTTATACTGTCTCTGAGGGGGGGCTTGATATGATGTTCGAAAACACAAAAAACACAGATTTGAAAGAGTCTACGGTCATCCTACTATGTAGTATCGCAAGAGTAGTGGACGCCTACTTCCTGAATATCAACCTCAAGGTACCACAGGCCCCACCAGAGTCAAAGATAAGCTCCAGCAACGAACCAGCGCCTCAGCTAGGATCGGCCGGAGTACCCAAGGGCGAAACGCTTGGCGAGAGGCTTATAAGGGAACCCCTGGTAAAAAAATGCGATGGTGGGGCAAAAACAAACACCGAGTCTAATTTAGGGGATCTATTATATTCGGTGCAGGGTCTTATGCCAAATATCGCAAGTCTAGCAAAGCAAAATTCAAGCAACAGCAACGGCGATCCCTTGGGATTAAATATCAAAACCGTTAAAGACTTAAAGAGCCTACTGGATACATTGTTTGGACTTATTCCCTCTATAGACCAACTATGCTCAACTGCATTGCATGAGAGACCGGCCGCCGCTGAGGAAGTTAGGCCGGGTGCTCCGAACTGTGCACGTGTTTCGATACAATCGCATAAAGTTGGCATACGAAGAAGTTTCCCAAAGATTGAGGATCACCTAGTCGACACTCTAGCCAAGATAAATTGGAGCCGACTACAACAAATTCGGGGCTTTGCAAGAAACCACACTCGAGTCCAAGAAAACGAAGACGAAGGATTACAAGAAACGCGCAATCCAAGTCTCCTCCAAGAATGTGCATTAGATTCTTCTGGCACCACAGGCTCCATACTAGGCTCGTACCCAGCTCTACCGGGGGTCAGCAAGCTGCTCGTAGAGGGTGGGTACGAGACTAACTCCATACATAGTGGCAAGTCCTGTGTACCAAAACCACCGGTACCTCTGTATCCTGGTATCACTTTCGAGTGTTCTCTGTGCTTTGAGCTGTTGAAAGGTGTAGATACGGAAAGATTATGGAGGTATGCTCGTATATACCAATAGCGATAATATAAACTCTAATGGTATCGCAGAGAACACATTTTGAGAGATCTCAAACCATATAGCTGCCTATTCAGCTACTGTCCAGAGAAATATACCCTGTTCACATCAAGAGAAGCCTGGATTGCGCACGAATTTGAGCACCACCGGCCACAGGATTCCTTCGAATGGCACTGTATCGATAGCTGTACCAATGTTTACAGCAACAGGGACGATTTTGTACAGCATATCCTAGTGGATCATCTAGAAGGAGCAGCTGTATCCCATATTATGGATATTGTGGAGAATCGCAAAATAAAAACAGGTAGCATCAATCCTAACAATAACCAGATACCTTGTCCATTTTGCGGCGGATATATCTCTGAGACTGAAATATCCATCAAACTTCACGTTGGAACACATATGGACGAGCTAGCTCTCAAGGCCTTAGCATCTACCTACGAGTATTATGAGTCTGAAAACGAGACCCCACCTACCCCTCAACCTGTGCGATATACGTATACACAAGCCGCATTATCCTTTAATCTTCAAAGAATAAAACAGGCTCTCCTCAAAAACTTCCCTCATCACAAGATTGCAATTGATGAATTCAGTAGCTTAGCAGAGACGGAAATTTGTAGTGGTAGAATTGGCGACTCATACGAATTGAGAGAACTTCTTGAAATATCGATTGTAGGACGTCTTGTTACTATAACTGGGCTACGGATGTCCTTACCGCAACTATACAATTATTCAAAGTCCACCCATGCCCAGCTGCAGACCCCGCCCGCCTCTATATAACCATCCCCAGGAGCCCAAGGACGCCAAGCCCCGGGCCGGGCAGAAACCACAACGGGCCTAAGGACCTTCAAGAATAGCTGTCCACACCCAGGTTGTTACCGTTGGTGATAACGGCTTCTCTCAGCGGAGTAACCTTATGCTGCATAGTCAAAACCCCCACGGTGAACTTATACGGTTTGTGGGGGGTCGTGCGACTACTGATAAAGCCGATCGACCCTCACCAGCCAGACCATAGGTACAACGGTTGTTGAGTTGTCTGCTATATAAACCACTATATATAGTTTTTTGTTTCATTCTAGGTCTATGATTATCTCTTTCTCTCCTCTTTCCTATCTTTTTATTCTCTCCTATCGCTATATCTACCTCTTATACTTCATGTCCATACATTCTAGTCATCAATTCCAAGATTCTCATATCTTCCTCAATTCCAAAGGGCTACATCCCTAGTGATCCACCCCAAGGAGAGACTTGAATAACCATACTTAGTATTTACATCATAACCAATGATCAGGTGCCACATAATAGTATCGTTGACAATTTGTACAGGCCTCCGCAGATATGTAATAGTAGAATGAAAGCTATCACCAAGTCATCCACTGTTGGGAAAATCTTCAAAGTCAGTTTACCTAAGAACAAAGACCCCTTACCATGATGCGTAGATTCGGTACAAAGCATTATGCCAGATATCGCAAGAATAGCTAGTAGGGCATGATTCAAGCGGGCACCAACAGCGACGACGACCCCCTCGAGTTCAACACCCCAGACAAGCTACCAAATATCGAGGACCACCTAGCAGAAACTCTACGGAGTAAACCGGGAACAGCACAGGACCCAGCTAGATGCCCGCAAAAACTCACGAGCAGAACCAATCCAGCAGTACAATGTATGCGCCAAGACCGCCAATCCCAAATCATACAGCAGCCTATCTAGTTACTGTCCAGCGAAATATACCATACCCACTGTGGCTTTTCACCGACTTTTGTGGCAGTGTTCATCTGAAAGGAGATGAGACTGTACGATACGTATACATCTTAGCAAAAAAAAACAATCCAGGGGGAAAATCTCGGTACGACCCCCCTAGAGCCCACAAGACAGATACCAACCTACAATCAGTGAAAGGAACAATTAATTGATGATACTTGTACATAGGGATCCAACCGCCAACCACTCCGCGACGAAGCACCTATCAACCCACACCGGGACCGCCAAGCCGCAGCAAGTAAATAGGGTTTGGGGAAGACGGCTCATAACCCAGAACAAGCCGCGAACCACCCAAACGAGGCCGTTCGGGGGGAAAGTAGAGCGCCCAAAGGACCCCCACCCCGGGCAAAGACACGATAAGTTTCGGACGATAGAAGAAGTGCCGCAATTGATTAAAGCGAACCTCCGGGAAGGCCGAAACCGGCCGCGGGGGTTAGGACCAATTAACGGCCGGGGACTTGCGCTCCCAGTGTAGAGTAGGCCATTGCCCGTCTGAGAAGGAGTGGTAGGGTAAGGAGCTATAGACATGTATTGAAGCGTGAGTTCTTCCCCACGTTCCTCTCCTAATAGTCTAAACAAAAATATGTATGCACCTGGTAGTTATGTAGTTGTAAGCGCTACTATTGCTACGATCACGGTATATCACTCGGCACGCTTATTAACAATCCAATTAATACCTCCAACCACGCTAACCCCAAAACATCCACCACACACACACCACCCCGGTCCTTCCCAAAAGAAAAAAATAAGGCCCCATGTGATAACTACACTTCGAGACTCCTCACCGCAAAAAGCAAAAATCATAACGTCAACAAACCTCCCCAAAAAGAAAGGCAACGGGTGCAGTGGTCATCTGAAGGAGGCGGCGGCAAATGGGGGGAAAAAAAAGAAAGAAATGAAAAAAGTTCATCGTCATTGCTCACTTTTCCTTCTCCTCCTCGAGAGAGGGTATCAAAGTACTTGTTTGCTGTTCCAGTAATTAAGGGAGGTTTTGAGATCAGTGAATAAGATTGAAAAGAATATAGCATTGGTGCGAATTGCATAATGGAGCGTTTTGGCAACCTCAAATTTTGACAGAAATTGGTTGCCAAAACGCTCTAATATCAATCTTGCCCATCCACCCTACATCGTTTACATATACCCGCTCCTAACGGCCCCACTACTCTTACAAAACAACCAAAGGAAATTCATAAACGTCTTGACACGCATAAAAAAAAGGAACCCCCGTTTAGACCACATTTTTCGTATGAAAACAAAAGAGACGACTAGTTCGGTAAAAATGAAAGGATCGCGCCAACCAATGTGCGCGACTCTGAGGCGCACTAGAGTGTATAGCGCCGTGTAGAGAAAGTTTAGTTTAAGAAGAATATGGTAAAGACAAGAAGCCGTAAAAGAAAAAGAGATACCCGTCTATATATCCCAATGCAGCATATGCACGATAATAAGTAATAAGAGAGACGCAAAAAATTGAAAGTAGAAGTACATATTCTACAACTTTGGTGTCGTTGAGCCCTTTACCTGCACTCACGCAAAAATCAGTATCAATACTCTAATAGAAAGAAAGCACTACAGATTTCAACATACCTCGACTACCACAATACAGACCACACATATATCGTCCCTCTTCCCCCCATGAAAGTTCTCACCGGGGAACAACCTCTGCACCTCCTTCGCGAACGGCCCGTCCAGCTTTGTGCTGACGCTCGCGCTCTTCGCCCTCGTCGCAATAGCCCTAGCGACTTGTGTCTGTATCCCTCTACCGTCCGTCTCGCCGGCAACGCCTCCAAGATTTGGGGCAGGGATAATGCCTGCATCGCCGTTATTCACCCAGCCCTTCCCGATTTGCATTTCATCCGTGACAATGCGCAGCACGTCCTGGATCGAGAGGTTGTCCCAGACACCGTCCGTCGCAAAGACGACGACGTCGCCATTGCGCAGCGCGTGGGTAGACACCTGTGCATCCGCAGGCTCGTCCGAGAACGGACCTCCGCCAAACTGGCGCGCCTGTGCAAGGAGCTTCTTTGGGATCATTGCGAGCTGGTATGGGGTGTTGAAGTCGTGGGTTTGCGGGGATGAGGCGTATTGAATCTTCCCTTGGCGGATGATCAAAAACCCAGAGTCACCAAGACTGCGGGTGCACAATGTCTGTGTCAGTAATCGGTTTCACAAGCGTGTGTGTGCGCGGGGGGTTTTACTTTGCGACATTGAGCTGTCCATCTGGTTTCGCTACACCGACACAGGCCGTGCTTGCGCCGCCCGCGATGGCGTCCTCGTCCAGGATGCGGCGATAGCCCGTCTCGATAAGCTGCTTCGCGCTGACGCTTTCGGCGGTCGCCTGGTAAGCGGCCGATGCCATGCGCTCGCAGAAAGTGTGTGAGAAGTCTGCAGAGTCGATCCCAGACTCAGCATACCCGCCCACGCCATCCGCCTGTTTTGTCAGTTTTGTCAGCCCACGGACCCTCCGGAAAAGAAAACAACTCCACAAAGTGACACAGGGCAGGGGGGGGGCCTACCACTCCCGCGGCGACGGCACCACTATCGTTAACCCGTGAGACAAAGAAGGCATCTTGTCCCGCGTCCGGGCGTGACTTTCGGCGTGCAGAGTCCTGTACACGGTTGTAGGGGTTGAAGTTGAAGATGTTTGTTGTAGGACTGAACCGCTTCTGCTTCGCGGCGAAGGATGCTGAAATGTGGTATGTGAACTTTTGCTGCTGTGGTGCAGCAGCAGCAGCGGTATCTGGTGCAGCGGAAGGAGTAGTGGTAGTTGTGGTTGCAGGCGCAACAGCACCAAACCTCGGGTTACCCATCGTCGAGAACGGTCTTATGGGCGTAGGCGAAGTAACCAACGGATTTGCGAGAGACGGTGACATATAGGCAGCAGTAGAGGCAAACCACTTTTCCGACAGTAGAGACGACTTTGCAGCAGCAGAGTAGGAGGAAGCAGCAGGGTGAAGCTGCGAGAGGATGGGCGACACTATTATATTAGGCTGGCGCTGTGGTGGAACCTGCAGCGGCACTGACACTGTTTCCCCTGAACAGGTGGTGGAGGTGGAGGTGCTTTTATTATCTCCTCCCCCTCCACCCGGCAATGCAACTGCGACTGGGTGAACTCTTGCCCATCCACTGGCAGTTTTTAGCGTGGACGAGGACGAAGAGGCCGTTGCTGAGGAGGAGGAGGAGGAGGAGCCACGCAGGCTGCCATTGCCGCAGCGAATGCCCTGAGTCTGAGCCATAAGGCGTGAGCGCAATGAGCAGCAGCAGGAGGAGCTGCTGCATGACGCTCGCATCATAGCGCCGCGAATGGGTGGGTGAGCGGAGGTGGGTGTGTGTGGGTGTGTGTGTGTGTGAGAGGGCCGAGTCGTCGTGATTGATGGTGTTGTCGAGTTGAGAGGAGGTTGGTGAGCGGAGAATTCGAAAAAAAATAAAAAATAATAAGGCTCTTTCCTATTGCGGGGGGGAGGGTGTGTGAGAATTATGACAGCAACACCTAGCAGTATGTAGCAGCAGCAAGCACTATCGAGGCGGGGGAGGAGGGGGGGGTGAGAGTAAGAGTAAGAGTGAGAGTGACGGGGGACGCACGAAATGACAGGGACGAGGGAAGTTACAGTATGTAGATAATGCGAGTGTATCCGAATCCGAGTTATAAACTCCGTTAATGCAGCTCTGTTATCACTTTCCACAGATAGGAGGACAATATCTCTCTCTCTCTCTCAGTATCGTGAATGAATGAGTGAATGAAGTGACGTTGGGAGAGAAAGACCAGTTAGCTACATGTCACAGCAGTTGTCACTCAAGTAGCCAACAACATCATTACAGGTACTGACTGCTACATAATGCTAACCTCATCCATAGATGCAGATGATCACACACAGCAGGGGTTTTATTTTTTAAGAAATGCCAATTGAAGGGTTTTGTCCCTGTTTCCTTGCTTGGTTGGTGCCTTGGTTGTATGTATTTACATAACTCGGAGCGTCTGTCTCAACGGCGCCCTGTCACTTTGTGGGGAAACGAGACAAGGTAACACAGATTGAGATATCAAGACCTGAAACTAAGACATCGAGACAGACAAACAGACAAACAGAAAAAAACAACCTCATAAATTTCAATCCAATACTCTCTATCAGAACCAACGCACCTCCCAATATTTTCATCCATTCATCAACGTCTTGATGGTTCGCCGCGGCAAACCACAGTGCACCCCATTAATTCTGAAACTCACCCGGTAACCTCCTCACTCACCCTCTCTCACTCACCTCCAATCACCTAATCACCCAATCACCCAATCACACACTCCTTCCATGCATCCATCCACCAAGCTTCCGTGCCACAAGATCTCTCTTCCCCCTCCCCCCTCCCCCTTCTCTCTCTCTCCCTCTCACTCCTCTGCAGCGTAAATACCCGGGTCCATTCTACAAGAAAAGAAACGAGAAACAAAAAAAATAAAAACCTCAACCGAACAACATCCTCGGATAAAACACGGCGCACGGTTCTGTCTGTCACCCCGACCCATCCAACTTCGCTCCAACCTCAATCAACCTCACTCGCTACCTCTGGTGGAGAGCAAGGGTAAAAGGCAAGGACAAGGGCCGCCCAAGAGATCCGAGCAGGCATTGATATTAACTTCCCTGCCCCCTCGCTTTCCCCGCATGTTAACCACTGTACCTACATGTATGTAGTTCTACGAAACAACCCAACCGGGTGAAACAGACAAACAAACAATCTGCTTAGGAGATCTACGTGGGCAATCTATTTGATGCTCCCGGGCTTATCGGGTTATATTTATACAGCAATTTTTTTATTTTACAGGTAAAGGACCCGGCGCCGGGCATGATGTAGGTACTGTTATGTGCTTGTAGATCGCGCCCAGGGTGCGCTGCACTGTAGGGCCTGAATATAAGACGGCGCACAAGCTAGAGTAGAAGCTATCTGTCTATCTATGCGCCTCAAAATATCCCACAGCTGTCAAAGGCTACAGCTGTCCTAGGAACTATCTACTATCTATTATCTACTACATGTATCTACAACCTACCATCTATTATCCACCATCTACAACCACAAAGCCCACTACTCACGCCGCCTACAGCCAGCGCTGTAAATAGTAGAGACTCATACCTGCACGCCCCCTTCCGTAAACCCACTCCCTCCCCGCGGACACCCGCACCCTCACCCGCCCAGACCGCCTCATAACCATTGGCCCCTCTCCCTCTCCTCTCCCATCTCCCCGTCCCGCTGTGAGTAGACATGCAAGCACGCACCGACCCGTGGGTGCGGCATCCGCGGGCAGGGCGGACGACGCAGTTTGTGCGTAAAACCGCACTGTTTGATCCAGCCAGCCAGCCAGCCAGGTGGATTGACAATTCCACGGGTATGTATGTAAGCACAGTATGTACAATATGTATGGATGCATGGTCGGGCCGCGCACTGAACAGTGGTTTGAGACTTTTCCTACTTGTCTGCATTTCGAGCTCGCTCGCACTGGTAGTCGTCTAGTTTTTGATTTGATCTGGATCAACTTGTGACCTGTGTGTGTGCTGTGCAGCAGCGCGTCCCCCGATTCGATTCGATTCGTGCTTTTTGACAGCCGGTTCGATTGGCAACGCGGTTTCCCATGGCTGAAATGTGCATTCTGCATTTTTTTTTTCATCTCGCATGTATATTTTGTGTTTGCCATGCCTACAATTCATCACGTGCGCTTGCTGCTTTGTGCCCATCCATGCAAGTCCATTGAATCACAGCCCATCACTCGCGCTCCATACCACTTCCCGACGTACCCGTGGGTCTGGCTGGCTCATCGTTATCCATGTATCATACACCACCGCGCCACCGAAACACTGACCCACCAGAGCACTCTAGTAAAACCAGCATAGCACAAAAGAAAACGTACAAGAAATAGAAGCAACTCATAAGCAACCGTAGAAAGAAAGAAGGAAAGAAAGAAAGAAGGAAAGAAAGAAAAGAAGCTACACTACTCTATGATACCTACAACTCTACATGCCAATCCCCTTGAGCCTTCTCCTCTTCACTTTTCCCCGCCGGTACCCTCTCCTCTCCCTCTTCTGCAGAGGCCGCCTTCTTCCCCTTCTTCCCCTTCTTCTCCACCTTGGTCTGGCCTTCTTCGACGCCAGCGTCAAGCCCCAACGCTGCCTGCAGCAGCTCTAGGGCATCTTCTTGCTCCATTTCCGCCTGCTCTGCCTGCTGCACATAGTACTCCTCTAGCTCCTCCGGGCTCATGATCTCGCGGCACTGCACGGCATTCGCACGGTCCTCGCGCGGTGGCAGGAATGCGACGTCGTCACAGAGGCGCGGGGTGTAGACGACCATAAGGTAGCAGCAGATGGAGATCTCCTTGATCCAGCCAATGCGGTCGTGGGTCCCCTTTGTCGCACAGTGGAACTACTCACATAGTCAGTAAAAAACTCTCAGATCATAGTCTAGAGGAGCTAGAAGACTCACTTGGATCTCAATCTTCCTCTCCTTCCTCGTCAGATCACACGTCGTCCCACCCCCCAACTTCTGCACCAAAAACCTCAGCTCTCCCGTCGCCTGGAGTTCCGTCCCTGCCCCTGCGCCCCCACGCTTCTCCGGCGCAACCTGGCCGAGCACATAGCTCGGCGTCGCTGGGTCCTCCGCGGGGGGCCACTGCGGTGCCCCACCACTCCCTGCCGACGGCGCCTTTTGGTGAAACTGCCGCACCTCGCGGTTATGACAGTACGAGTACGACCACCAGCCGGACACGAAATAAAGACACTCGCCCTCAAGGCCGCTAAGCAGTTCCCAACCGCGCGTTGTCGCCCGCGCGAGCTCCTTCTCCTCGGCGGCGCGGGAGAGCTCCTTTTCGGTTGCGTTGAGGGGGGGGGGCGCCTGTACGACAGGGACTTTGCAGAGATATTGGCGTTTGTGGAGCCAGAGGGCTTCGTAGGATTCGGAGTTGGCGGAAGAGGGCGTAGCGGAGGAGGTTGGTACTTGGGCGAGGAGGGCTTCGGCCTCGGAGGCGGGGATGGGCTCCGGTGGGAATTGGATCTCGTACTAGGTGGGGGACGGGCGGATTAGTGGTGATCCGGGGGGCAAGGAGGAGCTGTAGGAAGCTTACCTGCGGGAAAGCTAGGATGTCATCATTGACACTAAACAGGGCATTGACGCCCCTCGTGGCCGCAGAGGCCACAACAAGGAGGGCGAGGGCGCTCCGGACCATAGTAGTTTATTTAGTTTATTTATGGCTTTGGTCGGGGGTGCGGTTTCGTGGAGGAGTAAGCTGTGTACGGGGGGTGTGTGGGCAAACAAGAGATAAGTAAATCCGGTGCCCGCAGCCTATAAGATAAGGTAAGGCCAATCAATGCACTATGGGAGGGGAGGGAGAGGTTGTGGTTATGGGTTGTGGTGGTTATGTTGTGGTGAAAGTATGTTGGTTGTGATATCTGTCTTGTGCGGCTCTCTCAAACTGACCCTAGTTGAGGCCAAGTTTCAGAAGTGGGTTACAGCATTGATTTTCCCTCCCTGCAGGCGCCCCCAGGGTGTATGTCTGCTGCTAAAATAGACGGAACGCGCTTAGAATGTTCCAAGGCGAGGAGGAGGGGGGGAGGAGGAGAATGTCAAACGCTTCACACTGACTGACTGACAGTAGTAGCAGCAGCAGCAGTAGTTGTTGTAGTTGTTGTGATAGTAGAGCAGGAGCTGGGGGAGGTGAGAAACACAACCGAGGACTCGAAGAGAGTCTGCCACGTGACCAGAAGGTCCAGTATACTACTTCTCTACGTACATGTAGGTACATGCATATAGTTCAGAAATACCTACATGTATTAATACAACTCTTCATAGTACAGCACTCGCTCACTTACACAAATATCCCAGTGACGGGTCTCTCAGCTCCTCGCTCATCCACTAATATAGCGTCTGAAAGAAGTTTATAAACAACCTTTGACAATTTTAGGCTATGGTCGCATGGCCCAATGGCAAGGCGCTTGACTACGACTCCCATCCGAAATCAAGAGATTCCAGGTTCGACCCCTGGTGCGATCAATTAAGTACCGGTGATTGAGTAGTTGTAAATAACCACTGCCAACCTAAGCTTTTATGCAAATAAAAGGTTCTCTTTTGGTTTTGATATCTCCGGCATTTTTTTTTTTTTACTGTGCCCAGGAATTTTACGTGCATAGCCTGTCACGCGTACAGAGATTCCATATCTCCGTCTCCAATTTCAAATTCAAGGCCAGGCCGTGACAGTAGATACCGGGAACCATAATAACAGAATATATATTTATTCTACATGGACCCTCCCCCGAACGCATCTTCGACATATAAACTCGACCGTGCCTGACGGGCGACACCGAGTGATATTTCATGATTTATATTGCATTCACCTAATGATGCGGACAGACTTCAGGATCCTAGTGCTTATTCTACGTTTGTCATATGTGAATATGCAGCGCTTGGTACAGATCGTCCGGTGAAATCTATAGACATTACTACATGCATTATTTACTAACCAACATTTATATCTATACCTCGTGTACTCATCGAGGACGGCGGTGCAAAACAGAGAAGAACGAAGGGCGAGCCAAAATAGAGAGGCGCTCAAAGCTCATTTTGCTTCCCTAGCTCCTCCATAAACTCCTCCCTCGTCTTCTTCTTCGCACCCGCACCCGCCAGGCTATTATAGCCCTTGACAACCTCGACACAATTTTGTATCATCCGCTACCCATCTGTCAGCACCTCGCAAAGCAAACAAAACAGAAAAGTGGGAGGAAATGAATTACCTTAAACATTACGACACTAATTAGCACACCAAACAACGCCCTCAACCCTTCTATCTCGGTGGGCAGACTCTTGACCTTCCCCCTTTCCAACACCGCCACATTCCCGTTCACCACCCCCATCCTGACCACCTGCATCCTTACACCAGCATTCATCAGCCCGACCACCTGTAGTCTCCTCGCTATCTCAGGGTCTTCCCCCACCGCGCTCTTTAGCCGCCCTAGCATTGCATGTAGCGCAAGCACTAGCTTGCTAGAGTCGGCGCTCCACTTGCGAGCGTGTACGGACTCGAAGCTCTTGGCAACCTCGATGGCGCCATACTCGAGGACCGGTGACTCGGCGAGGGTATGGATAATAGCATCGAAACGCCGGGCGGGGAGGGGGTTGGTTAGCTTGAGGGCGAGGCAGAGGATCTCTTTGCTGTTGGGTGTTAGTAGGTGGCAGGCCGGGGTGGGGGTGGAGGGTGGGGGGAGGACCGTTGGACGAGGATGCCGTTGAGGCCGAGAAGACACTGGTCGATGAGGAAGGACCAGGGGTTGCAATCGTACCAGCCTTCGCGGAGGTTGGGGTACTGGAGGAGATTATTTGGGGATTCGAGGATTGAGAGCCTTTGGTGGCTGTAAGTATTCACGGCATATGACTATAGCTCGGGACATATTGGAAGGTTACATGGACAAGATAACGATATTGACCCACGCAGCGTCAAAGTGCTTTGCGCGGTCGTAGGGCTCGCCCTTTGGGCGGTATGGGACCTCCTCCACGATACGCCGGAACTCCTCGGTTGTATCTGCCTGCAACACAGTAACATGTAAGAGTAGCTCATGTGGACAGCGGTAGATAGTAAATATATTATAGATTAAATAGATAAGCCTACATGGGAAAATCTCGCCATGGACGCTAGGAAGCATTCGTCAAGCTCTGGCATAGGCAGCATCCGGCCCCGCAGCTCTTCCAATTCTTTGGGCTGGAACCAAGACGTGATGGTGGAGTTGTCGGTATCAACTACCCATAGGTGTGCAGTGCTCTTTTCAGTGAGGACAGTTGCGTTTTCAAATATCACATCTTCTAGCACCCGCCCAGAATCGGAGAATACAAATTTACTCTCCTTGGTCATTGCCCTGTAGGTGGCAACGAACTCCTTGAAAATAGGGTCATCATTTACTTGTGGGGGCCCAGTTGGAGAAGTGGCGGCAATATCTTCTCTCTGCTTGTCCTTGTCAAGGCGAGCAACATCCTCATAAAAACCCCCATCATCACCTGTAGAGGCGCTTTCTTCTAAATCATCAGGCACCCTCCTCTTCCCTGATTGGTTGATGGTCGAGTTGATGACGGAGTTTTCGAAGGTCCCTTGCGTTATATTCACGGGCGCTTTGTAGATATTAACAGAAGAGCCCGTATTCTGTTTCTTCTTTTTACTCGGCTGCAAGTTGGCAAGCCATTCCCGGGCGCAGATGCGGTCAGAGTCCCGGCCCTACGAAATCAGGTGTTAGAACGGCGACTTAATTAGTATCTGCTAACCACCAGAGTTAACAGGCAACCGAGCAGGTCATCTGGGTCTGGTGGTGCCCCCGCGCGAGCAGCAAGCTACCGAGCAGGTCGCTTGCTTCAAACAACCGAGCAGGTTCTTTGGGGCGCGGAGGAAGGCAGCGCTGGCTCGCAAGGATTCATAGCGGGTAAGCGACCAGTTCACCCACGTCTTGAACAGCAGATGAGCGAGCAGTTCATCTGTGCCCCAGCGCTGCCTGTGCATACAGATAGGTTGGGGGGGGGTCGGGGGGTCAGTAAGTATACCAGCTGCCTGTACTTGTCTTTGAGGAACCGGGCTTTGTCGCGTTGCTCAGGAGTGAACTTCGCGTCGCTCGATATAGCAACCAGTGCTTTAATCCATTTGTCGAGGGTGTGTTGGTGGTTGTATGACGGTGATGTTGGGTCGTGCTGATTGAGGTAGTCGATGATGTTCCAGGTGCTGGGAGGTTGATTGAAGAAGGCAGGGTTAGTCATGATGGAGCGATGATGCCAAGATAAGTTAAGCAGCCAAGACAAATTAGTAACAAAAACTTAACAACGCGTGATCACGAATCGCCTAAAAGGACGAGTCGCCGTGCTCTGAATGAGAATAAGTTTCTCGGAACGCGTTGAATGCTCACTTATCCTCGTGGACTGAGGAGTACATGTAGTTAATTGGGGGGGGGTGCAGGTAAAAGGTAAAGGTATTGGGCGAGTCAGAAGGTTAGGCGACGGCTTGGCAAACACCAGCAGAGCCTTGGCGGAAACGCTTTACTCGCGCGTTAATTAAGTCCGTGAGCCCGTTGCTACCAAGAATTCGCAGGACTTAATTAATACGTGAGTATCTAGCAAAGAGAATTCAAGAATCCTATATAGCTATTCGCACATTGTTTTTATCAATTTTGCTAGAACCATACCCCGTGAGTGTGTCTACTCCCTATTATATACTATAAAGGTATCATTCATCTATTGTTCGGAGGATCTAGGGGGAAAAAATTCAGTCTGGTCCGGGGAATCAAGCCTATTAATTTCTTCATAGCTCACTATGTTGTAAAAATTAGGTACTAACTAGGAGTGGTCTATCACCTTCCCCACCACTTCCCGCACTAGCATCTCCAACTTCCGTCCCGGATTGTGACGTGTTATTATACCAGTGTTGTTTGACCGACTCTATTTGATCGAGTCGCTCATGAGCTATAGATATTGATATTTCAACATCGTATGTCTGAGTTCCGATAATTGAGACGCGTGAGAAAGCGAGCGCTATTTCAGCCCGAGAGCCTGTCGATGAACCCACCCCATATTTGTTTAATAGCCTGGTACTGTGTTGCTAACGCCGAGTGATAGTGTGTGATCCGACGCTCTGGCCGTAACTACATGTGCAGAGGTCCCAAAAAGTGATGCAACGGCGTAGATTTAGTTGGGGTCTTCCTGACGGAGCAATAATCCAGTACATTTTGCTTAAAATGTGAGTAATAATTCTTTATACCTTTTTGAGGCCTGTTGAGGTCAAAATTAGGTCTTGTGTGATTGAAGTTATGAGTCGTAAGCTGAGTCTCCCTGGCCATGGGGTGTTGATGCAAGTATAAAGTATATATATCACCTTAAGGTACCGTTAAAAGCTAGCAGGCCCCCCCCGAATGTTGCAGACTGGTTTTCGGCGCAAGCCACCCAAACCCACGTTATTTAATTTTCTGTGGTTTACACCAACCATTAAGCAAGTGGTCTCTTCCTGGATTTTGTGAGGGTCAGCTACCCCATGCAAATCGCCTGCATATAATCATAATTGATGTTATACCGCTATGAGTACATATAGAGAATTCAAACGTGAGATTTGATGTAAATTTGACTAATAATTAAAGAAAGATTTCATATAAATCATGATTTTAAAGCAAGACATGTACACGTCAGAAGTCCTAATAATAAAGTCCTATAACCTATATCGCACCCATACAGGTATCTTCGGCCTTAAGCTTCAAGCCTTAAGTATCATACCTTTGTGAATAACAATTTGCATATCGTACTTATCGCCATCTTCATTCCCTGACTTAGCAAGTAAGGGAAAAATTGTCAACCTAACTTTATCTTGTGGTTCTTTTGCCCGCCATCTTAAATTTCCCGGGATACTGTCGTCGTCATCATCTAAGCTAGGCTCTGCAGATTCCATGATTTCTTTCTGGAACGGGCCTCCCGGCGTGGGCACCGAGAACGTATACAACGGTCGCTGCACACGGAGCTTGAGCGCAAGACTGACTGCCTGTGTGACTATCGTCCTTAGGACTTCCATTCGATGTTCTGATATCGGCGAGTTATCCGAAGGTGGGAAGATACTTCCGAGGAAGTCTTCCAGCTCTAAAACGACCTTATCGATAGAGGAATCGACTTTATCCTTGTGCGATTTACTAGCAATTACCATTCTCAGAGTCGTAGAACGCCAAAATTGAACTTCCTTTTCAGCGCTCTGTTCCAAGAGACTAGCCTCAAGACCCTTGAGATAAACCTCCTCCGTCTCACCCAGTCCAAATAGAAGCGGCCGAAAAACATTCGTAAGCAGAACTTGCATCACCAGCATGTTTATAACGAGACACTTCCGTGTAGTAGTCTCTTCCATACATCTAGTGATCACATCGCAAGTAGAAGGTTCCAATCCAAAGTTTGAGATGACCTGGTCAAGGTTCGTCGGCTCTAACCTTCGGAAATTTGATAAGGTCCAGTTCTTCAGTTGCGAGAGCAAGTACTGATAATCGGCGACTATCTGGTTATCTGGTACAAAGGCTGGATTACCAGCGCGGAATCTGGAGATTTCTTGCTTCAACCCACGAACATCATTATTGCGGGCGGCCAACTCTGATCCGAGACTCTCGATGGTATGTCCCATTGCTTTGTGCTCCTCAATCATGCTCTTTACCCGTGCGTTGTACTCATATTTGAGATCTTCGGCTTCTCTACGGGACCTTTTCAGTTTTCCTTTGAGATCCTCGACGTGATCAGAGTATGAAGTAATTCGAGATTTTTGATTATCTATCAACGTTTGCATTGAACCGATCTCGGACTGCAAAGTGCGGATACGCTCATTTCCTTGGTTGTATTCTTCGGTAAGAATTTGAAGTTGTTTTTGGGTTTTCTCGTCGCTTTCAACTGGCTCTGATATCGATTTTAGGCGACCAATCTCTTCTTTCAAACCATCATTTTCCGCAACGAATACTTGGATTTCCGCCTTGAGAAACTCCTCATAAGATTTACTCAGTCTATTCCTCTCTTCATTTAGTCTTTCATCAAATTCGCTCAGCTTAATACAGCCCTCGCAGGGTTCTGAGTGGGCACGAGGGTTGTCGTGACTTCGGCGGCGTGGTTTGGTATCAGAGGCGCTTGAGCTGGTGCCTGTGGGTGCATGTGAGGCTTTACTGCGGGTGACACGCCCGCTGGCAACCGATGTTCGATCGCGAATTCTACCTGGTAGGCGCTTCATGAACCAGGATTCTAAAGCAGTGGTTTGCCCGTTTACACTCGGTCTCTCAGAGAGCTGCATAGGTTCGGGTGGGCTCATCGTGCTATGGCCATCGACGTCTTTCATCTTGTGATCTGGGTCTGTGTTTTATTATGAGTAGGAATCACGAGTTTGATTGTGAAAGGTACACATACCGTTGTATCTTGCCATCGTCTGCTGTAATGTCGATTGAAGTTTTGGGTATACTGTGATGGTGTTTACAGAAGTACTGTGGGATTGAGACTTTGGAACAATATCACTGGGGAAAGTGGATCATACACAATACATGTAATCCATTGATTCTGCGGGGTAGAATCATAAAGTCAGTATTATTCCAATGTCGACTCACAGCCAATTATAATTATATGATACTGGGTACCTACTCTGTTTCTACCTAGGTGCTTGCGTGTTCTTTGCTCTTTGTGGGCGCCTTGTTGCGGGGAAGGTCTTGCACTGCAAGGCTTCAATTCAGGCATCCCACTCAACCATAGCCAACCAATCAATACCTCGAGAGAAGCGATAAGAGGTTGACGTGTGCTATATTTTTTTGCCCGGCTAAGGATACGATATCACTATATAATAATCATATCCTATCTAGGAGCCGTCTTGAGCGGCAGCGCAGCTTGACCAAGTCTAACTATATGTACCGCGGCCGATAAAGTCTTTGATTTCTCACCACAATCATGAATTCCCACTCAGAACCAAAGATTATCGTCGCAGTTGATTTCGGCACTACTTTCTCGGGTGTAGCATTTGTAAATAACCTCACAGGCCGTCGCTGCGGAGTATATTCCTGTGCTAATTTTTATAAAGGCGTACACAGATGCACCGGAGGACAAGGAAGTTATATCCACCTGGCCTAGTGGAGGAAACAGGACATCAGACAAAGTCCCCACCGAGATCACCTACGACAAAAAAGCACCTGAAGGATACAGATGGGGATTCGACATTAGGCCAGGGCAGAAAAGGCATCAGTGGTTTAAGCTGTACGTATATCTGATCTATAAATACTTGAATTCGGAATCGTTTGCTGATTTTCAAGGCTAGACAACTAGACCCGTCCCAGAAACTAGCAACAAAGCCATCGAGCCTGGCAAGGAGGTACCCAAGCAAGACCGAACTTCCCCCAGGCTATTCTGGAGATACATCACAACATGTAACAGACTATCTTACCGCCTTGGTGAGACATACAAGAGGAGTTTTGATCAATAGATATGGCGAAAGTAAAGTCAAATTCTTCAACAGGCGTGGTTAATACAAGTATGTAAGCTAACGCTGCTTTGTTCAAACAGAATTCGTGAATGACACACCAATTGAATATATCCTTACCATCCCAGCATTATGGTCTGAAAGAGCTCAAAACTTAACTTTCGAATGTGCAAGGAAAGCAGGAATGTCTCGTACCTCATGCATCAGTGAGCCAGAAGCTGCAGCGATATATACGTTAAGTGCGATTCAACCAAACAAATTGCGGATAGGTGACAACTTTGTTGTGTGCGACGCAGGCGGTGGAACTGTAGACTTGATCACATATAAGGTGACACAATTAAGCCCGTTACAAGTTGAGGAAAGTGCAGTAGGCGATGGTGGGTTGTGCGGTAGTACTTATCTGAACCGAAGGTAGGTAGATACATAGCTCAGCGCCTAGACTATGTTGATTCTCAGAGGTCAGATAAAGTGGGTGATACTGATACTAAGCCTTTGGCCATAGGTTCGAGGAATACTTAGAGAACAGGATCGGCGCGGATGTCATGTCAAAAATCCGACCGGAGGCCAAGGCATCCATGATGAAAGACTTTGACGAGTTTATCAAGTGCAACTTCTCCGATTTTGCTCAGGTTGACGAATACTTTGTAAATGCCCCTGGAGTTGCTGCTACCGCAGCCAACGGCATTCAAGATGGCTTCTTGATCATAACCCGCGCGGAAGTCCGGACAATATTTGAGCCAGTTGTCTCTGAAGTACAAGAGCTTGTCCTCAACCAGATAAGAGATGTCAAGAAGTTGGGGGGACATATCGCTGCTGTTCTTCTCGTTGGTGGGTTTGGTGCCAGCGAGCATCTTCGAAGGCGCTTGTCTCTATGCGTAGATGCTGGAACTGAAATAATGCAGCCCAAAAATGCGTACGCAGCCCTTTGCACCCCCTAAAAATTTCCTTCATTGACTGATAGGCTTTAAAACATAGATGGACTGCGGTCGTTCGCGGAGCCCTCAAACGCGGGCTTGAGGGGCCCCTCATCTCTAAAAGACAATCCCGCCGCCATTACGGAGTCAATTACTGGAGCGTGTTTCGCGAAGGTATCGATCCAGAGTCTAGAAAGGTCTGGTCCTCATTCGAAGGGTCTTACATGTGTGACAACCTGATGCGATGGTACCTCAAGAAGGGGGACTCCGTATCAGAGACAAAAGCTGTGTCGTTCCGTTGGGTGAAGACTGTGCCACTCAATTACAATTTAAGATCGGAACAGGTCATCATCTATGTCAGTTCGGATGACAGTGCACCGGCTTATAAAGACCGGAGGAGTGTAACCGAGGTTTGTAGGCTGGATGCAGACATGTCAACTATCCCAAAATCGAAGTTGAAGAGACAGCAGAGTAAAACCTTTGGGGAAGCAGATCAATATAAGATCTCGTATGACCTAGAGATGACAATGGATTCGGCGTCTATAAGTTTCGTAATGCTTATTGATGGTATGTTTTACTAGTATCCCCATGGACCACTCATGAATATATGGTACTAATTCCTAATTATTATAAAAGGCGTTAGATATGGCTCTGTCAAAACGGAGTTTGTTTAAACTCATTATAAGTTGGTATTGTGGCACAGATTTTAGTATTGGGCGTTTTGCAGTTTTTTACGCTCCACAACTTCGAATTCATAATTTATAAATTCATACGCATATGCATATGGCTAGCTAGCTACTAGTAGTTGTACTTAGTCAATCATCATTTCAATATATAGCAATCTATAAGCACGTAAATGCGTGTACTTTATTATTTGATTCGCCCATGTGGGGGGCGGGGGATTTTAAAAATTTCGATCGCCGAGTTCGAGATTTGACCGCGGCCGCCAATGACCATGACCGGCACTGTTCTTATTTAGTAACTACATGTAGAATACGTACTACATGTATGTATATACATGTACCCAGGGTGTTGTTGGAAAGTGATGCACATTTTGACTAGACAACACCCAAATACCTTATCACAATACAATAAAATCGTACAGAACCTCTCTACCATACCTAGGTACAGCGGTAGGTGATAAGTCATCGGACGGAACGCCGCGTTTGCAGGCAAAATTTTGGTTAGGTCATCCGATGACTTATTACCCACCGCTGTACTAAGCATATACTTGATGAGGAGTATGTGCACACTCATATTTACCTTGAAATAGGCTCGTGTGGAAATTGATTACCGTATGGTTATGAAACCACCGAATGTGCATCACTTTCCGACACCCTGGGTACATAGAAGTAACAAAGTTCCAGGTGCTGATCAGTCCCTTTTAGGGAAGTGGTTAAGCCTAATAAGGACAGATCGAGTGCGTGCTGACTCATTTGACCTTAACAAATTTATATGGTAACAAACTTTTGTCCTGCCCGGCCTAACAAAATTGAAATCCTTTTTTCTCAACAACACAACCTAATTTAATTTGCAGACCGTACTTCGATTCTCCTACTGATTCTCTACAGAAGTACTGTGGCGTTCTTCTGCTTTTACCAACCCCGTTATCCTGTCCGCCACCATATTAGTCCATCACCTTCCGGTATATATATTGAACATACCCCTATGGTACATCGATTTGTATGGTGACACGGTAATCTATCCTGGGTACGGGGATAAGAAATGATAATTCTGCATGTTTTGGGCTCAAAAAGTGAAGTTATCTTTCGCACTGGATATATATCGTCCTGTCAGGATATGTATACTATATATCATCCTGTCAGGATATATATCCTGATAGGACGGTATATATATATCCTGATAGGATGGTATATATATCCTGATAGGACGGTATATATATCCTGATAGGACGGTATATCCTAATAGGACGATATATATATATCCTGATAGGACGATATATATATATCCTGATAGGGCGATATATACTAGTAGGCGGGGTTATGCCCAGTCACCCCTAGCCGCGCCTAGCTGCCGCGCTCTGCCGCGCTCTGCCGAGCCATCACGAACTTTTTCAGCTTCATCACCCAATCATCACTAAATCACTATATGCATCACCGCCCACATCAATAGCACCTTCAGATCATCTCTTCCATCATTGGGCTTGCCAGAGTTGGGGAACAGAATAACTACAAGTATTATTTGCACATGAATCCAAGCAAAACAGGTTGGGGTTTATCTACTACTGTTCTAATGATCTTGATAGTTGGCATTCATGATGGTGAAGGTGAGAAGCTGATGGTGATAGTGATGGTGATGATGATGATGATGGTGATGATGTTAACGGTTTAGCTTGCTGCCCTGCCGTCCCCGCCATCCTGCCGCCCCCGCTGCCCTGCCGTCCCCGCCATCCTGCCGTCCCCGCTGCCCTGCCGCCCTGCCGCCCTGCCATCCTCATCACCTTGCATGATAGCTTATACCTTCCATATGATAGCTTACCATCCAGCGATGATATCCTATTGCATCAGCAAGACTTCATTTGTCTCCTGAGGTCTCTTGAGCCTCAGGAGACTCAAAAAATATCCAGGAGCCTCAGGAGACTCTCAGGAGACCCAGGAGACTGTTGGGAGACTGCATACACAAGTAGTAGTTTGCTGATGTGGGGAGTGGAGATATGCCTATCCCAAAAACTCGTGAAAGTGCACGAGTTACGCAACTGGAGGTATAAAGAATCCTTGGTTTTAGGATACATTAGTATCCTCTATAGACAATAAGTTATCTTTTCGACTCGTGTACCACAGGGATACCCAAAAGAAATACCAATTGGGTCTGGGAACAAGACTACGTACTACTCATACCAGGGTAAGTAGACAGTGGCCGTGGTTCAAGCAACGTCAGTAGTCACTGTCTACAGACCTACCCCTAGAACCGTAGTACATATACGTACTTAGAGGTATGTACTCCACTATTAAACAATATACTTTCTCATCTATAGACGTCTACATGTACTTTATAACCTGATAAGATTTGCTTTGATATATATACGCGTATGTATAGCTCTTGGTGTGATTTTGCTTCGTACGCGTGATGCATTGGTGATGATCATGATCTATATATCTACGTATACATAGTACTTATATGTCGGTTGATACCTCATGATCATGCATGCAATCCGTAGGTTATCGCAAGGTTACTTGGTGATCTACATGTATGGATGCGTACGTGATTAGCAATTGATAAATTAGTACTTGGCTCTACCGGTTTCCTTATTCCCCAGTATTGTTGGAATTATTGTACGAAACTCGAAGATACTATTATAGGTGTGATGATTGCGTTAACGAATTTTTTGTAGGATGGCCTTGGATCTATGCTATGTCATGTTATGGAGAAAATTTTTATTATTATGTACATGTATGTTGTCTACTCTAAACGGATGGCGGCCATGGTATAAGAGGGCTGCCAAGTAGTATGATAAATTAGAAAGCCAGTTGGGAAAGTACTCTTAGTATCTATCATAGTATTTATGATTGCTCTAGCCAGGTTGATAGAATGTTGGCTTCCGGGATGGATCTGGGGACGACCGGGGGTTGCAGCGAGTGATTTTCTATGATCAAAGCACACGATATAATCTTAGAGTTTGACCCTAAAAAGATAGTCATCTCGATGGGATTTTTTGGCTTAAGCTGAAGGTGTTCTCATCACATACTAATGTTCAATCATACCAAGTGTACATACATGCGTTTAGATATCAGCACTTTACGTTAGTACTTGCGGTGTTGTCTTATCTAGATCCGGGGCGTCTCTAATAGTGTGTCGATATAGCGTTTAAAGTACGTTACGTAAACTTATAAGGCCGTTGGAGTTCTATTTCGTAAACGGGTTATCTTCTACCGGACAGTGATGCCGAGATAAAGAAAGTTGCAGTTTCGTTCATTGTCGAGGAAGTCGCTAGGGAAGAAAGAGTAGTAATTCGTGTAATATCCCTGCCACAGATAGTGCTATATGTATGTAGGTAAAGCACCTATGGTTTCGGTTGGAGCAGAATTGGTGTTTTAATACGGAACAATTAGGAGGAGCACGAGATTAACTGGGGATATTGAAGCCTTGTCAAAGTGTATCGGCAAAGAAACGAACAAATATCTTGGCGACAAGGGAGGGGGGTGTGAAGATCCGATAAGTACTTGCGCTTAAGGTTCTTCGGCGCTTGCCGCATTATGTAGAATTTAGTGGGTATCGTGATCGACGATCCGTGATGAAAAGAAGCTTATTCCATTAACACTACATGTAGTAATTATTTAGCCAAGGCATGGTAGTTCCTAGACACCGAGACACTGATGCGTTTTTAGTTGTCCTAGCTAGTCTTCGTTGGTAATATATGTGGATTAACCGGTTTCCTCTTGGTGTTTATGTGAGTGACTGCTCATGATTGAGAACCTGCCAACAGGATGGGACATGGGTGTAATCCAATCGATATCGGAATTCCCAATAAAGGCTCCCGCGAGCCGATGCCCGATCCAATCAACTTGGTCCTCAGCCTGGGATTAAAATGATTGGACCGACATCTGATGAACCCTCTCAGTTTGGTTTCCTTCATGATTACCAATCTTACTTGTGCCAACAGCTTGTCAGCCGGCCTTCGTAATCCAGGAGTGTACCTATCGGCCTGGATTTGCCTCTGGCAGTTCTACTATGATCTTCCCTCAGCAGCCGCCGCACTGCTGCATTGCATTGGTGTGATATCAGATGTCTATGTCTAAGCCTCATCGGACCCCAAAAATAAGAAGCGGCGGGCTCAGTCCGTATGGAAAGATGTTTCGACTAACTCTACTGACGTAGGTAAGTGTTCTGGGAGCAAACAGAGCTACCGGTAGGAGCTAGGATGACGTATTATTTATTGTGAAATTTTTTCCTTTGCCAAACAACGTTTTTCATGGGTTTTAGTTCCCGGTCGTACAGCATGAACATGCAGCCATGCAGGTGCAATAAGTTACGGTATCCGGGCGAATCAATGGGTCCCCAATAAGACCAAGCTAATGGAACCGCGTAACCGAAGCTCCCTCTGGTTCCGCAGTTCCAAAGAAGGAGAAAATGTGTATGTCCTCAGTAGTACAAAGCGTATATATCAGCAACCAGAAACGGAGAGGCAACTTGGGAGTGCCTATTCCTGTTTGGTACCCAATAAGTCAGGCTGAGTGGGGGTATTCAAGCGAAGGAGGTGGGAGAAAGAAAAGAAGGAACTATAAGCACAGAAGCGGCCTGGCGGGCATGCTGTGTGTTTTTCGAAGGGGAGAGACCAACATGCGTCTTCAAAACTAGCATGCAGTAAGCTGGAGTCTTCTTTGGCACTGCAGGACCGCGTTGAGGATCGATTGGTACATAATCCATGGCGCCTGCGGTTACGGATAGGCATGCAGAGTGGTGACTTTGTTGAAAGCATCCGTGGATCCTAGAGGGGGGGAAACAAGCAACTCTGGTTATTCCTGGTTATCCCTGGTTATTCCTTTATTCCTCCATCTGATCCATGTAGAAAGCTCAGGTGACTACTTGTGCGCGTGTTTCGGCGAAATAACCATCCACGCGGGTGTTTGTTTATTCGGCTGTCGCGGTTAACGTTGTTTACTGATTGTGGTAGGGTGGTTCTGTAAGTATAGTATTATATGTAAGTAAATGCTATGTATCTATTTTTGCTGTTGGGTGGATGAGTGAGTAAGTGCGTACTTTGTAACAGCATCTCTCGACTGATTTGGGTGTTTTGGGGGATGAGGAGTATGGACATCTGTATTCGAGCTGGTTATGGGTCCACCCACTGGGAGTGGGAGGGAAGTGTTAATATTATTGCTGTTGGTCCTCTTAGTGTGCATGATCCTTCCCCCATGGCCAATATACATACACTGGCAGAAGCCGCGTATTTCAGTGGGAAAGCTCGCTCTTTTCATAGGGGAGCGAGTGGGCATGTATCGCGTCAGAAGATCGCCGTCCTTCCCAGATTTGAAAACTTTCCAGATAATCGAAGCTGCAGCATGACAGGGGGCCTAACCTCTTCCCGTCCCAGCTCGGAACGGGGGAAGCGTGTTGGTTGGTTGGCTCGTAACTAAATAGCATGCATGGACTCAGTGGGGGGACTTGTAAATAAATCAGTTTTTACCTTTCTCAACTGTTTACTTTCCGTAGGAAGTCTTGTGTGACTTTAGAGCCCCGCCTTCATCTTCTTTCACCCATGTTCTTCTCTCTTCATTCATCGCCTGGATCCCTGCTGCCGCCAAAACGCCCAGCATACCGTTCACCGCCTGTCTGAATTGGTCAACAAAGTGCTTATTGTTGAAAGCATGGCTTTTTGCACTTTCGAGTTGAATGGGTTATCTTGACTAATGTATATCATACCTACAGCATGCAATCCAATGTCTAAGGTACAGACAGGATAGGGTATTGGACCTTCCCAGACACAATATCCACCCCCATCCACCCATGGACCCCATCCAATCCATCCATCCACCCCATCGGTTGATTTTCGATTAAAAAGTATCTTCCGGCAAGTCATTCACTATGCAGCAGCCCCGACACTGTTACATACAACATGTTTTTTTTTTTTATCCACATGGCGACTTCGCCCGCCAAGAGGCCAGGTGTAGGCCTGTGGTCTCATTCACCTATTTACTCACTTAACTCATTCTTCGTTTGGGCGCCCTTTGCATAGCTTTGACAATCCAGGAAGGACGCCCTTGCTCCACCCCTAGGGCCCTACCCATAATGTATTGACTGCTGAGCAGTGAGCGAGTTGTGAGTGAATGAGTTTAGTGAAGCAGTGCCTGTAGTGAATTCAGTCGCAACCCAACGTATGTACCGGATCCCTTGCTGTGTACGAGATCTTCTGAGTGTATGCTGCAAAAATGATTTGCTGTTCCGTACAGAATCAGTTGTATCTCAGCCACTCAACATAGCGAGGTGCGACTGTACTTACTGCCTGTATAATATGCACGCAAAGTTAGAGTACCGCCGGTAGAGTGCTCTACAGGCTTTAGAGACAGCTACCTTTGCGTACTGCACTCACGCCCCCTCCTCCGACGCCTAGAGTATGCTGCCCACCTCGCCTCTTGGTCTAACTCTCCATCCACCTATCTGTTTGTCTGCTGTTATTGTCGGGCTTGCTTGCCCCACTCAACAGTCTGCTGCTTCACTGCTGCGTGTTGCCCTGCGGTAGAGCTCACTTTCCGAGTTTCTCTCCCCTCTTTCTTTCTCTCTTTCCTTCCCCCTTCCTTCCTTCCTTCCTCTTCCTTCCTTCCTTCCTCTTCCTTCCTTCCTTCCTCCTCTCCTCCCCCTCCCCTTCCGCCCCGCCCCGCCCCACCATCAGCATCATAGCAGTGTTCACTCATCCCCCCCCCCCACGGTTGCTATAGGGTTTAGCTTATCCTAACCTTCCTTGGGCCACTCCTACTTTCCGCCCCCCTCCCCTACTACGTTAGTACTATCGGTAAACCTTCTACTTTTTGCCTCTATCGTCACGGTGACCCACAAATTTTTCGATATCACTGCTCACAATACTTCGGCTTCAGCCTATAAATATATCCACAAACAAAGGATCCGCTGCCTCTACAACAAAATACAATCAAAGATGGGCCGAACGGACCCTTTCCGTACGCTCAATATCCATGAGCTTGCAATAATAGCGGAACTTTTACCCCCCATCGATATCATTCGCCTCCGCCGAGTCTCGAGAACCTGGAATAATATCTTGAGTTCTGAGTTTATCTGCAAGGTTGCCTTGCAGGCGCACTTCCCTCGCTCAAAAGAGACAAAACGACTGCATGAGATGAATGCGACAACCACCCCCCCCACCAGCTCAGGGCCAAAGAGTATCAAGGAGGGAAACATGAAGAAGGAAGAGGATGATGAAGAACCGCCAAAGAAAATCGCTAAAGGCAAAGGGAAATCTAAAATGAGGTGTAGACCCTCAATGTCACATGAGCTTCGGTCGATTTCTGGAAGCCCCAAGAAAGTTGCTGCAAATAGAGGTCTTTCAGAAGTATGTCTTAGCTTCTCCCGCGCTACATTTAGACTTCATGCTAGAGCTGTAGCCAAACCAACCAAAGTTCACAAATACCGTCTGCACCATATATGTGATAGAGGATTTACGTCAACAGCAGGATATCTTTTCTGGTGCGAGTCGAACAGGAAAATTTGGCAGCAAAAAATTGGAGAAGGGATTGGTGGTCGTCGGGGTTTGAAGCTAGGGAGTGTCGGGAATAGAATCGCTCATGTCCACCAAATCACCGCTGTCGAAAACGTTCCCGGAAGAAATGGAAGTGGTCTGGTGGTACTCTTATTTCGAGAGGTTCTAACTTGGGGACTGGAGATGGCTGCTTTGGATTATGAGACGGATGAGGTTGTGTGGAAGGTTTCCCTTGCAGACAACCCAAATTCACTGCAGCGAACCAGAGGATGGGTTCATTACCTGACACAAACGCAAATGCCTACTGCTCCTGGACCAAACGGGGTTATTACTCAAGAGTACAGGTATATGCTTGTTGTCCATTGCATTCTCACCGGGAAAATGCTTTCTAGAACTGTTCTCAGCGATTCATGGCCGACGCAGAAGCGTCCCGGTTATCCAAATTTCCTTCCCGAGCCTCCAGGTGCCTATACGGTTTTCCCTACATCAAATCTAAGGAAAGGCAAACCTGAAAAAATGGTCGTTGCATTCGAGGACAGAGGTTCCAAGATCCCGGGGGAAGAAGTCCCAAAAAGAGCTGCATATAAAGTTCTGGTCTACTCTTTAGCTGGAGAGGACGCAACACTGCTCAAGGATATTGAATTGGAGAGAAGCGGTATCGGGATAGGGACAAATCTATTGGAAAAATCCATCCGGATGGAGTTCAGTTCTGATCCAGGCCCGCAGAAAGGCTATCCCAATCTTCTACTTATTGAATCCACCTCTCACCCTCACGTTATACCACCTAAGACTCGCAACGCTAACGAAAAACTGGAGTATCCCACCCTCTCAGTCTGGACTCTCGAAACGCTCAACTTTGATATCCTCGAGGTCCGTCGTTACCAGAGTAAATATGCGGATGACGAGATGCGTCCTATAATAGAGAATCGACCTGCAATTGACAGTCGTGAGGGATTCTACACCGGGCCAATGGCTGAATACACAAGAATGGAGGCATTAAATGTTGATAGTGGTATTAGCTGGGTTATTTATGACGAAAACAAGAGTCCTGAGAAAACCTCGGCCACCAGCGATCTTAGCGGCAGCGACGAAGAAAGCGATAATGATTCCGAAGCATATTTTCCAGTTATGAGAGCTTGGAACCACTTCCCTATAGGCCCCGGAGCAAAGACACCTGTCACGGCTAGAATCGATACAGTCGGATACGAAGAGGTCCCCGAAGGGGGCTGGACTGGCCCGTGGCTTGAGAATCCGAAGGAGGATATACCACAAATAACTAGGAGTCTGAAGCGGAAACGTGAATCTATATCAATGGATCGTCCTGGGACGGCCTCAAGTAACTCCTCATCTTCGATAAGCTCCATCGCATCGTCGGCTACCACCCCATCTACTCTTTTCACTGGTGACTCTCTGCCAGCAATTCCCTCTGCATCTTCCTCGGCCTCCCCGCCCCCGCCTAAGGAGCGTTGGTTCAGACAAACCTCGAGACATAAGCTTCAGCAACCGGAGATCATGCGTAGAAGGCGCAGGCAGAATCTCGGGGAGGAGGAGGAAGACTGGGGTTTAATGTCTGTTAAGACAAATCCTACTATTTTCTTAGGTGGTAGTGGTGGCGGGAAAATTGGCGGAATGGGGGGATTGGATACGGATGAAGATGGCAGGTATCTAGTGGTGTTGACGAGGATCAAAGGATTGAGCAGTATGGCTCTTTGCTTGGATTTTGAACCGGAATGGTAGCTTCCGGTACGGTTGTTCCTGGGTTGGGGATATGTGGTTGGGCCTTAAGTCACGATTCGTGACAGGTGGGCAATGGAAGATTGTCTTTACCCCCAAGTCCTATTCTTTTGTTGCTTCGTATACACTTTGAGGGCATTTTAAGGGCTAGCAGGGACTATAGTGGGTTACCATTCTTCTTTCTACCCAAAGCTTATAATATCTGTCATTGCGAAAGATTAGGTCCTTTGATTTTTCTTTCTGTGCAGAGATTCTTCACTTAATTTTTTTTTGACATGCCCTGTATAAAGCCTAGGCCTCTTGCATTTCCTTTCCCTTTTCTTATCTTCGGGTTTATGAACATAGTCTCTTTTGTCCTGTCGATCCTTAACACGATTCCTATCACTTTTTGTTATATACTATCTGGTTTGGGTGGGGATTTATCTGGTCAATTCTACTTTGCTCTTAGTTGTATTCTGTTTTATAGCTAGTTTGTCTGCTTTCCTTAAACTCTCGTCAGAGTATGGTTGGTCGTAATGATCTGTCTCGGATTTGAGAAAATAGATGATTGATGGCAGGTTTCCTTATTGTTGTATCTCTTTCCTCCTCCATTATGGGCTTAAATTTCCTTTATTTACTTATCTATCCTTGAACCTCCATGAGCCGAGGTAAAGGCTTGGGGTCCGGGTTTGAGACGATTGTATAATCACTTTATGGGCTACTACTAAAGTAAAAGTATATCTTTAGTCAGAATTCTGTCTCTGCCCCCCGTTCAAATCATGGGTCAGGGCACTGAATTATACTTTGGCGCTCAAGGGCTACTCTAGACGCCGGCAGTATGAGTTTTTACCGCGGAGTCATTCACTTAAGATGGATACTTTATACTCTTAACCTTTGGGGATATTGTTGAACGATTAGCCACAGTTATTGCGCCTACATAAGTAAACATATTGATAGGTAGCGATACCTAGATAAGTCTATTAGGACGACTAAATTTTCCCGATTTGATTTCATGCAAGTACTCTCTTTCCGGTTTTGTTGCAAGAAGTATTCGCCGTTCCCCCCCCCCCCCCCCTTCTCCCCCGCTTAATACCAGGTCAACATTTCCAATGTGCATGCATCAAGAAAGAGATGGGAACAAGAGTCTGTTCGAATTGCTTTTCAGAACATCTCACACATCCTAACCAAAATAGATAACACCAATACTTCGACAGGCTAGAACTGCTAGCAATTTCTATAAAAACGCACCATATATATAAGAACTGAGTCATAGTTATTGAATGCTCGAACATCCCGAGGCAACTACGCTTATACCGACCCATCCCAATCTACTGCCTACTAGATATCCATGGAAGACGCGCAAGGGGCACGAAACCACGGTCCCACTTAATAACTCGGTGGTGCATCTTTTTAACTAATTTCTATAATCGCAATGAATAATAAGCTCGGGCTGTATCGCTAGGTATGGATGCTGTCTGGCTACCCTTTCGCTGTAAAGCGGAAGGTTACGGGTTTGAATCCCGTGTTCCACACATCCTTGAATATCCATCTTGCCGGCCGAAAGCTTTCCCAGTTGCTTGCGCGGTGCTAATCCTTGGACCTCCATCATAACCTAACGATTACGTGCGGGTGTGGCGGGTTGTTATCGTTGTTATTATCATTATTATTATTAGGTTATATCGCTAACTCTTTAAGTGGATGGAATAACGAGTGATATTCTATGAGCGTGGTAATGCTTGATGCGAGTGATATCTGATGACTGGGATGTTCCTTTATCCGAGCTCCGTGGCTCGAACACTTTCGGAATACAGGAGTAAGACCCTGTTTTTGGCCACCCAAAAACGGGTTTGCAAGGATAATTGATACCATACAATATACAAATAAGGGGGCCAGAAAAAAATCGCTGTTGCTGTCAAGAGGTTTATTTTTTTTTTCTTGAAAAGAAAAACGCTAGTTACGTACGCTATAAGAAAGATACGCACAACTACTCTATTCACACAGGGGATTTATTTTTGCCTGCCCCCCTACAGCTGGTTCGCTGTATTGAAGTCCTCCAGGGCCTCTTTAACACGAGCGGACATGGTCTTTTCGCCCTCGCGGACCCAGACTCGGGGACTAGTAATTTCAGTCAGTCTACGCGTAACTAGGGTTATTTGAGTTGTGTAACTCACTCAAAGTACTTCTTGTTTGGCTTGTCCTCGCCGTCCGGGTTGCCAACTTGCTTCATGATGTAGTCGGTTTTACTCACTAAGTAGCCAGTTAGAGGCTGTAAATTCGATGTCGGGTCAAATCAGGTTACTTACAAACAAAGTCACGAATACCAGTGAGGTATGCATATTGCAGATCGGTATCTAGATTAACCTTCACTACACCGTTCTCAATACCCTGCTTAAATTCGTCCTTTGAGCTACCGGATCCACCATGGAAGACCAAAAACAGAGGCTTCGGCTCGCTGGAGTTGATCTTTTCCTTCGTGTACGCCTGGTGCTTTCCAAGTAGTTCTGGATGAAGTTTGACATTACCAGGTTTGTAAACACCATGAACGTTTCCGAAAGCGGCGGCGATGGAGAAGTATGGTGAGACGGAGGATAGAGCAGAATAAACATCGTATATGTCCTCAGGCTGTGTATAGAGGGAGCTGTTATCGACACCAGTGTTATCGACGCCGTCTTCCTCACCACCAGTGATACCAATCTCCATTTCAAGCCATTGCTTCATCGGTGCTGCCCGCTTAAGATATTTCTTTGTCGTGGCAATGTTGTGCTCCTTGTCTTCCTCGCTCAGGTCGATCATATGGGAACTGAACAAAGGCTCGCCATGCTCGGCGAAGTACTTCTCGTCGGCGTCAAGCATGCCATCTAGCCAGGGAAGCAACTTCTTCGCACAATGATCTGTGTGAAGTACGACGGGAATTCCATATGCTGGAGCAAGGCTGCGGATGTAATGAGCGGCGGCGATAGCACCAGAGATAGATGCAAATTGGTCAGTGTTAGAAACACCCTTTCCGGCGAAGTATGCAGACCCTCCTTGGGACATTTGAATGATAATAGGTGATTTGGAATCACGAGCAGCCTCCAGTGACGCCACGACGGTTGAGGAGGATGTTACGTTCTATTCCTGCAATCAGAAAACTAAAATAGCCCTTTATATATCACTTGTGGAAGATACATACAATGGCAGGAATAGCAAACTTGTGCTCTTTAGCGTATTTAAAAAGCTATATATTTTTCCAAAAGCATTCGATTAGAATATGAATTCCTTAATAAAGAAGCCTAGGTCTATTGGATCAGTAACTTACGTTCAAAACATCGTCGCCAACGATAACACCCTTCTTCCTGGTCAAGACATCAAGAACACCCATTTTGGTTTAGGAGCGGTTCTTATTTTTCTTTTCTTTTTTTGTGGCCTAGAGGGTATTAGCGCGGATGATTAGCTTTGTCCCTTCTAGAGCTCGCGTTCTGTAAACGATAAAGGCACCAATGATAAGACATGTACCCCACCATTTACAGGGAAGCAAGAAGTAGGTAACGCAACACGATGCAGGAAGATCTCACTTACGGATGTGGTTATTTAAGGTAGATCGCTGGTGTCCTCAGCACTGTACAGATAACCAAAAATGAATGTTGAAGTTCACGGATGAGAGAAAAAGAGGAAGTTTAAGTATAAAGCTATGTACGGAACTAGTTGCAACTGCGGAAGCTTAAACGAGGAACCTTACGGAAGCTAACTGGCGGTCTCATCAGCCTTACCGCGTACTAGATAGGAAAACTGTGATGAAAGGATTTCCGGTTGCACCCGCGTAACCTCCGTTCTCTAACCTCGGAAGATATAAACCCCACCGCTCCAGCACCCGGGCAAGTGTGGATCTACGGGTGTTTCTCGGCGGATGTTTAAATGTTCGTGGAACCCCTGGCACGCCCGATCCCGATCCCTGCTCACATCATGTTAACCACGATGACAACCCCATCTAGTATCTCCCCCACTTACACCAAAAGACGTTCTAGAAGCATCAAAGCATTCCAGGCTCCCGAAGTTGCATCCTGACATTTGCTTCAAATTCATGTGCTGCTCTCCCCCCGGAATGAAATAACCCGTGGCCCACCCAAACCCCAGTCTTGTGAATCAGATCTTTTTTTTTTCGACGTCTAAGGCTATCAAGCTTCCTTTATAAGCATGTTCTCGTATTATCATTGGTCCGAGAACACTCGTATCCATGAGCCGAACCAACTTACGAATCAAGAAGCACATTGATAAAATATAGTGTTTCTATATGAATCAACCATTTTTTATGAGACACTACCAATGTGGTCAAAATCTTGAGGCTCATGAAAAATCACTCGGTGTACTCCACTGCTTGATTGAATAGAGTATTTTAGCTGCACGAGTTGGAGCACTTCGACAAAATTGGTTGAACGGCTGCAAGCCCCTTCCTAAACCAGCTAGACTTCTTGTCCAACCTGATGGACTTTCTGTCAAACCCGCGCAGCTAAAATACTCTAATCCGCCAGAAATAAATAGTTATACCCCAAATCTAGAACATATGCACCTGTATATAATACCCCTTCTCACTAAAATATCGCTAGATGCAGACAAAGACTTATCGATAGAGAAAAGGGTATAAAAATAGGCCATCAAAACAAATTCAAATACAAAGTAGGGTTTGACGCGCATGGGCCAACTTATAAGCATTGATCCAAAAAGGTAATCATAGGTGTTTATAAGGTGGGTGAAAGAGACAACACAGAAAAAAAGCGGAGGAAGTAAGGAGCGCTACCATCTTGCTACCAAAATACAAGTTTTTCCATTCATGACAATGAAAACCGCTATGGAGGCATACACGCTGATTAATAGAAGAGAGTTTATATAAAGCCAACGATTGACAAAAGGAAACATTATCGTAACTAATCGGACACCGTTTGTCATCCTTCGAACTTCCTTAGGTACTCGGCCAACATTACACAACCCAACGGCAAACTCCCCATGAATATAAACTTAGAATCCAAATGGGTTGTCCGGAGCTAAAAAAAAAAAAAGTTTGATTAGTAGATATACCAGATGGTGTAGCTCCATAAAAAAAAAGGTAGTGACATACTAGCTTTGGTCAAATCTGCCCTTCCTGTCGGTTGTGGTACCAACTTTTTCGCTGGATTGACCCCGAATTTCACATTGGGTGGAGGACCTGTTGGCTGTGCAACGAGGGGCCTAGCTCCTGTGAACTGCTGCTGAGCGCCTGTTGCAGTAGGTACCAATGGTGGCGGTAAAAGTGAATTTACACTCATGCCTCTTCCAGCAGGTTGGCCTGACATATAACCAACCTGTTGCTGCTGGCCAAAGCTCTGCAGCTGTCCCGTTGGTTGATTGATAAGTGGGGCTTGCATTGGATTATGTGGCATAGGTTGTTGAATCCCACCCGTCGCATGACTGACCATGTTCATGTAGGGCATTCCTGTGTTTTGTGGCACCATGCCATTATTCATGTTCGGGTACATTTGTCCAGTTGGTTGCATTGTCATAGGGGCTGTCATGCCTAGACTTTGGAATTGCATTGGCTGGGTCCCCATTTGCCCGTAACTAGACATCATACCAGGTTGGCCAGTAAAAGAGGGTGTGAGTGGAGGCAAAGACATCCCGGGGGTGAAGTTTTGGGGGGCGGACCCTGGCCTCTGTGGAGGGGGGGGTATTGATAGACTGCCTGCATTAGTCATAGCTGGCGCCATAGGTCTTTGCCTTCCCACAGTGTATTGGTTCTGTGGCTGGTTTATTCCGGTAAATTGATTTCCAAATTGGCTGGGCATGGAGGGGGCTAATGGAATGTTGCCAGCTCCGTAATTAATACCAGTGGCCTGGCCAGTCATAAAGGATGGAGGAGCTTGCGTTACTGGAAGTTGTTGGATTTGTGGAGTGGGTTGAACAAGGGCGGGGGCAGGGGCGGGGGCAGGGGCGGGGGCAGGGGCGGGGGCAGGAGCGGGGGCAGGTTGAGTAGTGACAGGTTGTGGAGGAGGACTTGCGATTGTTGGTTGTAATGGAGGGGTAGTCAATGATAGCAAGTCACCAATTGCCCCAGTAGGTGCTGGTTGCTGTACAGGAGCGGGCTGCGCTGCTGGAGAGGCTACACGAGGGGGCTGTGGAGGGGGCGCGGGTGATTGTGGTTTTGAAGTTGTCGGCTTTGGCGCCCATGCATCGTCATCAAAGCCATCAGCTTTCTTTTCGGCAGCCTGAGCGGGAGGTGGGGTTTGAGCAACAGGCACTGGGGAAGCCCTTGGCGACTTTGAGTCGTTCTTTTGTTTGAAAGCTTCAGGGTCTACCGAGCCTGGTGTCTGGACGGCTGGAGCCGGTCTTCCTTTCCGTGTATTGTTCTTCAAGGCGCCACCGGGGCCTGAAAATAACCCTGAGCCCTCTTCCCTATCTTCGTCAAAATGCGCGGTATTCTTCTTTTTCCTTCCAAACTTCTCATCTAGCTTTTTATTCACCCGTAGAATATCACCCTCTTTGAGCCCAAGCATCCTCATAACTTCCGGCTGGATGTCTTCCAAAACTGATTCATCCATACTATCCCTCTCGAAGGCAGTTGCATATCGCTGAACGTTGTTTACATCCACTCCACAACTCAAGAAGAATTCAAACCAATCGTAGCCTCCGTTAGACGGTTTTGTCGGGGAAGTGGAGAATGGAAGCGAAGGCGATGCAGATAGCGCTGTTGTGGGCTTGCTTGTCTCGAAACTAATACCACTTTGTGGCTTGCGGTTCTTTGCCGTGAAAGCACTCACGGGTTTGACCTCATCCAAGGAGATGCCAGTCTTTCTTTCCACATATTCTAAATCCTCTAGTGACATCTTGCCTACAGGTACTGCGATTTTAACTCCATTGCTTTTATGAAGATTTATCTTACCATCACTGTATCCAATAAACTGTGCCTCAACTTTAAAGTTCCCAGTACGATCCGTCCACTGACGGACCTGAGAACTATCTGGTTCTGTAATTGTAGCTGTCAGCAGGACTGCACTCCAAGCCTCAGACTTCCTGTAACGTGAACGAGATGGTTGAAGCCTACTCTGTTTTCCGGACGAGGCTTGTGCCCTATCAGAGCCTGTGTTACTATCTGGTCTACTTCTCCGACCCTCCGGCCTGTGTTGGTTTCCAGCCAAACTACTCGTCCTCGTAGGTATCCCAGCGTTTCGCCCCCCGTTCCCACTGCTCGAGTGCTGCGACCTAACCCTGTCTCGAGGATCAGCCGGAGAAGCCATGATCCCCGGGGTAATGGCCGTATTTCTTCCCCTTTCAATATAACTAGCTGGCACTACCCCTCGTTCGCCGTTAACTCTCCGTTCGACTAGCCACCATTCATCACTAGTAGCGTCAATGATTACAACTTCATCCCCAACGATTACTGAAACCTCGTCGTCGCCCTTTGCCTGAAAATCGTAAAGAATGGTACCGATGTCTTTCTTCCTCCCACCTGTTGCTGCTGCTACGACTTCATCGAGACCAGCCTGTTTATAAGCACCTCTGATTTCTGAAAGGGCGTTGATAATATCTTCTGCTGCATCTTTGGAACCAGCATGAAGATCCAAGTTGCGAGTTGGTTGCTCCAAATCGATAAAAACATGTTTCCCTTCTGAATTGTAACCCTTGAGGTGCTGTACAGACCACTCCTCTCTCGGGCGACTGCTCTTATCAGGCAAGAGAATAACACGAGTGGCCCCAATTCCAAATGTGGCAGCTCGCTTTTTCTTCTTCTCATCAACCTCCTGAACTGGATATGTCTGGAATCCTGGAGGAATTGCATATGTGTCGTCAGCGCTACGAGTATTCTCTCCTGTATACCTAGGTTGGCCAGGACGCCGGACAGGAAGCGTAGGCCCATCAGATTCAGAATCTGAGTGCGAGAAGGTTGGCGCTGGCTTCGGTTTACGTTTCGAGTCGTGATCATAGTGTCGCTCCGAAACTGATTCTCGCGGTGGTGCTGCCAGCGTCGGTGAAGCCAATGGGGACCTGTTAGAAGAGACAGAGTGTTGATTTGGTCTGTGCTGCATGATGCTGGCAAGATTGGCAGAAGGAAGCTCACGAGAACGTGGATCTTCTGGTATAGGCCTAGGAGGGGTAGGGGGTGGTGGTGAATCTTCTCTTGGGGGAGCAGAAAACGCAACATGTTTAACTACTGCTGCTGCCGCAGCTGCTGGGGCGTGTTCAGAGGCGGGCGAGTGTGCAGTATCTTCCGTACCATGCGCATCGTCTGCATCGTGTCCCTCGAGCTTCTCGATGTAGTTTGCCGGGGCAAACCCATATTCCCCATTACGGCCTACAAGACACCAGTCTGGATCCGTAGCGTCATACACATCTAGAACTACATCCTCGTCGAAGGATATCTCTTCCTCTGTTTGCCGAGCATATTCGTATAAGGCTTTGTATTTCCCGACAGGTTTGGTCTGTCATAGGTAGAAGCTTAGCTCTATAGACCTCCGATAATGTGAAGGTTTCCATATCAAATAACCCCTCCCAGAGGGCATGGTGCCCTCCAAGTGCACAAGAAAGCTCACCTCCTCAATATAAGTGGCAGGCACAAGGCCGACAGGCTCATCATCATCAGAGTCGTTGACCTTCTTCTTTACTTTCCACCAATCATCGTCAGATCTCTCTAGAACATAGAGAAGGTCACCTTCTTCCAAGGCCAACTCCCCTTCTCCCTGGGGAGTGTACGCGTAACTAGCAGTATACACCCCCAAGAATGGAGACGCCATGATACTCTACTGTAAACAAACAAATAAAACGTAGAAATAGGAAGTGTAAAGGCGGTGGACGAGCGGTAGGGGACTTGAGGGGGATGGAAGATGTTGTGTGCGTGGTTGATGCCCAACTTTCACGTTTTAGCTTTCCGGCAATCGGGATCAAGCAGGGGATGCAGGAACAGGCAAGATCATAGGAAATAGGGGATGAGAAGTAAACAAGATTTAGAGACAGAAGAGTCCGGACTTTTAATTATAGACAACGGCTGATATACTTGTGAATCATGTTACTCCTTTTTCTTCGTCTTTCTCTTAAGGATTTGATATTTACCTAATTATGGATGGCCAAGAATCTTGCCAGTTCCGTCAATCTTGAGCCACACAACTGTCTCCACAGAAGGCCACCAGCCACATCAACCAAATGAATGAAGCCCTATATACATGTAGCTTTGTTCACCCTGCAGGGGCCAAATTACATGTAGTAAATCGGGAAGCTTAAGCTGACATGACGAGTTTCAGATTTTTAAGCAATGCAACCTGTGGTGCATACATGCAACAAGCGTACGGGGTGAAGTTGGAATGCCCAAGACGCTCAGCCACAGCAGTTATGATACCAACTTCACCCCCCGTAGGCTAGTATGTAATGGACAGATACTGTAGTCACGGCATGTCAAACAAATCCTACGGCCCCGAGTGAAATAGAGTAACGAAACCACATGTCTGTGTCGATACAGTCAACTGGAAAAGAGTTTCATCAATATAAACATATTAAGAATTTAATCTATATGTAGGTATATACATACATGTAAGTTGTCTCTGTCTTTCAAATGGTCTACACACTTGATTTCACCCGTAGAGTGGTTCACATGTAAAATACAATATGTAGTGCACTGCCGCATCGTGATGATATGCCCGTGTGACGCCAATGGCTTTCTCATCCGGACGTCCTTTTTATGAAGGGCCCTCCCCACCTTTTAGGATCCTTTGCACCGAGATTTCATCTTCCATTTGTCCGGGAACAAGCATCCGCTCCCCCAATATCTCCTGCAGAACAACCATCAAAGCTCTTCCTACCCACCATACTCTGAAGTAGCCGTCTCCAGCTTTGCTTTGATAGGCCTTCTTAAGACGTCGATTCCTCAATATTAGAGACGAAGTATTTGTATTCCTCTTTTTTTTTTTTTTTTTTTTTTACCTCCAGCGCCTGGAGAATTGACATCTCCTTCAACTTGCATTAACTCGTGCAAGGATAACCCCCATCACTTGTTCCAGCAGATCTGGGAACCCAGACGTCGTTGTGCTTCTCGGCCAGATCTTCCGTAGGGCCCTACTAAACAGCCGCAGCGGGTATACATACATGTACTTTGCCAGTGGTAAATAGCCTTCAACCTAAATAGGTGCTTTTCAGAGATCTATTAGCCCTCGGTAGCAAATAGTCCTATGGCCCAGCTGTGCATCTATACTTGGCTAACCTTGTTGCAGGATACTTTCCTTGTGATCTTAGTACCTTCAAAGTTTTATAAATTACTTTCTTCTCCACACCACAACACTCCCACAAAGTCTCATTCGTTGTCGCCTATCCAGATACTTACAGCTACAACAATGGTCAATTTCATTACCCCCCCGAATTTTTCAGAGATTCTTCCAGCTTTCCTGGCACATATTCCTACCGCCTTTACCTCCCCGCAACCACCACCATCTCTCTTCCCTATTCTGTCTCCAATTCTTCGCCAACGAATTCGTCTCCTTACTCCTGCTCGCAACGCTAGCTCCGGTGTTGAAGAGACCTGGCTTGCTCTTTTGACATGGTCTGCCGCAGCAGGTCCCAAACTCTCCGCGCATTTGGCGACACAAGAATTCGTTCCTCACCCATCATCTGGAGAACTTGAGGTTGGCGAAACAGATATAAAAGGATTCTATCGACAAGACAGGGAAACCATAAAGGCATGTGTAGAACTTCTGGAGCTTGATATAGAAGCTACCTACATCTGGATTGGAAACGACCCGGACGGTGAGGACGATGGCTGGAAAATCCAAGATGTCCGTCTCACAGAAGATTCCGAGAAGCAGAACTGGTATCCAACGGTTGGTGAAGCTGATCAGGTCTTCTATGATCAAGCCGATGCATATAAGTTTCCAATGGTGCCGTCAGCACCATTTAGTACTGCTGTTTCAAACCAGGCACCCGCGGCAGATGAGGGCGAGGGCGAGGATGACGACTACTGGGATATGTATGACCGTACCCCTGCTCGCACCCCAATGGTTCCGCAGAAATCAGACATGCCATCTGAAGACTCATATTACGCAAGATACGGAAATGTCCAGCCGGCCCTTGAACCCGAGCCTCCTTCAGCTGAGACTTCCAACCCAATCAAAATCCCTTCCAATCAAGAATCATATTCACCATTGTCTACCACTACTGCGAATACAGCATCAACGACTCCGCCAACGATTCTTTCATCATTCCTGTCAAATAAGGATGAAAAAGCGGCAGTAACCCATGCGCCCCGACCGATATCCGTTGCATCCTCATCTTCATCGACCAGAAACTCAATTACGAAGCTAGAGGAGAACGCGGCAGTACAAGTTCAGAGCGAACTTGGAGTGAAACAGCACATCTCAAGCACAATTAAAAGTCTTTACCGGTTGTCAAAGGCTGCAGGTATACAGAGGGACGAGTTTGAGAGGATGTTACAGACCGAAGTTGCGGTTCTTGCCATGATGGATGATGGCGACGATTCTCAGACATGGTAAAAAGAGGGATATTACCCCCCCCCCCGGAGCACTTGTGGTTTTAAGTCGATTCTCTTGGCGGGACAACCTTTACTTTTTCATTTTTTCATGGCGATGTCTCTCCTTGTGGATTTCTTTATGAGAGCGTATTTGCGGGTATCTTGCACTGGAACGGGCGTTTCTTTTGTTTTCACTTTATTCGTTGTAGTTATATTTCTCCGTACGGGTGTTTTCAAGAAAAATTGTAAGGTACACATTTCATAATTAAATTTAGCTCGTTAAAAAGGCAATACGCATGATACATGTGGCCATAACCTTTGAACGTACGGTATCGGGCCCGCGACCCGGAGATCGACGAGTATCTATCTATATACTTAGTAGGCCTGCTTTTGCGAATGAGCTTTTGATTATTAATGGACCTTGGATCGAAAAATAGCCCATGAGAATTGCGGTGGCAGGCAGCTAGAACTACATGGGCGATATATACGTATATACTACATGTAGGTAGAAATAAATATATATATAAATTTTAAAACCATACAATAAATTGCGCACCCTGACTAGATTAATACAAAGATAACTAGGAGCAACTCACGGATACAAGGACTTATATCCTATATGTATTAAATACATGTAGGGTTAAAGTAGGAAAAATACATGTATTAAACGTTAGGATATATAAGGGCTAAAATACATGTTTGTTATAGGTTGCATTAGGCTGAGAGAACTACATATAATTATAAATGTAAGTAAGAAATAGACAGAAACTATATAGGAGGGAAGCGCACCAGTGATATCCAGTGAGAAACAGCTCGCGGTCGCAAGCTGGCCGGCAACACCTACATGTAGTTGTAGTTGATAGACCGGGTGCGTGGTCATGCAATATCACTCGTTGTTCAACCTTCTCCGTTTTGTGCCTGACTGCATGTCGTTGTTGCTCTCTTAAACCATCATCGTCTATTGGCTATATAGTACGGTAAACGTGTCAAAAGTGATTTTACCAACGGTGGTAAATTATTCTACCACCGGTGGTGAAAATAATACCAGCATTTATACCCTAAAATGGATAAAAGCACAGACCTTTTGGCCAAAAGGGGATATATAATGCCAGTATATATATGAACATTGTCCCAGCTCCTTTCCCGCTATTCTACCAATTTTTGAAATTAACCTCCAAAATCTGTGAAGCAACCGCGTTACACAAGTACAAAAGTCTTTAGCATTTAGGCTTCAAGTATCACCACCCCCCTAGCAACCATGCCACCCCCCTCTCAATCAATGAAAACCGCCCATTTCCTCTGAGGCGCCGTCGATGGCGGCGCCACCGATAACACCACTCCACCATCGGCGCCGACTTTGAAGATCTTCGATAATGGCAATCTACGAGCGGCGTTAGGCTCGCTTATTACCCTCTTTCGCGGGTATGAAACAAACCGCTATCAGCGGGAGAAGTTGACAAACTATTGATATCTGTGGCCAACGATATTCGCAAACTCAAAGAACAACAGCGCGAGATTACCAACCGTTTCAGCGGGATCGAGCCTTCCAATGCGGTGAGCGCCGAAAAGCAGCGCGTCGAAGAATACAATACGCGTTAGAACAAACGAACTCAACAAAACAAAAAGCAACAGCAACACAACAACGCGTGGTAAACGCGCTTATAACCGAAAGAAAATCGTGCGCTTCAAGCAAAGAAAAGAGCGCCGAGAAGAAGCACAAGCAAAAGCGCCAGGAAAAACTACCACCGGCCCGTAAAGTCCTCCACCAACGCCTTCTCCACGCGCCTCTCCCTGTTAGAAAGCGACGTGTCGCAAGCTCTCGATTCCTCGCACAAATCTTAGAAACAAACAAATCCACCCAGTCACCGCCCTGTCAGTTACTATTAACCCCAAAGGCACCATCTCCGTTCTCCCACACCACACCGTCCCCTCAAATACTTACTCACTATGGTTTGAAGCCATGACAGCCATTATTAATGAGAAAATTGGCACCACCGAAAACCCATACACATGCTTCTTTCATGGATACAATAGATCTTGCAGGATGGATGGATAGGGACTGGACAGATTGGGATTATTGTGCGTTCGGGAGGAAGGATTTGTCAGAAAAGGTTCTATGAGTTTCTGTCACACGGAGGAGTGAGTCATAGTGGAGTTAAGCGGAAGTATGGCGAGGGTTGTTGGATATATAAAGGAATGAACTGGCTACTTGTGTTGTTGTTCTTTCTTCTCTACGCAACGTCTTACGTATTTATCGATTCTGTGGATTATACTCTGAAACTATCGCTTCTTCTATAATTCATACTCCTTTATATTATCGGAGTATCGCTGTTATTCTATCTGCACCTTGCGGAACAAAGTCCATCTGCCTTTGGCAGAGCCGGCCAACAAACGTGACGTCGCCATCATACTGATCTTAAAGACAGATTCCTAAACAAAAACTTCCTGAGATTATTTCTGCTACGAATCACCCTTCGCCTCGTAATAAAGATGATGCTCCGCAATGATCACCTCTTCCGTAGTCATTACTGTCACATCAGACGAGGCAGCTACCATCGGTACTTCAATCCGCCTATTCTCCAGACCCAGAAAATGTCAAATTATGTGGTCGGCTACCCCAACCACCCAATGCCGCAACTGCTACCACTTCGGACACGCCACCCAAGGATGCAAACAAACTAAACCTGCGTATGCGCGAAAGAAACACGCAAACATACGCCTGCTCACGCGTAAGCAGAGGAAGATGGTTGGCCATGTGATACGAAGGCAAAATCGTTAAGCTGACGGAGGACATCAAGCAACCTCCAAGAACTGCCCCGCACTCGAAGCAATAATTCAAAACACCAAGAAAGCCGACAAAACCGAGGCCGAAACACCACAAGTGGAAGCGATCATGACCGATGCCCCACACAACCCAATCAACCCCATTACCCAATTCTAAATATGCTGAACAAGCTAATTACACGTTCCTTTCTACGCATAATCCAACATAATTGCGCGAACAGCAATAATGTTTTACTTTCTCTTTTTTCACTTAAAATAACACAAGATGCATATGTTGTCTGCGTGCAAGAACCACCTCTCCGCAACGGAAAACCATTAACAGTACCTTCCTTTACTTCGATATTTCCTACACCAATCCGAAAAGAAGAAAAAATTTCAGTATGCATATATATAAATAACAATCTTTTGGATAAAAATTCATTTATTTCTCAACCCTCCCCCAGAGGAGATTTTATGCAAGTCAGTATTATCTGCAATACAAGCAATAATACACACACAACTCTCGATATCAGTTGTATCTATAACAGACAACTAAACCCCAGTACCCGCTCCCACTCCCCACATGAAATATTTAATCGAACCAGTACCCCAACAATCGTACTAGGAGATTTTAATATTCATCATCCCAACGCCGACCCCCTACGCTCGTTTAATTACAGAGAGTTAAATTTAGCAACACCATACTTTGATACAGTAGCGGGTATCGTTAATTAATCTGCAGAATATCTCACGATCAAAACAAAAGACATCGTGTCGGCTGCCAACACACGCTCTCTAATCATCGGAAAATGCGATCACCGTCGCGGTCGGATCAGGCGCAGCAATTTCAATCCACATACCCTCCTCAGACTTTGAACCATTTCGTACCCACGACTGGGCCCGTGCTGACTGGAGCGCAATAAACCCCATTCTGCAACAAACAGCTATTAAACCACCAGCAGCGGCAAACGAAATAGACGACTGGTTTGATAAAAACTACACAAAACTTACAGACATAATCAAAGACCACACACCCATAAAAACCATATCCAAATGGTCCAAAAAGTGGTGGAATCCCAACATAACCCAACTGAGGAAAATATTTCACTCGATGCGAGCTATCGGAAAGCGCAACGCCGAGATAAGCGGTAAACGCCTACTTCAAGCGAAAGCAAAACAAAGCTGGAACACTCTAATACCATCTCAAAGGCGTCGGAGAATTAAAAGATGGTATTAAAAGCGGAAGACAAAATCCCAACACTCCCAATTCACTCTGCACGTCTTTGTTAAATCAAAACGATAAGCTTTTTCCCCGCCGACTGATTAACGGTTCTCTACCCGAATCACTATTAGTTAGGAGGTTTATCAGTAAGCGCCTCCAACCTATCGGCGCGACATAATCCCATCACGTTTGGAAGCGTCTGTACAAAGCCTAATCCACTAATTATTACAACAATCCAAATCAGCTATTCACTGATACCACCGCAAAACAGTAGAGGGTAATCTTACCAAATAAATAAACTGCAGCGTACCCTCTACGGGTGATAAGTCTTCTCAAACCTACCAAAATCTGGAGAAAATCGTTCTAAGACTACGATATAGAATAGGCGCAGTCACAATCAATCTTGGTCGATGGCGGTATCCACGTGAATCGGCTCTACACTACTTAGCAGGAAGCAAGCTGAAAGCTAAAAGTTCTGTACACTCTTTCTTGATGTGAAAGGGAACTTTCATGTTCTAAAAGCGCCACTAAAAGCATCATGATACAAGTATCTGCAACATATATCATCAACCTGAATTTATATGTATGATATATAACATGTTTCTTCTCTGAGGATCGAAAATTGCTTTGCACTTATTAGTTCACGTCTGAGATCACGCAATTTCCCCACTACTTTTCCTCATCTACATAAATTTCCTACATCGATATGACCCACATCCAGGAATATCTATTTCATATGTATATGAAACGGCCTTTGTCTGATGGGATCATGCATCTGAGAGAATATAACAATTCTCACAAATCACTACAACAAACTCACCCGAAATAAGCGCCACACAATATCTTGTACCGATGCAAAATTAAGCGACCGAGAAGCTCGAAAGGCATCGGTAAAGCGTATCAATCACGCAGAACCACACGCGTAATCCCAAACAACACGTTAAATGGATCGGTTTCTGGCTCTCGCAATCCTTCAACCCCAACGAACACTACAAACGGCGCGGGAAGCGAAAGCGCGATGCAGTGCAACGCTTTCATCTGCGCAGCGCTTTCGTCCAACAAGCTGCGGGAAAATAAGCCTCCTATCGATAAGATCTTTCTTCACATCTGTGCCGCGTCCTGCTTCCCACCTCATCGATCGAAATGAATACCTTCTGATCTTACGCGGCATGCGCTGTTTCAGCTCCATAAACGCCTATGGGAAAGCTCGCCATGGCCTATATTTTCACTTCGCGAAAAGCAAATATCTTATCGGTCTCTTAGTGCCTCTAACCCGCATCTGAGAATAAAGAGTCGTTCCCAACCATGAGAGCAGACTATACCACACCGATCTCGTAAGGTCTACCAAAAAGAAATGGCTCAAAGCAAAAAGGAGCCACCTATATTCAACACCCATGCGCCATAATTAAACTCTCTAATCGAAGAGTTCATGATAAAATGGCGCTGCACAACTAATGTAACTGGAACTTTCATTACCCAGCCTATTACCCACATCTAACAACTACAAACACTTACAAACCTCCACAAATTGTGCATCAAACGAGCTATAAGAAATTCTGGCGACAAAAATGATCAACATACATTGACACCGCGATAAGACGCAGGCTAACCCAAAACCAAATGGATCGTTAAGATCTCTGGTTCATCATCTGGATCATCTGAGAAACGATCTTTCGCAACGTCTATCAATATCTTCTGATATCTGGAAATCTTGGATATTTAAATGTGAAAAAGCGGCGCGATATAAGGCGAAAAATCAACTTCAAAAACTTACTCCATATTATCAATTATATATCGATGCTTATATCCTGTTAATCATCGTATATGCACACCGTGAGTTTTTCTTTTGTTATTTATTTTTGTTGGAGTTGGTTTTGTGTTATTTCTTTAAGGGGATAGAGTTTTGAGGAGGCACAGAGGTTTTTTATGCCATAGTTTATAACTGCACGCAATGTTTTGTACCTTAAACAAATACAACTGATTTAAAAAAAAATATGAACATTGTCCGCCGGTTGGGAATTTCACCACCGGTGGCAGCTACTTTACCACCGGTGTGAAACTGTTGATAATGCAGAATAAAGACTGAAAGTCAGCATACTGGAACAAGGACTGAAATTCAGTGCTTATACCACCGTTGGTAAAATTACTTACCGCTCCATATTGGCTACATGGGTATGTATGGTTCGCTCTTAGACTCTTTCAATTTATTTTGTCAATCTTTCTGACCTGATATTTCAGTACTTGGATGAACGTTTTGGGTATCTGTTAACTACAAGATTTAGAGGGACCCCCTCAGGTCCTTAGTTGATTGATGGCGAGTTTCTAATTAAAGCTCGGTACAATTTTCAAACCCCCACTCCAAGATATAAATCGATCGGGTGATAACCTGTACATATGAAACAAAAACATTGCCCATGGAAACCCCTCCGTGGTGAGTGAGAAAGGCCCGTACTAATCGCATCTACATTCCAGTCCCTACAGGGGCTTCAGCTGTTCCATTTAAACTGAAAATGTATGAAATGAAACTTCTTCGAGTGTTTTATAGTCTACAGGCCTGTTAGTTGAGAGAAAGCGAAATGCCTGTCGATAGCCACGGTTCCGCGAGATAACGGCTTCGACCTTGAAAGACACCCTAGGGAGTTAAATCCTAGCGCAGGCCGTACTAGCTAAACAATCATTGGCAACCGCCACGATACCAATAAAATAAGACCTATACCCTTTCAACACAAACAGCTCTAAACAAACATAACCGCAACCAACGGGACGGTGACTCTACTACACCTAAAGCCGGAAATTCAATGAGGCGATTCACGTTGAAAGTACTGTCTCGGGCGGCCTAGTCCTTACGAAACACTCACCCCACCTCTTAAACCAAGAAAGGGTAATACCCTAAGCCCGGCCCCCGGAGCTCTTGCTTATTCAGAGTCTCGAACACATGAATGAAACACTGGGGGTGATACAGTAAATACTCTTAGGATATCTTTTGAATAAACAATTTAACACAATCCACCGAGCTCGAACTTATGCCAACAAAGCAATTGATAAAAGATGTAGTTATTCTAGACTTAACACAAATAACCCAAATCGAAGGCCAAATCTTTGCATATCTTGCTTTTTCTCCCAATAGCCTTTCGTGATCTAGCCCTTTATCGATGTCTTTCCCTTCCCTTCCAATGGTGGTAATGTGAATGCCTTAGATATTCCGACTGAACCCCAAGTCAACACACCAATGTGTGGCTGTACATTCCAATAAAGGCTCAATGTGATGTTTTCACGATCAGCAAATTTTCCAGTTATATCGTTAATATTATATTTTGCGCGCTCATTATTGAGACGAAATTTTGAGGCCGAGCGGTGTGGGAGAATTGCATCCCAAATGACAGCCTCATTCTCAGACTGTTGAGCAATGTGAGGTTAGTTAGAAGGAAGGGAGTGAAGATGTCATGATCAGGGGACTTACGAATTCCGAACCAGGGTAAGAGGCAGATATATAAGCGAATACCTGCTTTGTATTCCAGTTGAAGAGAGACCCTAAATCTATGAGCATAATTAAGTCAACTCAAAATCCCACATGCACGGATTAGGTTGTAAAAGTACCAGCCTCAAGGTCGAAATTGATGAATGCGTATTCTTGTACTTTTGAGGCATAATATTGATGAGCCCGGCCCTTTACCCTAGTTACAGCAACATGCATAATCAGCATGGCGGTTTCAGTAGACTAGCACCAGAAAGTGTGCTTACACACGAAATCTTCGAACATCAACTATAGCTGTGGGGTTCGCGGGGAACAGAGCAGCTGATAATGCCACAAGGGCAGCAACACAGAACGCAACTGTTGTAAAAAATCCAAAGACATTTTGGACACGGACTAGCGAAGAATGCATCCTGGAGTAGGGGTTGTCCTGCTGTTTGTAGCGGGGTATCCTCACATCGAGTACTCTAGCACGGTGGACTCGTATGGCATGACTAAGCCAAAGCCTTATAGTAGCCTCTTCGGCAACCTGACTGGTGCCTATCCTCCCATCAACCAATTACACAAGCAGCAAAGGGCCTACCTACTCTAGGCTCTAACTAGAGTTAGGAAAGCTTTGTAAATTAGTACCGTAGGTACAAGTAAGTACATGTAGATCCAAGGGTTGGGTTGAGGCCACGGGTGCCGCCGCCAGATTGCTTTACCTAACCCTTTCACGCGACTTGTTCCGGTCATTCCTATTCAACCGTCCGAACAGGAGACCATGGCGTTTTCTAAAAGTAGAAGTCCCGTATAATTGTTTTATCTCCCTTTCCCCTACTTTTTCCCGATTATTTTCTACTTTTTCCCGATTATTTTCTATCAGCTTATTCTTCAATATCTACATATAAGAGTCGGGTCTTGCTCGGGTATTGTCTTGCGGGGAACTTTCCTTTCAACCTGGCTTCCCCCCCTATCCTTCTTGTTTGGTTACATATCTTTCGGGTGGAATCTTGAGATGTCGACGAAAAAACACCTCGTTGTTTTTAGTGGAGGCAGCGCAGCTAATAATTTGATCGATGTTTTTAAAACTCTTGCAGGAAAAGGCGATAGGGCACTAGATTTTGTTCTCCCAATTTCAGATAATGGTGGTAGTACCTCCGAGATTTTGAGGGTATTTGGTGGCCCCGGGATTGGAGATGTGAGAAGTATGTGTACCTGCATTTTGGTTCTTTTGGACGCGTGGGCACAAGGGTTCAACGCACGATTGGAAGCTTATCTATTGGTTGCTACCTATAGGCCGCCTCATCAGGCTAGTTCCCGAAGATAGAGAAGACGTCGAGTTAATAGCGATTAAGAGCCTCCTCAATTATCGCCTTCCTCCATCCAACGATGAAGCCCGTTTCGAATGGCTTGCTATTGTTGAAGGCACGCACAGCCTTTGGAAATATGTTAGTTTTTCCGCCGCTAAACAAAATTAAGTTCCTAATCTCCTTCTAAGATATCATCTGAAAAACGTGAGCTTCTCCGTTCGTTCTTCGTCCTCCTGAATCTCGAACTCCTCAAACGCCAACGTCCCAAATCCTCATTCAACTTTCACTCCGCTTCAATTGGCAACCTTTTCCTAACCGGAGCACGTATCTTCTTCGGCTCTTTCGAATCAGCTATATATCTTTTTCGCTCCATCACCGGAATCCCGGAGAATGTGAAAGTCATTCCAGCCATCAACTCAAACTTTGCCCACCATATAGCTGCAGGCCTGGCTGATAAGAGCGTTATTATCGGACAAAATCAGATATCTCATCCATCTAATCCATCTGCACTGCCTACCCCCGCAGAATCAGAACCTGGCTCTAAGAGTGGCTCTGAAAAGGATTTTGATGTATTCGAAGAAGAGCCTGAAGAGCCAGAGGAAGATGCAAATCTCCCCGGATCTCTAGCTTCCCTCCGATCTCAAAATATCGAATTCAGTAAAATCGAAGAAACCGCAATGTCATCTAGGATCGAACGGATATGGTACATCAACCCATATGGCCAAGAAATCAGGCCCAATGCCAACCCGAAGGTCCTTACGGCTATCGAAAACTCCCAGGGAATTATTTACAGCATCGGGAGCTTGTACACATCTCTTATCCCTTGTCTCGTACTCCGTAATATTGGCATGGCACTCGCAGCCACCGGACGTAATACCCCGAAGATTCTTCTCCTGAACGGCTCCCACGACCGCGAAACAGGACCTGATCACGAATCATTCACGGCGACCGAGTTTGTCCGCGCAGTGGCTCAATCATGCGCGTATTCCGATTCTGCCTTTAAGGGTAAAGAGGTGGAGCCTCGGGACTGGAATAGATACCTAACACACGTGATATACCTCGTTGGTAATGGGGCACCAGTCGTCAACGTTGACGAACTAAAAGCGTTGGGCATCGAAGCGTTCCAAGTTTATGGGAGAAGGAATCCAGTTGAGGGGAGGGGGATGTTATATGACTCGACAGCTCTCGGACAAACACTCGAGGTGATACTGGCAAAGCGCCTGAAGAAGACAGAGACGAGACGTATGACGATGGACACATATGAAAGTCCGAAAGGGAAGAACGGGAGTGGAGATGGAAATGTGAGTGGGAATGGATGGGCAGCTGGGAAATGTACATAAGGTGTATTTGTACAATTGTTTCCTCGAGTAAAACCGTTAATAGATTTGGGTTTCTTTTATGTATATTTTTTCTGTCCTGCTGGCACCTAGATACATTCCCAAGATAAGATTTGGGGTCAATCACCAATTATCACTCATTCAGGTCAGTACATAAAGATCATGAGAAATCAGAAGTTGGTCAGAAGGCGCTGTATTATTTCTAACGCACAAATCTATTAAATATACAGATTTGTGGGTTATCCACAAGACACAACTTTGCTCTCCTTCCAGCCAGGCTCCAGGATTTTTTTGATTTCTTTCGATTGGTGCTCGTAGCGATCCGTTTAGTCGAAGAGACCGAAACCCATATCCTCGTCGGACTCCTATAACAGCATTAGATAACTTGATATATGTAGGTGGGGGTGGCAAACTGGTACAAACCTCCTTCTCCTCTTCCTTCTCCTCAACGGGGGCCTCAGTGGCAGTACCACCGCTGGTAGCGGCCGCGGCACCACCAGAGGCGGCAGCAGAGCCACCAGATGGGACAGATGCAAGCTTGGAGGACCCCTCGGCGATCAACTGTCAGATATTAGTGAAAGTCCTCTAATGTAATTATGCATGCAAGTAGAGATAATGCTGTATGATTGCGCTGCCAAAACTTTGCAAAGCTCCAGCACTTCAATTCCTGTATATCCATCTTTGCCATGCCATCGGGGGAAGTTTGTAGCTGACCTCGTTGATGTCCTTGCCCTCAAGTTCCTTGAGGAGGGTGGAGACACGGTCATCATCAGATTCGATTCCGACAGATTCAAGGACGGCCTTGATTTCACTAGCACCAGGGGAGGCGTTTCCACCGATCTGAAGGAGGAGGTAGGCAGCAAGGTGCTTCATTTTTGTGGCTGTGTTGTTTTGTCACTTGGAGGTTATTAGTAATGATTAATCTAGTAGAAATACTGTGGAGGAACTTACAGTGGAAAGAACAAGAGAAGCAATCAGTTTAACCGCAAGGGACCGGGGAAAGCTCTTCGTTGTTCGAAAATATCGTGATGTTGGGTTGAGGCGGAAATGATTTACTTTCGGGAAATCTCTAGACTGATCATGGTGTTTGGTGGGGGGTGTGACTGGTGGAGTCAAGCTCTACGAGGGTTATAGCCCTCATGCTTGTATTTTCGAGCCTCATGTAGCTTAGCCCCATGGCTAAAGCTTGACTCATGTGGCGGTGTTATGTGGCTGTTGGACAAAGAAATTGAAGACAGGAAGCCTCCCTCTTCCGGCTCATACACAACACCCAAGGAGGTTTCTCATCCGCCAATCAGCTTGTAATTTCACCATCGCCAGCTATTACCACATAGGTTCTCTCGAAAGCGTCACTCCGCGTTGTTGTTGACGCGACCTGCTCTGCTGTTCCCTTGGTTTTCCGTCGTGGTCGTGGTCGCTGTTGCCAGCAATCAGGGCTTTTCCACCTTGAAATTTCCAACATCCGAACCACCCCCCCCATAACCAACACCACATCAGCCTTTCCACCTCCCCTTACTAAGTGAAAGCAGCTTCTACTCCCCCGAAAGCCACCGCAACCCTAGTTCACGATGGTTTTTAGCGACGCTGACCCCACGGTACACCCTCACCCCTCCCTCCTCTCACTCTCAGCGTCAACTCGGACTAACTCGCTGGGCGCGCGGTCATCGCCCGATTCGTAATCCAGTTCAGCATCTCCTCGCTCCTCAGCCGTTTTGATCCTACGGTGGCGGCTGGAACAAGTTCTTCTGCGGCATCACGGCCAGTCCCGTCAAGAGTTAACAACGATAAGAAACCCTTGGTCGCTCAGCAGAGTGAGTACCCTTTTTCGTAGTTGCCCCTCTCTGTTATATGTTCTATTTTTATGAAACTATAACATAACTGTTTTAAATATAATTGGTTGTCACTGACGACATTCTGTTGCTGGCTTTGCAGATGGCTCCTCAACCTCCAAAATAAGTACATCTACAACAAGTACAAATGCAATACAACCTCGGCCTTCGATTGCATCAACATCAAAACCGGCCACTACTAACACCACAAACACTGCTACCAGTACTACTGGCGGTACCACAACTCGGGCCAATGGCACCTCTTCGGTACCGTCTTCAAAAACAGATACTGGCGGCATCATCAAAAAACGCAAAGTAGACGACCCTCAACAGAGTTCTATGGAGATGTTAAAGCAGCGGGCAGCGCTTCTAGCTAAAGTTAAAAAACCGACCCCGGCTTCCGCCACAGCAGCGTCAGCTAGTAATAAGCCACCTGTTTCAAAAATTTCGACTTCAAGCACACGACCTGGTACCACACGGCCTGGTACCAGCTCTGCTGGGAACACCCCAACAGAGGCTGTAAAGAAGCCCGGTTATAAAGAACTCCTGGCTAGGGCAGCGCAGGCCCAGGCAGAGAAGAAGTCGGCCCCGGGAACAATTACACACAAGGCCCGACCTCAAGTGAAGGAGCAACGTGCGTGGCAGAAGAAGCTGGAAGAACAGAAGGCAGGAAAGGCAGGGGTGGCCGGTAATGACAGGAATAGCAAGAGCCCAGGTATTGCTTCTGGAAATGAAAAAGGTGCTGCTGTCGGGAAGAAGTCCAGCGAAACCGTCAAGACAACAGCTGGGAAGAAAGGTGTCGGAGGTATTGACAGCCGTAGATCATCTGTCGGGAATATTCAGGGTTCTACAGGCAAAGGAAAACTTCCAGATAAGGTAAAGAGTGGAGGTTCAGCGGAAGCTGGGATGAAAAGAAAACGTGAAGATACCGCATATGGTGGTGGTGGTAGCGGCAGAGGTGGCTATGCACCTTCTAGAAAGAACAACGGTAGACGCTATGACACCTATGAGGATGATGAAGAGGATGATTTTATTGTTGACGATGAGGACGACGTCCCTGCACGTGGCCCGAGATATGGCGGCGGTGGATATGGTGGCGGCAGTAAAAAGTACGTTTATACATCCACTCCAACAGTCCTTGATTTGATTTACTAATCATCACATTACTATGTAGGTACATATACTACGAGTCTGATTACGACTCTGGGAGCGACATGGAGGCCGCAGGTATTGACGTGCTTGAAGAGGAGGAGCGGAGTAGGAGGGAAGCTATTCTAGAGGATCAAGCAGAAGAGAAGAGGGAGAAGGAACTAGCCGCCAAGAAGGCGGCTGCAAAAAAGAAGTTGCTGGCCGCAAAAACGGCTAAGAAATAATCCGACCCCGATTTGAGATCGGGTTAACTTTTTAATGGGTTAGGATGTGGCAGATAACTAGGTATATTTCGGCGGAGCTTTTTCTCTTCATTTTTTTGTATCATCAAAATTCTTTTTTTAAAGAACTGATGGTCATAACATTAGCAAACGCATTACACGGCCTTGATTTTTTTAAAGATAACTATCTCGGTTATCTCCATTTGTTAAAATCACTATATGATGCGTTTTCCCTTCGCTTCTTTTTTTTGCCTGTTGCTATCCACCTATGCTTCTTTCCGTCTTTCCTTTGTCATGGGTGTTTTTTCTTTTTTTTCTTTTCTTTCCCTTTCTTTTTTTCCTTTCCTTTCCTTTTTTTGTCAAGATGGGGATTTACAAGGGAGTTCTGAGTATCTGTGTTTTATTTTATATTCTCTGCTACTTTTTATTGAGCTCCTACAGGTCAGTATGTGTACTGTATAGTGCCTGAGTTCTTGCCCCTTTCAAAGTATGTTTGGGGTTACCAGGCTGGGGCTTCTGTTGTTTAAGCCTCGCCTATTTGTTGTCGGTGTAATTGGTACGTGTTTAGGGTTGCAGCTTTTTATAGTCATTCAGGGAGGCTTTTCTGATATTCTAAAGACAATATTTGATCACGTATTTAATTTTCCCATTTTGTGATTATGATGCTCGCATTGATCTAAACTAGATTCCCGTAGTCACAAATATCTACTACATGTTGGTACATGTATGTAGGGGTCATCTTTGCCCCGCCGAGGAAATTACTGTCTATGGATACTTTGCGCAAATGGAGCCAGCCCAATATTTAAATTATCTGATTGGCAGACATTGGGATCGGTATCAATCAGGTTACCGAAAGTGGAGCTGGCTCTATTTGCGCAAAGTCTATTACATAGTACATGTATCTACTTATTACTACATGATTAAGTAATTTGATAATTTGCGGCCATGCATGTTAGTATGCAGGTGTAAAATAGCTAGCGCTACCTTTAGCCGCCACTTCACTTCTTAGCTTTTGCAACCATAGGATGAATATTATAGCCAGGCGCACCATAGATCTATTAATCCACTAACTGGCTGTGGAGTCACGAATTATCACTCGACGATTTCTGATACATGTTTAATTTACATGACCAATGACCGAACCCGTTATTCTCAACAGGGATAACGGTTACAAGTGGTTTCCGGCGGCCTTCCTCTTTCTAAGGTACGTATACATACATCAAGAAATCTATGAAAGTATAAACTTCTTTACCACCCGCATGGATATCCCTATAAGCACGACCCTACTGTAAAGATTAGGCTTGTAGAGGTATCATTCCCCCAATGCCGGTTTAATTCGGCATTCGTCACTATATTCCGTAGTGATTTCACCGCCATTTTTTCATACTATATCCATGCGGGCGATACAGTAGTTTATCTATATTTATGAGGCCGTGAATACAGTACTGAATAGTTCTCCTTCCTGGAGCCAGCGAAACAGCGACCCCCGGAACCGACTAAGTAGATCACTAGACACGTACTATGCATATCCATTTATGCCTATACTAGAAGATGGTGTTATAAACCCCTTGGAAATAAACAATCGGTGGCTAGATTGGCGGTATTCTGTGGCAGCATACACTGTCCCTGATTTTGAAATTAATTAAGTTCTGTTCCACTTTGTTCTATGTTGTGCCCGTTTTCTTGTGTTCCGGCCGTTATGCATCAGATTCAAGAGATATGTTTCACATATGGAGTGTACAAAACTCCCCAGGCTCTAGCCCCATGTCATACGTACAACTATCTCCGCGCAAATGATGCCCCCCTTACTCACCATTCACCACTCACCGAACCATCGTAACGATATCAAACACATACTCCACATTAAAAAATAAACACAAAAACAAAAACCAAATCAGCCCTACCTTTTAAAAGAGGTATGGTCAAGGATAATGGATGTGTGAAGAGAAGTAACCTAGTATAAAGAAGAAAATGGGAGAAGAATGAAGAATGGAGGAGGGAAAAAAAAATAGGAAGATAGTACCAAAATATCACCCGCCCACGTTTACAAAATACAACAAAACAAACAAGACCCCCAAGGAAAAACGATTTACACAAAAGGCCTGACGAAAAGCTAGTAGATAATAGATGAACCCGATATATGCCGGAGTAGTAAAGATAAGGACCAGACAGAATAAATAATGCACAAAGGAAGGGTTGGTGTTGACCCCCCTTCCGTGTAAACTGTACCCATAACACAATTCGCCTCCCAAACATGTAAAAAAGAAACTAACCCATATTCAGACAAAAGCTAGCAGTAAACAAGACCCGACCATAATCTTTAAGCATGACCCCGCAGTGACCCTATAAACACTCATTATGTGCAGCACTATAGTACCAAGTCTTTTTAGAACATCCGTGATGGAAACCTCATAGGGGCTGTGGGCATTCCAAGGGAGCCATCGTTCTCTTCCTTCAGCCTCTTCAATCCGCCATCTGGTGCCTCGACTTCTCTGCCATAAATCCTTTCCCCAGGTGCTGGGCTCCCTAGATCAATTATTCTTTGTGGTGCTGGTGGGGGCGCTTGATGCGATTCTATACTACTAGCCCGAGTGTATAAGTTATGATGCTGATGATGGGGTGGTGGCTGGGGTGGATGCGACGGCATTGGATGTCCAGAGTAGTTGTACTGCAATGGACGCTGAGAGGGCTGTGATTGGGGGTGGGTGTGTACTAGCTGAGGGGAACGATTTTGGTTATTTCCACCATGAATGGCAAGCGCAAGGCTAGGCGGAGGTCGTGGTGAAGAGTGTTCTTGTTTTATGTCGTTTTGCAGTAATGCGGATAATGGGACGTTTGACGGCTGGGAATGACTAGGGTTCACCGAGCCTGTTGCGGAGGGAACACGCTGTTTAAGAAAAAGAGGTTGGTCAGGCTGATTGGGCACCCCAGACGCGGCATGTCGTCGATTATGATGATGATGAATATGTACGTGGGGATGCGAATGGGTCTGAGTAGGTTGGGGTGCAGGAGATGGAGGCGACTGTCGTTGGACTTGGGACCAATGAATTGGCTGAGGCCTCTCATAATGATCATCAAGTAGTCGGTCGCGTAAGACAGGTGGTTGTACGGTTGCACTTGCCCGCACTGGTACACGTGGAGCGATCTGCAAAAGGAACGTTAGAATTCCACCCGTGGCTACGCATACCCTACCCAAGAAGGGCACCAAGCGAGAAGCCGGGGAGATAACCACTTACTCCAATGGCTTCTAAATCTTCCGCCCGTTCTTCCTCAGATGCCCCCAAGACATCAGGGGCAGCTGGAAAACCAATATGTTTAGAGATTCCCGTGAGAAGTGCCACCTCCCAATTATACTGTTTTCGGTGCTGTATTCTTGTAGTTGCACGATCTGGTATCCGATAGGTGTATTCTGTAATTTCATGTTACTTTCACTGTTCAAACAAAAGCCATGAGGCAAGACAAACCTGAAACTAATGTATCGCCAGCCCTCCGTTCTCTTTGAATATGATACCACAATTCACTGCATTTATTGAGAGTATTTTCTCGTAATTCTCTTACTCGTTGATAATATTGTGAATGCACCTGGGCCTTGGTAACTCGAGTAGCAGTATCTAGAGACTCCATACCATTCTTGTACTGGGCGTCGGCCAAGCGCACTCTTTCGTTTAACTTCTGGTCGATACAAGCTTTCTGAGCGACATACTCGGGGTGAGTGCCTTCTTGTATCATTTTCATTTCGATCTCCACTCTGCGCAGTTTTTCGGAATAAATTCTGTGCCAAGTGTCAGCAAAAACTTTTACGTCATAGTAAGGCAGGCGGCTTCGCTTAATTCTAACCTATCTTTAAGGTGTGCGAAAACACGCTCTATTTCCGCGAGCTCTTCCATAGCGGCCTTTTTCTTTAACGCGCGCTCTAAATCTAAATTATCAGAAAGAAAGAAAAGCCTGTTTAAAATGTTTTTCCACTACATAGCTTACCTTCATCATCTACACCAATTGTATCGACAGCATCACCATGCTCTTCCTCTGGTACTGTGGGGGCCGCAACATCTGTATTCTCTTCTATTTCAATTCCAGTAACACGCTCAGATTCTTGGTCCTGGTCGGGATTGCTATCGGATTCCTCCACAGTGGGTGTAGCAACCTTAACAATCGATTTTACTGGCCGAACATCTTTACCATTAGTCACAATTGCAACTGGGGTCTCCTGGCGAATTCCGTTAGTGATGACAGGATGTTCATCATCCGAGTTCGGCTTTTTTGCTTCTAGCGTGCTCACACTACCGTTTTCTGACGGTACATGGGGGGTTTGTACTTTTTTCTTTGGGGGTGGTGTTGAAGGTCTTGCCTTCGGCTCTTCTGTAGGCCGTGGAACAGGCGATTCTTGAAAATCCCTTTTCCGCTTCTTACTAGGGCTAGATTGTGTAGGTGTAGAAGGCGTAGAATCATCAGCAGCATCATCTGCAAAAACCTCCCCCTGACCAACCAACACCTCTTTCCTAACCGGCATTTCGATCGCGATTGCTTGCGTTGTGGATGTTGAATCTTTCCTGTGTTGCACAAATTTAGGTCTCTGTTTTAGCGGGGAATTGTGTAGCCTTTCAGTTTCCGCCTCCGAATCCTCGCCAATGTCGCTGAGGCTGGACTCAGAGTCGCGGTCCGAAGCGTGGCCGTTATGTTTTCGTCTTGTTCCTGAAAGAGGAGGGCGAAGAGGGCCGTTCAAGTTCTCTAGAGCTCCGGCAGAGAGAGGCTGTGTTTCGACCGCTGTAGCGTCTGGTGCCATTCGATCAGGGAGAATCGACACTTTTGAGTCTTCTGAGGAACCGTCAACGCGGCGGTCGTGCAGCTTCTGTGCGTTAGAACGGGGGAGTGATCGAGAGCGGTTGTTGAGGGTAGATAAAACTGAAGGCGGTTCGGAGGATAAAGGTAACGAATTAGTTGAACGCGTTCGCTTTCGGTGCCGCCGTCCTGCTGTAGTAGGAGGTAGGGGAGTCTTTGGTTAGATTCCTGAGAGGTTGGCCGACTTGTGAGAAGGAGAAGGAGGGGGGTGGGGCAATAGGTAATAAGGAGGGAAAGAAATGCAAGGATACCAAAATAGGATCAGAGGGTATATGGAGGGAGAGTGAAGGTTTTGGGGGAGAAGGGGAGTAGGAGGAGGAGTGGTACCAGATTCTTCCTGAGCTATGGTAGAGGGACGAGATCTGCTGCCGCGTTTTGGAGCTGGTGTCATGCTATGAGCAGCGGATGAGGCGAGATGTCTGCAGGGTGACGGACTATATAGACGTAAGAGTAAAGATGAGAACGTAGAAGAAGTGGTGGCAGTGGTTGTGGTAGTAGTGTTGGTGATGGTGGTGGTAGTGGTAGTTGTGGTGGTAGTGGTGGTGGTGGTGTTGGGTAGGATAGTGAGTGACGTCTGGCGGAAAGATTGACACCAGACGAGGTAGGACCCAGAAGAGCCGCTCAAAACAAACGTTCGTCCCAGGAATATACGGCGGAGCGGAGATGTCAGACTGGTCCTGAGTTAGTTGAAAAATGTGTGAAGAGGGAAAGGATGGAGAAAATTAGATTTAGGCGTAAGTGAGGATGAGATTGGGAGTAGGGGAAGGATCAGGAGGGACCAGCGATTACGGTGACAGATGAGAAGAATAAGGGAACAAGATCGGGCTCTTTTCGGAATGGTGCAAAAGTAGCCGCGGAAGAGGGGAAGGAAGGGAGTGAACCTTTCTCCCCTATGACGAGCAAGAGTGGGCGGAGCGTCTTGAAGGAGGCAGGCCCCAAAGACACACACAGATAGCAAGAGGCGGATATGGACCGTTATGAAGAGTTTGCAGTAGCAAGACAACTTATTCGAATATTCAAATGAACAATATAGCAAGGGAGGTATATAGATAGCCTGTGGGCGGATGGCGAACACTGAACCGTGAAGGCGATTATGGGGCGACCTTCGTAGAGGCGGTTGTTGCTGGCGGGGGAAAGTTGTTTCGTGGAAGCGTCTAGGTACATTAAAAGTGCGCGAGAAGAGGAAAACACCGGCGGAGGAGGGCGAGGATAATACGCTACACCGCAGTACCTACCTACACCATACCACATGTACCCCCCCCCCCCAGCCTCCGCCGGCACCAACAAGCAAGCAACTTTTCTACATGTATGCACATTCGATAATGAACCCCCACCGCCCACAACCTTTCTGGCAGTAAGCATGAGGCCGCATCCTTTTCAATTTTCATAAACAACCAGAATCAGTGCATTTGAGCTTACATTCAGCCCGCATAAATATTTCATTTTATTTATATAAAACTTATTTGTTTGCTTGCTTTTTATTCTCCCGGCATCGTCATCATCATTTACTCCATTCGCTTCATTCAACTAAGTACACACTAAATGTACCTACTTCCATGCCCAAATTGAGCTTCACACACACACACACACAGATACCATGTAGGTAGTGCAGTATCCGCCGCGCCCACTGCACACCCACATATCACTCTCACTCCATATCACTCACACTCTCATCCTAGTTGTGTGTGGGTGGAATTGATCAAAACTGATATCGCTGCCGGCTTGAGTGTGCCAAGAAACCCGGGGCAGAGGAAAATTGTTGAAACCGAAACCTTTGCTGTGTGCCCTGCCCTTACTCTACTACATGTACCTACATGTAGGTATCCTGCCAATCTGTCAGTTCAACAACGCTATTGTCACGCGCACTTTGTTGCACTTGTCCCATACCCTTTTTTACCTGCTCCACCTGACACGCTAGGAACCCTTGTCATCTTCAAATCAAGTGCGATTATTTCAAGAAGGAAAAAAAAGTAGAAGTCGCTCGCACAATCATACTGCCCCCCCCCCCCCAAATTAACATATTTACCCCACATAAATTTCGCAGCAATGGGAAAGAAGGATAGATCAGAAAAACCTACCAAGAAGGAGAAGTTAACTGCGACTCTCCCAGAAAAGAAAATCGACCCCTCATTAGCCTCACTATTTGAATCGAGCGTGCGTATTCCATTCCATCCTGCATTCTACTAGATAAACATATATCATGGTTGACTCTTTCTTAGTTTGGTGCAGTAAAAGCTCCTACAAGGCCTGCCCGCGTACTACTTGAGAGGGAAGAGCAAGGGCACAATGATGATGAGGAAGTCGTTATTGACGCTGATCTTTCGGAGGTCAATGAAGAGGTTGCCGATCCCGATAACGAAGATCCAACTGACCCAATCCCGGAAGTAGCCAAAGTAACAATATCTGATAAAAAACGGAAACGGAAACGGAAGGGAGAAAACGAGGAACTCGAAGATTCCTACCTTCGAAAGCTTCAGGACGAAGAAGATGCAGCGGATGAGGAGAGGAGAAAAAAGAGGAATAAACAGCTTGCAGAGAAGGCCAGTATCGCCCTCGCAGAGAGCGGTGATGATAGTTCGGGGGATGAGAACGAGAAGAAAGAGCTTCCAATCAAGCATGAAACTCTTGCAGATGAAAAAGAAAGCGAGATTGAAAAAGCGGCCAGGACTGTCTTCCTCGGAAACGTTCCCTCCACAGTGGTTTCCTCAAAAGTTAGAATACCACATCTTATCCACACCCTGAATTATTTATAGCTGACTTTTGACAGTCTGAATACAAACTTCTTAAATCGCACTTTACCACCGGCGCCGGCCCTATTGAGAGTGTCCGATTTCGCTCCATCGCCTTCTCTGAACAAATCCCCCGAAAGGCCGCCTTCATCACTCACAAGCTCCATGAGAAACAGCAAACCTTGAACGCCTATATCGTCTTTAAAACCGCCGCTGCAGCTCGTGAGGCGCTGAAACTGAACGGGGCTGTCCTCCTCGACCGTCACATCCGTGTTGACTCGGTTGCGCACCCAGCGCCTCAAGATGCTAAACGGTGTGTTTTTGTTGGAAACTTAGACTTCGAGGCTCAGGAGGAGAGTCTTTGGAAGCATTTCTCTGTTGCAGGAAAGGTTGAGAGTGTGCGGATCGTTAGAGACGCCAAGACAAATGTTGGAAAGGGTTTTGCTTATGTTCAGTTTGAGGTATGTAATATCAATCATTGACCCCATACGACCAATTCGCTGACATGGTCAGGATGCAATGGCCGTCGATGAGGCCCTCCTTCTACACGAAAAGCGTATGCCTAGCGATCGTAAACTTCGCGTCACGCGCGCCAGGACCATCAAACGAAACGCAAGAGGGTCAGCTGAAAATGACCGAGATCGTCACCCTGATCTTAGTTCTCGTAGGCCAAGAGCTAATGGGAAGGGATCCGTCTACCAACCCAAAGTCGACCCCCGTAAGAGAGATCAGCTCAACCGTGCAAGTAAAATCCTGGGGCGCGCCGCAGCGGCACAGCTCAAGAGCCAGGGCGACGTTTTTGAGGGATTGAGAGCTACGGCCAACACAGATAGTGGGATTAAGAGGCGGGGGAGCGGGAAGAAGGCAGGCAAACCGAGATCTAGAGCGATTTCTAGATCACAGGCGTGGAAGGCAAAGAATCCAAAGAAGTAGAAAGACGGATTAATAAGTTCTAATGCGTTTCTAATAATATAAGAGATTTTGGTGGGAAAATTTGCTTGACTTTATTGATTTACTAAATTTTTATGTATTCTATCTTACATTGTGGCTATTGTACAATCATTAGGGATAAGAAGAGACACCCTCGCGGTAAAAACCTCACCAGCCAACTCATACTTTACTATTTTGTGTCAGTTGCACCCTGTTCCTCTCCCTGTTTCTGCGACGTTTCCTCTAGTAATTGCCCTTTGTCGATCAGGTACTGAATAACTTGCAGCATAAGAGTATTCTCCTTCTCCCGATCATACTCCACAAGCTATCACTCACAATTAGATACCGAACCCTAACCCATATATCCACCACCTCACAACCCACTCAGAGGAAACACATACCCGCTGATATAAGGACTTTTTCTTGTCGGTTTTAACTTCCCTCTTCACGCCTGACTCCTTATTCTCGTGTCGGAATCTGCACTGATCTCCCTTTGGGCATTTTCCGCGCAGAAAATCACGGCAGCGCGCTGTTGACTTCTTGGAACCCTGGCCCTCAAGCCTTTGTATTTTCGCTTCTGGAGCAGTGGACCTAACTTTCGAAGATGCAACTTCAGGCGGAGCATCATCATCGTCGGGGCCTGAGCCAGAAGCATTAGTATCGTAGTCATTATCGATATCTGAGCCCATAAGTAAAGCCGGCGCGCTATCTCCGTCCCCGGTATCAGCGGCGGCACGTTTTCGCTTGCCCCCTGTAGCATGAGTCTTTAAATCCATTTCGTTTCGCTGCCGTGTAGCAGCCCTTTTTGCCCCTTCTTCTTCTGCTCTCGCAGCTGCCTCTTGCTTTTTCGCCATGTTCTCCTCAATCTTCTTCGCAGTCGGGAACCTGCTCTTTCGTTGCGCGATCCAGGCCTCGATCTCCTCTGGCGTCTCCGGGGGGGTGATATTAGTTCCAATAAGCTTCCCGCCGTTGAGGGAGAGCCAGGTAGTTTCATCCATATCAGGCTTATCATCGCGCTCCCGTCTTTGCTGTTTTTTGAAAGGCTGTAGCGGGGGTGCATTGAAGTGGCCGTAGGAGGAATGGGCAGGCCAACCGGCGGTTGGGAGTGGCTGCTGCTGCTGGGGGGGTTTTGGAGGTAGGGTCTGTGGATGCTGGGATTGGTAGTGTTCTTGGGAATAAGAGAGGTAGGGGTTATGTGGCTGTTGCTGGTAGTGTGAACCTGTGTAGATTGGGTTACTGTTGATATAGTGGTTGGAATGCGGCTGTAGCTGCAGCTGCGACTGCTGTTGGTACAATGGATATTGCTGGTATTGCTGGTATTGCTGCTGTGCTATAATTGGATTGTAGTGTGTAGCTGGTGGGAATTGGGGTAGCGGATGTGGTTGGCGCTGTTGCTGGGAGAATTGCTGGTTATTAGGATTCCCCCATCCAGTTGTATTCCCACCACCATTACCACCACGATTGAAGCCTCCGCTATATGAACCTCTGGCTCTACCACCACGATTGCTTCCGGTGCCTGGTTGTGAGTTCGCACTATATCCTCCAGGATTTGCGCTGTTCCTGGGAGGTGGTGGTGGTGGTGGCGGCGGCGGCGGGCGATAGATGTAATCCGACATTTTTATTGCAAGTACTGTATTTTATGTTATGTAGTTGGCTGTTTTGTATCTTGCGCAACGAGAAGAAAAAGACTTGGCATGTACTTTCTTAGCTCGGTTGCATTACCGCTTTTAGAAGTGAACAGGGGTAGCAGAAGAGCCGCAAAGCTTGGATGTCTTAGGTTGATGTAAATGATATATCGGCCAGCTTTTCTCGGTAGCGCTCCAGGGGAAGGAAGATGTCTAGATTTTATGAGGGGTTTGTCGCAACTCTCGGAACTCACAAAATTGTGAGTTCCGAAGCACCTATACACTCAGCGAGGATAAAAGTGAGGGCTGTATTGCAGGTGCAGGTAGCACTGTGTGAGATTCACACGGTGTCACCCGCGTGGATTTCGGGCTGGGCATTTGTGAGGGGACATCTCGTTAATGATTTTCGAAACATCTTTCACATCTGTAGGGTTATATAGATACATGTTTTCGACAACCACCAGTCGAGGTTGATAGGCTAAGCTTGGCGTTCTCAAGCCTGCATAGACTTGCGTCAGTAATGGCGCAACATTGATTCCGGCGACCGCCGCTGCACTAAAGCCTCGACGTTTGAACCAATACCTCCGAAACTAAGTCGAACATTTTACAATCAGAACAGACGGACCGGCCTATAATGATTCCTACAAGAAGACTCCTTGGTCCAGTGTAAATCCCCTTCCCGCTTCCCTGTAAAGAAATGAAGAAGCTCACGCATGACGCTTTAAACAGGGCCCCCCGCTCGTCGTACTACCAGTCCGATTACACGCAAGGGCCATCTCTCATTCGTGCTCGGAAACCCTTTCTAGTCAAGAATCTTCTCACCGGCGCTGCTATTCTGGCGCTGACTGGGTCAATCTGTAACGTTTCCCGTTCATATCAAGAGAGAGATAATCGTAATGTGGAGTCGCTGATACGAAGAAACATTTAGACCTCTATACGATCAAAGCTGTCGCCCAAGACAACTTTGAGGATGTTACAGTACCAGATACGCCCACTCAGCCTGCAAAGACACCGAATGTTGGTACTAGTACCATCACCAGTGGACCTTTAGGGAAATAAGTTGTGGATGGTGTATTTGGGGGGGGGGGTAATTTGGAGACATTGTATATTTAGTATAGGAACGGAGCAGATTTAGTTCCCCACTCAATTCTGTATAAACCACTAGTAAAGCTCTCATTCCTAAAAACAATGGTGAACATGATATTTCATATCTACATGATGACATCGTTCAACATTTGAGGCTGGTTAAGAAAACGCTTCCTTGGCAGGCGTTTCTCCGTCCAACAAACGCGCCACACCAACAATAGATCATGTAGTCCCGGTGTTGCACACGTCCTCGCGAACCTTCAACAAAGCGACGCCCAGCAACATCAGTTCCAATCTTTTCACAGTCGATACATTTCCCCTTCTTTTAGAGGGTAAACTACTAACATAACAATACTTCTGCTCCCAAACCCTCTTGAGCAAGTAAGGTTTTCTGGAGCAAAACTAGGAAGGGGGGAAGGCTGAAGGAAGCGGCTCAATTTCCTTTTACACTGGCAGTGCGTGCTGGCTGCTATTATTTATCTTCCTCACTTCTCACTACACTGCCAGTGCCCCTGTAATCTCACCCTCCCCTTCCAACCTCCCAGTTCTTTCTCCATTCTCGCGCCGTAATAGAGCAACGTACAGTACCCGCTAGAGCAAAGCAGGCCAGAACAGAGAAAGAACAGAAAGCAAGCCAGGCAAGTCCGGCCAAGAAGAGAAGATACAAATAATAAGGCTCGAAGAACAAACCAAATAAAAACATATCCTCCCAAAGAGAAATAGGAAGACGCCTATAATGGCCGCCACCCCCGTCGCCGACCAACTCCGCCAACTGGGCGATGCCCGCGCCCTTGTCCTCGGTGACCCCGTCTATTGGCCACAAGTCCTCCACGGGATACTGCCCATCGTGTCTGGACCCATCGTGGAACTACGACGCTGGGGAGCTGACTTCCTCGCAGAGACCTTCTCGACGCCTGTGGTGGATACCAACGAGAAGCAGAGTCTAGCCGTGACATGCTTGGACACTATGGTGAGGTTGATGGATGAGAAAGAGGCGAGCATTCTCAAGAGTGTGGTCCAGTGTAGTGCGAGCGTGTATCCGCTGGTGTTCAGGTATATGTACGTGCTGCTGCCACTATTGCTGCTCTGGTTTTTTGAAGTCCGAATTTTTTTTTACCTTTGCCTATCTATTCTCTCATTCTATTTCCAATCCAGCCCCTTACCCCCTCCCAAAATAAGCAAAGAAAGCTTTTGTTTGCTCTCCTAAGTTTGATTCCGCTTTTTTCTTCAACTCCATATTGCTTTTTCTTACTTTATTTTGTCGTTGCTTTTCTGGAAAAGAAGAGAATGACGTGGGGAACGATTTACTGAGACCGGGTGCTTCTTCTGCCGTTTCTTATCTTTCAGGTGCAATAATCGAGATGACCAAGCTACATGGGACAAAATGGACATGATTAAATCCAAGATCTTGAGTCTGTGGGATTCAGGGCCAGTGGGCGTGCGTTTAGGGTGCATCAAATTTGTCCAGCGTGTCATATTGGTACAGTCAAGGGGGGTGACGGATCCTAGAGTGAGTGCTTCTTTTTATTGGCTTTGTTTGATAATATTCCCCTCAATACTTCCCGGCGGTACTAATAGCAGAATAAATCGGGGGGTATATAGCTTGCAGACAGGTCAGAGATATCATTGACTATGGTCCCTACTAATCACCCTGTACTCTCGTTGCCTGCACTGGATGCGGAGGCGCAGGGTCTACTTGATAGGCTTCTAAGTATTCTCCATGAAGACCCAAGGTTGGACAGAACTCTCATTTCAATTCATTCATTCGTCTGCCCCCTTCCCACACTCCCGGTAGATATTATTATAGGTATTGATTATGAGCTTCTCGACAATTTTCCTATAGTGACCCTACCCTCATTACGGCAACCTTGAATAATTTGTCGGTAATTGTCAAGACGCGCGCCCCACTTGCACACAAGATTTTGAGTGCTGTAATGAGCTTCAACCCGCTGCTCATCCTCACAAAGGCGAATACTGTAAAAAACCGTCTCATGATGCAGTGCATGGAGAAGACGGTACGGATATTGTTGATGAATATCGCGCGGTATTGTCCATATGTTCTAGAGGCGAAGACCTGTGGTGGTGGCAATCACTGACCTCTGTTCCAATATTAGTGCGAACCAGAATGGACCGTACACCGCAAAGATCTCTCAATACATCACGCGCCTCTCGCAGGCAAAAGCCGAAATTCTTGAAGAACTATCTCGGAAGAGGCCAGCCCCTACGCAGACCCAGCCCGAAGCCGAAGCGATCAAGAGAATGAAGGTGGAGAATGCGCAGGCGCAGACTGTAATCACACCCACAGCCACACCACCACCACCACCACCACCTGTTGCTGTTATCACTGGGCCAATGACTTATGGGCAGCTTTATACTCTTTCGACTGATGTAGCCATGACTAGCTTTGATGGACAACAATTGCCAATCGACTTGGTCCTACAAATAATTGTAGGCAGTATCAATAGCTTAAGCCAGCAGAATCTACAAGCAGCGATCGCGGTATGTTTGTACTTTTCTTCCTTCCGCTTTTGTGTCTTTGGTGATTGCTGATTTTCAGGTTATACAGGCAGTTAACAGTCGGTATACTGCACTGATGGCATATGTACCGCCAGCTCCTGTGCCAATTCTAGCACAGGACGGCCAGGTGGGGCAGGCTACTCAACCAGGGACTGAGGAAGGGCAAGGCGAGCAAATAGAGCAAGGAGATGAAAAAAAAGAGGAAGACGAAGAAGAGGAAGAAGAACGTGAACTTCAGCTCGGGAAATTCCGTCTCCCTCCCCCGGCCCCACTTGCTCCGGAGGAAGTGCATGATATAGCTATCCAGGCCATAGACAGAATGTTTTCCGTTGTGGATCAGTTTGACAAAACCTCTCTTATCTCCCGAAAAAGTAAACTGGGGGCGAATAGGCTAGCAGCCAGTAATTGGGACAGGGAGGGCTGGATTGCCGTCCTTACTAGACTAGCAACACGTGGGATGGGTGATATTGCGCCTCAGATTGTGAAGAAAGACGCGGAGGGTGGAGAGGATGGGGAAAATGGGGAGACCACCGCAATAAAAATCCCAACTACTTTAAGCACAGCTATCCGCGAGAAATTATACAACTTTGTCATCGCCGATTTCAGAGGCAGGATGGATGTTGCCGTGTCATGGCTCAATGAGGAATGGTATAATGATCAGGTGATGTCGCAGGCAGGAGTTAACAGGGAGCCGCAGTACCGCAAGTGGATGATGAAAGTTATGGATGGGATCTTTCCATTCCTAGAGAGTAAGGATAGGCTCTTTATGCGATTGCTCTCGGAGATCCCAGAGGTTACCGTAGAGCTTATGCAGAAGGTTAAAATGCTATGTTTGGACCCAGATAGAGCTATGCTGGGAATTCAGATGCTACAGTTCGTTACCACTCCCGTCCTTCGGATATGCGAGGCGGATACTGACTAGGGGCAGCTATTTGGCGATGTTGAGACCCCCGGTCAGGGACATGTGCATGGATGTCCTCGAAGATTTGTACCAAAATCGTAAGTTGCAGTCTTTCCTTTTACCACCTTCTAAGCATGTGGTATTGACAGGCTCTTATAGACGCCGAAGTCCGCGCTCAAGCGCAGAAGCTCTTGCAAAAATGGAGACCGGAGGCACTTGTCGCTATAGATAACGCACAGGGCAACGTCCAGAATATGAATGGCACGACGACTACTCTAGTGCAGAGAAATGGTGCAACACTGGCCGCCGTTAACTAGCAATTAAACCTTAATTTATAATTGCTTTGGTTGATGGTTTAGTTTTCACGCTCTATCTTACTACTTACTTACTCTAACATCTACCTCTTTTTGATTCCGTGTAGAAGTTTAGGGGACTGTTTCTTGAAAAGCATGGGCCGGAGTTATTATTGGTTTGGTGTTCTGTTTGTCACTGGTTGAGGATGAATGTGCTGATACCAATATTCTTCCACTTTTTCTATTTTCATGTCTCAAAATTCACTGGAGGCCTTCTCTGCAGACGCAGAAAGCTTGTATCATTATTATCTTTCTCTTCGCGTTTTAGTAATACCCTGTAATACCGCAACCAATTAGCCGGAATATGGTGGTGATGATGATGATGACGATGGTAGTGATATTCATCATAATGGAGGTGAAACTGTAGGCATGTTGCATATAAGACATGGAATCGGCCCTTCTGCCTACCCCCTTGCAGCCCTTGCATGAGATTATGTTTATAAAAATCTTCTGGAAGACCTTTCAGTGCCAACAGATAGACTCAGGGATTGGCTATAATTGGCCGGGGGTCATTATTTAAGTGCAAGAAAGTGGGAACGAGCCTCACCACATGAATAGTCCGAACAGCCAGAAGGACGGCCATCGCCTCAACCCAGACTGGCTCCGACCCCTTGAGCCTGTCAGGCAAGTGTCCCAGTGCGCGGAAAAGACTCAGGTATAGAGGGGCCATACATAAGCGAAGAAATAGAGAAATACATGTAGATATAGTCCTGCATGGCTGCCATCTCTTTCACCTCCCCTACGTAAATTCACTTTCCTTACACCGCCTAGAGCTATCATGACAAAACAATTCCAAGAGCTGCAGTGCCTACAGGTCCTTTTGCAGAACGATATTGGTGAGTCTACCCTCCACTCCTCCACCCCTAATCCCTTTCTCACCTCATCTCATCTCCTATCTCCCTCCTATCATGTATTATCCTTCCATTGTCATCAGCATCAGCATCCTCGCTACCGCGTTCTCACCCAAAAGATGTCTGTGCGGTTGGGGCGACCATAAATAGTGAGGCAAGTAGCAGATCCCGGCCAGGTAGGGAATTCAGGAAGGAGGGGGTGCCTACCAATTCCCTTCCCTTGGTTGCTGTCTGTTGCTTGTTGCTGCTCTCAGTCTGTCCATAAACAATCCAATTACGCACATCTAAAAAATACTCCCTTCCCCAAATTACCAAGAACAGAACACATACTAAATTCGGGAGACTCTGGGCTGACGCGAGAACCTCTCCGGCCAAATCGAGCTTGTTCGGCGAATAAACAGACGATAGAGCTGAAGAGATATTTCAACTTGAACAACTTACTTCCGGTATGAACGGTAACACGCCTTCCTCTGGCGACGATGATATGCCACTACCCCCCGGCGCTATAACACCCGACGGAAGAAACAGTAGTGATATGGATGGCCAGAGGACCCCGGAACAAAGGAGAAGTCTTGATGGACGGGACGCGGTCGACTTATTGTCAATCTCTCCGGGACAGAATGGCGACATTTTTGATGGTACGACACAGCAGAGTTCGGGTAATCGGATTCAGACTGGGAAGAGTGGACGAGTGATCGAGAGGCTCATGGCGGAGAACGATCGGTTGAAGAGGGACCTAAAGACACAGACTACGGCGAGGGAGGAAGAGCGGAAGGAAAAGGAGGCTATCCGGTCGTCAAGAGATTCGCTACAGAGCACAAACGAAAACCTCATACACCAAACCAATGTCGACAAGGCCTCACTTGCCCGAAAAGATCGTAAAATCGAAGAATTGAAGGCTGAGAAGGAACGAGAAATGGCGAGACGCCAGGAGGCAGACTCGAGTCTCCACGAGCTTGTTAGGCAAAGTGATGTGAAGGTCCAGGAGCTGATGACTACCCTTAGCAATGAGACATCAGAACGAAAGAAGGCAGTTAATCAGTATGAGGTTCTGCAACAGAGCTGGAAACATCTAGATGAGGGTTATAGGACAAGAGTTGATAGATTACGAGCTGAGCTAGAAGCTTTACAGTCAGAGCGAGAGCGAGATCATCAATTATTGAAGCGACTCGAGGTCACAATTGAGCAACAAAGGCAAGAGGTCGAAAAGCTGCGGGTCGCCAAGAATCGGATTTCCGACAAATATATAAAAACCATGAACGATACCGAGAGAGAGGTTGGCGATATAAGGATAAGGGCGGATGCCACTGGGAGAGAAGCAGATGAGGTCCTAGCTGATGCAAAAGAGACACTTGGAAAATTACGACATGTCATGGCTGTTCAGAGGGATCTGCGGAAAACTTGAGTAATCCTGCACTAAGATGGCTTGTCATGTCTTGCGTGTGCAAATGATGAATCGCTCATTGACCGGTGCAGGAATTTGGCAGTTACTGTATGCTTGTTGATGTTAAAGTTCGATCTAGTAATTTTCATACTAGGGGACAGACCGGTTCTGCAGAATTGAAATGATCAACTAGGGGCATTGGGACGGGGTTCGGCTGGAAACACAAAACGGAGTTCTCTTTGTTTTCGTCTCTTACTCTCTTGTTTCTTCCTTTTCGTTTCCTTTTTATTCCCCCCCTTTTTTCTCTCTCTTTTTTTCTCTTTTTTTCTCTACTTTTTCTCTCTTTTTTTTTTTTGGTTATCGAACAGGGCCAGGAGAGTGGTGGTTGAATGGTGTTGGATGGGATTCTAAGGTTCTAAGGGAATCAAGTTGGTGTTATTTTCTATACACTTATACCATATTTTGCTTTGACTTCTTCATTGTCTAGATCGAACGGAGGAGCGCTTGTGGGAGGGGGTAGATGGGGTCGTGATCAATCTATGCCCATGTGTATCATAGAAAAGGTGGAATTTTTCTCACGGGGATATTTGGGAGGTTGTGCCATTGTTTTCTATTTGTCCGTGTGTTCTGGTTTCTTTCATGTTAGTATATCTTGTGGTAATGATTACTAGTATTTAGTATCTTCTTTGCCTTCATTTTGCGAGAGTACTATTCTTCCGACTCCCTCCCCCCCCCATGTTCTTCAACATCTATTCCTCTTTTATGTCCTCTTGTTTTTTTTTCCTATTTCCACCTTCCTTTTCTTTCTAGTATTTTAAGGCTTCTGTTTATATTTTTGGGGACTTGAACTTTTTCTTATCGAGGAACCTACATATACTCAAGTCAAGTATCTCATTATAATTTCACAAGCTCAGGCCATTTTAGTTTAGGTTTTAATTTCCGATACCACTTATTCTTTTATATTGCCTTCTACTCCAAACAGGAAGTTAAACCAGTCAATCGTTCCCATCATGGCCCAAGCTCGTACTTATCGCTATGCTGTTGCTAATCTCCGACCGAAGCACCCTTTGTCAACGCTAATCCGAATTTTGCGAGCAGAATCCCACAGGCTGTTGCGCTAATATCTGACGCCTTGGCGCAAATTTGTCGATACTGTGTACTTAGATACCTGGTCTAGGTAAATCGAGTGACATATCATGACCCGAGTCTTCGGGGCCGAGAACCCACTTACCATACAAAATTGGCCTAAAGGATAGCGGTGTATACCACTTGTCGTTATATTCTGTCCACATACCAGGCTTAACACGTTGTGATTAATTGGGGAACAAGGGAGGAATTGCAGTGTAGAGTAGAAATACATTATGTATCTACAAGTGCGACCATGATGCGGCCTCCGGCAGCGACTACATGTAAAGACCTCAGTAGTACTATCGCAAAGGTTTGGGGGGTGTCGTAAGAGCTAAATGTATGCAAAGACACTGTCTGGAACCTTTGGGGGGTGGAGATTGTACAATAGCTATAGGTCATATTATTGGTGCGTGTATCTGTAGCTAGCTCTAAACGTAAAAGAAAGAGTTTTTTGTAATCAGTATACTGAACTACAAGTGCATGTATCATTATCATGGAGGCCGAAGTTATGGCTGGCTGTCTATGTACACAGGGTGTTGGAAAGTGATGCACATTTTGACTTAACAACGCCTAAATACACCCAAATACACCAACTCAAAATACTCTCTAGGTGGAACCCCAAGTATATATTCCCTCTATTATTGCCTGGAATGTATCTAGAGATGTCTGGATACTAAATGTTTGCTTTATAGGGAAGAAGTCACTTCAAGGTAGTAAGAATGGGTGGTAAAGGTCACTCTTTTTTTTAGTTCCTGGTCACAATATGAATCTCAAAGCTCATATTAACCTGGAATCAATTGCATGTAGTATGTAACCCTCTGGTGGTTGATAAATTACATGTATCAAATGTGCATCACTTTCCGACACATTATGTATCTACATGTAGGTATCATCCAGTCTATACATCAAGGATGTCTATGACACAACAACATTAAGTCAGGTTATACTTATCATTGACATTCATTTAACGTCGGACCCCTTCCGCCCTAGGAGTATCTCTTTGTCCACTTGGCTGATCATGATCTATCGTAAATCAAGCTACATGTAACTACAGTACCAAAAAAGGGGATGTAATAGTACCATAGCAATACGGTATCGTGAAAAACTTCCAATTAAATTCGGAATTTCGGCCATTATACCATAGCAATACCGGGGTGTCATGTGTTTAGACTAGCAGTTAGTAGACGACCTCTGCCCCCTTCCGAGCCAATCAGCCTGTGGTCGAGCTCTAGCACTTACAAGTATGTACTATTTGGGTACATGTATTATACATGCATGTTCCAATATGCATTATATATACATGTAGTACCCCTCGAGTGGTCTCTTTCGGGCGCCTTAGGCTCTAGTAACGTTAGGATAGGATAAAACTATTATTAACTACATGTAGAAAACCTGTGCCCTACACACAAAAATACATGCACGTAGAGTACTTTACATAAATGGGGAAGGTTTTGGTCAAACCCTCAGAATGCCAAGACGGATTAGGCGTGCAGTCTTAACGCCAAAAGCTACAAGTTCCCGCTGTCAGTTCCCAACGTCTCTCTTTTCCTCTCAAGCTCCGTTTTATTCAACTAAACTCAAATAGTTACTTTCGAACTCTTCATCGTCTGGTATCTTTTGTGATAATTCGTATCTAGCAATTACTTCAAGATATAGGCTATTGCGCTCCGCACTCTAGCCATGTCCGACGAGCTCAGTATAACTATTACGATTCGCACGGTGAGTTGAGCACATCCGTACTAAGATGTATTATACTAAAAGACGCCAATGATATAGATCTTTGAGTATGGCCCTATAGCCGTAGATAACCTCATCAATGCCTATAAGCAAGGGAGCTATGCCAATCATGTCGAGTGCAAATTTAATCCTATAAATCACGTACTTTCCCCGGAGATTTTTCGTTTCTAGATAGGGAACTAACTTACCTCCAGACGTTTGTTCTAGAAGGGGATAGAAAACATGCTGAAGTTGCATTTAAGGATCTTATGGAGCTGGTCCGCAAAGCGACCGATAAAGAGACGTCAAAACGCCGTGCGCCCAAGGTATTTACTAGTCTCATCTTTCCTGCACCCCGCAATCACTGAATTAGGTTGCACTAGGAATATAAACCTATCTACCGGTCTAGGCTCACGAAGCTTCATTCACCAGCCATTGAGTGGTCAGAAAGGGATGAAGATGAACCCAATGATTCTCACAGGACACACAGCAACATCATGTCTTCGCGTGATTCAAGATATATTCGACAAAATCCCTCCATACTGTCGGATACGACCGACAACTACCCGTACACCGAATACTGGGAACCAAAAATTACAGCAGCAGATTTTAGTTTGATGTTGCACCTCCATGATGGCCGCAGTCTTACAAATGAGATTTCGAAGGTGTGTTACTGCTCTCTTTTCCCTGATTGGGAAAAGAGGAATGTGAAGATTGGCGCCAACAATCGCTCAACAATTGAGAGAGTTCTCAAGAAACTTAGAAAGATTGAAGAACTCTTTGTAGGTTCCCCCAGGGGGTATTGGGTTGAATCAAACTTTGACTAACTCCAAGAAAGAAACGTGGGTTTGAACCAATCTCAGTGATTTTGGTTCATCCCGAGGCGAAGAAGAAGTTTGAATTCAAGCTAGTCCCATTATCAAAGCAGAGTGAACTGCAAAGGACCACACTGTTTCGTGATAAGTCTAAGTGGCAAACATATGGAACGGATAAGATGTTTCTTATTCGCCTTTTGGAATACGATTTTGACTTGGACCGGTTCCTCCCATGCGATATTGCAATGGCACCTATTTGGGCAGCATTCACACGATCCGCAGCTGCGCCGCGCGATTGGGAAGAATATATATTTGATGGATGGGGTAGTCAAGATATGAACCCGGTCAATGTGTCTAAGAGGTTGGCCTCTAAAAAAGTACCGGAGACTCCCGACCTTTCAGGTCTCAGTCCCGAAGATCTTGTAGGCCAATACAACACTCCTAGAGGCACTGTGGTACAAACCGTTGTCAGAGATGTTCCTAGGCCTAAACCTGAGCGTCAAGCACAACCTAGGGTCGATGGTGGATTTGAGCTTGGTGATCGGCCAGAAAGTGTAGATTTGGATGAAAGGGCAACGAGACGCTCCACGGGTGCTATTCGTATTCCTATAATTAGACCCGTTAGAGAAACGCCGCCGGAGGAAAACGAAGAAATCCCTAGGGAACCCACATCCAGCGAATACATGCAAAGACCTGCTTCTCTCGATCATAATGACGACACTGACGACAGCGACGAGCAGAGGGTTCGTAGTGTTAAATCTGCCCCCTTTAACCTTCCAGAGAAACATCTTGGGACTGGTATTGAAAAAATCCACGCAACGGGTTCCTTTGTAGAGAGGGAATCAGCAGGTGGCTTCACAAGAACAGTCAGAGAACCAAAAGCGATGAAACCAAAACTAAATACCGAAGCCTCTGATAGGGAAGGTATCTCAGAGGTCGGAACTCGAGAATTGCGAAGCACTATGAGCCAGAAGGCACCTAAACACCGAGGCTTATCTGACGAGCAAGACCAAAGCAAAATGTCACACCCCCAATTGATAAACTGCATTTATGTTACAATACTAACGACATATAGGCTCAAACAACATAATAGCTCGAAATTGTATGACACAATTAGCAAGAGGTAAGACCCGGGATGTTTGTTTAGTTGTGTCAATTTCACTAATATCCTCGTAGTTTTGAGCATGTCCGCAGTTGGCGAGGTCACGTCACTTTTGAAGCCTCGTAAGTCAAATAAATCTATGTTTTAGATAAACTGGGATACTTAGTTGATTTTTAAAGACTAGGACGTATCATTTTGGCTGATGTCCCGAAATCACTTTTCAAATATGGTATTGACTGGACTGAGTGGCAACCGTCTTTAGCGAAAGCTCCAGAAATAAAAACCATATTTACTGATCTGTAATGTTATTCCGTTGCTTATAATTTGATGAAATCATTTACTAATATGAAACAGGATCACTACTGAGTTCTTCGATATGGAGTTTATCTCTGACCTAAAAATGAGCAAGGCAGAGATGCTCTTTTCTCCGGATAATATCTGGAAAACAGTTACCTACGAGTTCCATTGCAAATATAAGGGGAAAAACCAGTAAATTTAGCCCCTAGTCCATTGTTTGGCGTAGTAACTAACCTTATCGATAGCATCATGGAGGTTAATGCCAGAACTTTTGAGGCTACTGTCTACGGCGAACAACAGCCATTTGGCACTGTTTATTGGGCTCACCCTCTTAGGTTTGTTCACCCGCATTCACTCGTTGAGTTTACTGACTTGTTCCAGGTCATGGGATGCCAGATTTGCTCTTGTTGGGAGAAAGATTATTGATAGCGAAACACCCGTTTTCAAAAATCTTTTTGAGAGTCTATGGATTCCAGGTGATTCTAATATTCCCAATATTAGTTTTCTTGTGAGGGGGAAAGATTTTTCCGTCGACAGAGTTATCGTCAAGCGGGAAACTAGACGTCCATGCATTAGTAGAAACGTCACCCAAGGACAGGATATCGAACTTGTCTGCAAAGAAGTAATGGAGATGGTCATCAGGCGTAGTAAGCTGGTGCCTGAGCAATACAAGGCCGTAGCTCATGATAGGTAAGATAATCCATCTACTGTAGTTCACGGGGCCTCCTGTTAGTATTACGTTTGGGCGCCTCAGGCCGCCTTTGAACCTCGCTTCAAGTGGCCTCGTGAGCTACACATTCACTCCAACTCGATTCCCAATTTTCGAGGGATTACGCTTATATCAATTCCAATTAGGTTACACATGGTATTTTCTGGAATGCTTCATTACTCGTTCGCCCTAATCCCAACTAGGATTGAAAGGGCTCTGCAACAGAACACAAAGCTCGAAATTGGCGAAGAGGTTTTGTGGACCACAGAAAACCTCATTGGCAAACACGATAGGAATGAAGGTAACATGCTCACAGGTCTAGAGTCACTTGTCTTTACAATGCTCAAAAAGACCGATGACATTGGCTTTAACAATAACAATGGGCCGGATGAGATGGAATTCGCGTAAAGTGATTCCTGTGGATTTCCTTTCATTACTATTATGTAGTCTAGGGCAACCCTTCTTATCATACATGAAATTCACTTGGAAATTCAGCGAGTGATAATATATGATTAATCTTTCAGGTCCTTATATAGATTTGGCCTATCCCCGCTTAGTGACATCAGTTCCATTTGTCTTGATTCTGAGCGGTGCGGTTCATGGGGGGTGATCATCCTTGTTATTTTTTTGCCTCAAGGCTATGTCTGTGAGGATGAGAGCAGTGGTCCAAAAGGATAAGGTATATGTATTTTGCAGGTTCTAGTAGATCCACGTTGATAATAAGACACTCTTACCATACCCTATGGAGGTAGTTCAGCTAGTAGAAATAGCTGAGCTTGAAGGATGCTAGTCGCATATAGCACCTTCCTACTTTCCAATTCTCACGGAATCACCTTCGGCTAACTGACTGGTACAAGCTAATGACTGACCCCGGTATACCCGATTATTTGTGCATGAGTTTGCTGTACACCGCCTATGGATATTTTTATTGTGATGTAAGATACGTATACTGAGACCGTAAAAATGTCACGTATTGGCTCGGATATTCTGCAAATGCCATCATTACCAATGATTACTAAACACCGGTCCCCTTAAAGTTGAATCGTAAAGAAGAGGGTAGCTTAGGAAATCGACTACTCCCCTCCAGAAACTACTGATTGAAATTACCTATCTGAACATCTCAAATCGTAAAGCTCCCTACTTTGAAAGACCGTAAAACTGAATCCAACGCCGCCCACCATCCCTTAGAGAAGCCGATATTTCACCTAGAAAAACCCTACAGAAATCCGGATCCCAATTCTGCACAATTTAGCTTTTACTACAGGAATAATACCTCCTAAGCACTTTTAAAATAAGAATAGTTGAGCAGCAATCTATAGATGGAATTAACCAGGATCTGTCTAGACGTGTTAACCTGTAATGTTAAAACTTGCTTCTAGGGTTAAACATCATTCATATCATGGGTATTTTTGTTTTTCCATGCTGGCACCTTCAGTGTCATAGTTTTTCTAACCGTCCATAGACCTTTGGACGGATCTGTGAGGATGATTTAGAGGTTTACCCAAAAGAACGAGGTGGGAAGCCGAAATTTACCTCCTAAGTTTCTTATTGTATTCTCTTTTGTCCTCCTTAGAACCCCAATATAACTTCGAGGCTTCTTGATTAACCTGCATACGTGGGTCATAGGGCGGATTTTCTTCCTCTATGAGATGGACTATAGCGTCAATGTGATGACGTCCATCGTCGTATTTCCTGGGAAAATAACAAGGAATTCCATCGGCTAGATTCGCGATGCATCAGCTAATAATCTTCAGTGCTATCTCAAAACTATGCATACTTGTGATCATGTGGTGATAGAGATGAGTAAGAAATCTTGCTCGTGGCTGTTCCTCTGGGAACCTTGGGCTGAATGCTAACTCAAAAGTGAATAAGCCGCCGTCTAAGTTCGTCATTGGTCGTCCAAAGTAAGTCTGAGGAAACCATTAGTCGTTTTATACACTTGCATTATAGTATCCCAGGTTCTTGCACGCACAACTCGCCAAAGGAATGGGTTTTCGTTAACCAGTTCAACGTCTAGTGTGACGGAGGTTTCTTTTTTGAAGTGTTCCACAGTCTGCTCAAATTGCCTCTGCAAATTTGCCGCAACACCGCTTTCCTTGCCTTTCAAGACCAACCCTTCATCAGCCCAATCCTTCGTTTCCTTTTCAAGGCGTTCTTTGATGAGTCTGAGCCTTCTTTCCAATTCGGAATACAAAAACTTCCCCTCCATCGCATTTCCGGAGTGTTCAAACGGCATCCTAGTGAATGCTTGGCCCTCTGTGACCTTCTCGCGCTCCATAGCAATAGAAGCGACATAAGAGTCGTAGTACCAAAGAAATCGGCGTTTACAGAGGTCCTTGAAAGGTTCAAACACCGGGGGGGCTTCTGGATCCACAATATTGGAGTCATCGTCATATGCGTCATGTTCCATTGGACTAGGAAGGGATTGAATTGTGCCATCTGGATTGATGCCAAGGTGCTCTTCAAGCCGGGATATCACAGAAACACGGAGTGTTTCGTGACGGATCTGCATTGTAGGTATCAATAAGTACTCTGCTCAAAGACAGGTAACTATCTGGGCATTACTTTGAGACAATATGCCTTCATGTTTTCTTTATCGTGATCCTGGCTTGCACCCTCAAAACCAGGCTCATTCTCATAGGGGTTGGAAGACATGAGACTCTGTATTGAAATTAAAATGGATTCAAGTCCTTGTGCTGAAGACCACTCCTCTCCACGTTCGCCTCTCCATGTTCTGGTTTGGTAATCGTAAGCATAACGCTCGCTACTTCTAGTGGGTTGTCAATTCCTACCCCAAGATCGATCTAATTTTATAGTGAGGTTAGCTCTAGTTAAGAGCAAAGCCAAGGGATACAGGAAAACTTACAAGCAAACCTTCCCCGCTGCATATATGTTTGGATTAAATCGGCACCTTCCAGAATTTGTTGTTAAGGAATTAACTGTCGGGGCCTTTGCGGGGTAGTCTGTAAAGTAGCATTATGAGCTCAAAATTGCGTGCCTGGGAGAAATGACACATCCCATGGGGTGCTAGTATTGATTTCAGCTTACCTCTGCTAAATTTCAGAGAGAACTGAGAAAGCAGCTAGAGTTAGCATGGAATAATGGAGATATATTTAGGAGATAATTGGTATTAGGCGTCGACATGAAGCTTGAGGTGAGAGCAAAAGAATAGGAGGGAAAAGAAGTGTGAGTTGGGATGAAAACCTCGAAGAAACCGAACTCGTATGGCGTATCTGGAGGTCCCAAGATGATGGCTTTGACATTTCGGACATCCGAGTCTTTACATGCCACAGCGATGGCTGAATTCTTATGTTAATACAAGATTCACAGTGATGTAATAATTGGCAGAGAAGTAGCTCACATAAATCATTTGACTTTTTGATCTCGCTGAGCTCCTATAGGGCGGGGTTAAAGAGGGGTCCTCAGGAAATGGAGATAATTATTAACTTAAAGGAGCAACAAACCCTGGTGAGGCGTATAATAGACTGGTTCATATTGGATGGATACTAGGTAGTAGCGGGGGGAGGCGTTGATAAGAGCTGGAAACCCAGGAGGGAAATCAAGAGGTATTTACGGAAGAGGTGAGGTACAGAGCTCAAGGGTCAGGTAAGGCGGCTGAGACGTGGAGTAGAGACACAAAGTAAGCAGAGTGATGGAAAAAGATGGTAGGTTGACAGTTTGCTTCCAATACACGCAAATACTAGCGGCAGGAGGACTCATCAGTCAACGTCAACGGTAACAGCTGTAGAGGTAGTGAAGCACGACCACCCAAGCATGTCGCCCATCGTGCAGCTCTCTATCCTTGGCGGATGACAAAGAACTGGCCTTTCTGGATTAGGCTAGAAAAGATGTCCCTCCATGCCCACGATGCCGAGTTTGGAGAGGAAGGACCCTTCAAAGTCTACTCCTCCAAACAACCTCGTAGAGCAACCCATGCAGTGAGCACTCGCCGTTTCGCGCCGCCCCTCTATCCCCATGGCATCAACCAACTAAGGTACCATGGGTAACCTGAAAAGCCGATCTATCTTTATTTTTAAGTGAGTTTCAGTAACTGGCGTCTCTGGGAATCCACCAGCAGTTTTCGGATGGATTATCTTCGGCGGCTCAATACATACTTGATACTCTGAACCCCCGCTTACAGTGTTGTGATATCAAAGTTGCAGTCTTCTGTCCCTTGCAGTGCACCAGTTCTACGGGCGCTGCTACCTGAGAGTCTTTTGAAACAGAACCTAGCATGTATCTAGAAAAACCGTAGACGAATGTGCAAGAAATGTCGACGTCTCTTCGTATCTCGATCTTTTTGGTTGTCGCGTGCTAGGCGTTAGGTACCTGCGGCTGGCGGTGCTATTCCGGTTGCAATTGCATTCTGGCCTCGCCCGCTGTCGATTAGTTCTCTGCTCTGCTCCAGTCGTGGAATTTGTTAGCTTCATTTTCCAGTCTCACCTATGTACTTCTCCACACAACGCAGCCGTGCCCTGGGTTGTCTGTCTGGTTGTCCTCAAACACCCAACCTCTCCCGCAGCCCCAAAATAGCCACTCTTCCTCCTCTGCAATCACTTCTCCACCACTGGTACTCCTGCTGCATCCCATCTCCGTTGCTCTGGATAGATACTTCTTCTGCCATAGAATAGTTGTTTGGTGGAGAGAGACTGACCCTCCTTTAGCATTGCCTGCCCCCTCCCACGTACATACCTACACGATCCTCCCCCCCGCTCTTTTGGGTGTGTGTGCATGGGCCATTGTCGCCGAGGGCTTGTCACCGGCTCCCTTGCTCTTCCCACCCCTTTCCTCCTCGACGACCTCCTCCAGTATCGTCAAAATAGCAACGCTTAAATTTTAATTTTTAAGCTCCCAGAAACTCGGCGTGCGTGACAACTTCGTTCTGTTACCAATCTCATCGGTCGCCGAGTGAGATATAATTACAACCGAAGCTTTGCATCTAGTGGCTCTCGTTATTTTCTTTCTTTTTTAATTTTACTTTTTCCCTTCGTTTTGCTTTAGACCAGTCTTTCGACAACTGAGCAGCTAGGCAACCTCGTCGAGAATATTGAAATTGCTTCCACATTTACGAGCCGACCTTCCTTAAGATCACATGTCTGCACCATCAGACGGGCCTGGGCGTCCTGTAATCGATTCACAGCAAGACCTTCCTCAACTTACGACTACCTTACCAAGTCCCTCGACCTCTCAATCACGGGATAGACAGCTTGATGATCGTTCCCCTACATCACCAACTGAACCTGGACCTGTAGGAGGGGGTGTTGCTATCGGACCGACCCACGGAAGCTCCCCTAAAACTACTCGAATTTGTGGAAAGTGCCAGGGCCCTTTGACAGGTCAATTTGTGCGTGCTCTGGGCGGGACATTTCACTTGGATTGTTTTAAATGCAGGGTATGCTTTATTCAGCACTATGGGACTTACCCCTAGAGTTTGTTGACATTAACTTGATTTAGGACTGCGGAGTAACAGTAGCCTCCAAGTTCTTCCCTGTGGACGAGGAGGAGGGAGAGGGCCAATATCCGCTATGCGAAACAGATTACTTCAGACGGCTAGACCTTCTTTGCCACGAATGCGGTGGAGCGTTAAGGGGCTCATATATTACTGCTCTTGAACGGAAATACCATATTGAACATTTTACATGCTGTGTTTGTCCAACCGTATTTGGACCACAGGATTCCTACTATGAGCACGACGGCAAAGTTTACTGTCATTACCATTACTCAACTCAATTTGCAGCCCGGTGCAATGGATGCCAAACTGCAATTCTGAAGCAATTTGTGGAGATTTTCCGGAATGGACAGAATCAACACTGGCACCCGGAGTGCTATATGATACACAAGGTCGGTTTTTCCGAGAAGCTGGGAGGGGGGGACTTTTTACGAATATTATCTTCACGGATTTTATTATATTATTGTGTGCTTTTCTGGGCATTTTTGCGGAATCTTTTCGCTCAAATGGCAAGAATAACCGCTAATATTATGTCTTCTTGGTTATTTTTAGTTTTGGAATGTTCGGCTTGCGCCTCAGGAAACCGGGGAACCAAAGTCACCATCTGTAGAGGATCCTTCAACTCAAAGGCGCTCGTTAGTTCGAGATGCCGAAGAAAAGATGGAGGATAAGGTCTACCGAATTTGGAGTGTATTATCCTCTTTCGAAGAATCCTCTGCAGCGTGTATTAGTGACATGCTTTTACATGTCTCTAATGGGGCATATGTAGATGGTGTGTTCGTGGCTGAAAAATTCATATGGCATGTCGAAATACTTTTCGGCTCTGCAGATAACTTAGATGCGCAATTTAATGGCATGTCAGTGAAAGGTACGTTCTTTTGTGGTTCATGGCGCTTGACCGTTTATGCGGAGTCCATACAAATGCCTATTTTTATTAGATATATGTCATAAAGCTGACATCTTGATTACTACACGGCACAGGTTTATCTTATTCTAGAGAAGCGAAGCTACTGTGTAAAAAGATAGTTGCGTTTTTTAGCCTGCTCTCGAAAACCCAAGAAACCGGTGTAAGGAAGCTCGGTGTTACACAGGAGCTATTATCGCTTGTTACTGGACTTGCACATTATCTAAAGCTACTGATCCGGATCACTCTGCAAGGCTCCTTAAGATTGGTACTAAGCTCCCGCTTCCCAATACACCACCCGAAAGCTCGTCTAGCGGAAAATCATCTAACCACGTACCGGTATGTAGGAACGAGAACACAACAACGTTGATGCTTTGAAGTTGTTTCTTGAGGAGCTATCTGACTTAGAGTCGACCAAAGAACCAAAGCAATCCCTTGAATCAACGCAGGGGTTGTCGGAAAATCTAGCAGACCAGCATTCTGACCTCTGTACTGTTTGCCGTACCACCATTGAGGAGGAGTGCGCCAAATTTGATGACAAGAGGTGGCACATGAGTTGCCTTGCGTGTTCAAACTGTAAGCGGGAATTGAAGGGTCATCTTGACGAGATCGCGTGGTTTGAAGCGGAGCAATGTGTTTTCTGCACTAGTTGTGCCTCTCAAGTATCGGACATCCGTGGACCATTTGAGCGCGTAACACGTTTAAAGCAATACGTTTATCTTCTACGTGTAGCACTTGCTCGACTGTTATTGAGACTTAGACAAGGGGGGACACTCCCGCATACATCAGGTACGAATTATATATGCTTACTGGCTTTAAAAGAATGTCTAATAAGTTGTAACTGCTAGATGACCCTAATCTCCGGAGTTACGATTCCAGCGAGGGTCATAAGCTTGGTAGCATCGAACCCCCGCTACTTCGATCAGATACGCGGTCGAAGTCGTATAGCGGGGAACGTGGAGAACGTGGGGAGCAAACTGAGGCCTACACCAACACGATAAACGACATCCGTAGGCTGCGATCGACCCGCCTAGACCGGCAATTAGGAAGTTCGGCGAAGAAAGCCCGTCAGTCTCGGATAATTGAAGGGCCCGAGGCAGACAGTGTACGACCAGGGTCCTCGGATGGACACCAGGTTGATAGGCGCCGTAACACAGGACAGTTTCACATAGTTGAGGATAGGGAATATAACGGAGATGAACAGGAGGGACGTACTTTTGGTGATGACAAAGTGCTAACGCTTGACGATATACCGCGAATTGTTGCCGCTGAGCAAGCCCGTGAACAACGACCCAACGCGTTTAAGCATCACCGGCCCAATCCATATGGAGATGCGGATGGACCCGGTCAGCCAAAACTTGTTAATGGGCATCAAAGAGATATCTCAGTTGATAAATTGCGGGATATGGGAAGCCAGCAAGAACCCCCTCCACCCCCAGCTCGAACGAAAAGATATTTTTCGGAACTCTCTGCAATCGATTATTTTATCGTACGACATATTGCAGTGCTTTCAATGGAACCATTGGTGGAAGGCCATTTTAATTTGGAGGAACTGTTAGGACTGATAGAGACCAATAAGAAGACGTTTTGGGGGAAATTCGGGAAGGCATTCCAACCAGTTGATAAGAAAAAGGGTGCCAAAAAGAAAGGTGTTTTTGCCGCCGTAGTCAGGAACATCATGTCAAACAAGAAGCTTACAAAAACACTAGGTGTCTTTGGCGTGGCGCTAGATGTGCTGGTCGAGCGAGACGGCGCTGAATCAAGCATGGGCGTTGGCCCCGGAACTTTACGAATACCTCAAATATTAGACGATGCCGTGGTAGCTATGCGTCAAATGGGTAAGATCTTGCCATTTTCTATACTTGGGTTACTTTGATCAAAGATCACCCACTAAATGTCTTAGATATGTCTGTTGAGGGCGTTTTCCGAAAGAACGGGAATATCAGAAAACTCAAAGAACTCGCAGACCAGATTGATCGAAGTGAGACTCAAGTGGAGATGAGCGGCTGGGGCCCCGTCCAAATAGCAGCGCTTCTAAAAAAGTTTTTGAGAGAGTTGCCGGATCCCTTACTAACATTCAAGCTCCATCGTTTGTTTGTGGCTTCCCAAAGTAAGCAGCAATCTCTAGAAGATGCCTCCTGGGCTCGCTGACGACGTGATAGAAATCATGGATGAGGAGAAGAAGCGACGCATACTTCATCTCACCTGTTGCTTGCTTCCCAAAAGCCACAGGGATACGATGGAGATCCTTTTTTCTTTCCTCAACTGGGCCGCGTCATTCTCCCACATTGATGAGGAATCTGGAAGCAAGATGGATGTCCACAATCTGTCTACTGTTATTACACCAAATATTCTATACTCTCAAAAGAAAGAAGCTGGCATGGACGACAGCTTTCTAGCCATCGAAGCGGTGCATACACTAATAGCATGTAATGAGACTATGTGCGAGGTAAGAAGCAGACCTATAGGCGTATTAAGTAGTGTCCGTTTTATTAACGGCGACTCAAAAGGTTCCCGAGGATTTGTTGTCAATACTAAACGATTCCAACCTTTTTGCAAACGGTGCGGATGTTACAACTAAAGATATCTTGAAACGATACGGCGACCTTGTTAATAGACCTGCCCCCGGAAGAACTCCTCAAACGACTAGTTCGCCACCGAGATCTAAAGATGGTCGAGCCCCAACAACCCCCGTTTTTCACCGTGTAGATACCGATCCATCTCAGAATGTTGCTATCCAGAAGGAATCTTCAGTTAGACATGTTGGTTTACCTCAACCCAGCCAACCAGGTCAGCATTTTCCGCCGAATGCCCACGCCCCTAGTGGTAATCCTAACCAGTACCACCGAGGGCACGGTCGTGTAAATTCCGGCTCTAGCCAGGAGGGCGATATTGGCCAGAACACCATACAGAATGGCCATGGTGGTCAGAACGGTCCCAACGGCCCGAACCATCATGGTGTCCTTCACCACCCTCCAACTGGTCAGAATCAAACTCAGTGGGGTAATCGAACAGGTCAACAGAGCCAAAATCATCCGAGCCAAAACCACCAAGGCCGCCAGCAGCAGCAAGGCACCACGGGTGTCACTGGCTTAATCTAAGGGTCAAATTCAGTAGGTGTAATAAGGTGGGATATTGGCAAATGGATAAAAAAAAGTATTTTATTTTCAGAGCATTATTGTTCAAACTTCGTTTAATGGGTCCTCTATTTTAATTCATTGATAACCAACCCTTTCCTTTCCTCATTCATGGCTTGGGACATTTTGGCCATTTTTATTTCTCCTTTTGTCCATCATTACCTACACAGGCGAGTTTTGTGGTACCGATTTAGGAAGCCAGGTTTGTCAGCAAAATGTCCTATGCCTCCTTATTTGGTTTTCTTTCCTTTTTTTTTTCCTTTTTTTTTTTTGGCATTTGGGATTGGAGTATGGTATGCGATACTTGGATATTTGGGGAGCGGGGCTTGGTGGATATGTTGGTGTTTACTTCTTTTTTCCCCCTCGATTTCACTTGTTCATGTCTTTTAGTTTCTTTTTTTTTGCGTTATACCTTGAATATTTTTCTTTTTATTTGCGTCTTTACCTCTATTTCTTTCTATTCAAACATCGGGTCTCTGCACGGCATTTGTATGTTTGAATCCTGGCCGCTAGGGGGGGGGGGGGTTGGACGGAAGGAAGGAGGGGTAGAAGTGGTAGGCCTCATTAAAAAGGTGAGATTCAAGATTGGGCCAAAAAGTTCTGGTGTATTGAGTTATGAGGGTTCTGGTTCACATGCTTCTGCACCGTCAATCATCTTGTCATGTGTAATTTCTCCTTTCTTAAAGACCTTTTTTTGTCATTTCTCTTTTTTCATTTTTCATTTTGCCTTTTATATTATATTATATCCACTTTGATTGAAACTTCATTCTTATTTCTTACATTTCTTTTTTGATATTTTGCTCCCCCGTCCCCTTACTCTTCTTTTTTGCGCGCCTCGTCTGCACGATGAGCTGTAACTAGAAAAGTGCGCGCGTGTCTATGTGCATATTAATGCTGCCTGGAGGTTGCTTGGAAGGGGTGTTTATCTTTTTCCCCTTTTCTTGGCTTAAATAGATTGAAGTTACGCCATGAGCATAAGGGCGTGGGTGGTGAGAGTCCCCGACGACCCCTTCATGTCTCTTAACTACATATATGTAGTAAGAATCTGATTATTCGATTTCCTGGATTCTCAATACGAAACTACAAGAAAACTTTCTGTAGGGACATCGGTTCTCGGGTGAATCTTTACCCAAAGCAAATGCCATGTAACCGTGACCCGTCTATAACGTGGACTTCCGGGGCCACAACCCACCTCACCTTATCCCCATGAAGAGTGACATCAAGAGTGACAATTTGTCGGAGATCAGGGAAATGGAGGCGGGAGGGTGGTGATGGTCTCTATGTCGCTCTTCATGGCCACCATCTCGATAAATCAACTTCGCCGTGGTTTCCACTGTTTTCTAGGTCACATCACTTTGAACATACATGTATCCTAGTAGCGCCAGTAAAAACTACATAGGAGAGAGAGCGAAAAGCGTACCGATTCAACTCTGACAAGAATTTTCCCGACGCCAAAGGTAATCATCCACTTCAGACAAGTGTCAGTATCCTCACAAAGTTTGTTTGTCCTTATGTCAATTAGTTTATATCTAAGGAATACCCGGACCAGCCTAACCGGATAACTGACAAACTGAGCAAGATCATAATAACCTTTGTTGAGTGTATAAACCGCCCAATATAGTAGTCCACTGAATGAATCGGAGCATACTAGTAGAATAAAAGACTAGGAGGAGACACCAACTACACGGGGGAACACCCACTACATGGTATTTAAGTAAAAACAATACGTTAAATGTTCGAGTGAGGGAGTCGCCTAAATGGGAAGAGGTATGGATCCGCCTGTCTAACCGCCAAGCTGGTCTGCAAGGGCCTAATAGGTACATGTACCTACATGACTGCCCGGGCCAATAAGACTCTTATCATACTTCTACCGTCGCTGTAGCGAGCTCCAACTATATTCCTATGACATACTAGATGACTTCCCGTAAAAAATTCAGAACCTAGATTTTCTAGCAGAGGCTCACGAACAACCAACCATATTACTGGTTTCCAGTTTCTGAAGTTGAGAGATCTGAACCGACCCTCCCCCCCTGCTCAGATTCAGATTCTAGAATCTAAATTTCCACGGGAAGTCATGTCAAGGCCCCCCAATAAAATAAAACAAGTAAATATTAGAGACTTTGCGCAGAGTACCTATTAAATCCAATTACAGTAATAATTCCATCAAATCAGATATTAGGAATGTATTCACACTGCCAAACGACAAAATAGTTTGGACCACTCGTACCATGTAGTTCCACCCATCCTGCGGAAAATTAGCCTCAAAAAAATATTAGCAAGCACTACCAACCTCTAGACCGACTGAGAGCTAATACCTATCAAAGGTACTGACGAAGAAGCAGCCCATTTTGACAGGAACTACATGTAATTTTTGAGACCAAAATTAAGATATGAGCCGCTTCGAAATATATCATCTACTTATGGAGTCGCCTTGTTTAAAATGCTCGAGATAACACATTTTCCCTCACCAAAGGTGTCCCCACGACCCAACATATTGAATGAAATAATGCAGTGTGCCCATAGCTCATCACCAAGCGCCAGTTTTTTTTATTAGATCTTATATTAGTATTCCACTAAGAGAGCACTACATACTGTCACAATAAGCATCGCATATCCCAGGTTGTATGGCCCTCTATTACCGATACAATAGAGACTGCGCAAATGGAGCCAGCTCTATATTTCGATTATTTGATTGGCAGGCTATGGGATCGGGGAATGGAGCTGGCTCCATTCGCGAAGTTCTTTCTTGAGCAGGAGTCTCTATGGGAGGGACGGCCCCGGCCCGTTCTGGACGGTCCATCGATATCGAGGGCAGCACCGTTAGGCTTGATGGCGTCATAAAAGTATGTAAAATGTGAACGGCGTGAGGCCATAGCACAGATGAATACTAGTTCTGCTTATACCCGACCATGCGGTATATTATTACCTTGGGATTGCAATAATAGAAACCTTAGGCCAGCCGTCACTTTTGGTCAAAATTACTACATGTAGTTGCAGGGATCTTTTTCTTGGCAAACATTTCTCAAAATCTCTAATGTCGATAACCACAGATGCTCCTTACTTTGGGGAAAGATGAAAGACATGGCCAGGTCCCTACCCGCTTTCTTGAACCCGTTCGCCGCTCCGGTTACAACCGAAATTAAGATATCAAACTCGGGTATGTACCCTAGAGTAAATTCATAGTTGCTAGGCCTATGTAGTTTTTTGTGGTCTCCAGACTTCTGCAAAAATGAATAATAACCACAGCATCTAAAGTCCGAGGGCAAAACGGTAGATGTTGCCGAAAAATTCCTTACTGCGGGGTTTAGGTGAAAACGGTCACATTCATTATTTCAAGGTTACCCGGTCTATAATTCTCGTTGGTGGAGGGCGAAGTGAAAATCTTGGACGGGCCCATTGAAAATCTCACACACCTTCTTCACCTTCTCGGGCAAGGCGCCACCCTCCTCCCTTTACCCTGCACCTTCGTCACCCCACCCACTCATCGCCACTTTTCTCCTTTCTTCCCCTCCTCTCTTCTTCTTCCAACCTACTTATCACTGAAGCTTGTGGATCGAAACGAGCCCGTTCGTTTATACTACCAGCCTCCCCCCCCCCTGACGTCTGACGACCGACGACCTACAAAGAGTCCGTCAAACTTGAGCGAAGAATCTTCCCTCTCATCAAGCATTCACAGCATGTCGTCTCGATACGCCCAGAATCAAAAGAAACGCCCCGCCAACAGTGATTCCGGTTACGGTGGATCTGTTGTTGAGGATGGCGACTGCGAGTCCCCCCCAGTTTCAGTGCTTCCTGGACAGTCTTGTAAGTTAACTGTGTTTATGTGACTGCTTTTTTTTCTTTTTTTTCCCCTTCCCCTTCTAACCCGTCACTCCCCTTTCCTCCTGGCATCGAATGCGATCGTGTACAGGGGTGTGGTACTGACGCAAATAATAGCGGACCCTGAAAGGAGACAATGGGCAAGCCATGTCCACCAACTTTACTTGTACGAACTCCATCGTTAATCCTTTTCATCTGCTACACCAAGTCTTTTCTGACATTTCATTACAGCAACCAGAACCGAGTTGCTCTTGGGCGATGGATCAGCCGAACTGTTGAAACACTGAAGGTAAGTGCGAGGCTGAAACAGGCTAAAATAATAGCCGTCACATGTGACATGTGATATTAATATTTGGTATGCAGAACTTCCAAACTGCGAACAGCAAATGGCCCGCCACATACCCGGCAGTACAGCGTACAGAGGCACTTACGGAAGAAGCCGAAAACTCCGAGCAACCCCGTCTTGTTACACCACAAATTGCGCAGGAATTTAACGTCCTCAAACTTGATCTAAAACTTGGTGCACTCTCGCCCTCCGAACTTGTGCATTCTCTAGAGAAGTCGTCCATTGCATCGTTACTAGATGGGAAGATTGGACAGTCTATCAAGCACTTGATGCTCCTCCGGGACCGTATTGAGGATACCTCTTCAAAGGTCTTGGTTACTGGAGATCTCAATGCTGGAAAATCGACCTTCTGTAACGCTCTCCTTCGCAAGAAAGTTCTCCCTGAGGATCAACAACCATGTACCAGCATCTTCTGTGAAGTGCTCGATGCCCGCGAAAACTCATCTGTCGAGGAGGTTCACGCCATTCCCATCAACGGTGCTCCCTACAACCGTTATGACAGCAGCACATATAATGTCTATTCTCTTGACCAGTTGGAGGAGATTGTTGTTGAGAACGATGTGTACTGCCAAGTCAAGATTTATGTTGAAGATGTCCGGGCAATCGATGAGTCTCTCTTGCGCAATGGTGTCGTCGACATCGCCATTATTGACGCTCCGGGTCTTAACCTTGACTCTATCAAGACAACCGCCGTTTTTGCAAGGCAGGAGGAAATCGATGTCGTCGTATTTGTCGTTAGCGCCGAAAACCACTTTACCCTGTCCGCAAAGGAGTTCATCCAGGCCGCTGCTAACGAAAAGGCATATATCTTCATCGTAGTTAACCGGTTTGATAACATAAGGGACAAGGCTAGGTGTCAGAGGCTTATTCTCGAACAAGTTGCTCAGCTGTCACCAAGAACTCACCAAGATGCTAAGGAGCTCGTGCACTTTGTATCGTCCAATGCTGTTATTGAAGGAAAGGATGGTGCTAAGTTGAAGGAGTTTGACGGGCTAGAGCAGAGCTTGAGGAGATTTGTGTTGGAGAAGAGGGCTAGGAGTAAGTTGGCACCGGCTAAACACTACTTGCTGAACGTCCTTGGAGATCTGGAGACCCTGGCGGAAGTAAACATCAATGTTACCTCAGCGGAACTTGAGAAAGTTCGGGACGAGCTGTCGACAATCACACCGGAATTCCAGAAGTCCGTCCAGGCACGTGCTGCAGTTTCGGAAAATGTTGAATCCACTATTGACGAAACATGTGATAATGTTTATGGATTCTCACGCAAGAACATCTCCGCCACGATTGCTCACATTGACGACAAGGCTATCGTTGAATACAACGGTGTTCTTTCTGCGTTCACTTACGCAGAGGAGACAAAGGAAGCCATGCTACAAAAGATTCAAAAGTCTGTGACAGTGTGCGAAGAATATGCCAGAAATCAGACTGTGGGGGGTATCAACTCAATCAAGGCCCTTGGAATCATGCACCTTGGGGACGAATATGTTGAGAAGGCTTTCCGTAAGGAGTTGATGTTTTCCCGCAAGAAGCACCAATTAAGCAAAACCATCCAGACTGAGATCAACATTTTCGATTTCTTCGACTTTGACAAGCAGGAGAAGGTTGCCGGCATGAGCATGGGTCTCACTGTTGCTACCATGGCTGGAGGACAACTCTTTGGTGTGAGCAGTTGGATCGACGGATTGTGGAAGGCCACTAGTATGCTTGGTCCCCGAACTACTCGTAAACTGATTGTTCCCGTGCTTCTTGTTGCTGGTGCCGCCAGCGCCTGGTTCTTGATTGCCGACATCCCGAACGCTGTCCCCCGAAAGCTAGCCAAGAAGATTCGCAAGGAGTTGGAAGCCATGGATTACGTCCATGCCAACTCCGAGAGAATTATGAAGGAGTGTAGAAAGGTCCTCGGATTCCCTGCTGAAGAGCTCAGGGGAGCTTTCCAGCGAAGCATTGAGAAGCAAGGTAGGACAATGGAAGAGAAGAAGAAGCTTGAGAAGGAGAGTGAGGTAGCTGTCAAGTACTTTGGCAACCTTCTGAGGGAGGCCCGCGAGCACAAGGGTGGCGTGGCGAAGCTCGACTTGGAGACACCGCCATCAAGCGCCACTGCTTAATAACCTCTAGGCAGAGCTTGACTTGTGTTTGATGGAGTGACGTCATTGCAAGGGGGATACGAGAATTGACGTGTAAGGTTCTTCTGTGGGTTCTCTCTCCCTTTGGGGATAGATTTTGATAGGGTTGTTCTGGCTTGGTCCTCGGTCGTTCGGTGTCGTATGCTTGTTTTTATTTCTTTTCTTTCTTTCTGCTTTTATCAATTGCATGGACTTTTCTTTATCTCTACTCTTTAGTTATCGTTTAGTGCTCGCGTTTTTCAACCCCAACCCCGCCCCGTAAGGGGGGGGGCTGATGGAGATAAATTATGGAATGGTTGTCTTTCTTTTTCCTTCGATGAGTATCAGGCGGAGGGATAAGTTGAAGGAGGAAGGTATCCATCCCAGGAACCGAGCACAAGACTAGGCATGACTGGAGATAGTATTTGTTTCCCTTAGGTTTCTGTCCTTCTTCCTTATATGACTAATTTGACTGGCTTCTTAAATTGCATGGCAACATTGTTTTTTTTTTTTTTTCTTGTTTTTTCCTTTCCATTACATAACAATAGGGTTTATATCTTTGGGGATAGCATTGCATGTACAGACGAATAAGGTAGATGGGATGGCTGGGCGGACAGATGATGGATGCATTACTGCTAAGGCAGCTGGTTAGATCTTTAGGGGGACGTCTTGTATGCTCGTGTGTGTGCGGGAAGGTGGGGGGGGGGTTGTTCAAGTTATGACCTTTTTTTTTTTTTTCGTACTTCTTTTTTTCAAGTGTTTGTAAGCCGCTTATGGTATTTTTTTTTGGGGGGGGAGGGGGAGAATAAAAGTAAACGGATATCCTTTTTTTTATGCCTACTAACCTTTCTATCCATCTTGTAGGCGTGGCGTGGAGAGGAAACGCTTGTGGTGTAAAGTGAGAGCCCGGTGTGCTACCTACATGGAGTGTCAAGGGCAAATATGTAGCACAGGTTGCATCCATGGTCTGGCCTACTGTAGTATCTAAACTATGGATGCGTCTTCACGGGCGATCACTCGACTATAACAAGCCCAGCTGCCCCCCCCCCCCTCTCTTCCCCTACTACCTTTATGGGGGGACCTTCTTCCTGGTGTAAAAAGTGTATTAGTACATGCAGGCACCTAGATCTACACGTGCCCGACAAAAAAAAAGACCATAATACATCTACACCATGGAATCTCGGAGGGGCTGTACGAGTACGTTCCTAGATAAGATGCATACACGCCGACTTGATTACCCGTACCCAGTGGGTGATGTTTCTTGGCGCCCGAGTGATGGCTTGTGACGGCTGCTGCCCACTCGGGGATGCGTGGGTCCCTGTGGGTGGGTGGGTACGTGCGCCGACTGGCGGTACGTATCTATCCGGCCGCCGCAGATAAGCGCTGCCTCCTTTGCCCCGGGTTGCGCGCGGGGTATGTGGCTGTGGGGTGTGGGATGCGGGGTTGGGGGGTGGGGGTTGGGGGTTGGGCTCTTTGCTCTTGCCTGTGCGACTGGCTGGGGTGGTGGCCGGCGCTTCATGGGTCGTTGCTTGCTGCGGTGCTACGGGTGGGGTGGGTGTGTGGGGTGGGTGTGTACTTGTGCTCTAGTCGGTAGCCCCGGAGCCTTACCTCTTAAGGTTGTCAAGCCTGTATCCCCGGAGTGTTAGGTTTGGAGCGGGTGGGCTGGGGTTGCGAGGTGGGATCATCGGGTATCACTCGTGGCCGGGGTTGGGGTTCAGACACGGCCGCGTGCTCTGGAGAGCGGCCTAGAACGAGGCACTGGCTGTGGCTGGGGCCGGATATGTGATATGGCACGACGGTCTTTACGCAATCGATCCAGTCTCTAAGCCTGGCTTCAGCGGGGGGTGTCTATCTTGGTCCCAATCAACCCCCCAGTACCGGCCTCTATGCTAGATTGCTATGTATGTGTGTGTGTGTGTGGGATGCCATGTACCTTGTATGTACACGCACTACCCCCTCCCGCCCACCAGCGCCAGCAAGTGCGCCATGAACCCCCGCTCGCCATACACCCTCCCAAACGCATCGCCGCCATGCGCAAAGTCCAGGAAGCGCTCCAGCGCGTTCTCCCCCCCCTCTACACACTCAGCCGCTGACCTTCCCGGGGAAAGGGGGGGGGGGAGGGGACTCACCTTCGCTGCGGATTGCGGGCCACGCCGGCGGCTCCATGACCCAGCTCCATGTGTTCTCGCCGGCGAGAACGCGCTTCATGTGTGCGCGGGTGCTGGAGAAGAGGCGGAGGTAGTCGGCGGCGGGGACGAGCTTGTAGTGGCGGTCGTGCACGTATGATGGTATTGTGGGGGCGGGGGCGGGGGCGGGGGCCAGGGGCGCGCTGCAGGTGCGCTCGAAGTAGGTGTGCCAGGGGAGGCCGAAGGGGAGGGCCGTGTCTAGGTCGTAGACGGTGATGGTGTGTGGGTGGGAAGCCGGGTGGTGTAGGAGGATTACATGGTAGTCCTGGGGGGTGTTAGTACGGGGGGAGAGGGGGAGGAGGGGGAGGGTACCCAGTAGACGGGGGTGCCGGGGGTGGGGGAGGCCTGTATGTGAGTGATATTGATATTAGAGTTGATTGGGAGAGCCGGAGGACGGGCAGACGTGCCTTCTGGAAGTTTAGTGCGACGCCTGGGACTCATGTTAGCCGTGTCTCTCTCTCTCTCTACCCACTCGAGTGATATCATTCTGTAATAACAATAATGCTAATAATAATAACAACAATACTAACACTTCTCCCGGTTCGAGATGAAAACCACAAAGTACTCGTCGCGCCGCTCCGGGGCCACATGGTCCCGCACCATGCAGTAGATGTTCTCCTCGCAGTAGCTAATTTACATAAAGCCGTCTCAGCACTGGGTAAGAGAGAGAGAGTGTGTGTGTGGTGGGCAGGACAGACCATGAGGCGTACTTCATGTCGGAGAGCTCGAAAGGGCGCGATACCGGTACGGAGGGGACATTGCCGTCGGCGGCGGTTGTGGTTCTGAAGGCTGAGAGCGCGATGGGGGGCATCGTGGGCCGGTGTTGGCTGCGTGTGTGTGTTGTGTGTGTTGTGCGGAACGATAGGCGCATATAATTATAAGAGCTGGAGAATAACCGGGAGCCAGCCCCGCAACCAAGCAAATGGCCCCGTATCAAAGCCCTAGACCACATAACTATAACGGATCTCTCTTATGGCTGCGGTGTTGAAGAATCCCTGCACGGGCCCGGCAGACGACCGGACAGGCCACTCAGACAGAGAGAGCAGTCCGGCAGCAGACACCGGCCGGCAGCCAAACAGAAGACACCCGGACACCTGCGATAAAACGGCTGAGGTGGCCGCGATCTCACTCTCACTCACTTATATACCCCCGTTTGTCAGAGTTTTTCTTTTCTATAGTAGAGTATATACACGGATCTACATATCTATATACATATCTATACCCTATTTACAGCCTTGACTGCTAGCGGCAGTGCTTGTGGTTAGCCATGGCAGAAGACCGCTCCTCCGACAAGCCCGCCTCCGCCAGCGGTGACGGTGTCGATGCCGGCAGCACAGATGCGAGCAAGCCGCCCCACGACACCGGGTCGATGCTCTCAGCGCTCGCCCAGGCGACAGTCCCCGCATGGCTCCAGACATCCGTCATGCTCAGCCTAATCTTCGGCGGGTGCTGCTCCAACGTGAGTCCCGTCCCCGTCCCCGCCGCGATCATTGACCCCCAGCTAACCTGCCCAGGCCTACGCACTCGAATCCATCGTCAAGGCGCAGCCGCAGAGCGGGCACCTCCTGACGTTCGCGCAGTTCCTCTTCGTGGCGCTCGAGGGCCTGCACCACCACTTTGACCGCCGCAGCCGCACGCTGCTGCGGCCGAACGCCGTGCCGCTGCACCGCTGGGCCGTCCAGATACTCCTCTACTTTGCCGTCTCCGTGCTCAACAACTATGCGTTTGGCTTCCGCATCTCGGTCCCCGTGCACATCATCCTGCGCAGCGGCGGGAGCATGACGACGCTGCTGGTCGGGTGGGCTGTGGCCGGGAAGAGGTCTGTACTCCCTCCAGCTAGCTGGCGGTGCGTGTGTGTGTGTGTGCTGACAATCCGGGGCGGCGGGCGGCATAGGTACACGCGCCTGCAGCTCCTCTCCGTCCTGATCCTCACGGCCGGCATCGCCCTCTGCGCCTACAGCGACTCCCGCACCCCCCCACCCCCGAGCGCCCAGTCCGCCGCCGCCGCCGGCAGCGCATCCTACCTCACAGGCCTCCTGATCCTGCTCCTCGCGCAGGTGCTCTCAGCCTTCATGGGCCTGTACGTCGAGGGCACATACGCGCAGCACGGGCACCACCCGCGCGAGGGCCTCTTCTACAGCCACTTTCTCTCGCTGCCGCTGTTTGCGCCGCTGCTGCCGTCCATCGCCGCGCAGTGGCGCGGCCTCGCCGCCCTGCGCTGGTACCTGCTTGCCAACGCTGCGACGCACTACGCCTGCTCGCGCGGCGTCAACCTGCTTGCTGCGCGCTCCAGCGCGCTCACCGTCACCGTCGTCCTCAATGTGAGGAAGCTGGTTAGCTTGTTGGTTAGTGTGTGGGTGTTTGGGAACCGGTTGGGGTGGGGGGTGGCGCTGGGCGCGGCGGTCGTGTTTGTGGGTGGGGGTATGTATGCGTTGGAGGGGCAGAGGGTTAAGAGGAAGAGGGCGTGATGTCGTGTATGTAGTTTTTCTTTCTTTCTTTCTTTGTAGTTTTGCGCGGCGGAGGGGATTGGGAAAAGTGGTTGTTGCGATCATTTCTGGTTTTGTAGGTTATACCCACTATTTATATAGATAGAATAGTTTATCGAATGAAAACAGCATTCAGCCTCAAAAGAGACAGCGAGTATTACTTCCTTCTATTCCTTTTAGCCCTCCTCATTCGACTACGAGATTAGAGAAAGCCGGTTTCGACAAGGTGCATTTTGATCATTGGCATGCGCACAACTATTTTTACTGCCTGCCACCAACTATCTACGCCGTCTATGTATGTATTTAGGTAGGCTAGTACAACAACTATGAGCTAAATAGTTACATATGGTTTGGTTTATTTGAACCCACTTTTGGTTTCACCCCCTGTGTATGGTTTATTCCATGGTCTATCGATCTAAACCTGAACACCCTTTTGAAGAAGTAGGAAAGGAAAAAAAGGGAAAAAAAGCTATTAATTAGGGAAGGAAAGGGAAGAAGATGCCAGAAAAAGGAAAAGGAAGAGAAAAGAAAACCCGAAAACCCGAGACCGGAAAAACAGGAGGTGGTGAGGAGAAACAGACCCACTACAACATCGCCCTATTCTCCCTCTCAAACCTCATGAGATACCCGACATTCCACCCCCTAAACCCATCCACCGCGTCCACACCCTCCTCCAGCTTCTGCTTCAGCCCAGCAACCATCTCCCTCTGCAGTGCCACCTCCTCGAACCCGTTGCTCACCAACGGTGTGCCCTGCTTCTGCTTCTGCTTCTGTTCATCTTCCTCCTCCTCCTCCTTGCCGTCCCGGTAAAACACCTTGACGGCGCGCAGTGGCCTGGTCACTCTGCTGCTTGTGTAGCGCACGTCCGAGCTAAACACCCAGAGCTTGAGCTTCTTCTCGGATGTGATGGAGGTGGTGGAGGCGCCCGAAGAGTTGGTGGTGGTGGGGGAGGCGGGAGAGGGGGAGGTTGGGGCGGGGGTGCTGGCGGAGATGAGCATTCGGCGGGTGTTTTCACCTTCGGCAAGAGCGAGAAGTTGCGCAACGAGGAAGGGCTCTAGCGGATAGGAGAACTCGGAGCGAATACCATGGGCGGAGAGCGAGAGGGTGAGCTTCCATTTGTTGAGGGTGTAACTGTTTGTCGCGGGGTCGGCGCTACCAAGTTGGCATTTGCAGTTCGAGCAAATGAGGGTGTTGGCGTATGGAGCCTGTTTATAAAAGGTGTATGTTAGCTAGTATACAATGAGGAGAGAAATGATAGATTTTCCGGAAATCTAATATGTATGTATATGCCTCAGAAACATTCCCCCACTACCTGCTATCTCATGGCAGTGCGGTGAAACCAAGAGGTTCTACAGCAGCCCCCTTTAAACCGGGGACTGCTGTTCTCACCTGTCCCCCGACCAGGCGACCGTTCACAAGCTGCTCGCGTATACCAAGAGCAAAGCATCAGAGTAACACAGAGCAACCATGACAGCGGCCCGGAGTGGAGGAAGAGAGAATAATTGATCTGGGGCAATTGTATCGATGCAGATAACCACTGAATGGCCTTGCGGCAACTGGCTACTGACCTTCTTTTTGCCCCTCTGTCTTCAAAGTTGGTGCTTTTATTGGGGGGAAGGGGGGGGTATATAGGGTGTATTTACCTCAACAACCTGGATCCCCTCGCAGTCTGTCGGCGCGACGAGGAAATACGTCAAGTCGACCAGGGCTGTGCCGGGTTGGGCCTTGAAGGCTCCCTGGAGACCTCCATACTTGTTGCCGTCACCATTTACACTGGCGGCTTTGGTACCATTAAAGGTGCTGTTGGCACCGTTGGCATTATTCGAGGCGCCATTAGAGACACCGTTTGTCTTCTTGTCAGGCCCTGGCTTATGGCAATGCCAGAACTCCATCATCTCTGCCCAATTTCCTGAAGGCAGATCCTTCCATTTGCCGATAGTCTTACCATCCAGCACTACGCACGAACACGCCTTACACATCAGCGAGACGGACTTCCCCGCTGCCGCATTTTCCAGGTCTGACGCAGACCATGGCACATAATTCTCCTCCTGCTCCTGCAGCTGCTGCTGCTGGGGCTGCCGGGGCTGTGGAGCCCTGGCAGGAACTGGGAGACGGTACGACAAAGACCTAGCTCCCGGTGTGGTCTTTAGGGCAATCTGAGTTGCCGCGGCGGGGAGGGGCAACGGTGTAACGATCCCATCGTGGACCAATTCAAGGCGGGTTGGGGAGGTGAAGGTGAGAGTGGTGGTGGATTTGCAGAGTGTTGGCAGAGAAATGGAGAGGGTGATGGAACGGATGTTGGAAAGCAGCTCGGCGTGGAAGGAGGGGGTGAGTTGGGGGGGCGGAGTGGATGACATCGTGCCGTGTGGGTGTGCCAGTAGGTTGGTTATACACTCTCTAGATCTGATCTGGCAGGATGATGTCTGGGAGGGATCCTTAGACAGGGGTTTTTGATGGTGGGGGTTGAGAGCGGGTGAGCCGCTGCTTGGCGGTCAGGTGCGTGGGGGTTTACCGCTGTCCAGTGCCTGAGGCCCTAGGAAGTAGGGCCTATCAGAGGGAACGTCACGAATATAGTAAATGGATATATCGGATATACAACAACGTGAATGAGTGATTGCTGTAGGTATGCTGCAACGGGTCTAATAATATTTGTTGTAATAATAGTCATTTCTACTACTACTACGGACCAACAGGGTCTTGGATGAATACTCTTCAAGTCTCAAGTTACGCTGTCTGAGCTCTGTAAGTACAGCGCACAAATTCAGGGCTATCTCTATCCAATTCAATCTAAACTCCTCACTTCTCCCAACTCTTTAAACTCTGTCCATTCTCTCTCCATACCCTGAAGGATGCGGCTCTTCTCTGCCCACCTCCCCTCTAACCACATTCTAAGCCCCTCGTCGTCTTCTGGCAGCTCATTGAGCTCGAACCTTCGAACATGGACATGAAATCTCCATGGTGGAGATGCCCGAGCCAGGGCAAACGACTCCCATATAGTAGGCGCGTTCATGAACCCCTTCTCCCCAGCCTTGGAGTAGGCCAATGTCATGTCGTAGACATGCTTAATATGCGAGCTGTCGTCTCGCAGGTTCTGTACTGACGTCACGAACCCCTTGGACCGTGGATATAAAACGTGCTTGAAAACGGGCTTCCCACGGCCTTCGCAGAATATCTTGGTGGCCTCCCATTTCTTCCGCGTAAAGCGGGTACCTTCAGAATATGCAATTAACCCTTCATGCGCACGGGGTAGAACGTCAGCATCTAGTCTATCAATTCATATATAAAAATATCCTGGGGCCGACATCAATTGAGGTTTCCTTCTTACAGATTGGTAGAGCGGCGCTCTTAATCCCTTTAAAGAGAGCCTCAAACTCCCCGCGATCACTGGCCCAGTTCCTCGAGACCATAGGCATCCCGAGCGCAATCATGCCCCAGCCCAAGAACGGGACCCACCGCAGCGAGGCTTTGGCAAAGTATCTGCTGCTACCCAGCATGGCCGCCTTCATGGCCAGGGCCTGTACCAAGTAGAAGTCAGTCCACGAGACATGGTTCGCAACCACAATTGCATTCTCATGTCGGGGCAGGTCGTCCCCAGAGACGGTGATCCGTGCGCCCCGGATGCGCATAAAATTGAGCTGGATGTGCGCCCAGACTGTGTATGCGATGCGCGAGTTGATGGCGTAGATCTGGGCGGGGAAGGGCCATGAGAAGGGCAGTGTGAGAGAGAGGAGAATATTGGCGAGGATGAGGTGTAGAAGCCAGGGGATGAAGAAGAGGAGGGCTCGGAGGATGGAGAGTGGTGAGGTGGAGGAAGTCATTTTTGGGGCCGTAATTTTACTCTACTACGGAGGTGAGGGGAGGGGAAGGAGAGAGGGGAAGCTTGATGGGAAAGATCTTAATTAAAGCTCATGCAAATAATTGGAAATACGGAGATTTGGGAGGACAGATCGCGAGCTGCGTGGTCGATCTTCGGTGCATGCATTCTGGCTGGAGATCAGTAACTGATGTGTGTAAATACATGTAAGACACTAGCTACATGTATATACCAAGGGTATTTATATTAGAGAGCCTTATACTCACGATCACTCCCCAGGGTAGAGGAGGTTAGCTATCCTGCACACTGTGCATATGTCGTTTATAATTCAGCTTATAGGGAAATTACTCAGACTTCCAATAATATCAGCCATTGGCTAACAACATCGACATATAATTCAAGCAGAGAGAACGCTCAATACCTAGCCTAGCCATCACATCGAGACTTTCAAAAATGTCTCTCTCAATTCTCGCCATGTCCACCATCATAGGCACAGAATTCAATAGAGCGGTCAAACCACCACAGCCACCACATCATCATCACCATCACCATCATCATCATCATTAAAATTCCTCACTGTGGCTTCGGAAATCTCCATGTTGATATGATGATGCACAGGGGTTCAACCACAGAGACGGTGCGACGCTATAGATCTAGACCCGCAGCTCCGCCCGCTCACGTGTGGCTCCCTTATGTATCCTTCCCGACGTCAAAAGAAGCTTCAAGTAGTGTCCTGGGCCGCATAGTGGCAAATATTCTTAATATATAATCCTGTCTGCTGCGCCCTCTTCAATTCGAAGTCTGCAGAGCTTTGCTGGTATATAAGTATATGAAGGGAGTTGTTGTTGTAGCCAAGTTCAAATTCCCCCAGAAGAAGAAGACGGCGCTACAGACCAATACGCTCTGCCTAGGTATAACCGTGCCCTATCCCCCACAACATAGCACGATCACTAGATCAGATCGATCCGAACGTTGCTTTTCCCTTCCCTCACTTGAACTCTGTTGAAATAATCTCCGGTATCCTCGAGTCCCTCCTCCTCCTCCACCACCCACTGCCATTCCAAATATCGAAGAAGAAAGCTTTGGTCAGGCGATATAGGGATTCAGAATAAACACACCACACTCTCACTCGTACACCCCTCCGTGATCTGATCCACACACCCCCAAAACAGCACTCGAGTACCTATTTGTCAACCCGCATATGCGCCGAGCCTGACCTAGATCGCCTAGGCAGCTATCCTTCCTCCATCCTCCACCCCCCGGCCTCCTCTGTTGCCTGACCATCCCTTTCTCTAATACTCAAAAAAAAGAATTAAAATACCTACACCCTGTGAAAGAGAGGATCTGTTTGCGGCGACTGGACTGAAGGAAGATAAAAAAACAAACAAAAAGAATATAATTGCATCCGACCGTATCCGTACGGAAACACTTGCTTTTGAAACTAAGATATCATTGTGTGGGTAAAGATCTTTGTTGTTTCTGTTTTCACTGAGAATTGAATACTCAAAGATCTGTGAAGTCTAGCAGTACGTACGTCCAATACAAACTCTACTACTACTACTACTACTACTACTACTACTACTTCCACCGCCACAACTACTACTAATATCAAATACGAAGGGTCAGGGCCAGCATCAGTAGTACCTACTTCAGCTCATATCAGCTCAAAGACGAATACCAATAAAGAAAGGGAACAAGCCTTCTACTTATCTCTCCATATACCGCGCCCCGGGCACGCTCGCCAATCCGCCGCCCGAAAACGCGCTACAACAACAATTCCAAATACCAACCCTCTACCGGCATCAACGGCTAACAACCACACACCAATTCTGAATCTAGCCTAAAAAAAAAAAGGGACAATTCCAAATAACAACCCCAATGTCGGACAACAACGAACTCGCTCCGCATGTCGTAAATCATATGCAGGACCTAGGCATGTCACCACCGGTCTCGGATCAAACCAGCCCTGCAGAGCGTGAGTAGAGGAGTAGCTTCTCTTTAAAAAAAAAAAAATCCTTACCTCATGCCTTGTTATAACACCTTACTACTATACCCCCCCCCCCCCCACTAGCTAGCCAATGGGGAATATCTAAACATGAGAATTCCAAATACCTACCCTACCTTACCCGTCCGTACCATGATCAGCCCTAAACATCATGATCATCAGACAAAGAAAGAAAAAAACCCACATTCCATGAAACTAACGGCAACCAGAGCCGAGCTCCGAGGGCTCAAACTCAGGAAGGTTCAGCCTTGACTTTCTCAAACTTGGGCTTGGGTCTCGTAGGAAAGGTATGTTACTGTTTAATTATTATTTAATATCCCATCTCCACATGTGCATCTCTTTCTTATATCTTATTTCTACTTTTTGCGAGAGAAGGGGAAAGCAAAAGGAAGGTTTTGCCGGCCCCCACCTCGTGATTTGAGTTTTTTTGAAATTGGGAGATTTGCCCAGTCCACCTGCTGGCTCGTGGGTGGGGTTAGGGGTTTGGGCATGCAAGTATTTGGAAGAAACCCACCATCACAATACCTCACTCTGCAGCTGGGTGATGGGTTGTGGCGGGGGGTCGGTAGCTATTGTTAGCTAGTGGCCATTATGATATCAAATAGCTAGATGGAGGGAGGAGGCAGTACTGAAGATTATTTGGATTCCCGACTGACACGACCGACACACTCCTAGACGGCGAGAAACCGAAACGTCGAGGCCCCAAGCCCGACTCCAAGCCGGCGCTCACTCGACGCCAGGAACTGAATAGACAGGCGCAAAGGTATGCCTCTACCCCCCTAAACCTAATATTCTTTATATACCCTTACCTCTACCCCCCTCACAGCCCCCTCCATAAGCCTCACAACAACTCCTTCCTGTCCTCCAATCCAAAACCAAAAGATGTCGACTAACGTAAACCCGCTCCGCCCGACCCCTACAGGACGCATCGCGAAAGGAAGGAGACCTACACCAAAAACCTCGAGGCAGAGACCACACGGTATGCACGCCACACCCCCTTCCCCTCCCCTCTCACAAGCCCAACTTCTTTACCGAGAATCCTTACGCCGCCTTAGCCTCGCCGCCGAGTTTACCCGCATCCAGAAGGAGAAGGCCGCTGTCGTGGCCGAGAACCAGCGTCTCCAAGAGGAGACCGCACGTCTCCGCGCGATCCTAGAGGCGCACGGCATTCAATATACACCAGGCACAGGGTACACTGTGGGGCCGCAGCATGGGCCTCAGGGACCCCCGCCGGAGGTGGCGAGATTCGGGAGAACATATAATGAGATTGGGATTGACTTTGTACTGGCGTAAGTGCTGCCGCCATGAAGGAGGGAGGGGAAGATAGGGGGGGGGGGGGGAAGAGACGGGAATGTGTGAATTGGGGGCTGACGGAGTAAAGCTAAGACATGGGGAACGAATATAGGTTGGAGAAGCCGTGCATAGACCATATACAACTGATGTTTGGGAATATTGACAAGAATCCGGAGGCGGATTTCCACGGACACCGACTGATGGTGTCGTGTCCGCCTGAGCCGCAATATCTCAAGCAACAGCAACAGCAACAACAAGGAGAGGGACAGGGGCAACAACATGTAGAGGTACCGTGGGGCGCACAGACGTGGGATTTGGCGGCGAACGAGTTGTGGGATCTCTTTAATATGCAGGATAGGTTTGAGCTGGAGGGAGAGTTGACGCCGATTGCGTGAGTTCCCCGCCCTGTTAATCTGAATGTATTGGGTTAAAGGTTCTAACGAGGTATTTAAAAGTGTTTGGGCTCTTGTCACGCGGCACCCGCAATTCACTTACTTGGAAATGGACGACTTCAACTCGCTGGCCGAGGGCTTAGTGCTCAAGGTCAAATGCCACGGGTTTGGGGCGGTCATCGAGGAGTTTGAGGTTCAGGACTCTCTCGCGTCGCTGTTTTCGAAGAAACAGAGGCCGGTAGAGTACTGATTTTGCGGTTAATCGGCGGCTTTTCTCTCTCTCTTTATTTTTCCTCTGGCGAGGGCTTATCTTGTTTTTTTTTGTTTTTTTTGTCTTTTCTTCTCTCCTTTATTTTATTTCTTTCCTAAAATTTTTGTCTGATCTCTAGTCTTGATGATTTTTTTTTTCTTTTTGTTTTTCATCGGCGGCATGGAGCAATCATCCTTCTTTTTCCTAAATCACACCCTTGACATTTTCTTTTTTTATTGCGATTTATGGTGTTGTTTTTATGAATGTTTCCTCATAGTGATATTATTAGTTCTAGTAAGAGAAAACTAAAAGGCAATCATGATAAGTCTGACCGAATCGACCCAAATCGAGTGCTGCCTCAAAAGCCGCAAATCAATCGTTGACATTATCGCACGTGACAAGAACAACCTCAGCTTGCATGACTAATAGAGTTACACACGGTGTTGAATATACGGTGCTACTGTAGACTTCAAAGAGTATACGTGTAATTGTGTATTGTGAGAGGAGGCATAGATATCGATCGTCGTTTGGCCATTTCATCTTCGTTCTCCTTCCCCTTTGCTTTCTTCCTTCTGTCCATCATCATCGCTCATCATCACATCCGTCTTCATCAGTTCGTCGAGAAGATAAACCCGTGATATGAGAAGAAGCAGCCAATTAACATGTATCAAACCCTGTTAAATAAGTGATTAATCTGCATCCCCAGCCACAGACACGCACCCCAAAAGGCTCCCTTGTTCAGTGCACATCCACATCTCAAACCCACCAACCAATAATACAGACGCGCCTCACTCACCTCGATTCCCAGACACCTCCGGGAAACCATGAAAGGGCCCCGACCGGTGTGAGCTTAACAATCCCTCCCCCCACAGTCCCCCCCCCCTCCCCTCCCTCGAAGAAAAGCCCTATCTAGATACTAAGAATCTACAATCAGTAAAACACCAGCAGCAGCAGCAAGTGTACCCATGAGCGATCACGACCTCTTCTTCGCTCTCCTCCGCGTCTCCGCTGCGCAATCCCTCCGCGCCGCCGGTCTCACCACTGCCAAACCCTCCGTCCTGGACGCCGTCACTGGTCTGTCCTCTGCCGCTCTCCCCTCCCACACCACCCTCACTAACGCCTTCTAGACATCATCTCTCGCTACCTTCTCCTCCTCGGACGCACCACCAGGGATTTCGCGGAGTCCGCCGGCCGCACGCACGCTGAGCTCCCCGACGTGCGACTGGCACTCGAGCATGTTGGCCTTTTGCGACCACTTAACGTGTTCAACGACCCCGCTGACGAGGACACGCGCGCGGTCGATGCGTTTATAGAGTGGATGAAGGGAGCACAGGCAGCGGAGATGAGGCGGGTGGCAGGGCTGGGCCCGCAGGGAGAAGAGCCAGTGGGTGCAAGCTCGGCAGTGGTGACGGGGGCAACGACGATGCCGGCGGTGGCCGTAGGTGGCGGGAGTCTGGAGAATGTTGGGAGGGGCGAAGAGTGGGTTGCTGGTAAGTGCAATTTGAGAATATTTGAGGGGCAGAAGTGCTGAGAAAGTATAGCGATTAAGAAGGTTGCGGATAAGAGGCGGGCGGCAGGTGGGCAGTAGTATCCCTCTGCCCCTCTTCACACCCCTCCCCGGGTTATATAATATACAACCAAAGCCCGGAGCACAATACAAACACTACTCTAGAGTCAATGGCTTATCTTAGAAAATTTGACGGCCCAGGGGAGTCTCCTACTCTTCTTCTTTTTGTTTTCCCTTTCGTGTCTTGTTCTCATTCCAATAAAGGCGTTCATGTTTCACCTATTTTTTCTGTTCTTTCTAAGCCGGCGGCGGCCTTTTGCTAGGTGGTGACGGTAAATAATAAATCGCTAACACTGACATTTCTTGATATTCGTTTTTGCAGCGTGAAGTAAAACGATACAAATTAGACGTGAAGCGAGTGAGGAGGTGAGATGTTGGCCGAGTGACTACCTGTGATGCGCGGTCGACGAGCCACCACCGTGCATACATGTATGTGCAAATATATACATGTACAACTGTCTTCCTCAATCCTAGGATCCTGGCCCAAATTCAAATACATCCTACCAAACCTACATGTACATATACCCTTCACCCCCCTCTCGTATTGTAACTTCACCGTCCATCCATTAACGGCTGCTTTCTTAAAACCCTGAGTCCTGTCTACACCAGAGCTAGCCAGCGGACCCGCCGGCATGCAGATAGACCAGCCGAGTGATGGTTTATGAAGCTTGCTGCTGCAGCTATTATCTGTTAACTAATATACATATATCACACCCCCCACTCCCCTCTTCCCCGCCCCCGATAAAATTGCTAAAGAAAGGGGGGGGGGTATTTATTCATCGCATTGGCTACATGTACTTTTTACTTGGGGGGTACCAAGCAGCAAACTCCATGTCGCTATTCGGGCCAATTCCTTATACCCAGCCTTGAGCGCACGCAGTCGCTGCGTTTGGGTTTTAAGGCTCGGGGGAGCAAAATCTGGGCTTGGCGGGAGCCGGGGTCTCTGGGGATTGCTTCGTCCTGTACGATCTTTCGTAATATCTACTAATCTACACCTATCTACAGACTACACCCATATCTACAGAATAGAATAGTGTCCGTTGGCAAATCACCCGGCTGCGGGCCTATATAGCTATTCAATAGACCGACTCTATCCCATGCGCGGCTGGGGCATCTCTCCCCCTCTACGGCCTCCATATATTCATCCACACATACGTGCATGTACTGGCCCACAGCCTCTCCACGCATGGCAGTGGCTACTAATACAGATACTTACATCTCCTCTCTAGAGTGCACACTCCTGTGTAGATGGTAGGAGTCCTTTATATATTACACTCATTTAAGGACCAGACCACCCGCTCACCCCCGGGATTATTTCCGGCCCTAAGGTCACCGAGCGAGGGGGTAGAAGCTCACAAGGCTTGTATATTCATTCGAGGCCACATATTGTGTCTCTCGAGGTGGTTCAAGGCTATGGCTCGAGAGAATCTATCACCGACATGCGACCTTAGTTGGGCCTCTCCCATCAGACCTACACTCGGCCTTGCCTAGGACCCGGCCATCAAAGGAAAGGAAACAGCCGTTCACAAGAGTTAAGCTCCCTTTGCGGGCAATAAAGAACCTTGGGCTTAGCTATACAAAACATAACAGACATTACTCATACAGGACATCATTCTATCATCTCGCCTATCCAAGTTCCCGCGCCCCCGGACCCCCATCTCCCCCTCTAATGAATTCAACAACAACCCCGATCCAGCGCGGCGTTCGAGTGATATGCCATGATCGCATCTGGATTGACCTATTCATCCAATCCTCGCCAGTCCCAACGCCGCAAAAAGCTGGTCCCACACCCCCTCGTTACAAGCACACGTCGAGGCGGCGGCCCACGGCTTAGTCATCGTGTAGCCAGCGAGAAGGACGGTGGTGCAGCTGACCGCAATCATGCCGCAGAAAAGCAAGTAGTAGAAGAAACCTTCAAGAAAAAGTTCTTCGGTGGCAGCGACGAAGGTGTAGATAGTGGAGGGCGTGGGCTCCTCTGGTTTGTATACCTGTTGAATCTCAGACATGGCGTGGTGCGGTGGGTTGTTGTAAGGAGTGTGGTAGGTAGGTAGGTATCTTCAGGATGGGGGTTTGTGGTGGGGTACAGGTAGAGCGGGGGAGTTGGATGTATACATGTATTTATATATACGATGTATTGACACGGTATGCGTCATGGACTTTGTACTGCTCGCTCTGTGATATCTGGCTCGGCCCCGGAAACGCAGCCTTGGAAATGCAGGTTTGGAAGTAGGGTCGATTGATAGCTCATAACCCCGCAGCTAAACCGAGGCAGCGCTTTAAACACAAGCTAGCTACACCATGAAAAGCGGGGTGAAAGTATACTAGGACTATGGAATCTAGTGACGAGCGCTGAATTAAGCCCGGACTGTAGGAAGAATACCAGTAACGCAGTTTAGCGCAATAGTTGGTGGTTGTTGGAGCGTTGGAGCGTTGACAGGATCCATAATATAGTATAACATATCCGCACCCTTTCTGGTACTGCTGTAGCTAGCAGCAAATCAACAAAAACCAATTATGTAGATAATAGACCCCCCACATCCCACCGATCCCCGCCGGTCATATATTATGGGTCCATATAGCAGTACTACGACCACCAGAATCCATCCCGCCCAACATTAATAAGACATCCACCACCCCACCCCATCCCCGCCCCGCTCTGCAAACCCTCCACATGCCATCACTCCACCTGCCATTTGTATGCGTGCTCGAATAATTTGAGAGCGCTAGAGAGCGGGGTCGATGGATGATACTCCATCGTATCGTAGAGGCGCAGCAGAGAAGCACCAACACAGCTATGCAGTACAAAACATATCTAGAGGTCGATGTATGTCTAAATCTTGCACCTCCAACGTTCGCGTACTCCCCATGATCGATGCTGGCGGCTGTGTACGAGATTTAGAGGGTGGTATAATGTTTACTGGGCCAGACACGACTAGATTTGGGGCTTCCATGCCATGGCCAGCGGTCATTATTATTAACGTCGCTGATACCTCGGGATGACACATGTAGTAGCGTGAAGGGCATATATCGGATTCAATGGAGGTGCGAAGTCTCATAATTTGTGGGAGATGGCCGTTGTTGCCAAACGTACACTCAGGTTAATTAATCATTCATCGCCAACATCCGTTATAATGGCTAAACTGGTCTACAACAATCCACTCTGGACTTTCATTTTCATTGAAAATAACACGTATGGTACTTACATGTAGTAGCTGAGGCCCGGAATACGGCCTCGGAAATACAGGTTCGGAAATACATGTAGATAATATAATGGTTAAGTGGCAACCCACGATCGACCCCGCGATTAAAACCACGCAACACTTTATCACAATCTAACTAAATCAGCCAACCAACTACCAACTCCCATCTCTCCACCAACTACCCACCCCGCTTCCTCTTATCCAAACTCACCGAGATCGAGGCTGAAAAAAAACCCACGGAGGCAGCATCCTCGGTATCCCCGCTACATCTTCGCACTTCCCCATGCTTCAGCAACTTCAACGCCGCCAGAAAGGCTTTATGGTCAGGCTCAGTTTTAACTCAATTCCAAACCCAGCTACGGGAACTAAGGGAGCCGTGATTTCTCTCTCTCTCGATGCGTCTAGCACTATCCCTCAGGCCGGCTACAACATGCAGGCCCAACCCACCGCCCCCCAGTCATAATAGCCCAAGTACCGCACTTCCGCCAATACCCTACAGCTCCGCTGTGTAAATCACAAGGCTGTATGTAGCCGTAATGGTGCCGGTGGCCAGCACCCCCGCCCCATAAGTCTGTCTAGTTCGGGGCTGGACCTAAGGCTTTTTGGTGATTGACTGCTAGAGTGGTGAGGTGTGCGATATAGGACAGCTTGTGTTTATGTTGGTTGCTTAACAGTGCAGGTACAGCTACAAAAAGGGCATTGTGTGCCTGATATATATATTGGGGGTGGAAAGAGGCATTTTCTACCTCTATATAGCGTTGTATATAGCAGCCTCGTGTATCTTCCGCCTCGGGAGCACGCCGAGTGATGTCTCATGACCAGCTCCATGATTATCCGGTCGCGGGAGTCAGAAAAGCTCATCAAATTCAAACTCCTCTTGGCCACTTAGACACCAGGCCCCAATTAATTGGGAGACAAGACTCTTTCGAGAGCGGATCATTTACTCCCCACGATGAGGCAGTCGTAATATAGCGTTGCCTCCAGTATTAGGAGAATACGCAGTCATTTGTCAGTACCAGAGACCAACCAAGGAGCCTGGGGCTATTGTCCCCGGTATGTATATACTGCTATTGTGACTGCCCTATCCTACCCCACTGGCACATGGAATGTCTATCGGCACTACAGCCAACAAAACAGCCAAGTCCCATACTCCCCACACTCCTATACATATGCGCCTACTTTCAACCTTACACCATTCGACTTGTCCAGCCGGCCACTAGGGTTTGCCTGAACGGCTGGAGCTGATTAAGGCCCCTGGTTAGCTCGGATGGGGATGCAGTGTTGAACCGTACTGGATCCATGCTCTATCTATCTCTGCATAAAAGCCGGTATCTCGGCTGACTGGTCCAACCCGGGGCCAACGGACTTTGGGGAGCACCCACACTCTACCTACATTCACTGCACAAACCATCCGGACGATAGCTACGTTATGTAGCCAGCAGGAGGTCACTTATGCACGACAAGTACCGCCGCCATAGCTCAACTCAGATATCTACATCTATATCGACAAACACCACCCAGAACTCCACGAAAAAGGGCAGGTATCAACAAAAAAGCCCCTCGAGCTATGAGCCTCCGGACACGCTAGAGTCTACCCTTCAAAGAAAAATGTACAAGCATAAACTTGGCCTGGTGAGAGGAGATAGACGGGCTTATAAAGATAGGTTTCATGGCACTAACGCTGTCCTCTTGACCACACGGAGAATAGGTAGGTTAATATGGCACTTTCCGGAACAGAATGACAGGCGAGTGATACCCCATGATCTACGACACAAGAACAAATGATGTCGGTATGTTTAGATTTATAACTCTCTATATTATCGGCTACCATCTACCCTACCTGGGGCGCTCACCAGGAAAGTAACAAGAGCTAGAGGAAGGACACAGATATTCCACATTCCCGAGTGGCTTCTGCAAGCTAACCGCTACGGGACGGCTCGGTCCGGGCCGCGCGCAGCAAGGCGTAAGAAACTAAAACATAGCTAAAAGCCACTCTCGGGAAGGCTAATTCAGGGCTCATGGGGAGACGAAGACGGAATACCAGGCGTAGATTTAAATCTACATGTAAGTTTGAATGTCCGGTGAGTTAAGCTTAACTCCTGCCTTAGGGAGTGCATACATGTATAGTTCTTATTCAAAAGTCCCGGGACAACGCAACCGCGAGTTGCTGCCCCGGGATTTTTGACATGGTGGTATATGTACATATACATGATGTAAGTATGTACATGTACTTATATATTCCACATACAAGCACTATTGTATGTCAACCAGAAAAGATATTTGTAAGGGTAGACGTGTAATTTATTTACTTTTTATCCTGAATTATAGTATTCTCCATTTACAAAAACGCCCGCACCGTATAGATAAAAGAAAGCGTAAAGAAAGTGGAAAAGAAGGAAAAAGAGGGAAAAAGAAAAAAAAAGAGCGCTGATGAATGCAGTAATCGTACTATACATAACACCTCCGAATATACCTCTAAACTATTAAGTTCTCTATTATCCAATATAAATGCTCATCTCTCTGCCTCACGCCAACTCATGCCGCTCCTGCCCTGGCGCCGCCGGCTGTGGCGGCATGGGAACATATACAAACGCCTCCGGCACCACAGGGCTCGCCGGAACCTCCTGCGGGTCCGCAACCGGCTCGTATATTATCTTCTTGGCCTCCATTGGCGACGCTTCAAGCTCTCCGGGCTGTGCATACTGCTGCTCTGCGTATCGTTCATTTGTTGCTGGGAGCTCTGCCTTGAAGTACTCCTGCTGCGGTTCTTGCTGGTAGTTGTAGACACCGGCACCTGTCGCGCCGGGGGTTAGACCGCCCGTTGATGGCGTGGGTAGGACGTTATCGCTGTTCTGGGTCCACGACTTCTTCTTGTTCTTTCTCCTTAGGAAGAGGAAGAATAGGCCTGCAATTGCCAGTAGACCAAATACTCCGCCGACGACCCCACCTGCAATGGCGCCGGTTGATGTGCTTGATGGGGACGAGGTGGGAATGGCGGTGCTGGAGCCGGTGCTGGAGCCGGCGCTGGAGCCAGCGCTGGTAGGCGACGCTGTTCCGGTTGGTAATATTTCCGTACTGGCCAAAGTAGGGAACGATTCAAGTCTGTTACTTCCGTCTGCGGCAACGGCTTGGAAGGGTTTGATCTGGGAGTTGGATGAGTAGCTTGCGGGCGCGACCTGGAATTGGTTGCTGTCGTAGTTGATTGCCTGTGTGGACCAAATTGTAAGTACTCGCTCGGTATATATAGACAGCACCAAAACTCACAAGATAGGCGGCCTTCAAGAAGGGCCTTCCCAAAATGACCCTTGCGCGGTTTGAGGATCTGTTGATAACGAAAGGGAAGTATTTTTCCTTCGTAACCTCAGGCTTCACGTAATAACTCTTGTCCCATGCCCAGACTGAGTCAATTTGTTAGTGGGTGGGGTTCAGATTTCAACTTCAGATGGAATCAATGCGGGAACATACTTGATTCTGCCATTGTGATATTGACCTCTCGCGCGCCCACACCTGCATCCCCCATCACACTCACGACCATGGAAATATTTCCTCTGTGATATGTTTTGGATGTAACATCTCCATCTGTGTTCCACGTATTTTCACGCTTCGAGCGAATAGCCTCTGCAGCAGATCCAGGTTAGCAAAGACCCCAAAGGGGGAGAGAGAGTTAAGATATTGGAACTTACCAGCAGTAACCTGAGGAATTAGAATAAACGGGCTCGAGACATCAATCTCTGCAGCATAGCTCACGGCCCCGAGCTGGTCCATAATGTCGTACACTGCGTGCTCGTCATGGACCCTGATCCCTGTGACATTGAGCGCGGGAATGCCATTTCCGTCAAGGTCACCCCTTATGAACGTTGAGCCCTGTTTTGCGAAATCAAGTCCCCCAAAAACGATTGATCCAGGGTAGTCCCCGTCCTGAAATATAGAATATCAACCATCAGTACCAAAAACAGAGTTTTGCATTTACCCAACTACTTATAAGGAAATTCTAATGTGCGGCGACATACCTTCGCATTCGGATCCCAGTCCTGCGTATACCTCACATCGGCCCCCACGAACAGTGAAAATGCCCTCGCTGCGATGGTTCCCTGCTCTACCAACTTATCTAGCAACGTCGAACCCTTTGCCAATCCCACATGCGCATGCGAGCCGTTTATACCAGTTGCAAAGTCCAGCTCAAGATTTGGAACATCAACCCCCCCAATTGACAAAGTATCAGTCCCAGTCACCCCCGTGCCACGGTAGGCCTCAGTCCAAAGATCCGCAATCTCGCTAGAGCTGGGGACTGAGAATGAGCTGCCAGCCGTCTCTTTTAATGTCGTTGAGTTGCTGGGGTCGAGGAGCTGGTCCTCGTAGCAGTTCTCGAGCCATTTGTACCATGGCATGTCAGCTTTAGGACCGACATTGGTGCAGGCTGATGCGAGGGGAAACCAGGTGGTGTTGAGACGGTTTGATATTATTGTTCGGAAAGATACTGCCGGTTTAGATACCTTTATTTTTTGCTTTCATTTAGTTTTCATTGTTATCTTACTATTCGTTGCGGTTTCAGTACATACTGTTAAGGGCATTAGGTAGAGATCCTCTATCTCGAGCTTTGGGTGTACAAAGTCAACCGATATCGTAGAATTGACATCCTGAGTTGATGCCTGCCGAGGTAGAATAATACTGGGGATTTTCATGGTTATTGTTTTTTTGTATTTCCCTTCTGTGTGTACGTTCTTGCAAAGCAGCTCGCGGGAAAGCAAAGGGGGGGAGAAAGTCAAAAATAGGAAGAACTAATGGTTCTTAAGTCTTCACTTTGCCTGGCACCGCTTACAATTATACCAGCAACCATTATTATCCACCTATAGATTAGGGCCCACTGGATTGGTTGGGGCGGGTGGACGGCGGTGTTGTCTCCTTCGTGATGAAGATTAATGCATCTCTGGGCAACCAGCACAAAGTAGTTAAACGAAATTACTTATGTATGTGCCACATCTAGTGACAGTAACACAATTATTCATGTAACTAGAGTAGAAAACGATGGCTATTAGTGGGCGGGTCAGCCCGATATCTAGCTAGTATCGAGGCATAAGGAGAGTTTTGATCTCCTTCTTCTTCCCTCTTCCCCTCTTGCCCTAATTCTCTCAACTTCTTTTAACCTGAAGATTTCATCGTAGTGTTTCAGAAGATTGATAGGCTCATAGGGCTGATTTCTTACTGCCAAGAAACTGTATGAAGTAAGTAACGCTCACCGGAGGCCCAAAATAGTGACAACCGCCGAAACCCCAGCATTCCTGACAGGGGTTGGTCTATTCGGAATTTTGCCCATGCAGGTGCCATCGTATGGTGTACCTGAGACGCCCATTTTGGGTAATTTTAAAAGTGCCTGCAAAAGGACCTGATTGGGACAATAGATATAATTTTTTGACAAAATAACGCTTGGCAGCCAAGCAGGTATATACCTCGAACTTTACCAAAACGTTTTTAATGGCCTAAGATCGCAGCGCTATGCAGCGGAAAATATACAGATCTTTTGAACAAAAATATGTAAAGTGTCTCCGTACTCCTTTCCGCATACAAATCTTGGATGCTTTTGGTTGCCACATATGGCGCCATACAAATTTACCCAATCAATCTATTTTAGGCGTCTCGGTATTTAAGGTGACACCCGGTTCGGGGGTGAAGTTGGAACGCCCAGCCACAGCAGTTATGGTGTAAAGTCACGCCTGACCGTTCCAACTTCACTCCCGTAGGCTAGTATTCTGCTCTAGCCGACCACAGCCCTACGGACGGCTTCACATTCCTTTTCTTTTAGTTGCATTGAGTACATGTAAGTATACAGTATGCTCTCTCTAGGATCCCCACGATTTCAATAACACAGTCGCGACTGTACCCTGAAGTATTTGACTCATAGATCAAGATCTAAATCACAAATTAGTACCCTGGATTGCCTTCCGCACTAGATAGAAATTATATAACGAGGGTTTCTCAGACTTAACTTGTAATACCCGTGTGCACTCTCTCTCGCGGCCGGATCGAAGTTGCTCGTAATTGATCTGTATACCGTTGCAGACTACCCGCCATAGTTCCCTGGGCGGCTTCAGGCCGGCCGCGGATCTACTCTATGCAAATAAAGTTGAGACATGGCTTTAAGGCAGGTCATTTGATGCACCTGGTAGCTACGCAAGCCGGATATAACTCCGACCCTGTGCCAAAACTGTCGAGTTGTTTAACCAAAAACGAAGTTGATAAGTTATTGCTGACTCCCTAAATTGGTTCTTCTGACCAAATGGTGCATGTAACCTAGCTCAATTCATCTGGGTTTGCTACAACCAAGCCCGTTTGGGTTCTTTCCGAGGCCCTGGTGTTTGGTGGTGAACTTCCAACATGATAGATTAGGCAAAATAAACTCTTAAGGGGAGTTTGATCGGCTGCAGGACTTGGAGAGGAATGCCAGAAGCTCCAAGGTAGAGTGCCCAGAATGTGAGTGTACAGCCGTGTCTCATAATTTCTTGCAACGACGAACCCAAACCACGAGCCACGAACCATAACCCCACAACCCCATGATGACCAGAATCAAAAGTTATAGAAGCGAGGATAGGAGGAGAGCTATTGTAACCCCCCACGACATTTATTATCTAGCTCTATATAGTCTTTTCTTGCTTCGTTCGTTGGTTCGTTGGTTCGTAATTCGTTCGTTGCCATGCGCGTGCGCGGAAAATTATGTATGTAACCTTACGGGCAGGATCAAGATCCAAGTGCACAAAATAAAGCATTCCGAACCCCAGTACTCTGCAGGCGATTCCCTTTGCTTTGTGCTGATGTTATTGTCCCGTTCGTAGGTGCCACTCCCAGGCGTACTGCCACATTTGGTTCCTGAGTACTCGATATAGGTGCACAAGCCCCACCACACATGTCACGGAAGTAGGCGCGTCCTATAGGTACACACAGCTTAACGATGTAGGCACTAGTACTGCTCGGGACCTACTGTAGGTAAATTGGTGAAGATAAATATAGGAATAACAAGAGGTGTTTCGGCTGCTACCTTTGTTTCCCCACATGCTATGCGAAGATGACTAGATAATATGCACCTAGAGCAGGCGGCATTTATCACGGACCAACCTTAGCCGCCTGCTACTCCAGATAGGCAGCATAAAATCCATCAGACGAGTATGTATACAGCGCCGTTCCGCTATACCGAACCTACGGAAATTGCTTAAAGGCCGCCGATAATAGGGTTGAGTTTTATTCAGGTCAACTTTCTCATGGACACCAAAAGCGGGGGGATACAAAGCTACATGTAGTATCCTGTTATAATATGTTGTCAATCAATTAATTGTGCGCAGCTCGTACACTCGGATTACTTTGAGAAATCTGTTATGGAACGATTATTGGTGGGTGAATCTTGAAATACCCATATTAGTACTAGTATTTTCATCAGCCAGTTGTTTTGGTGGGGACAGGGGGTTACAGGGTGAGATCAAAGATTCGGTGCAGCAAACATTATTCGGTCGGTAAATGCTGACCTCCAGCAAAAAGCAAAGTTTGGTGGCTTTTGTTAATAGATCTTGTTATCTCTCTTATACATCTTATCAAATAACTGATTTCCCATACAAATCCTGGCTCTATACATGTAGTATAGGGGTCAGCATCGACAACTTAAGGGTATGTATGTACCGAGGCATATATATATTCCGTAAACAAGGGTGGTTTATCAATGACCCTTGCCGTTAAGATCTTTAAGCAGCTGGCAAAAGGAGAGCTGCTCATCAAAAATTAAGCGTAAATTCGCTATTCAACCAACTTAGCCATAGGATCATACATGTTTTGATTCGGGGCTTCATTGAGGCGGCAAGGATATATAATGATCAATGTGTGTAGTAATTGGGCAATTGTATTTCTAATGCGGCGTTGCAAGTTAAGATGCTTCCGTTGAAAACGAGTGATGGCGCTATCTACGTACATACGGCGCAGAAAAAGCGGGATCAACCTCAAGGTGAGGTGAGAGGTCGAGGCTGGGCACATAAGACGATGAGTCCTACCAAGAATATGCAAAACTGCTAACGGAAGAAGTTAAGTAATCATGGCGTCCCAGACCATGTTATTGAGCTTGGGACTTTTGCGCTATTATAACCAATTACTTGTAGGTACATGTATTCTTGATCTACTGGATAACAGTGAATGTGTTCTAGGTGTGTATTTCTCGTGCAACGGGTGCCTGTGTTGAGGTCCTGGTAGTATTCGATTTAACTCTCGTCTAGGCCGGGAATAGTGGTTAACAAGGCTACTGGTCTTGCAGCTTATGCTTCACAGTGCATCACTCGGTGAATGGAATAGTAATCAAAATTGAGGTACATCCAGTTTTTATCATAGCTATACTTATTCCCCGCTTTGAATAATTGTTAGCAATTTTGTCCCTCGCGGTTGCTGATACAGAGTTCCCAGCATTGTCAACTTCTGTGAATCTAGAATAGCCCTTTCTGGGGGCGGCGGTCGACGTCCGGATTTGTACCTGAACTAGAACTAACCCTAAGTCTCATCTTTACGTCTATCTGGGCCAAGTTCTGAGATTTTGAGGCTGGATGGAACCCGGGCTGTGTTCAGTGATGTACCTACAGGCCCAATTCTACTGAGGGCAGGTAAGAAGAGTCTGAAATGACTTTTAATGGTAACATCCTCTGATTAGCGACCAGTAAAAATTAAAAACTACACCAAACTGGCCTCCTGCTTTGCAACTTGCATTCCCAGGTTATTATTGCCTGCCCCGAGTAGCTGTGAATTGTGGAGGGCGGACCCCCCCCCCTCCCTGCGCCGCCTAGAGCTACATGTACTTGCTTAAAAGTCCACAATAATCCCCGCCCCACACAACATTACTTACGTGTTTGCATATGACCACCTACCACAATACTCACGGATTTCTAAGAGACCCTGTGTATCAAAAACAATTTGATTTGCCCAAGGGACTTTACACGAATTGAGTTCTCGATCACAATCAACTCGATCTTATCCTAACTAGTAGAGTTCAGCTCTAGCTCTCACAAACTATAAGGCTTTGGTTTGTTTACTCCTGTTATGGTGAATATGGTGGCCGAGCAGCCGATGCATGAGAACGCATGTCTGGTCGGGACAACATAACCCACGTGACATCTCATGATCCGAATCAAATATTTTCAGACTTTGTAGCTAATTGAGTGACAAGATATAGTGTGTCCGCAATAACGTCTCACAGGGAAATGGTTATCTCAGTCCTCCTATAGGCCTATATACGAGCCCCTGGGAAACCCTATCGGGTCAGTCGGACCGCCAACCCCGTAAACCCACAATCTTCCCACCGGACCTGTCTAAGAAGCTTTGGATGCTTCTCACCATGTCTTGTTGCTGTCACTCCCAGGCGGGTATTTCTTTGGTTAATCATGATATATCACTCGATTGTTGTCTGCATAGCCTGAACACAAACTAACGTCAAGAAAAATGATTTGAGTCAACACTTGAGCTAACTCAACTCGCGGACCCAAGCTTGGGCTATTACACGGGCCACAGGGCACGATATTTATGCATATAAGTGTGCCAGACCAAGCTATAAAAAAAAAGTGACACTTCATTTAAAAATTTTTGCTATATAGTAGAGGATCAAAAAGGTCCTACAGTATAAGTTCATCTGCCCAAGTGATTTAGCTAGGGATAGGTATTACTAAGGTTACATATCCAGCCCTATCGGACCAAAATCTATTTCTATATATATTAGGATATCTCCTTTCACCACCGTGGCTCACATTAACATGGCTGGTTTAGGGGCAACAGGCATTCACCCCCTTCGTCTCTACCCGAAAAATCACTTCGGTCAGGGCGATTGATGGCGCTTTAACCAAGAAAGCAAATTCAATGCTATAAATGTCTAACGGGCATAATTAGAGATAAACAGTGATATGTTAACTGCGCATGGAGGTGACATAGGTGACTCCCAAATTAGAGAGGTTGGAAAGATAGTACAAAATTTTGCATGCATGATTAACTGTATTTTTTATGAACTTTACTATATTAACGAAAGTTCGGTTATTTTATACCTAGAGATAAAACGACGTGATTTCTTTAAAAAAAATTTTGAAACGAGCGTTCGGTTGTACTAGGACCTATTGATTCACACATTTTTCAAGGTATAGTTTCCTCATAATATTAGGGTTACCATAGGTTGGGTACATGTGCTACACATCTACATGTACTGATCTTCATTTACAAACTACAGAGTCACAACACAGACTCGGCACGAGGAAATTTGCTAAAGCTTGCGGGTCACGGGTGATCACTCGGTTGACTTACAGTGCACCTGATAGTGCGTGTGGTCCGGAATGGAAATTCCTACGCATCTACTATCGGGTTATTACTACTATCAACTACAAGTGTGGAAAGAATTTCTTCCCTCCCCTCCCCCCTTCCGAAAAAAAGCTTATAAATCAGATTTTTGTCTATTCCTTACGAAAACCCTTGACAATTTGTGCTCCATGCCGCCCCTGGTGCCTTTTTAACGCCAAAGCCAATACAAACAACCGAAACTCAAGATATAAAGCAGTATTACGCATAACTAACTAAATAACTAGCCAGCCAGTTCGCATGAAAAATAACATCAAGTAACCGGTCCGTGCTACAATACCTACAATAAAACCACCAAAATGTTTAAAGTCTATCAAGCGAAGTACGACTTCAAGCTCTCATAGACCAGAAAGATAATAGCTGAAGAGGGCGCGCTCCTCATGCATGTGATGCCACAGCCTCTATACATCGGCTTGATGCCGCCGGCCTGATACATCTTCCTCGCGACGGTGAAGAAGGAGTCCATCTTGTCACCCTTAGCACCAATGGCTTCGGTCTGCATACGTGACTTTACCGAGTCCGCGGGGTAGAATATGAAGTTGTAACTTACACCCGCTGGTATGTATACCGTTAGCATCATAACGACATGCGATGAAAATAGAATGACAAACCAGTAGCACCGGCAATCATCTGCTCCCCAGCAGAGTTTGTCTTCTTCCCACTCAAACCACGCAAAATCCCACTCGTATATTCATAACTTCCAAACCACGCTGCACTTCCTCCAGTCTCCCGAAGAAAGGTCCCAAATTGGCCGTGCCAGAACCCGCGCACCCCATACACACGGTACACCTCGCCAATAAGCGCAATAGGCCCCGCATGGCGGACTGCAGCAGTGTGAATTCCTGCTGTTGCGCTAGGAATGGCTCCAGACGAGATAGGACGCTGTAATCCAATTGTCTGCACTTGCATTTTACATTTGATGAGTTCGATCGGAGTAAGGATAAAGGAGGCGAATGCGCCCGAGGCAGCGCCGCAAAAGACTAGCGCATTGAGAGGGAGTTTATCACTCTCTGGGATCTCTGGATAGAGGGTCTTTTTAACAGATTTTTGCGCGATATTATACTATGATCTCATATAATCAGTTGCGATGTAATTGAGATGTGGTACACGGTCTACCTACACTAAAGAACAGTGCCGAGTTCTCAACAGCAGCTCCTACAAGAGGCGACGAGATCCCACGGTAAAGACCCCGAATCCCATCCTGTGCCACTGTTTGCCGGAAGCAGTCGAGAGGCCCACGGTATCGCAGTGGAGCATCGTCACGCTGCGATTGTAACCGTACCTGCAGGACCGGGGGTAAATGATTTGTCTTCATGTAGAATTTTCACAGCAGATATACCTTCACAGTGTCGAATGGGTACTCAATAGTCTTTCCAATCATTCCAGCCATCTGCGCAGTTCTTATGAGCTTCGGGGGTGGTTAAATTTACGGTGCTAGCGGACTCACCGAACCGAACAATATGTCCTTGAAGCCAGTGAGGGCTGCAGCCTCTGGATGAACGCTGGCCGCTGCCGCGACATCGAGGAGAATGCGTTCCTCAGACATTGGTACGATACTTTTATGGTTTATGGGGGTCCAGTTATCTTGCAGATGGGTACGGGAAATTTATACTGAAAGTGCTGGTAATGATTTCACCACAATAAAAAGAGAATAAAGAGAGCTATCAAGTAGATGTCATAGTATATTGATGTAATAGAACAGAAAGTAGAAAAGAAAGAAAGAAAAACGAAAGGGAAAACGGTTGCAATAGGAGAAAGAGAAGTAGAAGGGATCTCCTTTTGTTTATATGAGCTGGAGAAGGAGGTACGCTTTGGCAGCGAAACGTCGCTCTGATGAGTGATGGTACCGCTGCAGGAAAATAAACCCTGACCTTGCCTCTGCTTTAACACAACACAACTAATATCAATGAGCACATATAGAGCAGAGCTAGGGAGACTCCAAAACTTCTCCGATACATATCGGGGAAGTGAATTGGGGAGGGGGGAAGGTAAGCCACTTGCAAATTTTCTCGTTCCTGGCAGCTGTAATCCCCCCCACCTCACCCACAAAGGAAAGGCGGCGATGCATGAGATCAGATAAACGGCACAGGCCCTAGTTAATCATATCAAATCTGATCATCTGATGAGATTCTATTAGCAACATCTTGAACTAATTTCTGCCTCATGCAGTAGTACCCCCACCAATACTTTGCAAAGTTTACCTCACGTGACTCTCAATGTTAGGAAGGTGAGAATAAGTTTCCGCCAAATTGTGTGGTTGCTACACAAAAGTGGTGTCGGGGACTTCTTGGTAAAGACGTGCAAGATTATGTCACGTATGTTAAACGAGGTCAGGAGTTATGGCCAAGACCTAGAAATCATCCTTCATCCATTCATCTCTACACCGAGAAAGACGGATCAGAACACGCCGAGTCCCAAAGAAAAACGAATATGGTCGAGATTGGAGCTGCTCCTACAGCGCAGGAGGCCGTTGGTGCCTCTATTGAGCCCATCGCTGGCGCCCGAAAAAATGGTATTTCGCCTCTCCATGTGGATGATTCTATCGCATATCTTCTCGCATTATTCCCTACACCCCCGGGAGAAACAACTTCGATCAAAAAAAAAAAAAAAAAAAAAGACACGGTAATAGCACTGACATATCGACCTATCAACTAGGAAAGCAATGGAAACCCGCAAAGAAAGCCTTCAGACTCAAGGCTGGTGCAAGCAAGACGTGGGAAGCCCGTCTTGAAGAGCGAAAAGCATTGTCCGCTATGAAAGCCAGGGAAAAGGAACTCAAAGACGAGAAGGAAGCTGCTAGAGTGGTACGTATTAGTTACTACCTCCGGGCTATGGATATGAAAGTTGACGAATACATAATGTATGCAGGCACGGATATCAGCCCTGAAGGCGAAACGGGAAGCAAAAACAGAGAAGGAGAGATACGAGAAGCTTGCGGAGAAGATGCATGCCAAGAGAGTAGAGAGGTTAAAGAGACGTGAGAAGAGGAACAAAGCATTGAAGGAGAGGTGATTGTTTATCACCTCTCATTCTTCTTTCCTAGACTTTTTCTATCTTCCCTTGTACGATATTCCGAAAAGTTGTACCTGTTGCGCAACAGGATAATTTCTCCAGATATCATAAACGGCTTTCGTTCGGTTGCTCGGCGCGACCGCTAGCACGAGTGTAAATTGGTGACGAAAGGCGCCTCTATACGTGTACTTGGTATATCAAACCCACTGGCCATGGCTTCAACATTTTGATCATATTTTTAGCTATAGGCTTTGGCTGAGTATTCTGCAACGCAAGCTCATCGCCTACCAAGTGGAACTCAGTGTCACATACTGGAACAAGATATTTGCACGGCGTATCAAAGCCGTAGCTTCATTATAGCTACGAGGGGGATCATTGGGTAATCTATGCCGCTAAACACTGAACCTCCTCTTCTAGTGGAATTCTTGCTTGTACCCCCCCCCCTCCCCAACAATAGGTGGATACTATACATAGACATGTAGCTATCCACATTTATACACCACCTATTTATAACATAATACTTTAAGGGCACATACTAAATTCCTAGAGGTACTTATACATATAGATACATGTATATATTTCTTACCATCTTCGTGCCAAAACACACCAAAATTGACGGTTTACCCAGCTCTCAATTCTTCTCACCAAGCCATACATGTACTTATACTATCAAAACCCCCCGTTTCCAAAATATAACACTACATGTATTCATCAAATATTAGAGGAGCTGAATGGCTTTGAAATTCCAAATCCCCAAATGTGGCATAATTCTCAAGAACACTTAACTAAAATAATTTACCATTAGTGCCCGAATGGATATTCTTAAAATCCAAAATCCCTGGGCCATATTCTGGCAGTTAATCTGTATATCACAAAGTCCTGTATGTTAATCTCTTAAACTTATTGGCTATAGAGAAATTTGAAAAATGGGTGATTTTGGCTCCGTCGCGGTTGCTTATGTCTGGCACTGTATATCTGCAATGATGAGGCCAATAATTTTCGAAGGTGTTAGCTAATGCTGCATGCATGTCACTGTAGGGTGGTATCGGTGCCTGAGGTTGATCCAATACCCCAGATTACACTAGTATCGGTAGGAGCCTCTTCACGGTTAAGCCTGCATCACTCCCCCTTACGAACCTTTAATGACCAACTACATATCAACCTGCAAAGCCTACTCTAGTTACCGAGATTGTGGGAGAAAGCATGTGCCTGCCCCCTTCCCCTAGAGTTGAACAACAGCCTGTCGTCTCTCACCATACCTACCCACAAACAAATTATAACCAACGAACATGGGGGATTTCAAGATCAAACCCCCTGCACCTCTGATACGCTCCAACACTCACTCAGGCACACTCAACTTCAAACGCCACCATCACAGAAACTACGATGAGCGTACCAGAGTAACGGAGCTAGAAATGGAGGATCACAGAGATATAAACTCACAGCCTATGAGCCGGAAAGACTCGTTACAGACAGAGATAGCAGACAAGCAGGAGGGGGAGCGAGAGAAGGAAATGGAAAGGGAGAGGGAGGGGGAGGGGGAGGGGAGGGGAGAGGGAGAGGGAGGGGAGGGGAGGGGAGGGGGAGGGGGAGGGGGAGGGGGAAAGGGAAAGGGAAAGGGAAGGAAAATCTTCACTACACCTACAGTCGGAGCAACAGCTGTAAGTGTTCGTGATGTTTGCTTGCTTCGTCAACTCACACTCTAATCTTTTATGCAGGGAAATCTCAACCGCCGTTCGCGACCTTCAAGAAACAAGTAAACGGCAAATGCAACGCTTACAGACTACCTATTCCGCGGTATCGCGGAAATTGCAGGAGATTCGTCTGATGGGCGAACAGCTTAAACATCTTGGAAGCGCAGCAGAAGATGTCCTCAGGCAATTTGATGATGGTGATGTGGGCTGCCGGAAAGAATTTTCGTCCCAGATAAAAGGGATCAAAAGGTTCCAAGAAGAACTGGTTTCGATCCAGAAGCTTCAGGAACGGCTTGAGGCGGAGAAGATGAAGGTAAAGGCTTACAGGAAGAGACTGGATAAAGTGCAGGAAAAAATCGATAAGCAGCAGGAGATGGAGCTTGTGTGGAAGCAGAGAGCCTCCCGTATGTGTTTTTACTCCAAATAGTTTTGTGAGTTGTGAAGAATGTTACTAATACCGCTTTAGGGAGAATACGATTACTATGGGGCTTCATATCTATCTTGGTGATATTATGGCTTTTGGCTACGGCTGGAAACGAGGTAGAACTGTCCCAGACCCATGAGGCCTCTAAAGAGCCCATCGTGGTACAAGAGGTATACGGCGGCCAAACATCAACCTCAGAAGCCAAGTTTCTTCCGGAAGGAGCCTCTCGTGAACTATAATTCTTTGATTCCCCCTCGCGTCGGTCTTTTAGGGCTCTTTTAGCCATTCAGTGTTCATTTTTTTGGCGCATACTGGGGTGCATTTTAGTGGGCGTTGTGCTTCGTTTCGATTCTGGCAGCTATCTAAGTAGCTTTATCTCATGCCCTACATCTGTTTTTGTTACCTCATGTGTTGGTACTCAGGGCGAGGCTTTCAAAATAAAGGCTGTTCACCGATCCAAGGCTTTCGCTTTGTTTTTACTCGGGGGCGGGTACTTACTACTTGACTTCTTTACCGCTTGTAGCTATGAAGCTCTATATATAATTCTGGGCGTGAGAGAAAAAGCTTGGGTAGCAAAATATCAGGAGCCTCAAGTGATGAGTCACATGATTAAATCTTTCATATGTTGGCTCCTTCCAACCAAGAGAGGTTCGATTCCTTTGTAAGCGTTCCAATATCATGCAGGTACATACATGTACTCTTGAAACAGTGCCTGGCCTAAAAACAAAAATAACGAAACTCAAGTTTCTAACGGCTCATATGGCGAAGTCAGGCCAGGATGTTGCTGCAGACCGCTAAATGCGGTCACCACCACCGAAGCTGCTATTAGTCAAAAGTCGCAATCCTACGCGTCGCATCAGTGGCCTCAGCCGCAGCCGCAGTAAGACTCAAGCAACCACCTTTCAATCAGTAGACCCCACCTCTAGCAACGTATCTTCATCTCCATCCGTTGTATCTATCACTACCACGACCTCACTTTACTTGGAGTGAGACTCGCCCCAAGCTGCATATCTTAAAAGACATCAACAAGCTTCCATCACATCGTGTCCTTTTCTCGGGGTGAACTTCGCCACCCTCTCCTCGAACTTACCGATATCTGTGCTCGGACCAACAGCTTCAAATTTGTGATCGGCGGCCTAACAACGCCCTTTCCCCTCTGTCAAATCGCCCAATATGCAACTGCTGAGGGTTTTGCCGCTCGCAGCTGCGCTACTATCTACTGTAGGCACTCAACGATAATAAATTTCCACCAAATGTATCATTTGATAGCTGATAGAATATGACCTGCTTTCTAGGCTGCCTATGCTAAAGGTCCTGAAGTGAATTCAAAGGAATTTGATAATATACCTGCTATATTCTTTTATTTCGATGATAGTTCGGTAATATTTATCAATCTTCCGCTCTGTGCGGGGTTGCTGGCTGACTGAGATGTAGGTCATATTAACATTAGATGCAAAGGCGGGAAACATTTGGCGGTCAGACAATGATGGGAAGAAATGGCAAAAAGTACAAGATATCCCAGAGGGTGATGCATGGGATTTGATTGAACATCCGTTTGATAAGAAGCGGGCTTTCATTCTGGGACAAGATACCGAGCATTGGTACACCAGAAATCAAGGAAAGAGCTGGCAGAAGTTCAAGGCAAAATACCCAGCATCTTATACTCAGCCGGCGTTCTCATTTCATGCGGAGAAACCAAACTTAATTCTCTATGCCGGTAGGATCTGCGAGGATGATGATTTCTTTGGACTCAATTGCAAGGAAGTGGTAAGTTTGTTCATTTTCTAGGCTCCTCTACCTAAATGGTGCTAATGGGTGTCGCCTTTCAGACGTACTACACAAAGGATGGTTTCGACAGCGATATGAAGCAACTTCGAGACGACACTCATAGCTGTATCTTTGCTCGTGGTACAGAAATCTTCAGCGAAGCAAAGGACTACACTATAGTTTGTATTGTCAATGGCAAAGATTCCCTTCCGGAACACCGCAAGCTAGTTGTTTCGGACGATTTCTTTGCTTCCGAGGTTGAGCCCAAGTTAAATGGTTATAGTACTGTTGATGGGCTAGCCGGTATCGCTGGAGTACAGAAGTTTATTGTTGCCGCCGTCAAGAGCAAAGGAACAGATGAAATGGCGCTGTATGTTGCACCTCCCGTATTCCTGTGATGTATTATGACACTAATAAGCTATATGCAGCTATGTTACTGATGATACAATCAATTGGGACCGCGCAGAGTTCCCCCATGACCATGGCGGGCTCAAAGAGGACGCCTATACCATTTTGGAATCAACACCGTATAGCATCCAGGTGGACGTTCTTACGACGAAACCTATGAACCCAATGGGCACTCTGTTTACCAGCAACTCTAATGGAACATATTTTACTAGAAATCTTGAGTATACCAACCGTGCTCCTGAGGGTTATGTGGATTTTGAGCAAGTCCAGAATATCCAGGGCATTATCCTAGCGAACATAGTGGATAACGCCGAGGAAGTTGCTAAGAGTAGCTCAGCACAGAAGAAGGTTATTTCAAGAATCTCTTTCGATGACGGAAAGTTTGATACCTGGAAGCCCCTTAAGACGAAAGATGGTGATGATCTTCACCTTTTTTCGGTCACAGCCCTAGCAAATGGGGGACGAATTTTTTCTAGCCCAGCTCCCGGGATCCTTATGGGAGTTGGGAACACTGGCAAATCCCTTGAAAGTTATACAGACTGCGATCTATATCTCTCGGATGATGCTGGTCTCACTTGGAACCGTGTGCGTAAAGAGGCTCATAAGTATGAGTTTGGAGGCTCTGGCTCAATTATTGTAGCCATTAACGACGAGGAGATGACCGATGAAGTATTTTACTCTATTAACCATGGCGATGATTGGGATTCAGTCAAGCTAGATGAAAAGGTCCGTGCCAGGCTACTTACAACAACGCCGGACTCAACATCTCTGTTTTTTACTCTTATTGGAACCAATAGAGATCGAGGAACTATTGCATTCTCTATTGACTTCTCCAACGTATTTGATCGTAAGTGCAAGTCTGATAAGAACGATAAAAATGATGATCTTGAAAAGTGGTACGCCCGGCTTGATGACGATGGCGAGCCAGACTGTCTCATGGGTCACAAACAGTTCTACTGGAGACGGAAGAAAAACGCGAAGTGCTATATTGACGACCTTTACAAGGATCCTGAGCCTCAAGAAGATGTTTGCAAGTGCACAGAGGAAGATTTCGAGTGCGACTTCAATTATGTTAGGGAAGACGGGAAGAGAAAGGATAAGTGTGTTAAGGCGAAGGGTGCAAAATTTCCCGTTCCGCTTGGGGAGTGCAAGAAGCCTGAGGACACATACATGGGATCTAGTGGTTATCGTAAAATTCCAGGCAATAATTGTAAGGATGGGATAGATATGGAAAAGAAGGTGGAGACAAGTTGCAAAGACGGTAGGAATCTCTTACAATTATTCAGGAATAACGCTTACCATCTCTAGCTGCTACTGCGCCCCCGTCCAGTGGCGATATCGTCAATAGAAAGAAATCATTTTCGGGCTCTCACGTTGCAGAATATTACTATCTTGAGAACTCGGATAGCTCTTCTACCCAGGATGAGGTAGGTCATCTAGTGTTTGCAGGTTTGAACACAATTGACTTTATTGTGTTTTTACTAGACAATTATAATGAGGACAGAGAAACAAGAGATTTGGCGCACCCATGATCATGGTGAAAAATGGGAGCGAGTTCTTGAAGATGTTGATGTTGTGTCAATCTACCCTAACACCTACTTTTACGACTCCGTCTATTTCATTACGCCAGATGCCAAGGTTTGGTATACCCATGACCGCGGTCGCAATTTCAAGGAAATGCGCACACCTTCAAAGCCGAACAGGCGGAACCTTCAAGTAATGGATTTTCACCCGACAAAAAGGGACTGGCTCATCTGGACCGGTCAGGAAGATTGCGATAAAGCAGAGACTTGCCATGCTGTTGCTTATTATACCAAAGACAATGGTTTCGAGTGGCACAAATTGCTTAACTACGTTGGAGCTTGCAAATGGGTTCGCGGCGAGAAGCAAAAGGTCCTGTCTGATAAGTTGATTTTCTGCCAACACGACGAGAAGGAAAACGGCTCTGGTAACGTTGAACTTGTTGCTAGTGACAACTTTTTCGAAGATGAAAAAAAGCACTTCAGCGATATCATTGGTTACGCGACAATGGCCGAGTTTATCGTTGTTGCAAGTGTTAATGAGGACGAAACTTCTCTAAAGGCTTCGGCATCGATAGATGGTTATACTTTTGCTGAGGCTAAGTTCCCACATAACTTCAATGTTCCTCACCAAACGGCATATACAGTCTTGGACTCGAATACACACTCTGTTTTCTTGCATGTCACTGTCAACCCAAAGAAGGGATTCGAATACGGGAGTCTTCTGAAATCTAACTCCAACGGCACAAACTACGTTCTTTCTCTTGATGCCGTGAACAGAAATGAACTTGGCTTCGTTGATTTCGAGAAAATGCACAGCCTCGAGGGAGTCGCCATCGCAAACCGTGTCGCTAATGCGGAGAAATCATTGGATGGCGAGAAAAAGAAGCTTGAGAGTTTGATCACTCATAACGATGGAGCGACATGGGAATATATTCAAGTCGTGGGGAAAGACTCTAATAACAAGGACTATTCCTGCAATCCTAAAAGCGTAGATGACTGTCATCTAAATTTACATCACTACACAGAGCGAATTGATCCCAGAGACACGTTTGCATCTGGTTCTGCTGTCGGTTTGATGTTGGGTGTTGGGAACGTCGGAAAGGAGCTTTCAGGTTACAGAGACGGCGATACATTTATGACCAGGGACGGCGGTATCACGTGGAAAGAGGTTAGAAAGGGGCAGCATATGTGGGAGTATGGTGACCAAGGTTCCATCATCGTCATCGTAGACGTAACAGCTGCAACAGATCGTGTAGTATATACCCTTGATGAGGGTGAGAACTGGCACGAGTACATATTTGCGGACGAGGATGAGAAGGTTGTTGTCAAAGATATCTCGACATTACCGAGTGATACGAGTAGAAAGTTCATCCTTTGGGGTAGACAAGAAGGCGGTGGAGATGAATTTGTTACAATCCAACTAGATTTTACAGGAATCACGGATATTCAATGTAAGTTCTACAGAAATTTATTGGACCCAAATATTGATCTAACGATGTTACATAGGTGAATTGAAGGATGGCAATGAAGCAAATAGTGACGATTTCGAAGTTTGGACGCCGAAGCACCCCGCAGGCCTTCCGGGTTGTCTGTTTGGACGCATAACAGAATACGCCCGCAAAATCCCGTCACACAATTGCTATATTGGAAGATCACTTGAAAAAACCCATAAAATTGTAAAGAATTGTCTGTGTGATAAGCGAGATTTTGAATGGTCTGTGATTCGAGTGCCTTTTCTAGGTTGCGTTGGCTTGGTTTAGTCACTAACTTGCACTGCAGTGATTTCAATTATGAACGACAGAATGATGGAACCTGTGGTTTGGTCAAAGGTTATAGCCCTCCGGATCACAAGGCCATCTGTACACAGGACAAAAATGCGATAGAATATTTCGAGCCCACTGGCTATCGCCGCATTCCTATTTCAACCTGCGAAGGCGGCAATGAGCTCGAAAAAACCAAACCGAAGCCTTGCCCTGGACATGAAGAAGACTTTGAGAAAAAACGGGGTCGTGGTGCTAAGGGATTCATGCTCTTCCTTGCTGTGGTTACACCCATTGCCGCTGCCTTCGGAATCGGTTGGTTCGTTTGGACAAAAATATTGGATGGTCGATTCGGTGCTATCAGGCTTGGGGAGGACTCGGGCGGACAGAGTCCTTTTATCCGATATCCTATCATCGTCATTGCAGCTCTCGTGGCGGTTGTCGTGTCGATCCCAACAATATTGCAGGCAATTGGCTCTTGGGTTGGCGGTAAATTTACCAGGACGAGGCGGTACACTAGTAGGCAGTCATTTGCGAGAGGGGCGGATTATTCGATTGTCAACAACGATGAAGGCGAGTTGCTGGGAAGTGATGACGATGATGATTTTTGAGGAATGAATGATTTGATTTGCATGTTAGCCTTTTGTTAACGGGATTGGGGAGGTGGTCATCATTGGCTTGTTCAATTCGAATTGTGATATTAGTTTTGAAAGCTTTAAGCTTTGTTCTTTTTTTTCTTTTTTTCTTTTTGATATACTTATACTCAGCCTACGTGTTTTACCGCAATGACCTCGGGCCTCTGTTATGATACCGGGTCCTGGTCGGCGGATGATTTTATTCCCTCAAAGTATTTTGTCTAGTAGCTATTTTCATATGCATACTTTACTTTCATAGGGTATCCTTTCACAAAATATTTTGAAAGGATATAGATTTTAGAAAGGTTAACCATAGTAAGAAACATAGGCGTTGTATCACATAACTACCAATCATCTCTAACAGGGAAATGACAAACTATTCCTGCTCGCCCTCGCCCTCGCCCTCATCATCCAACCACCACTGCAATAGCCCCATCCCGGCTTGTTGGCAAGAAGCCGTAAGCGAATATGGAGGCTTCTTATGCAGGCTCGCCTCATCGTTCTTTAGGTGAGGGGGAATTGGCAGCTGATCGACAAACTGCTCCTCCTCAACCCTGAACCGGATAAGCTCGTTCTTGTCCATATAGAACTCCTGCCCATCGTTATTCCATATCCAAACCTGCTCCTTACCGTCGAAAGTCGTGCCCTCAAATAGAAGGCGGTGGGGAATAAAAATCTCATCGAAGAAACCCGTCCGTACTTTAATACCATGCGCTGTGGAGGAGGAAATACGGCCTGTGAGAACTTCGCCCTTAAACGGGCGGAAAACGACCAGTCGGAATTCAACTACATTCCTATATCAGTATCACGCCAAAGTAAAAACTATTAGGTCGGTTTACCGTTAACGTGGGCGGAACCACTACCGTGCCCTATCATGCCTTCACTGACTTTGAGGATGTCCCACAGGCAGATACAAAGCCCGATATTGTAGACGACCTGCCCACATCCCGCACCTGTCAGTCAACTAGATCTAGACGCGGAGCTACATATGCCGAGAGAAAGTGACCTTATTGGCATATTTGGCGTTGATCTGGTCCTCGAGCGCATCGACAGTCGGCTTTGAGAAGTCCTGTGGATCGATTATGACTAGGTCGCTGAAGCTGGACTACAGTTTTCTCCGTCAGTGTCGGTACTCTTTTCTCTGGGAGTTGGGTCTAGAGGGTTGCACAAGTATAAACATAGCTACTAGCTGTGTGTATGTTGTTGTAGCTATGGTATGATGAGTCGTCGGGGCATTCTGGACAGGTCAATTGATATATCGCGGCGACGATATTGAAGGTTAGGTTGAGACCCAGTCGAAAGTTAGTGCCAAGGCGGGAAGTACCGTGAGACAACTACATGTGTACCTTATTCACTATTTATCACTCGGTAGGTTTGACTGTCACGGTGCCGGGTTGGGGGTTGCAAAGGGCATAAATGATACCTCCGATAACGATAAAATACATTTGGACGCTAGTGACCTGTATTGTGCCCTTACTGGTAGCTAATTAGAGTAATTGTATATAGGCTTCCCCAAGGCCGGTAGAACATTCGATATCGAAGCAGTTGGTACCTCGACAAGTCCCATTCTTTCAGCCATTTATGATTAATAGATTTGACTCTGAATAGACTTGGACTATATGTAATACATACCGGCCGGGATACGAAGTTTCAGTGATGCATATGGCACATCAGAACGGGCAAACTTTGTCTGAGATTTGCTTCAACTAAGCACAGAAAAAAAAAAAACACTAACTCCTCCCAGCTCTATGTACTGAAGTGGTCAGCCTGAAACGATCTGATAGGGAAACAGCGATCCACACCCAAGGGAGTAGGAGAAGCCGCGTCCCGCTCACTTCATGGCCCTTGAATCCTTAAAGCCCAAGCTAGTCGTCCCGATATTCGCTCTGATTATCCATGCCTCCTTTGAACCTCTGACTAAGTGTTCTGAACTTCGACAAAAACACATCCACATCCACATATGTCCCCTTAAGCCATCTATCACCACTTTCCGGATCAAACTCTCTCCTCCCATGCAAAACCCTCCTATTATTAAAGATAACACACTCTCCCTCGTTCAATCTAAGTTCGAGCTGAGATTGCGAGTCTTCTATACTCTTGCCGATGGCACGAATTGCATGAAGCCAGCGTCTGAAGGTCGAATTGTCCTTACCAGTAGTGTCAGCCTCTATTGGCGCCTGAAATGGCGGAGACCAGTTCATATGATCTATACGTGGTTGGCGGAGGTATGTGCTCTTCTCTAAAACAACCGTTGGGCGGGTGTAGTGGTAATGGTGCCCGTCATTCTTATAATGAAAGGTGACAGGGAAATCGCATAAGGCTTGGAAGAGCTGTTCGGAGGCCAAGCGGACTGCCTCTGCAGCGCGGAATCCATCAGCGAAAAGGGAAGAACCACCTTTGACACTGTTGCGGATACAATGGAGAAATTGAAGCCCAGGGGGCGATTCAAAATAAAGGAGGTCCATGTGGAGACCAAGGTTGAGGGGAGTGTAGCTAGGGCCCGTCAGTGAGGTGTGGGTATTGGGAGATGCGGAGAACGAACGCTATATTTTTAGCATCTTTGACACTCTTGACATCCCAAGTCCTTCCATAGAATGTTTCTTTGATGTTACCTATCCGTTTGGCAATTCCCTCGACCGCGCTCCGCCTCAAGTCTTCCGGAATGTTACGAAGGAACACCAACCCATATATTGATAGATGTCGGACAGCTTCAAACAAGGCCTCGTCGGATTCCATGTAATCTTTATGGTCAATCCATAGCACATCTTGCGTCATTAACCGTCTATCCCACAGGACTTGTCGTCGATCGTTGAAATTACTTCTGAGCCTCCACCTCAGGTTTGCATGAGTCCTAAGAAAGTCGAAACTATAGTGGCTTATATGCTGATCCCCGACCCCTGGACCTGTATCCCACTTGATGACGAGCGCGCCGTCAGGCAATGCTGTCTGGACAACTGGTTTTGTTTCGTAGTTTATATCGGAGGTCTGGATAAGCTTTTGTTGGGTTGAAGGGTCGACACACATGTGGCATCTGCAAGCGTCTCGGAGGAATACATTATCGAATGCAACTTGTTTTCCCTCGATGTCAACAACAATAGTTTTGGGAGCGGTTGTTTGAATGACCGAGAGGCGGTTTATCAGCTTTCTCTTTGGTGGGGCAATCCAGCGTTTCTCTTCAGGGTATTCCTGTTGGCGAGGAGATCTTGACGAGGTGAAACCTCTCACCAGATTGTATTGGGTATTTTTGCTTGAGCGCCACAGGGAGCTGTCAGCTGACGCTGTGGACCAGAGTTTTTGGCAAGCTGGCCTTCTCGGAAGCCCGAGTGTGCTTTGTCTGAGGATTGATGTTATCATGGCTTGAGAGAAAGTGTAGCTTTGAAAGCGGGACAAGCTTGATCTTTGCAGCACAACTTCTTTCTCTACACGCAACCTCCATTCCTCCGTTGAGGCTCTTTGGACAATCCTCCAACCCTGATACCCAACAACAAGCGATAAGAAAGCTAAAAGTAAAGAAGGGAAGAAGCGAACCTTTCTAGGGAGACACTGCAAACGAGCAGACTTTGGTTCGTGATGAGCCGAGTCGGGAAATCGAAATACGGAAATGAAAATGCAAGTCGAAACCCCTAACCTCACGTCTCCTGTGATGTCATAGGTCACATCCCCAACGTCAAAAAAAAAAAATGTTTCAATATTGCGGGTACTAACCCTACGTTTGCAGGCCTCGAAGCGAAGCGTTGTAGCTGCTGGTGCGATTGCAGGCTTGGTTTCACGGTATGCTCTACACAATCCCCTATTTCTCGTGTACCGTCACATTCGGCGATGTCGAAATAAATAAATAGGCTAACCCCACTCAAGGTTTGTAATAGCACCTCTAGACGTAGTCAAGATCCGCCTCCAGCTCCAGATCCACAGTCCTACCGCAAATTTTACCCACAATGGACCTTTATACCGTGGTATCTTTTCGACAATGCGGACAATTGTCGCACAAGAAGGAATCGCTGGGCTCTGGAAGGGAAATATACCGGCGGAAGCTCTATATCTTGCATATGGCGCCTCTCAATTTCTTACATACCAACAAACACATCTCATGATTACAAAGTCAGGATGGGACGTCCCTGAGAGTGCAAAATCATTCATTGCCGGGGCTACTGCAGGGGGATTCGCAACGACGGCTACATACCCGCTGGATCTTCTCCGAACCAGGTTCGCTGCCCAGGGTCAAGAAAGGGTTTGTCTTCCTTCAATGCTAAAATTATTTTCCCTAAAAATCTTGGAAACAGGTCTACCAATCTATAAAACACTCGGTTCGGCATATCTTCCAAAACGAAGGTACTTATGGCTTCTTCCGTGGCCTTGGTGCTGGTGTGATTCAGATTATACCTCACATGGGACTGTTTTTCATGAACTACGAACTTGCCCGTCAATACCTTTCTACGGTGCAGCAACTTCCAAGTGGCTGGTCGGATGCTATGGCTGGCTCCTTTGCTGCTACCGTTGCTAAAACAGGTGTATTTCCTCTTGACTTAATTCGAAAAAGGCTACAGGTTCAAGGTCCTACTAGGCAGAAGTATGTCCATAGAAACATACCAATCTATGCAGGAATTTACAGCACCGCTAGAGATATTGTACTTGCAGAGGGAGCCGCGGGACTGTATAGGGGACTCTTTGTAAGCCTAGTGAAAGCTGCGCCGTTGAGTGCTGTTACGATGTGGACCTTTGAGAGGAGCCTAAAGGGTATAACATGGTTGGAGGAGAAAAGAATAGTGCTCTAAATTTTTGTTTAGCTCAGTCTTCTGTTGTAGAATGGATGGGAAGTCGTTACGGTGTTGTGGGGCGGTTGGATACCTTATGGGTTTTTTTTTATTTTTTTTTATTTATTTTTTGTTTTATGGGGAGGTTGGGCTGGACCGCATGTGTTCTTTTATTAACTCGGTGAGGTGGCATCTGATTTCATAGGGAATAGAAAAGTGTTTGGTGTGGATGATTGTATGTAGCTTCGATACTAATTCTTTCACTAAGGGAAGTTCATGACATGTCACTCGATGGTCTTGGCTCGCACAATGAAACATCTTATCCCAGGCTGGGATTTGGATCTGGCCTATTAAGATAACCGAGTGTGTGGAGAACTGAAGATTGTATCATTGACACATGCCATCTGTCCATCGACAGCCTTGTTTTTATGGGTTTGGGATTTCATTTCCGCCTGTCCAACCACATACAGCAACTCGGCCAATGAGAAATGGTCTGTGTTCCAGGAACACCGTGTCTGTATCTGCAACAACAAAAAACCTGGTCCTAGGAACTTCATAGGGTCTTGAATCACACGACCTCCTTAGGTAAAGCGAATAAGCTCTCAGCTACGCACCTGGTACATGATCTTACCCTCAACCTCCTAGGCTGTACAGGATCTCAACCTGAGATTGAGCTGGAGCCCCCCCCCCCCCCCCAAACAACCACCTACTACCGATATACGCACGTCGAACGTTTCAAAATACACCGTCTTTTAGCTAAACACGATACCCTAAGAAGAAGCTTTGCTGAGATATGGGCACGTGACCGATCACCATGTTGTTGATCCATGGATTGCCCAGCCGCAGCGGATGAAATACGGATGAAATGAAAAGAAAAAAAAAAGTGAGATACGGAACCCCAATCTATCAGGCACATAACTCGGACCATTGTGAAACCCCATGACCGTAACGTGTACATTGTTCTTGTGGAGATGACTAACTGACTAACTGCAGCAGCACATTGCCGGACAAACAGAAAGCTCTGTGCACCTTTTCTGATTAGATGCGCATTTCACCATACAGCGGAGGAGCTCAGCGAAAATAAAAGTGATCGGGTAAAGGGTTAGGTGGGATGTTCAGCGAGAATTTCCCTAAGGATAGGTCCAATGAGGCGTTTAATTCATCCATACCCCCTGGCTGCCTGAATCTCTGAGAACGCACTTTGGGATGGGTTTCTAGACTTGAGCATAGGCAGCCCCCGTTTACAAACCAATCAACAATATTGCATGCAGGGATACAAAAAAAAATCTTAATATAAAATGTCTACACCTCCTATTTACAATATATTGCGTCATGATATTGGTATTACATGCAGTAAACTTTCGATAATTATGGATCTGATCTTAGCGGAGGGAAAACTTCCTTACCCCATAGTTCAACCGCCACGATATAAGAAGAAAAAAGAGGTCACCGCGGGCCACACTAAGGGCCGCAGCAAGGACATCGTATCGTCAATCGAGAACTCTAGATCATCTCAACGGAAGTACCTCCTCCCGTATGTACCGGAGATTTTCCTTACCCCGCTGCTCTAGCAGCATTTCATAAGGTACTATATTGTAGATGATGTTGTTCATTTGTAGCCCGCTGTTTCTTCCGACGGGGGGTATTGTTGGCTGGATGAATGATTGGTACCACAGCTGGTGCATTGCAGATGCTGTAGACTAGACCCCAAACCATATTTTTCACACCTTTTTTTTTTGTTACACTTTTTTTTCCTGCGGATTAACGTGCTGATACGAAGCCAGAAACCAGATCCGCTCGGTGATTGTATGTACCCTATATTGTTGGTACTTTGCTAGTTCCGTTTATTAAGGTGTGTTCAGTGCACCTTGCGGGGTAGTACGTAGGATATCGGGCCTAGATATTGATTGACCTCAACCTCAGCCTTGCCAAAGGCTTGTATTCTATATCACGGCTAATCCTAGAGAGGGGAGGTGATATTGCACTTCCATAGCCGCGGTGCTATCTGATAAGGTGTACTTCGGGTGTAGGGGTAAGTGAGAAGACACCCTTTGCGCAACCTTGGCAGAGTGGTGTCTTCTCACTTACACTGGTGACGGATCTGTAGTGGTCCATCCCCAACTCCGTTGGAGACATGTAATATTCTGGTAATACAACCCCAACATACCTTTTTTTTTTTTTTTTTTTTTAAAAAAAAATCCGCCCCCAACTTACTCAATTATCGGCACAATAGAGCGCGTGACATGATATTGTCCAAATTGACACTTTACAAACACAACTGAAGAGGACAATTATTAGTCTCTGTAAAGCTTAAGGGGCAACTTGGGCTCGTTAGGCAGTTTGTATATATTCGAGGACTGGAGAGCCGTATTATCCCTTTGCTTGGGCACCAGATGACATTCCAAGAACAGCACTAGAGTATGGGTCGACATATATCTAAGAAAGCCCTGGTCTATACTATATGCTTCAGAGATTATCTTCTCTAAAAATGGAGAGCCAGTCATTAGCAATGCCTAAGCAGCTCTATGATATACAATAATCTACAATTATTAGTTGTCTTCACAGACAAGCCTAGTAGTTATTAAGTGTTCAGTGCGCCAGTACGACTGGCTTTCCCTTCTCCCACGAATCCAGGCTTTCCCTGATATTCACCCAATACCTCAGTCTTACGGCCTCAACCTTTGCATTTTCCAAATTATCTTCCTTGAAGAGCTCCCCCAATCTCTTCAAGCTCCCTTTAATCCTCTCTTCATTCATGACCTTCATAGGCCATAGATCCTCCTCGCTCTGCGCCTCCTCTATCTCTTCTCTAGCCTCCAGCACCTCCATCAGCAACTCCTGGTCGTCCATCTTGAGGTTCTCATCCTCGGCCACATCGATGCCACGCAACTTGAGAATGTATTGGGCTCGGTGAAGCGGCGATAGCAGCGTGCTGTAGGCGTGGTTTAGGTAAGCTGACCCTCCCTCGGCTTGCCGTTTTAGGGTCGGGTCGGTGACGGTGTCGGGGTGCGTGAGTTGCTGGAGTTTGAAGAACTCTTGGCGGAGCGCGCGTGGGTCGAGATCAAAAGGTCCGCTGGGCGGTGGTCCGAGTGGGAGCGTGTTTGGGAAGAGGGAGTAGTAAGATGGGGGTATCTTTGGCACGCTTGGGGAGGAGGAGGAGGAGGAGCGGCGGCGGAGATGCTGCAGAGGCTGAAGCCTTGAGGACTTCCGTAGCAGCGGCCGTAGAAGCTTGTCGATTGCCATTTCTGCCTTGACTGTAGAGATGGTTTATTTGACTCTTCTAGAATTTTTTTTACAAGGCGGCGTAGGTGACGTTGTTTTTGATATTTGAAAACCGGGTTTTGCAAAACCCCAACTCCGCGATTATCAATCGCCGTCGTTTGCGCGTTCATGAATCATGGATCATTTCTCAGCGTCAACCAATTTCCAGACTTGTCCAGATTCCCGAATTTACATAAAAATCTTCACTCTCGATCACTCCAAACTCAAAAGATATCAAACTTGACCCCACGATGCTCTCACACAGTGGTTGATACATCGGTACATGTACCTCTCTCAAACCACGCCCACAACCAATCCACAGCTGCGATCATGATCGTTGGAACTTACTTGTTGGCCTGCCCACATACCGCCCCTGGGGTAAAAAAACAAAAAAAACAACGACACTTCACTTTACAGGTTGTGAATTGTTCCTTTTTCCTTTCCCGCCGATTTTCTGCCTGCGTAACACCATCGTACTTGCAATTGCAAACTCCCCCGCGGCGATCGGGATTTTTTCCTTTTTCCTATCTTATTTGCTTCTGCGAAGCTCTGCTGACTTTGCTTCCCACACAACCCAACGCACGATGGAATGAAAGTAATGTATGTTTTTCCTCAGCCTAGCATTGAGGAGGTGGGTTTTTTTTGTTATTTTTGGGCTAATCCTATTGTACAAAAAAATAATTGTTTCCCCATAAAAAAAAATACCTACCATACCATACCCCCCCCCCCTTCCCGTGATGACCTGCCCGCATCTGAAGCTTTCCCAAAAGAAATAAAAACCCATGAGAGAAAAAAGAAAAGAAAGAAAAAAATGAAATGAAACCCCCAACCGAGAGAGAGTAGATAAATGAAAGGGGAAAAATAATTGAAAGAAAGTAGGAAAGGGGGGGTGATCCTTACCTTAACTTTCCTTTCTACTTATCGATTCGATGCCAGCCGGCCGGTAGAAGGTCCTTTTTTTGTAGTATTCTTTCTCCGAGTTTCCCATAAAAACCAAGTGATCCAAACAGCCGTAAAGAAACATGAGTAAAAAAAAAAATATGATAACAAAAATAAAATTATTTTAGAAATTTAGAAACAAGGTAAGGAAGAGAAGTAATGTAAGAGGATGAAATTACAGTAGCTGTCACATCATGTCAATGATTGCTCAACCACGTACTCTCACCCTCTTCGCGCCAGGCTGTGGGAACGCGCCCCACGCTGCAAACGACGCCTGCTGCTGTTGCTGCTGTACATTCTCTTCCTCCTCATCCGCCCATCTCTTCCTCTTGCTAACACCGCCGTTGGGCGCCGCCGCCGCCGCCGCAGCAGCAGCAGACATGTGCATCTCGAGCTCCATCTCCATCATCATGTCATCACCGTCGTGCTGCACAACCACGGGTGCAAAGCGTTCCTCGCCGCCGGAAACATCAATCATCTCGTCCTCAACGACTGAGCCTTCAGGCGAGGAAGATAGCTCGCACTCAGGCACCTGCGCCTCTCCTGGGGTCTGGAGAATACGGCTGCCGTGGTACGGATACACACATTCATCATCGTATGATGAGTAGTCGTCGTCTTCATCCATGCCGCCGTTATCGTTAAGCAACTGCATAGGGTTCTCGGACGATGAGAGTTGGTACCCGGCGTTGGCGCTCTCGGGACGCAGCTCTTTCAGAAGTTGCTGGTCAACAAAATCCCAGTCGGGGTCACGGGCGCCGCAAGAGAAGCCGGCGTAGACATGGCGTTGTGTGGAACGCTCTTTATAGGAGAGCCATTGATCTTGCTTGTAGGAGTTCATTTTGGTTGTAAGAAAATTGGTAAATTTATTTGATTTGGTAGTAATAGTAGTGATAGCAATGCAATAATTGTGATTGTAGTGTTAGAGATGGAGAGAGTATATGGGTGGGTAGTGTAGACAGACAGAAGGAAGAGTGGGTAAATATGTAGTAATAATTGTGTGAGGAGTGATGGAGCGAGGGAGTGAGTGAGGGAGGATGATGGAGGAGGGAGGAGGAGGAGGGAGGATGATAAAGGAATGGAGGGGAGAGGAGGATGGAAAAAGAGAAAAGAAATAGTGAGTGAAATAGTAAGAGGATAAGACGAGTGAGAGAGGAGAAGGGGAGAAGTTAACTTCAAGTACGGCGAGGAATTGTTACCAAAAAAGTGACAAGTGCAATGTATTATTATCACAAGTAGTTAGTACGATATCGGAAATGGACAAATGGGGAGGCTGGCAGCAGCAAGTAGCAGGCAACAGCCAGACGACAATCTACGGACGGGGGAAAACAGAGAGAACGGATGACAGTCAGCTCTTCTACTTACTAATAAACTCTGCCGATAATACCGGGGGAGACGGGAAAGAGGAGGGGGGAGGACTGACGAAACAGGAGCGAAGTCTTAAAGCGGTAACGAGCGACTCACTTCGTTCTCTCCCTCCAACGCCCAGCCCAGACGACATGCGCGATGTCCATCCCCCACCGATTCGGCTACTACCGCAGAGCCCCAAAAAAGAACGCCTACGATTGGTCAAAAGAAAGAAAAAAGGCACCTAATACTTCCCCATACAGGGCTGAATCAGGACAGAAAAAAAAAACCAACATGGCCTCTGCTCCCTTCTCTTATCCTCCCCCGCCAAAATCGCGTCTTTCCAGAGCAATTTGGCTCCTCTTCCTTCTCTTGCGTCCTCTGACACAATCCGGGGGTCGAGGGCAGCTCAAGGAGGATCACAAATATCACCCGCATGCGGCCTCTAGCTGCTTCTACCTACTTACATGTCCGTCCAAGTTTCGCCCTGTTTGGCTAATATGGGTCCACGATCTACCGGGTTTTACAAAACAATGATGGAACGAACAGAGCAGGCCAAATCTTAGGTTTTCCATGCCATCACCATAAACCTCAATCTTGTCTCTCTCCATTTTTTTTTTACATTTTTTACATCTTCTCACCCACCAGCAAGCAACCGGAGGGGAAAACCCTCCATCCATCCCTTGAAACGGCTCGGCTATGTGCATTACACAACATGTTTATCAACTGGGGTCACAAGCGAGCCAAGACCTTGTATCCAGAGGAAGGGGTAAATTGTTTCTTAGGCCCAGTTTGCAATTAGATAAATACAGAAATAGAACAAGAAAAAAAAAAGTCAGACCAAGACAGACAGCCTGAATCAAAATCGGCAAAAACCAGCGAGGGCTCAGGGTTAAGAATGTGGAGTGTCATCTCCGACTTCCCGGGCGGCTAGCACCAATAAGGGCTCAGGGTATTATTTCGATCATTCCCTCAACTCTCAGCTTTAGAAAATAGTAACCCTGAGTCCTAAACTTGTGCCATAATGAGAGAGAGGGCTCAGGGCTTTTTTCTCAAACCTTTCCAATGCACCAACCCGTACCAAACCCACCCAGACCACGTATCCTATTCCCGCAGCCTCACTCCGACGCTCTTCAAGCCCGCTGCTCCATATCAAATCCATCTAGAAGGTGCAAAAGTCCCCTCAGAACAAGTAATGAATCTTCGAGGCCAAGGTAATTTCATCTCCGGATGCACATTACTATTCGAGGTGATCCGCAGAACAACTTTTCCCCTTTTCGTACCACACACACCACTACCACACCACACACCCGCACAATTGAGCCCGGGGAAAGTAGTTCCTATCACCGACGCTTCATGGATTCTCACTCGGTAGATGGTCTATCCACACTAGGCGCCGTGTAACCCAAGCTCAGTCAGGGGTATTACGTAGAGAAGGGTAGGTTCCAGCTGGCTTACTCTACAAAGGGATTCTTCCCTGGATAAGGGGGGCACCATCTTTCGTAGAAAATAAGCAGGAAAAAAAGGGAACGAAGGGGATCTGGCGGGCGTCCGCCGCCGCCGGATAAGGCCTAGCCGCGCTATCAATCAGCCCTCTTCTTACTATATCCACGACGCGTGGGGACTTAGAGAGCGAAAATGGACCGGATCCCTTTGTCGGAGGATCCCGAAAGGTTAGAGAAAAAGTGGGGGGGGGGTCCCGTAATTATTGGGGGCTTAGGAGTTGTCAAGTGAGGCTGGTTTAGAGCCCATATTCCTCGCCACCACCACAACCCGGGGGTGAGAAAAAAAGTAAATATGTTTATCTCGGGGCCCCTGACTGCGCATACAGTGCGTAGTAGGAGGGATGTGTGAGTGCCTTGGTTATTGAGCCAGGATGTTGGTTGTAGGGGTAGGTTCGGTATGGTGCCAACCTCATGAGCCCTAAGTGTATGTATGCAGGCCGATCTATACGTCTGGCTGAGTACTCTAGAGTATCTATAGGTAGGTATGTATTGTAGTTTCCCCTAGCTGCAGCCCCGTACCCGATAAGCTGCGCCGGGCATGAATCCAGAATAGAATATGTCCAATGGCCACTTGACTGATCAGTGAGAGGCGCCGCGAGCTAGATTTACGTGTTGATATATACACGTAGAATATCCCCTCTAGCCTCATTCACCAAAGGCGGTAGACGCGCGTCAATACGATGTAGCTAGAGTTGATATGTCATTCAAAATCCGCTGTTGGATATCCCTGCACCAAAGTCATTGTTTGTGAGCCTTCGAGCAGGGCGTCCATTCTTTACCGGAAAACTTTAGATCTGGAAGCGCCTAGAAACTACGGAGTCCACAAACCGTTGTTCTCTAGCATCAATAAAGACTGTGAAGATTGTGTCAAGGCAGGAGGGGAACCTACGTACATGTATGTACCTTCCAGCCGTTAACATTTTAAATAGGAGGGGGTTAGCTGCATCTACAAGGCCTTGGGGACACCGATATTGTTTGCACAACGGCGTCTTTCGCATTTCTCGACTAATACAGAACAAGGGGTCCTCTACATAAGACATCTCATCTGATATGTAGGTACGTGCTTTATGCTTAAAGTTTCGTTCCTCTAGATCGATATTATTGTTCCGTGCCCGTGTGGGGCAACAACGGGGTCAGTTGTGCTTCCGGTATTCATAGATTAGCTTGTAATTTAAAAAAACCCGTGGATCTAATATAGAGAATTTGGTCTATGCAGGTTTCTGGAGCAAGGAGATGCCTGGCTAACCACAACACCATGCTATAAGGACATCACAATATATCACTTGTGGTATGCGTTTTGGCGTAGGAACGGTGATTTTGGTTTATTGGGATCTGCTTGGGAGAGATGAGTGTGGAACTTTCTGACTAAGTGAGTTGTGGCCTATGGATGATCACGGGTCGTTCACCTTGACCATCTAGTAATAAAGTCCTTCTAGGTTCCCAAGCATACAGCAACTCACGAGCAATGGCCATACCTTGAAGAAATCAGAGGTGCACATACTTCACCAAGCACGACACCCTTGAGATGTCAACCTCTGCTCTGCTACAGAGTTGCATTTGTGTCCCCCTTCTCTAGCCAAGTCTATATTCTGCCGTGCTTGGCTAACTTCATGTATGTAGCATATGGTATCTGCGTGTAGCTCTGCTCGGGAATAACCCATGGTCGTCAGAGGAAGAGGGGGGGTGGGGTGTGACACGATCCGGCTGGGGAGAAACGTATTTCTTTTCTTTCCACATGGGCTGCACGCCGGGTACTTACTGAAGGCTTGGGGTTATTACTCAAGTCCATCAGCTACTTCAACTTACGATTCTCTTTGCCGGAGAACTATGGCCAGACATCCCTCATTCTGTCAATAGTACTTTGTAGAAATCTGCAAGATATGGGGTCTCAACATAGCTCTGGTTGATTGATTGATCCTTCATTCGACATAGCCCTGCTATAATGACTCCTTTCTTTAATGACACCAGCAACAAACAACATAGTCAAGAGGTATCAACTAGCTATCACCAATTACTAATAGCGAGTTTATGGTGCTAGCATCGGGCAAGACCAGAATTATTCAACCTCTAGTAAATAACTATTTGTATACGAAGGAATATCAAGGGTCGGCAAGGTGCTCGCTCGTGTTTTATATCTACCGCTCGCAAACATGCTAACACTGGCCTAATATCTAGATAGATCCTTAGATGAAATCTGTTGCTGTTTTGCTGTGGAAGTAACTTGTTTTGCACTGTGGCTGGAGATGCCTGTTTACCACCGAGTGATAGTTTGTGGTTGAGCAACCCGATTTCACCACAGGAATTAATTGGGTCTAGATGATTGTATTTAAGGCCTAAGATGAACCAGTAAGGATGCTCCTAGTTTCTATAAGTTATGTTACTAGTAGAAGCCCTTGTTGCGATTTGAGGCTCATACCCGTTGGTCCACCTAGGTAAGATGTAGATATTCGTCCAAGTTGTCACTTCCTAAGCAAATGCACCCTAGAGTAAAGAATATCAACTGGCGCTTGGGTAAATCAACGTAATAGTATTGATATTCAGGCACCCAATTATCCAAAAAAGTCAATCCCACCCGGTATCCAACTACAAAACCTTCGGTTTGCGCGTAACTGTAAACAGCAACAACACGTCTGCTAACGTTTACTTAACCGTCTAACAATGTTCCAATCCGGGCAAAACTCAAAACAACAGCCAACCGAGGAGACACCCAAACGGACCATTATAAGGAAACGGAGTATGAAGGGACTGCTAGACGTTGACGGTACTTGGAAATGTGTGCGCCCCTGCCAGACCGTTAAGCTACTAGCCGGTTCATCAACTGATAACTGATCATGATACCTGCTATACAGGCAACTGCAATCCACGGTTCGCATAACGATACCGGCCCGCTTGATTGGTATTGAGGTTAATCGCTGACACTAGACTCCTGTATTTACAATAGACTCCCTGCAATCAAGATCACCACAAGGAGCATAGGTGTCAATTATGGTCGTGAATGTATGTACCAAAGCCCAATCATTGATTTCCGTGGGCCTGAATCGTTATAACTCAGACTCAACACAGTTTATAAATGCCCCAATCCTGACACAGGCTGCAACTTTTTCCTCTGGGAGTCCGATGCACGTAGCCGCGAACCCCGCACAGACCCTAAGCAAGTTCCTAGGCAGCTTCCCCCAACTCCCACTACCACCAGCAACAGAAGACATACAAGAGCCAATCCCAACCCCGAGAATAGAGTGGAATCCCCATTTAAACGCCGTATCTCACTTGAACAAGAGCTTCACGGCTCTGATCTCGACTCCGGACCTGAGGATGAAGAACCTTATATGGACTGGCGCGACCCTCTAGGCTCTTCTAATGGCCTTGCAACCCCCCGCAAACAGCGCAGAAAGTACACTCAAACATCTCCTTCTAAATCAAATAATGTGCCCTTATATCAATCCCGCCTCCCGAACGTTCCAACTGAGAGGGGGTCACCTTCTTCTAAATCTCGGGACGCATCCTCACACACACCTCCAGTACCGTCGGTAGCAGGTATCAGGACGCCACAACGGTTACAGCAAGCCGCCAGTGTCAAAACCCCCGCTACGGGACCGCAATCAAACTTTGTTTCAGATAATATCTTCATCACCCCGCCAACAAACCCAGCCCGCCGCTCTATATTCAATCGGCGGCCTATCACACCCCCAAATCCCCAGCTGACCAATGCCAACCCGCCCGTCACTCCCGGGACTCGTAATTTTGGGAGTCCCGGCCGGGGACTTCAGGAAACCCTAATATCTGACACCTTTAAACTCCTGGACCGGAACAATGTGAACTTGACAGCCTTTGCAAGTGATCTCAGAGGACTACTAATGCGGCATGTACGTCAAAAGGAGGGAATATCGCAGGGTCGTGACGCGTTACGTCAGGTGCTTACCCGTAAGGATCTGGAGTCCGATGAGCTAGCGGCGAGGATTGGGGAGCTGGAGAGCAAGAATGCGGGGTTATTGGCGGAGAAGAGTGCGCTAGAACACAAGAATACGGAGTTATTGACGGAAAAGAGGGCGCTGTTGGAGGAGCACAAAAAGACGCTGGAGGAAAGGGAGAAAATGAGGAAGGATGTTGCGAATCTGTCGTCTCAGCTTGGTATGCGATATTCTAATCTGATATGAGCTGGAACTAATCAATACTTTAGAGCTACTGAGACTTACTCAACCCCAGCGCCAGCAAACCCAGCCTGATGGCGAATCTCTTGATACGTCATATCTTAACATTCAATAAACTAAAACGCCAGGTTCCGTGGGAATAAATCCGAAGGAACTGATATTGAACTGTGGTCATTCGTTCGATGATCTATGTTTAAAATACCAACGATTTGATGGCCGAGTTTGATTTTAATTCGGCGGGCGTCTCTTGTCCCCCCTCCCTCTTCCTCGTTTCCTTCTCGTTTTTTGTGCTGTGTAGGACATTTATTGGAGGATTATGTATTTGACTAGACAGGTAGGATCTGAAAGGCCGTGGAATTAGATTAACCTAAGGAGACTGAAGATGGCCCTGACCTGGGGGGAAAAAATATATAGTTTAAAACTAGATGAGGGTGGGGATTTCTGCGGACAACAAAGTGGAGTCTCACCGAGTCTATAATTTCCCTCTGAGGGATACAGCCGTTGTTCTATCGAGTACATGTATCTAGAGGCGTGCTCACGTCTTTCTAGGTGTTTGCTCCGTTTAAAGCGACAAGGAACTTGTTTTTTGACCGTTTATCTAGGCGGGAGCTTTTCGACTCCGTTAGCTGTGGGTTTTGAGGTTTCAGTTTTCTGTGGCGGTTAGTGTCCGCCGTAACTCCACCTACCCTCCTCCTAATTTATACGATCAAGAGTGCCATATAAAGTTTAAGCACATGGACCTTGAAGTGTATGTCTAACCGTATGGATTGGGACGAACTAATAGGTAGCTGGTTAGAAGGAAGAGTGGGGGAAGTGTGATATATATATATATAAGTTTATCTGTAACCTTGTGTCGTTTTCTTTCTTTCTTTCTTTCTTTTTTTGAATCAATTGAATTTTAGTTTACGGGTACAAAATCATTGCATACAGTTATAAACTATGGCATAAAAAAAACCCCTGTGCATCCACAAAACAAAAACACTATCCCCTCAAAGAAAAACAACCTTGTGTCGTTTTGGGTCATGCTATATATACGTCACCTCTCACAGTGCCACCTAAAACCTTTGTCGGGGACAATTTTTTTTTACACTCGTACAAGTCGAGATATCCATATTAAGCACTAGCTGCCACCTTTCTATTGGTGGACTCATTCAGACAGAAAGAATCATACAAGGTAAAATGAATTCAATACAGACGCAAAGCCTTATTCGCGTTATTCGCATTATTCGAAAAGGAAATATAAGCAAGAAGAGTAAAGGCGAGAATGGGGACAAAAACAAGAATTAAAGTCATTAAAAGCTCCTTACACCCTACACCCATGTGCCAATCACCATGCCAGCACGTTTTGCACACAACCACAGCCTTACAGAATCAGACAAACAAACTGTAATAGTAATCATCATCAACACCCTCCCTACTCGGCAAATCTGGTGGATTTGTATGGAAGTCATCCGTGTATCTCACATTCAACAGCCGAATTTTGAGACCATAGTTCGTCACCAGATTAATAAGTTTGCTCGTCTCACTAGTGATCGGTTGTTGGTTCAGTAACATCAGGAGCCCGTCCAACCACTCAGACGCAACGCTATGAGTTTGCGGGTGCAGAGTCAGCAAAGCAACTTCTCTAGCATGTTTGCGGTCCAGCGAGTCGTGTGGCGGGTATCCATGTATTGTTATCTTGGTGGAGCCAAGTTTTGAAGCCTGTGTTAAGGTGTTCGTGGACGCGTTGGAGATAATGGAGGCAGGAACAACGTTGGAGACTACACTAGAAACTATCGAGAGGTCGACTATTTGCAAAAAAAGTTAGCGAGAGTTCCAGTGACAAAAGGAGGGGGAGAGGAGTAACTCACTCTTCTCGGGAAGCTCTTCCAGTTTCGGCTCATATGCAGTCTCCATCTCATAATCGCAGTAATGCAGGTACCGGCGATTATGTGAAAGTCTCACATACCGCCATGCCGTTGAGTGACCTTGAGTTTTCCTCTGCTCCTTTGGCTGTGCCGTTCCATTCTCTGCCCGTGGAGCAACTGTTACAGGGAACCATGCGCCGTGCAAGAGACACCTTATTCGTTGTTCTTTCACGAACTGGAAAGCCTCAGATTTCAATTCCTCCCTAACTTGCTTCAAATGATTCCCCCACGCGCTCTCATATGACTGCTCTAGTATTTCCATCTGAAGATCCCGTAATCTGAGGTACTCAAATAGCGTCAATTCCTCCTCTACTTCCTGTACTTCCTTTGTCCGAGGCGCTTGGCCGACGACATGATAGATCAGTACTCTTACGAGTTCTGCAACCTTGTCAAAATCCTCTGCACTAGCACTTGTCTCTGTCCATAATCGAAGGAAGGCCTGGAGACCGGCAGTATGAAGACGTGACCACTGGAGAAGGAGAGGACGAAAGGCACGTTCATAATTCGTTCGCGATTCGAGGACAGCATAGGTTTTTGCGTCGTCAAGATCAGATTTATCGACTTGGAACTGGTGGTATAGGATAAGTGTAACAGTGATGCTAGCACGAGCAACGGGGCAGCGAAAGTCTAGTGTTTTTGCATTTTGCTCAAGCAAAACCTACCGGATATTAGAAATGTGCCCACCTCAAGGAGTGAGTGCGAGTTGACAAAGGCAGGAGAACAAACCTTCCGGAACCCATCCTCATCCTTTCTCACGAAATCCGTCAAATCCATCATCCCTAGAAACCCGACTTCCCCGAATTCCCACGCTGGTGATTCAGTTTCAAATCCTAACCTCCTCCATTTCTCAGGGTTGTGCTTCTTCTTTGTCGATGAAGGATCTGAAGGTTTCTCTGGGGCGCTGGCTAAGTGTAGGCCCTTCAGAGCTATCCGGTGTTCCTTCACCTCTAAGTCCACTCTTACGTCTCTCCACCTTCGCAGCAGCACCTTCGTAAGAGCCTGAAATTCAAGCAGCGGGTGGGCAAGATCTTGTAGGGCCGAGCTTTGCATAAGGATCTATTATAGGACAATCTAATTAGATATATGGTATGTCAACCAAAGGCGTATGCGTTGATCTTACAAAGACGGCCTTGATAACCCCCAGGTCCTGTAACCTTTTGATAAACCTTGGCCATTCATTATCCGCATCATTCGTGATGGCATCTCGCATCAAAGAGTTGATTAGTTGTAGGGAGTTCGCGCAAAGCGCATGATCTGCCGACGACAGCCGACTGACTAACATCTCCAAGAACTGCGGATGTGCCCCAATTGCTGGCTTTAACGCCCGGAAGCCGAACGGACCAGTGTATGAACCACGTGCTGAGGTTATGTGTGGATGTGATACAATAGAAACCAGGATAGACATTGCACCGCGGAGGATGTTTACAAGGGGATGGGTTACTATCAGTTCAACCACCTTTGATAATGGTTCCTGTCAGCCCAAATTCCAAACTCCTCTGACAAACATTCCGAGTTGCGATTTACCCGTGATATAAGCTCGGCATTAACGTAATCCCATCCTTTATCGAGTTCCAGTAGTCGTGAGAACGAGGTGAGCGAATACGCCAGGGTATTACCGCTTGCTGTCAACGCTAGTTCCCGTAACTTCGATAGACCTCCCTGAGCAATGAATCGTTCTGCGAATGAAGGGTCCCCGATATTTGATTGAAGCTTGAAGACTGCCATTTTTTTGACGGCGTCCTGTTGATGCTTAGTCAATGCATGTTTCTTTATCTCCCCCGACACCTCCGCCTGCTCCTATCCACCGCATAGATTGGAATGAAGAGAGCTATGCAGCAGCAACCTACTTCGTCATTGGATAGCCGCTCGATAAGTTCCGATATATTATCCATGATTCCTGAAGAGCCGAAGCTCGTAGTATTGGTTCGGTTCCGTGGGGTGAATAGGGGCGAACTAGAGGAATGTCGAAAAGGAAAGAAAAAAAAGAATAGAAGCTAGAACTGTACAGGCACAGCAGACGAAGGTAGCGATTACAACATGTAAGGGGTGGAAATTCCCGCGACCAATTCTCCGAGGGCTGAAGGTGTGAAGTTTTCAGTGAATCGAATGAATGCGCAAGCGATGATGAAGGGTAACACTCTCTTTTTCCTTGCGGGGAGAAACGGAGCTTCCCTGTCTGTGCCCTGAGGATGAAGTTGAGCTGCGAGCCTCGCGATTGGCGCACAGGCCTCGCGTCCCTGCCAAGAACCTCCCTCACCCGCTGTTGGCTTCCTGCAGGTCGTCAATTGAATCGAGCGTCTATTGGATGAAGGGTACTCTGGAGTAGGGGTGTTTTGGTTGCAAAATGTTATATCGGATGAAATGAATCATTATTTACAGCTATTTCTCTGAGGAAGTACCAAGACTGTGATCTCCGAGTGACATTACATGATCTGTGCTTCTCTCACAAAAGGATGTTGCACCAATAGCTCACCCTTAGAACTACGGGCCTGAATGTACTCTGCTATGAGCATATGGGGGTTAACCATTCCTGGTAGACCTTACTCACGTGATCTGCTTAATCATCGGTCTAAGAGAGTTTATGATGGCTGTTTTGGAGTCTTGGCACGAAGGTTTCGTAGTTCAAGCCTCCAAAGTAGTTTGAAATATTACTGCCTGATATTTTAACTTTGGCCTTATTGGATAAGTTATTTAGCATCTGAAGTACATGTATGCTTTTGAATGGTTCTTCAAAAGGGGGGGGGTTCAATTCATGATCGAACTCCTTTGTAGTGTGATAAGGGGGCTCTGTGGCTGGGTGCAGGGCTAAGTGTGGCTAGTAATAAAGTTGGTTGTCAACTGGACCAAAAACTAGGCAGGTGTGTCCTTCGGGACATTTGGTCAATTTGAAACGATACAGAGAAGATTAGCATGGCCCCTGCACTAAGGATGACACGCTTCACAAAGATGAGCTAAACAGTTTTTTTTTGAAATCGAGTGGTCGGAGGTTCAATCCACAAAGAATCCACCACCCAACACCTCCTAATACTCTCCTTTCTCCCAGTTTACCCTAAATTATTTGGCTGATCCTTTATTACTCCGAAATCTCCCGAAAATCTACACGTAAAATAGACAACAGGGGCTGCACACCCACAGCGTGATACACCGCAATATATCAAAACTTCAGCGGCTGGTTCGGGGGCCTGGGGAACTTTGAGTTTCCTTTTCCTCTTTAAAGAGCGGGCTATCGACCTAGGGTACTTATAACAAAACATAAGTAGTTATACTCTATCATCAGCTACAATCCTTTCCCTTCGAGCCCCAAGAACCTTTTTAGAGGCAAAACCATTGCGCGACTGCACCAGACCCTCCGGTCTTCATGTATTTAGTAAATTATAACCCGAGAACGACCCCCATTAAGCGACCTGATATAAAACGCGGGGAAACCATCAAAAAGAATTTTAATTAAGCATGGACATCGTATCATTATATATTATCCCATTATCCACGGCATATCACTCATTTTGGAACTTCTCTGCGCGGCGGGCCCCAAACAACATGAAACCAGAGAACTCCAAAACAATTAATTTTCTAGTCATTGATATCTGATGACTCCGCATGGCCCCTGTACGATTTTACCCGCAGAAAGTTGTTGGTAGCCAATCGTATAGAGTCGTTATAATCCAGTATTATAACCAAGACTACTAAATTGCGACTGAAAGTATTGCTGTCGAAATGATCTGATTCAAATAGTTGCGAACACTCCACATTCACGAATGTCGACGCGTGTTCACGGCACTAGTACTCCTCTTCTTATAAAAACCCCATAAACCTCCCGAGTGTCTTTCTCTGTGGCTATCTACGAACTCCTCATGCTCAGCTAGCTTCGCCTGAACCTCAGAGTATATAAACACGACTAATCAATCGTTCGACCATCACCCCACAATTTACCCTCCTAAATGGCAACCATCCTTAAAAGACTGATTGACCGTACGTACACTCTAGCTACTCTCCTCTTTCGTACAATATACCCAATTCTAACCAAAAACAGCCGGCTACGCAGCTGTTATGATAGCTTTCTGCCCTCTCGTTTCCGCAATCGTAGTCACGGGTTCGAGTGGCATGAAAATGAGGCACAATATGAACCTTCTCCTTACGCGAAAAGACGCCCCAGAGGGGAGAACAGTGATGCGGGTATTGGAGAGCAGGGGAGAGAGACGTTTCGACGAGTTTTATGTTTATGATTAGGGCTTGAGTCCGGTTTGGAAGAAAACGCTAGACGACATATATGATGATACGTTAGGTTATGGGAAATAATTGGATAGGTTACTGGGGCTTATAATTTCACGTTTTAAGGCGGGTTTAAGTTTTGTTTGATAATTGGCGTTAATTTCCCTTGCTTTTGAATATGTTATGTACAAATCATTCTCAGTTTTTTTTTTCTTTTTACAGAGACTTTCGGATACTTAGATCATATGATATACAAGGTCATAAGACTCCTTAAAGCAAATCTCATTGATTATTATCAGGACTTGAACAGAGAGGCAATGTCAAATCCAACCGGAGGTTCCCATCACGGTGGCGTACGTATTGTTGGCGTGGCAATCATACAAAAATGCCATCGGCCAGTTTACATTCCGGTCAGGTCAACCGCCTGCATATTGCTTTGGAACATGCCATTCACTACAGCTATAATAATAATTTTATACAGCTCCTTGCACAACCAGTGACAGAACTATCACTCGACCCTAACCCTGTGATCAATGACCGGAATGACTAAATTTAGTGATTCGAGGAATTATGCGGTGGAAATTGCTGAATATCCTTCCGATATGAAGGTTTGTGAAACTGAAACCGAACCTTATCTCAGCTCGAAGGATATCAAACAAAGCCTGCTAGTCAACTTACTGATTATGAGTTCTTACTGTTCTTCTTCAGGCCCGAGCTGAGTTGGTTTCACAATTTTTTGCTGAACGTCTAGCAATCAGCAACCAAATAACCATCTGGTATGGAATTAGGTGCGCATTTAAGGTGAGACATACGCCCCCATTTAATTACATAAGAGAGAGGAACGTGAAATGCAGTTTTGCCTTTAATTTTAAGAGAGTACGAACTATTTTCTTGATATTTCATTTCTTTCTCTGTCATACTTCACGCCTTGGTGAATTCATTTTTAATACTCTTTCGTTCCGTTCTAGAAGTTGAAACGGTCTAGATCCGGGCCGGGGGTTTAGTTTTTTGCTTCACGGGGATCCGGCTACATCGGGCCAAAAGTAGGTCTATTTGACTTTGGATTATGAACTACACTAGGCATAGCACCTCATATTATGGTGCTAATAGACCTTTTCTTTTATTGGACACCAGTTATTTGAGCCTGGCCTACAGACTGGATCGGGATGAACTCAACAATTTCAATAGGCCGATCACTCTAATAGCTCGGTAAATGAATCTTGTAAAATCTTCGGTATATGAATCATGTAAATGATATAGTACATGTAAATATGTAACTAAGGAAATTGGACGATTTTATAATTTACCATACACATTCCCCAACTTTGTAACCCACACCCTATAGGAAAACATTACATTATAAGTATTTACTACATCAAGATCAGCTTGGCTTGCGGTGTTTGGAGCTTGGAGGCTGTCCGTGGCCGCTATGTTGTCGCTTTGGTGTGGCTTAGTTGACTTTAGGCGTATATTCGGGAAACGAAGTCATTTTTTTACAACTTTACAAACAGCGTTACATGTAAGATCGTTGGCAAAGGTGTACGTAAAGTTGTACTGTACCGAAAAGCTCATTGGTAAAGGTGTAGGTAAAGGTGTAGGCAAAGGTGTAGGCAAAATCATCTGTAGATGCATTTGCATCATTAAATTCACTAATGTTTTTATATAAGAGAAGACAAAAAACATACATCTCTCAGGTTATTATAATTAGAGTCAGGGCCAACGGAGGTTCAATACCATTGGTTATAGGGGGTTTATATAAGGGGTGGCCATGGGAGTTTATAGACTGTTCACTTTAAAAGCCATCTAGCCTGGCCGGGCCGAGCGCAGTTGAAATTTAACAGGCGGGGCCAGGCTGACCTCTAGCTCACTCGGCCTGGCTAGCCCAATACAATTTTAAACCTCGAATTCTAATATATACTAAGGTGAAGAAAAGTTAACCGGGGGAATTGGGGCTAGGATTCAGTTGACGGAAATAACTGTGATAAGTTTTTCTGCAGGAGCTGTCATTGACATTATTGGTATCATGATATTGTATGACTGTACACCATATACCTACATGTATTAAAAGTCACGAATTTGTTAGAGTACTTACATGTATCTTACTCATAATCGAACTGTCCGATAAATTCCTGTCTAAGAATTGGTTACCACTCGTTATAAAGTTCGGGGGTGGGTGGCTAGAACATTACACTCTAATAGCCCGATAAATGTGTATTTTATGCCTTTTCCCATACAAAGGGAATCGGTAAATGAACTAGGAGATGCATTTGCATGTGATGTCTGATGTAAATGTATCAACAGATGCCTTTACATACACTTACCCACACTCCGTCCGCACCGGCGCTAGCAATTTAAACTTTAAGCTCCGGTTAAGACCTCCTGTCCCGCCATTGTAGACAAGCCCCGGTAGTGTAGTGGTTATCACACCTAGAAACTCAGCACGTAGTGACAGAGCTGTAAGGGAAACTCGGGTTCGAATCCCAATCGAGGCATTATTTTTTGTTTTTTTATTGTTTTGTGCCTTCCCTTTATCAATACAGTCAAATCTCGCTGAGTTACTAGTAAATAATTTGTATCAAAATGATGGTATAGTAGCTATAAATAAGCATTCTCTAAATGTTAAATAGTCTAGGTTCAGTTCCTGATGAAGCAGGTTTTTCGAATATTTTTTTTTCCAGGGCTAGGGTTTTGGTAGTTGGGAAGTGTGTATGTTAAGTCGTCCAATTTCCCTAATTACACATTTCCTGATTCATTTACACACACATTTACATGATTCATTTCCCGGGCTATTAGAGACATTCAATACATATAGTACACCCAACAACCTCTGCAGACACTACTACATGTAGGTACATGTAGTAGGCTAGACAAAACACAGCACTACATTGCACATACATACATGTGGGTGTGTGGGTAAGTGATCAGAATCTGATAAGTGAATGTTGTAGTGAATGCGTGTGTTTGTCTTATCTCACTTTTTGCGACACCCTAATACTAGTAGTACTTGGGTGCATGTATTCAAATAAAGTGTGCTTTACGGTCCTTACCAACCGCATACACATGTTTCTGGCCCACAGATAACGTTTTGACGTGACAAAATGATTGTCATTGATATTTACTTACATGTGTACCTACATGTGGCCTCGCGGTATCACATTTTGTTCTACTTGGATCAGGGTTTCCCCTCCATGGACAGAGGCGCAAGAGCACGGGAGAAGCTCTTATTACATCGCAGTAGCCAGTCCGCTTTAGAAGCCATACTGTAAGCAAACCCCTCTTCTTTAGCACACTAATCAAAAGCCCCCCAAGTCACGGCCATTGTTGAGCCAAGAGCCCAATAACCTGCACCACAATCATTGACACCCGACAAAAACAACCACCACGTATGTACTTCAGCAGTGAACCGAGACCCGTACGCAGTAGTCCAGGGTTATATATAAATTTTTAAACAACAAGTGTCCCCCATCCTCAGTACTACTTTAATCTACCTGGTCATATGACTATGTCAAGAAGAAGGAAAAAAAATTGTTGAGTCCATCCGTACCACACTAGGGTTTTTTGTTGGGAGCAACGTCAGCTGCAGCCCGCGCGATATCTCAGATCTTGCTGGTACCGGGTTTCATATTCGCAAATGTGGGTGCGGATTGAGGGACCGTGGAATACTCTAGAGCATGGAGTGTGTACGTACCTGCAGATTTAATTAAAATGCTGTCATTTGGAAGGTGGGGAAGGAGGAAGCTAGGGTCTGGTAGCTGCATAGTAGATAGGTGCTTAATGAGGTACTCCAACTATGATTATTGGGCTCGGATTTTGGCAGGTTATATTGGTTATTTAGTGTAGCGTTAGGAATACTGGTATTATGAGAATTACTTTTGTCTTTATTACTGCTGTTGCTACAGGTGAGACAGGTACGTCACCAGCTAGAACTCATTTCTTAGCCTCTCGGAGGATGGTTTTTGAGGTCAAGTATAAGTTATCGTACGTAAATTTGACCCGATTCGCCTGTCGGTAATAATGAGCATGATGCGAGTGTACATTGTTGAGATAGGACTTTAGGTATGCTAATCATGAGGGCTCAATTTGTTCTTTGATTCATTGCTCGGGTATCTAGAAAAAGAGTCATATCCGTGACCCTAAAATTTTCAAACCAACACAAGTGGTCGAATCTCATTTAATGGGTTGATTTATCTTCAACCATCAAGCTATTGCACGCCGAAACATACTCGCAAACGGCCAAATCGTAAGCAGGCCAACAACCACAGAGCGTAAAGTGAAGAAAAGAAAGAAAGATGCAGACAAAACAAAATTCACCATTAAATTTAAGGTCCCTCGCTCTTCTTCTTCTTTTTCTCTTCCACCTGCTCGATATTATCCACAGGCACCTCTGGGTACTTCTCCTCGATGTACTCCAGTATATCGTCGCTCAGGTCACCCTGGACCACAATCTCGTCCTGCCCTGCAGCCGCGCCCTTGGTGACACTGCTCCCGCACGCAAATTTTTTCCCAAAGTCTTTCGCAACCTTCTTCAGATCCAGCCCAAAGGCCTCAAGTCCAGTGACGATGATCACATGCTTGCGCTTCGCACGCTCTACACGCTTGAGGATGATTTTGGACGAGAGCTTCTTAGCGAGCTCGCGCTCGGCTTTCGCAGTCTCCTTGATGGCTTTCTTCTCAGCCGCCTGCTCGGCCTTTTCCGCGCGAGCAAGAGCATCCACGGTGAGGTGAGACATCGCAGCCTCCACGGCTTCTAGAAGATGGTTAAGAAAAGAACCACAGTCAGCCAGAAATTCCACTAAGCTTGGGGATATCTAGATAAGGACGTGTGGGGGGTTATGAGTGGGCGAGGAAGCTCTAACCAGTGTTGTATACGGAAGCCACAAGGTCAGGGTGGTGCTCCTCGAGCCATTCTTTGCATTTCTTCGCGGAGCTGCCGAACTCGCAGTACTTTTTGACTCGGTGTCGAGCGTTAGCGATGTACTGCCTCGCAGAATCAGAGGGAGCTGAGCCCGTGGGATAGGTTGAGTACCTCCGGAGGTAATGTGCATACTACCACCATCACCGACGTAACTCATCAGTATTGCAAATCGGCCATCAAGGGTAGTGGGTGGGAGAGAGAAGAAGGGTGCCAATCATCTTACCTCCGCAATAGAGAATAATCCTGGCTTGGGGCTCCTGGGGAACTGCTGCTTCTTCGTGGTTGTCGGCCATTTTTTTTTTTTTTTTTTGGATAGAAGCTGAGCTGTGTTTCAATAGTGGTAGTGGTGGTGGGGGTTATTTGGGGACGTGTAGTCAAGATTGAGGCTCAACTGAGGGGTTCATGTGGCCCTTGTCGATTCCAGCCCGCGGGCTTGCGATCCCAATCATGTAACTCTCTACATGATACTCTCAGCTCTCCATGTAGCACCGAGCCACACAACCTGATCCATATATCTGATCAAGGTTTCTACCTGTTTTTTTTCGGACGTGTAAGAAACACATGTTTCGCCAATTATTTCCCCGGATTTTCTTCACGATCTACATACAGATAGAACTCCAGAATAACCTACCCGCGGCAGCAAAAGATGCTGCTGCTGCTACTACTGCGCGGAACTGTCATGTGCTGTGCCCCAGGCAATCAACTTTTTACGCCGTTCCCAAGCATAACTCGAAACGCTAAATTCTGATCCCATCACAGCCCCTCACTCGGAGAAATGATTCGACTTTTACACATAGTATAGATTTGCTTACTCACCTCGACTCGCTCCCAAAATAATTTAGAAAAGAAAACCCACTGACTCGCACACACTCGCGCAGCAGCAAAACACGTCATGATCGCAACGCTAGCTAGTTATGTGGAAATCGACAATTCCTCATTTCACTCGGATCCCTCGATACTATTGTTGTTGTTTGCTGTTCGTGTACATATTAAATTGATTGACTGGGTGAGCGAACAGACAGCCCAGCCATCAATCACCCAGTCCAGATTAAGGGTCCGAAATATCGATCTGTTTCATTTTGTGCGGTTTTTTTGCGGGGGAAATTGCATGATATCATGTCGCAATAAAACAGCAGGTCGCGTGCCCTTACACACTCCTACCCCCCACGGTCCACCCGGCCCCTAACTAGAGTACCGTCGTTCACGGGGTAACGACGGATACTGGGTGTTGACGGATCCCACTAAAGAGAAACGGCCAAGCCAGGTCTGTTCGTTCTTATTGGGCAAAAAGCCCCTGTCCGTCGAAACCCAGTGTCCGTCAATACCCAGTGAGTGACAGTACATGTTGTACCTAGGTACGCTTGGTCCAGGTAGGGTTACAAAGGACATGTGTAAAATTGGGTGAGAGTCTAAACGCGGATACTACAGATCGCGTCGGTCCGTTTTTGTGGACTCGGCCCGGTCGGCAGGACAGGGGGGGGGCTGAGCCTTAGCTACCTTACCTACATCCTCGGCACCCGGGCTCTGATCTTGGTCGTGGATTTCGGACTTGTGATTCCGGGGGTCACGTTCCTTGAAAGACCTCGAGTTATTGAAGCTCGGTAGAGTTTAGCCCTTCTACCTTCTAACCTGTTCTGGAGGTATCGGCGATAAAGAGGGAGGAGAGTGTAGGATAAGACATCACGAACAAGACTCGACTGACTTGTAGCCTTTTTTTGGATACGAGGAGGATGGGGGGGGGGGGGGAGTGGAATTGTGGGGTTGAGATCTGATTAAAAGCTTGGACTCTGTACAACTCCGATGAAGATGGAGCATATCCTACCTGGAGTAGTGGGCATATCGCCGCTCTGTATATATGGACAAACGGAGAGGGATACTTGGATACTTGGTCGGGGATCATTCCTATCCCAGGTGCTCTGTGTGTGCTGGGTATCATTGGTGTAGGTACATAGTAGGCGATAGACTAAGTACATAGTGCGTAGAGTAGTGCACTGACTACATTGACTTAAACTACATGTAGTTGACTACTGCTCCAGAGGGCGGGGAAGCCGGTCTGACTTATGTACTCCATTTTACCAGATACCAGAAGCTCTCGGTTATGTACCGGTACTCAGATGATATGTTTTCTCCATGATACCGTGAAGGAGGGGAAATTCAGGAAGCCAAAGCAAGATACGGTCTTCCTACATAAAAAGTACTTTATGCTATGTAGGATCGCCATGAGGTTGCAGCAGAGGAACCTATTGAGGCGCATGGCATGGCATGAGCGGCGGCCCAATATGAAAGATTTCATAAGTGCTCCAATGGCGGTGCGCATGAATATCAGGTTGCAGGGAGCAGCGACGCCTAAAATTCTAAACTAGACCTGCGAAGGAGAAACGATACCGATAGGTTTGGGTCAAAGAAGGATGAATTGCTTAGCGGCATGTCCGTCGAACCTGCATGTTGTTATCATCATTGACCCCTCCGCACAAAAAGCAATGCAACGATGCATGCTGTACATATACATTCTCACCTCCAGAGGTAGAGTGCCTACTGCTATGTACTCTAGCTTCTGCAACTACAACAGTACGAGGCTAAGCCTTTTATAAACCCTAAACATTTGGTACCTGTGGTACTACAAACTGCTGCAAAGAAACACAACAACAACGACTCCCGGACAAACGGACAGATCGGAGAGAAGAGGGAGGAAGAGAGGGGGGGCGGTAAGGGTTTAAAATTACGTGCTTGGTGACATTTCAGCCCTGCAGATGATGGACCATGGGTGTTCACTTTGTGGACCCTTTCTCTTCTTTGCCACTGCTACTTGCTGCTGCTGTGACGGCCGACATGAAGTTAGGATCTTGAAACTGCACCTATTCAAGATTCGTTCCGACAAACACCACGTTTACGTCTCTTCCTCTTTTCGCCTTCTTACTTGCTTCTGCGGCGGTGAGTGCGCTGGTGGACTTTCCTCCGCAATGGCTGACGGTGGTGGTGGTTAAAATGGTTAATAATGATAATAATTAAGTAAAAACATGCTTTCTGTGGCTTCCGCTGGTGGTGATAGGTGTGACCCCCGATTCGTCTTCAGAAATACCTACAGGATACAGTAGCCGGATGTACCTACTTCTAGTTCCTTCCACATACTTACGGTACTTACGGTACTTACCTACTTACCTACTCCCTACGTCTATTGTACATGTTGGCCGGTGTGTTGTTTCAACTTCCGTCGCCGGAAGGAACCCGCTCCAGTGCTCCTCCACACCCCTCCCCTCTGGGGCCGCCCCCGCAATACGGGGACTTTATGTGTTACCTTCTATAGAACCATCACGAGGGGGAGGACGGACCTTGTGTCAGTTGGGAGTGGAGAAAGATCAATGATGATTATGGAGCATCATCGTGGTTGGGTCACTAGCTAGCTAATTAGGGGTGAGGGATCTCAACAAAACGTGACTTCTACCCTAAAGATGTTGTTGTGGCAAGGTAGGGTCAAAAGAAGGAAAGAAACGCAATGGGGTGAATGTTGTACGGGTTTCCGTAGAACCTTCTGAGGTACTTCGACATCACAAAGATCATCTTTGCTTTGGTAGCGTGGAGGGAAAGGGAAAGGGATCGCCGTGAATGTGGCGGCAAACCAGGGAGCAGGTTCCCCGGGTTTTTTCTCTCTCTCTCTTCCTCGTTTTTCGCAAGGCCATTCGTTGGCCTAGTTGTGTCTGAGAGCGCTCAACAAAAGGTTGGGGAGGTGGTTGTTGAACCCACAGGGGTGGTACACCGTACAGGTGTTAGCTTGGCATCTACGGTACTAATGAAAAAAAAAAACTTGGGGCGGGGTGGGGAGGGTGGGAGTTCGGAGGGGGGGGGGGTGAGATTTGGGTTTCTCATTGGAATTAGGAACGTTGCCAGAATCTGAGAGAATTCCAGAGTGTGAATAGGGGAGGTATCTCGAGAGAGAAGGCAGGTACTTGATGTAGGCATCTAGGAAGCTACGAGTGCAATCTCGCGCACCCGGCTTTAATGAGATAATAACAGCAACGGGGCAGCTCACGATTAATTGATACTGAGCTACTTATCACTTCATGTAGGTAGTAACGGTGCTTTTCTTTTCATGCGTCTGCTTGCGACAGCATATTGACGCAGTCAATATATCAATTGGAACCTTTTTTCGCAGGGGAGGGGGGGCATCTGAGGGGATGGGAAACGATTGGGTCGTGGAAGGGGGACAACGATACAACAGTTCCAGGGGGGAGTAATTCCGGAAGTGATTGATTGAACCCTGAGAGAGAGCGGCGAACAGAAGCCCGCAGGGAAGAATCTCCGTTCGGAGTAGGTACAGTCTGTACGGCCCCGACTTGTTGTAGACCTATCTCCCACTCCACGGGTTTTTTTTTTTTTTTTTTTTTTTTTTTTACTTTTTACTTTTTTTCTTTTTCCCTCTTTTCCACTACCGCCGTTGGAATTCAACTGCTATCGTCGGTCAGAGAAAAGTGTTTCCCTTCAACTTCCCTTGTGTCGACACTTTCGTCTGGATTGGAATTTGGCGGTCGCCCAATGTCCACATCCCCGTTTTCCTTTTTCTTTTCCTTACTCCCTCCTGTCTCGACTCGCAGTTTGATATTGAGATGAGTGCTCTATCTACCTACATACCTACACGGAGATAGCTCATATGTATGTACAGTCCATTCCTAGTGTAGATTGTTATAGTGATCCGTAACCGCCCGCCGCACATACGGGAAAGCCCTATCTATCATGTACCTACGTACATGCTCTATACGGTTCTATCCCACCACCACCGTTCACGGTTGTGTATCATATCTGTATTTGGCTGGCCAGCCCTATCAAGCAAAGGATTGCGAGGGTGCCATGCCATCCGTTATCGCACAATTACTCTAGCTCCGAGGCCAAAATAGAGTTTTGTGCTTGCTGGTCAGGAAGATTATTGGAGAGGGAGCAGGAACCCGTTTATGCACAGCATATCTACTCTATCTGCTCTGGATTATGTGTTTTGGCCCATCCTTTCCACTCTAGAGAAACTAAGACAAAGGGGTAAATATGCGTACAAAGATATACACTATAGAGTACTGGTCATCCTAACGTAATAATGCAGTCTTGTCGGCTTGTCAGGGTGGAGATAGGTGTGCTAAAGAAGGAATAAAGAAGGAAGGGAAGATCGGTGGTGGTTGTTTGGCTGAGTGACCATTGGTGATGGATGGTTCCCGGGGTCTATCCAGCCAAGTATCACTGCAAATTGCAGTTATATGGAATTGCGGAGGAGCAGCTGTAACTGAGTACATGTACATAGTTGTATGAGTGTGTATGTAGATGATACACTTGCTTAAAGGTATGTCATGGTAATATTCTATTTGGATGAGTAGTGCCCTCGTGGTGAAGTTACTCTGGTATTCCAAAAACAACAGTTGAGGCATCCACACCTAACAACGCCTTCTTGTCTCTCACCGCCCCCCCGTAACCCAGTGGACGAGGATCCTATCCACGCCCTCAATCCCTGTCCGAAACCTAGCTTTACATTTCGCTTCGGGGAGCTTTGCTTTTTTTTCACCTCAACATCCCTTCCATGACCTGCGCCTGCATCAATAGCTGCGCTACTCACTCTCTCTTTTGCTTCTTCTTGTCTTGGGTGTTTCTCTACTGTTGCCAACTCCTTCCTTTCCGGTTTCCGTAGTGTCACTCTTCCCACTCGTTCACTGCTATTTCTCTCTTACTCTCTCTTTTTTTTTTAGTGCTTTCAAACTCTTTTCTATCCTCCTCTCTCTTCTTCATTCCCACCATCCTACCCCCCCCCCCATCATCCTACCCTATCACACTCACTCGCATACTACGTCTGTAACTAAGTAATGCTACCGCCGCTGTACAATCTGATATTCCGCTGTTCTCCTTGCGTCGTCCATAGTCTCGGCATTTAACCACACAAACCATCTACAACTATTACTACCAGTGGCCTGCCCCCTTTGGATCCCTCTGCACCTGGTCTTGTTCCCTCGCATAAGTGCATCATACAACAACACTCGCATCTGCTGGGAACCGGTCAAAACACCTGCTGCCCACACCAAAGCTTTATATCTACCACCTCCTCCACCTCGTTTTATTTTTCTTTTCTTCTAAAAGAGGGAAACAGCAAAAACACTAAAGAGAGAGGGCGTCTGCTTTATAGAACTTGAGGAAAGCCATTACAACGTTTCCATCTCTTCTATCACCTCTACTTGTTGTGTAGTTAATCAGCCAGCACACTCGGAAAATCCCACCAGACCTACAACGGTTAACCTTCTTGACTATATCGAATTGACTTTTCCGTCCATTGGTCTAACGAGTCCCCTACTACTGATCTCATAAACCGTCACCCCGCTCCCTATTGTTAACTAAAGCAATTCCCCACCACAAATCGAAAAAAAAAAAGTTCAACAATGGCCGAAGTTATGGCTGCACCCATACACTCCCTGGATGGATACTATTCATCGTCCCCTCGATGTGGTTCACCGCAACCCTCATACGTACCTGTCTACGCTTCCTCTCTACCTCGCCCGCAGTACCACAGTCACTACGACACCAGCAAATTGTCACCACCGCCATCGTCAATCGCATCTTCATCACCACCACTTTCAAGTATCTCGTACTCTGCCAGCTCGTCCGTCACTTCATCAGTTGCAAGCAGCATTTGTTTGGATACCAGTTCGTTTATAGATCTTGATGATCAACTCTTATTCCCGGTTTACGATCAAGGAACCAGCTCCTCACCAGAGTCGGAGACACTTTCTTCGCCAAGTGTTAGTGATTACCCCACACCGACGACGACATCCCTTGGGCATCCGCTGGTTGCAGAGCCCTCGCATTTGGCTGTGGTGCCTGCCGATGACAGCGTTGTTAGGCATGAGCCATCACGCCATGTCGACTATCTGTCTCATGACTGGAAGGAGGAGGACATCTGGGCGTCATGGAGGTACATGGTGGGCAAGCGAAAGGTGTACAGTAATGCCGCTCGGCTAGAAAATGCTTCGTGGAGAACATGGGCAAAATCGAAATTCAAGTTGAGAACGGTGTCACCAGAGACTTTGAATTGGTAAATCAAGCCGAGGTAATTTTCCTGATAACATAACAATTTTTACTGACTGTGATATGTAGGCTTAAAGATTGCGATGTCACATGGTTGTATGGGCCTTTATCTACTGGAAATCAGAGGTCTTCATTACTGGCTGATCCACCCTCACCAACTGCTTCGCCGACAGAATCGCGATTAAGAACTTCAGGATCTTTCTTGGTGAAGAAACCAATTTTGAAAAAGAGAAGCATGTCTGAAGTAATGTTGCAAAGGTCTTTGTCAAATTCGAGTCTGCTCAAACAGGCTGCAGCTGCAATTGAATCCCAGCAATCGGGATTAAGTCGGCCCGCTATGGTCTCACGTGCAAACTCCGATTTTTCGACATATTTCCAGGACTCTAAGAGTACTAGCGCTATCAGCACCAAGGAGCTTCCTTCAGCGCTTTCAACCGGGCCCCAGTCACCCTCATGTGCAAAGCATATTCATTTTAACGACCAGGTGCAGCAGTGTATTGCCGTTGACAAGGACGAGGAGGATGAAGATGAGGATGATGCATTTGAGGTGGAGAACATAGAGGATAGTTCGTCCGATGAGGATGGGTTGGTTATGATGCCGAAGAAAGGGTCAAACAAACTAAATTCAAAGGGGGGCACAAGCGACCACCAGACGATCGCAATGTTGCCATCCACAACACTGAAAGCTGTTGAGGGAGTTGTGGAGGTTAAGAAGAGCGACACTTTTAGCAACATTGGCAGCTTCTTCTCATCATTCGGGGGTAGTTCATCAGAGGCCAAGGCAACGGATAAATCAGTTGGTTTGGCTGCAGTGGGGACAAAGTCATACATCTTGGAGGACGACGACGACGATATGGCAGAACTTGATTGGGAGCCAAGTCACTCTTCGTTCGCCACTCGAAGAGATAGTATAGCAGTTACGCAAGACCACTTTGGATCTCGGGGTTTTGGGGCCAGCAGTACGGCCGCTCTAGAGGATGAAGACTTTGAACTACCAAATTACACTCACGATGATGAGGATGATGAAACAGCAGCAGGACTTTTCGGACGAGCTGTTGATGCAGTCAACACTGCTAGGGACATCGCACATGTGCTTTGGAACGTTGGCTGGAGCAGATGAGCGCGGGTAATTGGGGTCTGGTGCAATTTGCGGGTGTGGCCGGGATAGGGTTTCGGTAGTCTTGGCCGGAAAAGCTCGGTTCCGACAAAGTTCGCGCGTACGGAGATGAAGATCTATAGCTTCCGGTTTCGGTTAATACATCAAATGGCAGGAGTTTTTTTTTTCTATGGTATTTTGGTCGTGGCGTTTTTATCCTTTTTTGCTTCCCTTTCTTTCTTCTCTTTCAACTAGTTTCACAGCCCACCGCCTGCCTATCTCCTTAGGGCAAAGGCAGGGCGTTTAAAAACTGGTGTCGAATTAGCATTTTTTTTCCTTTCGACAGCCGAGTTACCGGAACCTTTCCCTAAGAAACTTTTTTTTTTTTGAAAGCGGTTGGTCGAGACTGGATTGCTGGATGCATAGCATATCGTACAATATTCTTTTCTCCATTGGATCTACAGTGTGGTTTTGGTTTTTGGTTTTTCTTTTGCTTCTCTTTTGTCTGGTATAGGTTGGGCTGGTTTGGTTCTCTCTTATTATATTACCGTCGCTCTGTTTTCCTTTTTTATATTCTTTTTTCCTTTTCCATGTAATATTCGCGTTCCTTTGCATTCCTCAATTTGCTTATTTTTCTCTACCCACTTATCATTTCACTACTACTACTCTCTCGGTGGCGTGGCAACTTGTTTTTATCTATCGTATCGTCTTGGTCTGTCAGTCTTTCGGTTTGGGGGGGTTCTCTATTTCTTTCCTCTGGGGAGGGGGGCCGGTTTTTTCTTTTCTTGTTTTCTTGTTTTTTTATAGGTTAGGTAGTTGCTATAGGTAGGGCGATTGCGGAGGGGGGGGGGGGGAAGTATTATATGGTATTGGAAAGCTTTGTATAAAAAAAGTTATTTTTGACAAATTCCTTCTCACTGTATTTTTTTTTTTATATTATTTTATATTTTTTTTTTCCTTTGTTGCTTGCAAGATAAGATATGGTGCTTATGGATTAAGCCTTGAGGAGAAGTGATGGGTAATACGCGAGACATGAAGCTTTTTTATTTTTTATTTTGCTACTGAGAATTCTATCTCTATCCTTAATAATGTTGGCATATGCTTTATATACCCCGGGGGTAGTTTCTCTCTCTCTCTGTGTGTGTGGGTGTGTGTGTACTAAGTGTCACGTAGTGTGTAGAGTATATCATAAGGAGTGGAATAAGAAGTTGGGGTTATTTTCTACAAGCATCTACTACTGCCTTTTACTCCGCTCCACTCTTCCATTTCTCCACTCCATGCGGTATGCAGTGTGAATATCTACTGTATGCACTCATGTATGTGGCCGCCCCCCATCGCCCCCCCCCCAATTTCCAAGGAGAACGTGCAATTTCAAATCTCGATGTCGTGAAGTCCGATGGGAAGCGTTCGAAACTAGAGCAGAGGAATCAAAAAAAAAAAAAAAAACCCCTGCTACCGTGGCTAGCTGGGATCAGGATAACAGGTAGATCTTCCGTTTTGATGCGCTTATTTACCGCTCGCTTGGGGAAGTTGGTGGTGTATGTACCCTGGGATGGACGGGTAGGCTTTATTATTCCGATACCGTCCTACATACCTGCTTCCAAGTCCTAACCCCCCCCCCCTCCCCCTTCTTCCATTTTGATCCATCCGTCGGCACTGCCCGGTACTGGGGGCTGTCAGTACAGGTACTTTATGGTAAGCAGCCTGTCACGGCCGTATGGAGAAAGTGGGTTGTATGTAGGTAGCTATACTTATACCCGCCACCGTTACTGGGTGGACGGTAAAGTAAAGTGCCTACATACTCTATCTCGGGCATAAACAGAACAGGGACCCTTGTGACAGTGATAGCTGCCGGGAGACCCAGAGAAGCTAGGACACTCTGCTCTTGGTGCTTTTACCAGCCGTTCAGTACACCCTTTCCTACCCGCCCAGATATCGATACGACACCTCTACAAATTGCAACCCTGGGAATATCACGCACCTGTTACCATCGAATGGGAATCGGCCATTGGTTCTTGGTAAGGAACTCTAGGTAAGCCTCACCAGAACCTCAACGTTGGCAAAACTGCCGTATAGAGGTGGGGGGGGGGGGGCTACCACCGGTAAAACCTGTTGCGCGTGGGGGGTTAACGTTTTTCCGGCACGGCGGGTTTCTCGACACCAGTTTTTTTTATTTTTTATTTTTTTAATTTTAATTTTTATTGTTGTTTTTTTTGTTTTTCTGTTTCCTGTTCTTATTATGGGGGGAGAAGAGTGGGGGGAGTGAAAGTCAAACGGTCGTGCATTGGCCATTACCTAGGACCTAGGCAACAGCTTCGGTGTTTTCCCCAGGTTTCCTCCCGCGGTCGTAGGCAGAGCAGAGGTGCGCCGAAGGTCGGAGGAGAGGAGGTAGACGCACATGCAGTTGATGGCTGATGAGCAAGAAGTTCTGATTCTGATCGGGGCCAATCAGTTACTCTAGGGTACTCCACCTGTGTGCTCTACACACTCAAGAGTGGTTCATCTCGATATGCGTGCCCAGAGAAAAAAGCCACCACCACCCCTCCCTACCTGCAAAGAAAGAAAGGGAAAAACAAGAAACAGCAGGGCCTGTTCGCAACGAAACTCCCTCGGAGGAGAGGAGCAGATAGGGTGAAATAGAGAGGGGGGAGGGTGGAGGGTCTCTATCGCAATGCGGTCTGCAATGTCTAGTTATAGATCTCGCTATATGCATTTACTGCATGCAGCATGGAGAAGAGATTGGGGGGGCGGGGGCGATCAGTCGGGGAAGTCTACCCAGAGCAAGGGGGGAGAGGTTGTATCTTTCTGATAAGCCCGCTACCTTGCCCGGGTATTCCGCGGCATGAGATATCACTCGGCGACTTTCTTTCATGATAAGCAACGAGGCTATCTGCTGTCCCCTTATCTAGCTATAAAGGGACTTTCTTTATCAATTTTTTTCATGGAAGTCTATCTCACACATTTAATATATGTGCTTCGCGAATCTCTCTGGAAAGAAAGAAAAACGTGTGTGGCAGGCGCAGGTATGATGCATTGATAAATAAACAGGCATTCGAGCATCTTTCCCGGAGCTAGGTACCAAGTCGGCGCCAGAGTGAGGAAATATAGCTGGCGGTCCTGGCGGCCAGCAAGCACATTGACGCTGCACACCAGATCCTCCTCATCGCCTTCATCACGGAACGGAGATGATCTTCTACGACGTATATGCATGCTGGTGATGCCGTTACTATATCTTGTTGCGGCAAGTGGTTTACCGGTCAGTCTGTCGTGGATCGGGCGCTATCCAGCATCTGCAGTTCAGTGTTTAGCGAATTGCTGAGGGATTTTCCGCCATGAGTCAAGAGGGCCTAGGACACAGGTTTATTTTCTTCGCGCATTGTGATGGTAAGGCCTAGACTCTGGGGGGGGGGGGTGCTAGCTCGAACTTTCCGCGCGCGAAATAAAACCAGATATTTACTCTAACGTCGCGATTTTCACCATGCGCAGCGCAATGCTTCGTCCTTGGGTCGACCCATTATAGACATGTGATATATATATATCAATCTATAAATAGTCCAGGTGATCGGAATCCGTCTGTGAGTGAGTGAGTTTTCATGATCGAAGGAAGTGAGACATGTCGGTCTGAGAGCCGGATATGACGCCTTAGCCTTCGGAACCCTATTTCATGCAGCCCAAACCTCTACACAACAATGCCGAACGGACCGAGTAAGGCCTGTGCTCTGGCCTCCGGGCTCAGGTAAAAAATATACCTCAAGTCCTCAATACAGGTTGCTGGTTGCGGTCTTGTTCCCCATTCATTGGAGGGGTAGACCTTATTGTGGCCCTCGGAGTATCCCCGCCCGAGGGCTTCGCACACAAGCCTACATAATGGAATGGTTCCCGACGAAATTGCTCGAGCTTTTGGCAGTTGGTGCATAAGCCTCCCTTTGTTGATTGTTTGGCCATACGGTTCGAACAGAAATATGATTTAGTTCGTACCCTCAAAAAAAAACCCTCAAGAGATCGAGACCGGGCGAAGTGGGAGGTAAATGAGGCCAATACATAACGAATGCACCTCAAATTCTACATAGTCGCGCGGGCCACTACATCATGCTGTGGTTGTGGCGGTAGAGGCAAGGCAGGGAAAGGCTGTTAACCCAAACGATAGAGTGTCCATATTTGTCCATTAGACGTTGAGGCTTTTTTGCAAAGGCATTATGTAATCGAAATTATTGATGCTAAGACGTTTAATTTTGTAAATGTGGTACTTAGTTTATTACTTTTTGGTTCGCTTTCTGCTCATTCCCATTAAGTAAGGTCCTAGGCGTTTCACTAGTGTCCTTTAGGTTCCGTTTATGACACATTATTTATGTATCTTATGGTTCGTTTCCTCGTATTTACATGTACTCTCAAATATACTTTGTGGGATCCGTATTCTATGATTAATTTTGCACCTCATTGTGTATTATTAACTCGTCCTTCGACACGAGCCAATACATTCAGGGCGTAGTGTTGATTTCTTCTAAAGCAATGGGAGTTAGGACATTGCGGGTCGGCGGTATGCTTCTGACCGATATAACCCTTTAATGCCCTTGCTTTATGGTAGCAATTGGCCGAAGCTCTAGGCTTTATGCAGAATCCAACGTGGGCCAGAGTATTAGGAGTCGGGAATTAACGGGGTCCCGTATAAACCCCTAGAGGCTTAAACGGGTCACTCCGTTGCCTTTTTTTTTTGGGGCATTTGAGCTAGAAACCTGGGTCATTGACAAAAGCCGGGCGTCCTACTTTGCTTGTTCGCCTTGTACGGTTAGTTGTTCGGCCCGGATCAATATAATGTGATGGGTGGCGCTGTCTAGGGGCCGGGCCCGGGCCCCGTACACTACTAGTTCATAAAGTAGGTGATTTGTGTGGCTCGGTAGGTTCCAACAAACAAAACAGGTCTCTCAATATTTCCATAGCTCTTGATGGGCAGGGCGGGTGTAGGTGTTCCGGATGCTAATAGTTCGGGGATTGATCACGATGGGCCGGGCGTAGAGACATATTCCCAGGGGATACTCTTACTTAGAAGGCGCGTTTCTGAGGGATATGCATGTCAGGACAGCAAGAGTTATGTACCAAAGGATTGTATCATGAGGTATCACTCGTTGTGGTTACTGTGGTGTTGGCCAGATAGATTTAGCTTAGCCAGCAGGGGGTTTCCTCGCGGGGGAACCCTCATGTTATTTGCATAGGCTTCTTTCCGACGGATTTACAAACCCTCAAGTAAGGTTTAGTGCTAATTCCATTTTTTTTCTCGCGAGGGCGCTAATGGTACTAGATCAAGATGGCAGGTAAAGACAAGAAGAGAGACTTTGTACCATGGGTATATATATTATTTACTATATAAAGATAAAGGTGCTGCTTGTGGTTCAAGGGAGGAGACTTTCCCTGATCAAGTGAGATACTTTCGTAGCGTGTACCCTAGAGCTTTCATCTGAAAATCAAGCCCATGTGATCCAGTTGAATCAATACGATGTTCCAAAATGGGTGATATATGCCTAGCTAGCTAGCCATCGTTATTAGGACCTATAGGTTGTAAACAGTTAGCAATAGTCGCCGTCATGGAATATCACTCACATCATGCACGGTAGCGCTATAGTTCTTGCCTCTCTTTCATCACCTAGAGCGGTCCTAGTTCTGGGACGCCCATCATCATAGAATCGATCCCCATGTATATATCGATAGGCGAATATCTGGTGATGTTGATATTTGAGATGCTTCAGGCTCAAAATGCAGAATTAGGGTTAGGTAGTGAAAGCTTTGGGTATTTCCCGGTATCCTGGAGTTTTGCTGTAGTACTACTGTAGTGAATAGAGTTTAGTATTAAGACTAGTTTTGCATTTTCTGGAATATGTATTCTGACCACAACTGTATTCTTACTGTATTTCTCCAGCCTCGGTATTCTTAAAGGTAAATATTTTTTTTTACCTAGCATTTACAGTAGTGCTGTAGCAGTATTGCACTATACTTCCTATGGTAGTGATATGATAGTGTGATCCCACCTCCTTTTTTCGGACTATATGTGTGCATGTGGGGTTGGGTTAATCCGCGTCACGGGGGGGGGGGGGTTACCTCTTATACTGTCGTGGTCATGGGGGCGAGGGGGGGGGGTACTTTGTGGCTGTAGAGTTAGGAATAACAAACCTGTTGCTTGACTAGATTACTACATGCTGGCCTCTGGAATAGACGATGGAGTGGTTGGGGTGTAGCGGAGACGGACGGGGGCGTAGATACAGCGGATTAGTATGTGTATGTGGTGATGTGTATATGGCGGGGTAGAGGGATGGGATGGAGGGGGAGTAAAGAATGGGGGAAAGGGGGGGGGGGGCTCACAGAAAATGACCCCCTGATTTGGGGCCTAAGTGTCAGTCAGTCAGCAATGAATACATGTAGGTAGAGTGTGCTTATAGAGTGTTATAATGATGGTGGTGGTAGAGGCGATGATGATGGTAGTGCTTTTGTATTTTTTTCCCTTTTTTCTTTGGCGGGGGTGTCTCAGGTCGTCTGCCTTGTAAGAGGATGTGTGGTTGGTAACGGACCACAGTTTGGGATGCTGGCTTTGGGGGTGGGCACTTTTTTCACGCCATAGAGGGTACCTACATGCGATATTTTTGTATAGCCCAGAAGACTATAAAAACTACGAGTTAGAAAAGAAAAAAAAAGAGGCGATGATGATGGGGTTAGCAATGAAGTTGGCAGTGGATAGAGGATGGAAGAGGGATGGAAGGGGGATGGAAGAGGGATGGGGGATGGACAGAGGTGGTGAAAGGACAGGCCCACCATAGCCACAGCGCCAACAGACACAGGGCTAACCCTCCACCCTTCGCACGAGGGGGGGCGAGTGATGGCTCGTGAGTGTGCATCGAGCTGTCAATATACATTTATACATTTTCGTCCCCCAACGGCCCGAGCCAGCCAGCCCAGACCCTTTCCCCGGTCTTGCACGGCACCCAACACGACTGCATGGGGCGTGACACAAATTACACCCCCCCCCAATCCCCCGCCGTTGCTGCGGGGATGTTGTCACCACGAACCCCGCACCGCCCCCCCCACTGCCGGCCGTGGGAGTGACATTTCCCGTACATACAAAAGGGCAGTAAATGATGCATCAAGCCCTTTGCCTGGGCCTCGGGAAGGTTGGGTCCCCGGATGCAGTACTTCTGACATGGGATTGTAAGACAACACGCCTGTTAATTGTTGGCACCGGACGCAGGATATAGCTGGTGCCCTTTTCACTGAAGCACCCCCTCTGTGCGCTTGGGGTGGGTGGCGGGTAAACTCAGTGTCTGATAGACCGAAGTATTGGCATTCCCCGGCCCCAGAGGTGGCTTTAATATTTCGAGATACACGCCCCTACGGCGTCTCGAGGGTCTACTGGGGGGGAGGATATATCCTGATCTTACTTGTGTACCTTACTCGGGCGCCTGTTATCGGGTCCATGGCTCTGGATACGGGTCTGGTTGGCTCGGCCGTATGTATGTATGTAGTTGGGCTGGCCAATCCGGGTTGTGGGCGGATGTCCGGCATGTGTCGAGTGATGGCTTGTGAGCGCCAGGTAGGGTCAGGGTCAGGGTTTCTGGTAGGGGCAATGGTCGGCGGGACATGTTTTTCGGTGTATGTACAAGCTTTTTCACTACCTTTTTTTTTTGCGCCTACTATTTTTCTAACTATTACTGTCTATATACAGAATCTATCTATCTACGCCCCCTCCTCCCTCACAACCTCCAACACACACCTCCCCACGCCGACGCCCTCCTCCTCCCTCACAACCCTCACAACCCACCCCCTCCCGCGCACCACCTCCACAAACTCACCCACCCCGCCCCCAACACCGAAGTAGATTCTCTTTGCCGCGACCAGCGCGCGCCCCTCCCCGCCCCGCAGCGCCGCCACCAAGACATCCGTAAACGCCTCCGTGGTGCGCAGCGAGTAGATCGTCTCGCTGGCCAGCACCAGGCCGAACCCGCCGCCAAGCAGCGCCGCCATCTCCGCCCCCCACCCACCGCTCACGAACGCAACAGATACGCCGCGCGCCGCCAGGGCCGCCGAAAACTCGGCGAGCAGCGCGCCCGTCACCTCCAGGTCGCCCTCGTCGGCCCAGGCGGCCCCCGCGCGCAGCATGCAGAATGCGAGGAGGAGGTTGGGCAGCGTGACCAGGCGCAGCACGTCGGCGTTGTAGTCGGCGAGGGTGAAGCTGCGTGGGGCGCTGGTGGTGGTGGTCAGCGCGGCTTGGAAGAGGAACTGGGAGGGGAGGGCGGTGCCGCAGCCGAGTTCGAGGATGCGCGGGGGTGGGGGGGCGGCGGCGGGGTGGGCTGAGAGGTGCTGCACGAGGTCTAGTGAGCATTCCCAGGATTTGAGGCCGCCCTCGTAGACGGAGGTGTGGATGTCGGAGGTTGTGAGGAGCGGGGCGGTGGTGGGGTGCGTGGATAGGGGGTCCTCGGACATGAGCTGCATGCGGACGTCGTAGAGCTCGCGGCGGGGGAGGCGGATGTGCGGCGTGGGGCGCAGGGTGGTGTAGGAGATGTTGGGGGGGAGGGTGGGGATCTGTGGGGTTAGTTACTTGTGGGGAGAGCGGGGGGGAGGGAGGGAGGGACGGACTAGAGAGGCGAGGGTGTGGTATTGGACGGGGGCTGTGGGGGCGGCGGCGGGGATTGGAGAGGCGGCGGCGGCGGGGAGGGGAGTGTCATCGTCGCTGTCGCTGTCGGCGCCGGTGGAGAAGTTGAATTTGAAGGACATTGATTGCGGGGGTTGTTTATGTCAATTCTGTTTGTATGTATAAAATATAAAGATTAATTTTTTGGGCAGCGATTCACTTAGTCATCCGGGCATGATCATTGACACCATTCGTATGAATGATATTTGCCCATACTCCTGCAATAAGTAGCTAGAATCAATATAATACTACTGCCATACTTACATGTATATTATATATACTAGACTGCTAGAGTCCACTAATTAATCCTCTCTCACTCCTCTCGGTTTACATACAGCGGTGGGCAAAATTATTGGCCTAAAAACAGGACTCGTGCCATACTTCTACAATAATTTTCCCCATCGCTGTATCCGCACACAAAGTACAATGTCACGAATAATTCTCGCCGATCTGTGGCCGAGTGGTGATTCACTCGACTACACACCGATGACACCGCGGTTCAAGCCCGGGTGGGAGCGGTGATCAGAATGCCCAACATGGTAGCGACGCTCTTGAGGGATGATACTGATCACATAAGTCTTTTGCCTTTTTGCATTATTATTGTTATTGTTATTTTTATTTTTATTATTATTTGGACCCCGGGACCGCCAATGATCGATCGTCCGCGCAGGTTGATCCGTGCGCGGTCTGTCACATGCAAATAAACAGCCGCACACGCCAAAGAATCGCGCAGCCGAACCGAACGTCGGGCCGAGTTTTCATGTGCGGTGCAGCAGCAATTAACTAAGGATTCTTCTCTGGGCGGGAGTCGAACCTCCTGCAGGGTTCCCCACATCCACATCTGCTCCACACCCGCTCCCTGGCTTTGCTGTGCTGTGCTTGCTTCACGTCTATATCTATCTGCGTCTACATTCTCTCCTCTCCTCTAGATCTCACTCTCTCTTGCTACACGTGCATAGGAACAGACAGACAGACATAGACACAGACAGACATAGACACAGCACAATGTCCCTCCCCGTCCCAGTATCCCCCTCAAAGCTCCAAGCTCTCCATGTACCCCCCCTCCCCCTCTAGATATGTCCACAACCCTAACTAACCCCCCCAGGACGCCGCCAACGCCCTCCTCCTCGACCCGCGGCACCACGACCTCCTCGCCCTCCTCAAGGGCCTCCGCAACGGCATAGTCTACGGCACCAAAGTCCGCTTCCCCCACGCCCTCGTCATGGTCTTCCTCTTCCGCTCCGGCAGGCACGTCCCCCCCTCTCTCACAAACAAAACCAAACTAACACACCACACAGCCTGCGCTCAAAGCTGGCGCAGATCCTCGCCGCGACGCGCAGCCACGCCACAAACCTCGGCCTCTACGTCCTGGTGTACAAGACGGCGCTGCTGGCGCTGCGCAGCATCCACGCCAACGGCAAGGAGCGCAGCGCAGACACATTCGTCGCCGGCCTCCTCGGCGGGTACGTCGTCTTTGGCCGCGGCGGCGGCGAGACCGTCAACATGCAGATCGTGGTCTACGTGTTTGCGCGGGTGGTGCTGGCGCTCGCGAAGCTGGCTGTCAACAGCGAGGGGCTGGGCGGCACGGTGCTGGGCGGCGAGCCCGGGAGGGAGAGGGTACGGAGGGCGGCGTGGCCCCTGTTTGCGGCTGGGAGCTGGGGCGCCGTGATGTGGCTGTTTAGGTGGCATCCGGAGACGCTGCAGGGGAGCTTGAGGGGCAGTATGGTCTATTTGTGGGTGCTCCTGGCGGCGGTGGCTTCTGTGGGCGCGGGGCTAACGGGTGCAGGTATGATAATGCTGAGACGTGGAGTGGGGTGAAGGACTTCTTGTGGCATAATAAGTAGGGCGTTTTGGGGCCGGGAGTGTATGATATCTACGAGCTGGCGTTGGTGCGGGCATTTTTTATATTGCATCGTGCTTCTTCTTCTTCTGCTATTGCTATTGCTACTAACTACTGCTGCTGACTACTTAGAATTGAAGATAAATATATAATACATTTTTTTAGAAACAACCAATTGAGGCATGGAATAAATAAATAAATAAATGTCGTATTCTCATCAGCGGAATAAAAAAGAAGTCAAACTATCTACGTGATACAAAAGATCAATAAAAAAAAACTAGTAATTCATGCCCTCGTCCGTTAATATACATAGTCTCACAACCTTTTCACCTCATCCGACGCCGGCTCCACACTCGCCCTCTGCCCGTACCCACCAGGTCTCTGGTACTCCACACTCAGCCTTCCCCGGTCCACCGCCTGCCCGCTCGCCGCCTCCAGGTCCTGCGACTCAAGGCTCTGCTTCCTCGACCCAAAGAACCTATTCCGGTGGCTCACGACGCTCCCGGCACGCCTGCGGTACGCACCAGCACCAGCCTCGGAGCTCGTCCGTGACGTCGTCCGCGCCAGCTCCGCCTCCGCCTCCTCCTCCTCGCGCTCCCGCTCCTCAATCACCTTCACCATCGGAACGTGCGCCATCCGCCGGCGGTCCTCAAACACGTCGCCCGTGTCGTCCGAGGACGCAATGTCGGCCACGCCCAGCGAAAAGTCCACCTTCTTTGCACCGCCGCCGTACACGCTGCTCCTGCTCGTCGAGCGGTTGAGTCCCGCTGCGGAGTCCGCGCGCAGGATTCCGGACGGCGGTGGTGCTGGGCTGCCGGGGACAAAAGGGCGGTACTCGCCGTCCTGCTTGTCCGGGGGTGCGCCGCGGTCGAGGACGGACTGCTGCAGCTGGTCGTTGCTCACGGACTGCAGGAACACGGGGGCGGTAATCTTCTGGCCCGGCCAGCGCATGTTGGGGCTCTCGATGCCCACGTCGGCCACAGACACCATCAGCGCGCACATAAACTTGTTCCGGCGCTGCAGGCGCACGAGCTCGTTCTGCCAGTTGCTCTTGTAGAAGAAGACGACGTTGAGCTTGACGCTGTGCATGTCGGGGATGTCGCGCAGCTCCGTGATGATCTTGGGCTGGTACTCGCGCTTCTCGCTCGTCACAAAGTCGACGAGGCGCGCGCGGAGGTCCTCAATCTGCTCGAGCGTCGTGCCGAACTTGCACACCACGGGAATGGCCTCGGCGAGGCCGCCCGAGCGCCGCATGTTCAGCACGAAGAGCGTGTTGAGGAGCGAGTTGGGCGCCTGCACGACATGACCCTCGAGCTTCTTGAACTCCGTGTACATGAGCGCAATCTCCTTGACGAAGAAGGTGTCGATCGTGCCGGCGCCTGTGTTGTAGATGTCGACGCGGTCGCCGACGTCGAACGGGTGCTTCACAAAGACGAAGATGATGCTGGCCAGGAATTCCTGCGCCGTGGCGGAGAAGAGCCAGCTGAGCGCGAGCACGGCCGAGGAGGCAGAGGCGAGCACGTTGGCCGTGGACTTTGAGATCAGGCTGAGGAAGACGAGGATGACGATGACGGCGACCATGAAGGTGAGCACATCGTCGAGCTTCCCCACCACGCTGTCCAGGTCCTTGAGGCTGGCGGCGATGGCTTTGCGTTCGCGCCCAATCTCGACGCAGGCGAGCTCCATTTCTTCGCACGAGATGTCGCCGTTGAGGTCCCGGTCAAACATGGCGAAGGCGGCGTCGGCTTCGTCTTCGGAGGAGAAGGCGTGCTTGAGGTCGTCGGCGAGAACGTTCTCGCAGTCATCGCGGATGAAGGTACGGTAGAGTCTACGGGCAAGCTGTGGGGGCGGAATTAGTGATCAACTATCATTGACCTGACGTTGTGATGAGGGGGTCAATGATCGAACTTACAGCTTGGCTTCCTTCGGTGGTGTAGAGGAGTGTGAGGACGACCTGCTGCGGAGAGGTACTCTTCGAGACCTGCTTCCCCGTAAAGTCTCCCGCAACCTTCCCAAACACATCACCAACTCTATTGAAGGTCTTCTGCGCGCCAGCCCTGGCCTGCTGCAGCCTGACCAGGGGCGTCCGCACGCCGCTCGCCAGGTTCGAGTCCCGCTTCTCGCCCAGGTCCCGCTCCTTCTCGACCTGCTTCGAGAAGGCGTAGAGTTTCGCCAGCGAGCCAATCTGGAACTTGTTGAGCTCGATGCGGTCCTCGTACGTGCGCTGGTGGAACGAGATTGCGATCAGCTGGATGATGATCTTCTCGACAAAGTTGAGGATCGTGGCGATAAAGAAGCACAGCAGCACGATGTTTGCGCGGTTCTCCCAGTAGCGCGTGGATTTGTCGCCGTTGTTGTGGTGGTTGGTCATTGTGGGGAGGAAGGAAACGAAGATGGCGAGCCACCAGAAGAAGAGCGTGGCGGGCACTTCGAGCATTCGGGCCATGTCTTTCCATTTCTTGCTGTTGTTGGTAAAGACGCTGGTGAGGATGGAGAAGACGTAGGGGAGGCATTTGGCGATGATCTGGAGGGGGGTGTTAGCAGATGGCGGTGCAATTGGGTGTTTATATATATATATAATATATACTACTTACTCTTGCAGCCCAAAGTGATAACCAGACCACCTCGAGCCAGACCATGAACCACATCAAATAAACATCTCCCACTGCCGCTTCACGAAACACCAATCCACCCAGCAGCAATGGGATAAGTAATATCAGCACCAACGGGATGATGTACGTGAAATACCTTATAATCACCGACGACTCATGCACCTATAATTTTTCCCATCATTAGCCACAACCCACAATTATTAACAGGGGGCACTAAAAATAAATAAACTAGCTACCCACCGTCTTCATAAACTGCGCAAACTTATTCGACGGCTTCTCCGGCGGCCTCCACACCCCCTTGCCATTATCATGCACTGGGTTCGTTGCAATATCAAAATCATCCACGGGGTCCACCACCTCGCTGACCCTTGACCTCGAGCGGTGCCGTCTACTCCTTGACCGGTCCGGGCCCGTTCCAGACGCATTAGTAGCCACTCGCTCGGCCTTCAACAGCTCCAGGTCGTCGTCGAGGCGGTGGCTCTCCTCGCGCTTCCGCGATTGCGAGACGTGCCGGTGGGGGTTCAGGTCGTCGGAGACAGTGGTGGCAGTGGTGGGCCGCCGGTCGTGCAACTGGTGACGAGGAATCGTCTCTTCGGTGTAGGTGTGTGTATCGGAGGAGCCTGGGTGAGAGGCCGGGGGTGGTGGCCGTGATTGGTAGCTGCCTGGTGGGCCAAATTCGGGGTAGGATGGCTCGGGGATCTCGTGCATAGGGGTCGACATTGTGGAGAGTATCAAACTCCTCTTGTGAGTATTAACTTGAGGGCTGTAAAAGGTAAGGGAAGTGCGCAGATATATATATATATGTGTGTGTGTGTGTGTAAAAGAAGATATATATATAGAGAAGATGTTGGCCTCTGGAGTGAGTGGCTGTCGACGCAGTTATAACGAAATGTAGTAGCAGGGAAAGGAGACAAGGCAGAGCAGGAAGCGATTGTTATAGAGGATCTGGATTTAGTTAGAGGAGGGATCAATATTTAAGAACAAGAGCTAGTACTTATTTATGGTGCAGCAGATTTTGTTTTAGTGGTCGAGGCCGGGTCCTTTGTTAAATACAGTATTTATGTACCCTCTATTTAGGCCGGGACAAGGAGCATGTCCCGTATTTTATACCCTACTAGAGCATTCTGAAATCTCGCATAGGAGATGTCCATATTTCCACTCCCACCTCCTGGGAGGTTCCGCGGTATCAGTAAAACGATACTCTACTTTGCAGAATGAAGTAGTCTGGGGAAATGAGATGTGCAGGCATTGGAGGTACTTTGGTACATATTTCTAATTGATCTGATACGCGTTTGCGTATCTATACTCTTACTCCCCACCACTCCAGGGGGGGGGAGACGCGGGACTTTGAAAATGCGACGTCGTTAGTTGGTATTTCTTTTTTGGGCATTAGTGTTTTGGCCCCTTCCCGCCGGAAGCCTCCCCATCAGGGACTGATTTACAGCCAGCCAATTCCCTGTGCAACTGACTGCTGGCCGGACAAATCGACACGGGGGGGGGGGTTGTGTGTGAGTGGAGTTGTAGAGAACATCTCTGGGGGGGGATGTCGAAGATCATTAACAAGAAGTCTAAAAGGGTCTAAATTGGAGAGACTTTTTTGGGTTAAATATGACGCCACTGTCGTCATAAGGTTGTAGATCCCAAGATGTTTCGGGTGATATGTTGGGGACACCCTGAGACGGAGTGTCAAAGTTTTGAGGCTTAATGGCCAACCACCACAACGCATTAAAATTGGAATAAATCTGTAGGATGATATAGGAAGTGGTAAATAGCACTGTAACAGAGCCCAATTAATTTTATCTGTTGTGGTTGTTGAGCTATTGAATTTCTAAAAGTTGGGTTTTTGCACATTAATTACCTTCTAGGTCAATAATTACCCGATTGGGAATACCTTACCGATTGATGGTTGGTGTCTTGGCATAAGCTCACTATCTTGGCAGTCTTCGGGTAATTTTGTGCCAAGTGATTACTAGATTAGGAAGGTGATCTCCACTGGGGACCGATGTCCGTCTCAAGGTGTCCCAACCATACATGCTGTTCTTGGAAATGGACAGTACTAATTTGGGAATGATTATTGATTCTATGATGATTATCCAAATCTGTATACGGAAGGGGGCGTCCATAAAGAGAAAATAAAGAAAACATCATCCTAATAAGGAAGATAAGGAAACAAAGACTTTACGCTGATTCGTCAGCTTCTTTTATCTGGAGACATAGAGACCAGATCGAATTGAGATGTGATGCGTGCAGACAGACAGGGCCGGCTGCAACAGCGGTGGGCGTTCGATGGCTGACGCTTGGAAGCTTGGAACGGGAGACCGTTGTGGTGTCTCTTTTTGGCCCTGGTTGGACTCCCCCTCTTGCCTACAACTTGTAAGTACCTGCCTGGAAGTGACAGGGTCTACCCGCCGGGAGAGTTGTTTCCGAAACTGCTGGCCTGCTTGCTTTTCCCCCTGCCGAGACATGCGTCCAGAAAAAAAAAAGATATGACATGTGAGTTTATCCGATGAGAAGGGCCGATTTGATTTAATCAAGGCTGTCCTCGTTTAGTGTTTAATCAAGACAAGTCCTCTTCCTCGCTGCGTCATAAGTACATTGTATCTAGAAAAGAAACAGTCGACTCTATTGAGAATATTGATCTGAAGAGTAATACGACTCATCGGTTCCCCTTCAAAACAGCGCAGAATGCCAAGCTTAACTGATCTTCTATCTCAGATTTAGTTCTGACAGCTTTTTTACTTTTTTCTTCCCTCTTCATCCTTCTTTTCTTCCCCCCCCCCCCCCACCATCATCATCATCATCAAAAATAACGACTCCAGGATAGAAACTTTTGGGTATATTTCTTGCTGCAAATATTATGAGGGGTGAAGTAAGTAGTCCAGTTCCTCTTCTCTCTCCCTCCCCCCCCCCCCGTTTCATTCCCTGACAACGATCGTCTATCGGTGTATCTATATAGAGTAATATCTATACTTCTTTACTACCCTAATCCTCGTATATCTTGTCGCTTATGATGATGCTACCCATGATCATGATCCTACCCAAAATCCAAATCTCATCCCCCCCTCCACTTGATTACTGGTTCAATAAAAATAATAACGCACGCAACCTCCCCTCCCCCGTAGATCCTACACGTCCACATCGGACAGGCCGGTGTGCAGCTAGGGAACAGTGCGTGGGAACTGTAGGCCTGCTCAACTTTCGCTTCCTTCGTTTAGAGATTTGGGATTCATAAGGGTGCTGTTACTACCAGATACCTCCTGGAACATGGCCTGGGAATGGATGGGCGGCCCGACGCAAACACAACGGCGGTGGGCGGTGGCTCAAACGAGACCTTCTTCTCGGACGCGGGGAATGGGAAATATGTGCCGCGGTCCATCTTTGTGGACCTGGACCCCTCGGTTCGTAGACATTGGTTAGGAATATATTAGAGTGCCGCTGCTAATGCAGTGATAATGCAAATGCAGCCCATTGATGAGATCCGGACTGGCCGGTACCGACAACTGTTTCACCCAGATCTGCTGGTGAGCGGGAAGGAGGACGCGGCCAATAACTGTAAATAGATCCCATGGTGCTTCAAATCTCATTACATAGTAGTAGCTATCAAGGAGAAGAAAAAAACTGCAGCTGGAATACATGTAGTGAGTGAGTGGTAGACTAACGAATGGACTTTATTGACATATAGACGCCCGTGGCCACTACACAATCGGCAAAGAGATTCTCAATACCGTCCTCGACCGCATTCGCCGCATCGCCGACAACTGCACTAGCCTTCAAGGCTTTCTCGTCTTCCACTCCTTCGGTGGCGGCACTGGCTCGGGCTTCGGCGCCCTCCTCCTTGAACACCTCTCTGCTGACTATGCCAAAAAGTCCAAGCTTGAGTTCGCCGTCTATCCCGCCCCGCAGACCAGCACGGCCGTTGTCGAGCCGTACAATGCCGTCCTATCAACGCACAGCACCATCGAGAATGCAGACTGCACCTTCCTGGTCGACAACGAGGCGGTCTACGACATCTGCAAGCGCAACCTGGATATCCCCCGTCCCGACCATGGCTCGTTGAATCGTCTGATTGCGCAGGTGGTCTCGTCTATCACGTCCTCGCTGCGCTTCGACGGGCATCTGAATGTGGACTTGGGCGAGTTCCAGACGAACTTGGTGCCATATCCTCGTATGGGCCCCTTCTGTATGTACAGAGTTAGCTGCTGACTGAATCGTCGCTAGGCATCCACTACCCGCTGATCAGCTATGCGCCTGTCATCTCGTCGGCCAGGAGCTCTCACGAGGCCTTTAAGGTGTCCGAGCTGACGTTCCAGTGCTTCGAGCGCCACAACCAGATGGTGGTTTGCGACCCCGCAAAGGGGAAGTACATGGCCGTTGCGCTGCTCTACCGCGGGGATGTGGTGCCACGCGAGTGCACGCTCGCCGTGGCGTCGATCAAGTCTCGGGCCACCTTCAACCTCGTTGAGTGGTGCCCCACGGGCTTTAGTATGTTCTTAAGGCTGCCCTTAGAGAGATAGATATAGCTAATTGGGGTATGTTGCAGAGCTCGGAATCAACTCCCAGCGGCCAATGTCAGTGCCAAACGGCGAATTGGCATCGGTCGACCGTTCGGTGAGCATGTTGTCGAACACGACGGCAATCGCGGAGGCATGGTCGAGGCTCAACCATAAATTCGACCTGATGTATGCGAAGCGCGCGTTCGTGCATTGGTATGTTGGAGAAGGCATGGAGGAAGGGGAGTTTTCCGAAGCGAGAGAGGATCTGGCGGCGCTGGAGAGGGGTGAGTGAATTGATACCCCGGGTTTGAGGATGCTAGCAGCTACTAATACGTTTTGTGTAGATTACGAGGAGGTTGCGATGGATAGTCCGTCGGAGGTGCACAATGCGGAATATTGATATCACCCGCATGAATCTCTCTTTTCTTCTTTCTTTCAAGCACCCCCCTTTACTTACTAGCTAGCTGTTGTTGGGGGCAACATCAAAATAATACCCTGTTGTAGTGTATTCAATTGAAAATTTATGCTCGCGATAATTGCTGCATCAGGTGTTTTTATTGAATTGGAATTGGAATTGATTTTTATCTAGAGTAGGTAGGTAGGTAGTACCTTATGAGTTGTTCTCATAACTACATGTAGGCCGTGCAGCACACAAATCTCGACCCAGAAATCGCACGTGTTGAGTGGTCGTTCGTTGGAAGAAGAAGCAGGTGGTGGTGGTGGTGGTGGTGGGGTAGAAAGTAGTGAGTAACTAAAGGTAGACAGACAGATAGGCAGCGTTGCTACGGCAACGATCCAATGGCCATTTCAAGCGAGACGTAAACAAAGGAACGATCGATGCAACGCCAGCCAACGAACCAACGAAGCAATTTCTCGCTTCTGACCTTTCTTTCTTTTCTTTCTTCTTTCTTTCCTTTCTTTCTGTTCTCCCTTTCTTCTTTCCCTCACCCCCTCCACCCCCCCTTCCTTTCCCCCCTCCACCCCCTCAGGTCAAACAACAGAAAACGACAACGACTGGACGACTGAACGATTCACTGACTGAGTGACTGACTGATTGAGCTTCCTCCTCTTCTTCTTCTCTGCCATCATAATCACCATCATCACAGACATCATCACGGACAATCATCAACATCATCACCATTTACTCACTTCCTCTTAATTCCACCCCTCCTCCTCCTCCTCCTCCTCCTCCCCCTCCCCCACCAGCTAAGTGAATATAACACATGTCGCTAGTCGATGATATTATCTACACAAGTTGCTAAACTGAAACAAAAAAAAAATAATCTCGTCCACGAAAAAATCTCACCCAGCTCATCTTGAACCCTCATCTCCCATTGATTGCTGCAACCCATTGAGTGCAGTTTGAGCCAGTAAGCAGCATCTAATATCAACACCTACCCACCACAAAAATGTCAGCAAGCATATCCACGCCCTCACCTTCCCCCCTCTCAGCTCTCTCCCGCCCATCCAAGCAACGCCGCCAGAGCCCCTACCTCTCGCACTCGCGCCGCAGCTCCCCCCTCTCAGTTGGCTCCTCCTCATCGCGCAGCCGACGCATGAACGACAACGACTCTGACGAAGACGACGAGGATGATGAAGGGAGGGCACCGCAGCTCAGCGCGCTGGCCCAAATGCTGCTAAACGACTTCCCCGAGTCGTCCGAGTCGGACAAGGGCGGCGGCGGCGGCGGCATCATTGGGGGGTCAAAAGTGTCATCCATTTCTATGTCTGCCATCGAGCCCGTAATACCTCGGAAACGTATTAGCTGGGACCAGTCCCCGCCGCGCGACGAAGAAGACGACGAGCCACACACGCACGCACACCGTAGTCCCGAGTACGCAACCGCCCGCGAGCTTGTCACGCCCGCGCCGACTGGGGGGCGCTACTCGCGCCGCGTGCATACCTCAGGTGGCTCCGAGGAGGAAGAGATGAAGCAGGAGGGGTACTATGGTAGCACTAGTGGGAGTGTTGCCAGGACGAGTCAGCAGACAATGACGATGCAGCCGTCAGCGACGGCATCAGCGATACGGTGGAAGCGTGCGGGGCGAGGGCTACTGGGGGGACTGGCGGGGCCACCGAGAAGGGGCCCGAGGAGAGGGAGTGATCCGCAGGATATGGAGGGGTATGAGACGTATGGCGGGGAGGATGGAGGCGGCGGCGACGAGCAGAGCCCCACGGACATAAAGGAGATGGATGAGCCAAGTTCGGGGTCCAGCTCGAAGGGTTTCGGTGGGAATGGGGTTGGGAATGGGAGTATGCGCGAGGAGACGCCTGTCGGGGATGCGTCGTTCTCGATGATGTCGAGGAGGTCTAGGAGGTCGAGTCCAGAGACTTCGATGATGCAGCAGAGGGGGATGAACGTTTTTTCGAGTGCGCCGGAGGAGACCAGGTCCGGATCGCCAGACTCGTCGAGGCGCTCATCGGCGTTTTCGGCGCAGTCGAGGGCGGCGGCGGTTGCGGCTGCTGCCGCTGCCTCAGTGCCCCAGGTTTTGGCAGCAAAGGATAAGGAGAACATGCCACCACCACCCACGTTTCGACGCCCCACGTCTACTGTATCGAGTTCAAAGAGGCTAAGTTTTGCTATGGAGGAGGTAAAGCCTGTGGTAACTCGAGTGCCGTCTCCACCGGAGGAGAAGGAGTATAAATCATTGGCCCCTGCTTCATCTGCTGGTTCGCCAGAAAGGAAGAATGTACTGTCGATGAAGAGCAACAACACGCCACTACGCCCAGCGCCGCCTCCTCCCCCACCGAAAATGTCGATGCTCGAGGCGGTCACGGCAAGTGCGGGGGCGTCGGTGACATCGTCGCAGCAGTCGTCGAGGAAGCAGCGGTCGGTGGTGCATGTGAATGGGAAGCCGTATAGACGGCTGGATGCCATTGGAAAGGGTGGGTCGAGTAAGGTATATAAAGTCATGGCCGAGAACTTCAAGATTCTCGCCATGAAGAAGGTTACTTTTACAGCGCAGGACGGCGAGTCAGCCATAAGAGGGTATAAGGGTGAGATTGACCTGCTTAAGAAGTTGGCACATGTGGATCGCGTGGTGCGGTTGTATGACTGGGAGATCAATGATTCCAAACAGTGCTTGACTATGGTAAGCTACTTCCCATTAGTCCGTGGTATTTAGAGTTTTTGGGGATATTTCTTCTGATTCCGGGGGCCAGCTGATGGAATGCGGCGAAACCGACCTTGCCAAAGTCCTCATGATGCGTCACAACAACGAAGACTCGCAGATGGACATCACCTTTATCCGCTACTACTGGCGCGAGATGCTCCTCTGTGTCGACGCCGTCCACAAGCTCAACATCATCCACTCTGACCTCAAGCCCGCAAACTTCCTCGTCGTTCACGGCCGCCTCAAACTCATCGATTTTGGCATCGCAAACGCGATCGCCGACGACACCGTCAATGTCCACCGCGAGTCGCAGGTCGGCACCCTAAACTACATGTCGCCCGAGGCCATTGTCGACATCAACGCCACCTCTGGCAAGGCCATGGCCTCTGTCGGCGCCCCCCGCCTCATGAAACTCGGCGCACCCAGTGACGTATGGAGTCTTGGGTGCATACTCTACCAGATGACGTATGGCCGCGGGCCCTTCGCACACCTCACATCAATGTACCAGAAGATCAGCGCCATCCCGGACCCGAACTACCCCATCGAATATCCCTCCACGGGGATTGGCGGCGCGCCCGTCCCGCTATCACTGATTAATACAATCAAGGGCTGTCTGGAGAGGGATAAGAATGTAAGGCCGACGATACGCATGATGCTGTCGATGGAGGATCCGTTTCTGCATCCCGATACATATGGGCGCCCGGTCAAGGAGGGAGTGGTCGATATTAGCTATGAGGTGCTGAAGCTACTGCTGGAGAATACGGTCGATCATGTACAGCAGAATGGGGCGGCGGATAGGGAGCATGTCGCAGCGTGGGCTAGGGATGTGTATGCGAAGCTGGAGAAGAGGATGTTGGAGTCGAGAGGCGGGCAACGGTAGTAGTAGTGGTAATGGTGGTGCTCTGGAGTGATGTGTATGTACCCATTGTACTTTTTCTTTCTTTTTTTCCTTTAGCGGTCTGAGGGCTTTTGGTTTATAAATACCCGGTTTTGTGAATTGTGTCCTCTTCTTTTTTGTTTGTCTTTTTTGGTGGGAGTCGTCTTTTTTTTATATATATATTTTTATGATGGGTTTCTTTCGTTGCGTTGGGTGCGCGGGAGTGGGGGGGTGGGATATTCTTAACTTTTGACGATTGTAACTTGTATTGACTGATGACCTTCCTTTCTTTTCTATTCTTTCTTTTGGTTCCGCGCTTTTACTACTCTTTGTCGATTATCACCAACCATCTATCTGCGGACTGCCCTTGGCGTGTGATTGATGCACACCCATGGCTGGCTGTGCGGGAGTCTTTCTGTTTTGTGTTATGGGTGGGGGGAGTGTGGGGGGTGGGGGGGTGAGGATTATCATCACCATAGCTGCATGTATCACTGCTGCTACTACTATTGTTATTATTATATGGGTGGGGGGTAATTAAAAGTATTTACAGTAATCTACTCTACGATCCGGTCTTTGGGCTTGTGTGTGCTGCGAGTGATCGCGGGCGAGGGAGGCCTCGATGGCTTTGTAAGGAAGGGTTAGGGTAGGGGGAGATGAGATAAGATAAGGGGCGAGCTGTGATCAATAGAGCTCACGACCACAGCTGCAAAGGAGCTCATCACAGCTCCATAAGAGCTTCATACAACAACAACAACAACAACAACAACTACGCCCACAACAATGGCAGAGACAACCAACGTCCGCAAGGCCCCCGAACCAAATCCCAACCCCAAAGACAACCCCAAACCCGACGCCACCACAAAGACACGCGCCCGCGCCCACGCCCACACCAAGTCAAACCCCAAACCCAAACCCAAGCCCAAACGTGTACGTCCCCCCCCCCCACCCCCTCTGGCCGCACTAACGGTTTACCAGGCCGGCATCGACGAGCGCGAGGCGCTGCGGCGGCGCGCAAACAACGAGCGCATCCGCCGGTCGCGCATGCGTAAGGTTGAGAGCGAGATTGCGAGCGGCGTGAGGGGCGGGGACGGTGAGTTCTGGTGTTGGGAGGCAAGGGGGCGGATAAGGCAAGGCTAATGCGTGGGTAGGGAAGGTGAAGAGGTCGACGGAGAGGCCGTGGTGGTAGGAGGAGGGCGAGTGATGCATGGTGGATCACTCGCGCGTGAAGGTTGGTTATTGGCTGGTGGTGCGGACGCGTTGGTTTGTACGGGTGGGGGGGGGGGTAAGGACGCCCGGTACTTACTGTAGTTGTAGTTAGATGTAGAGCATGATATCTACAGCTGAGGAGCTTCCATGCCTCTTACCGCCTCTTAGTTGGTCTTTCTGTTTAGTTCCGGCCGGTGGGTATGGAGCAGTAGTGCTAGTAGAGGGTACAGAAATATGCAAAAGGCAGAACCACTGTAGTCCTGACCTGGCAGTCATGGACTATCACTCGACGCCTGACTGGGGTGTGTAAACTCGCTATTTCTGTTCAATTCATTAATCGCATCCAGCCCTCGGCCATGACAATATCACACAACCCCAGAACTACCCCCTCATCCACCGCCATCCAATACATCCACCCTAACCCTTCGGCTCACCCGTCCAACCATTCTTTCTCTCCCCCTCCCCATCCCCCTGTATTCCGTCCACTGCTTCCAATTCTCTAGTGCCTTTTCGATCCCTTCTTTTGGCCGCAGTAGCTGTTTGGTTGCTGTGTGGCCGGTGCTCTCCGCCTGCTGTCTATAGTCTGGGGGCACCGAGTGGGGTGTGTTCAACATCCTGGACCTCTGCACCATGTAAACTCGCTATTATTGTACTCGGTAGTAAACCTAGCCCCCCGCTCCGTGAGTCTCTTACCTGCTGTGGCCCCATCGTATGCTTACATGTATTTTAGTCTGTGGATTGTTGGGGGGTTACTGCCCGATGTAGATACGGGCTAAGGATTCGAAGCTCATGAAGGAAGGTAGATATTCCTGACCCACAGCCTCACAGCGCGGCCTTCTTTGCTCTTTAACCCGGCCTGCATATTCGGGGGAGGACATAAGATAAATTCAATCCAGGATCCCCAGGCAATTAAAGGTACATAAAATACAACATGCAGTTCTAACAACAACCCAGCATCTAACCCTAACCCAAGAACCATACCCACCGCCAAGCAATGCGGCTCAACTAACCGACCCACACTCAAAAAAAAAAACTTCCCTCACCACCATCACCAAACATCACCACCCCACCACCACCACAATGCCCCGCTCCACAAACCCCCGCTCCCACAAACCCCGCCCGCCCGGCACAGGCTCCCGCCCCCGGCCCCGGCCCCACAGGAACCGCTCCCTCAACGCCTTCGCAATCGCGCAGACGGCCACCGCCCGCGGCCGCCGGGGCGGTAAAGATGCTAGAGGTGGCAATGGCAACGACGACGTAGATGGTGGCAGCGACTCTGACGGCGGCCATTGGAAGGTGGGTGTTGGCAGCGACGACGAGAGTGACATTGACTCTGATGAGGCGATGGGCGAGAGTGACGAGGAGCGGTTTGCGGGCTTTTCGTTCCGTGGGAGCAGTTCCGTGGGGGCGAAGAAGAAGGCGGAGAAGGGGCAGAAGGGGGTGACTTTGGATGAGAGTAAGGAGGAGGACGAGGACGAGGACGAGGAGGAGGATGGGGGGGAGGACGGGGAGGGCTTCGTGAACCTCTCTGATATGCTTGACAGGGCCACACCCAGCGATTCAGAGCCTGAGGACGACAACAGCTACAAGGCCAAGAAGACCAGCAAGGGGCCGCAGAATAAGTCGAAGAAACGGCCTGCACCTGAGTCTGAATCGGAGGATGAGTCTGAGGACGAGGACGGGCTGGATCTGGCAGGGTCCATGTCCGAAGACGACGACGAAGACGACGAGCCCTCCAGTAGCGAGGACTCCGATGCAGACTCGTTCGCCCACTTCTCGGAGGAAGAAGAGGAAGACTCCACCCCCGAGGACCCCGCGAAGCTCGCCGCCCTCCAATCCCTCATCACCTCTCTCCCCACCGGCTCCAAGCCCGCCGCAAAACGTGCACGCCTCGACGACCCCAACGAAGGCAAGACCCCCAACGAATACAACCTCTCCATCGCGGACGACTCCCAGAAGCTCACGCTCGCCGACCTCATGCCAACCATCACCGACCCCACGCTTAAAAAGTCGCTCAAGGTCCTCACCGATACTACTACCCCCGCAGGCACCAAGACTTCCGGCGTACAAGGGAAGCTCTCCGCGCCGCTCCCAAAGCGCCAGCAGGACCGCATCGACCGCGCAGCGGCATATGTCAAGACAAACGAAACCCTCGGCCGCTGGGTCGACACCGTCAAGATGAACCGTGAGGCCGACCACATCAGCTTCCCGCTGCCCAACGCCCCCAACGCGCCCATCAAGGCGCCTAGCCGCCTCCCGTCCATCACAGCCTCCTCGAACGCGACACCGCTGTCGGCGCTCGAGGCTACCATCTCGGGGATCTTGAAGGAGTCAAACATGGAGTCCGAGAAGCAGATCGCCGAGTTTGAGGAGCTCAAGACAAACAAGATGTCCATAGAGGAGGTGCAGAGGCGGACAGCCGAGCTCAGGATGGCGAGAGAGCTCCTGTACAGGGAAGAGCTCAGGGCGAAGCGCATAAAGAAGATCAAGTCCAAGGCCTACCACCGCGTGCACAAGAAGGAGCGCATGCGCCAGGAACAGGCAATCGAGGAGGCGCTCAGGCTCGAGAAGGGCGGCGTCATGGACGAGGAGGAGATCATAGAGCAGGAGCGCAAGCGTGCCGAGGAGCGCATGACGTTGCGACACAAGCAGAGCAAGTGGGCGAAGGGAATGAAAGAGTCTGGGCGCAACATCTGGGACGACGAAGCCCAGGATGGTGCCATCGAGATGGCGCGCCGCGCGGAGGAGCTCAGGAGACGTATCAAGGGCAAGGACATCCGCGGTGAGGGCTCCGAGCTTGAAGAGAGTAGTAGTGGGGAGGAGGAGGACGACGACGAGTTCGACGAGGAGGGTGTAGAGCTAAGGAAGAGGCTGATGAAGGACATTGAGAAGGCGGAGGCCTCCTTGGATGCTTCTTCTAGCAGTAAGCTCGGTGGGCGTCTGATGGGCATGAAGTTCATGCAAAACGCAGAGGCAGCCAAGAAAAAGGAGAACGAGGCGCAGCTAGAAGAGCTCAAGAACTCCCTACTAGACGACGACCAGCCGAGTGGCAAAGGCAGCGATGACGACGAACCCAAGCAGACAGGCGGTAGAATGACATTCAGGCCCGGAGAGAAGGAGAAGAAGCCCGCCGCCACCAAGACTACCACCGGAAAATCCGAGTTCGAAGAACGGGACCTGAGTGACCAAGAAGAAGAGCAAGAGCAGGGCAACGACAAAGAAGAAGAGGACGAAGAGGACGAAGAAGTCACCTTCATCAACAAGGCCACTGCCGCGACCACCACTACAACACCCAAGAACCCCTTCTCCGCGCCCAAGACCACCTCTGGAACCACCGGCGGAAAGCACACCTCCTTCGGCGGCGGCGGCAAAGACGACGCCCCCGCTGGTGGCAACCCATGGCTCCCGCAGGAAGTCACCCTCGTCAAGCCTAAGCAGCTCAGCATCACCACCGGCAAATCCGACTCCAAGACCGAGCGCAGCAGCAATAAACTCGCCAAGAACAAGAAGGCCGCTCTACAGAACGCCGACCCCGCTGCGAACACAGAGGTCGAGATCGACACGTCCGTCACGCTCAAGCTTACGCACAAGAAGACAAAGGTCGCGGACCCCGACGACGATGGCGTGGACGACGAGGACGTCGACGACAAGGAGATCAGCCTCATCCCCGCCAAAGGCGGTAAGGCCGCGAGGTCCCAGAGGGAGCTGGTGAAGAGGGCGTTTGCGGGGGATGATGTGGTGGCCGACTTTGCTGCGGAGAAGAGGGCAGTCGTCGAGGACGAGGGCGACCAGGTCATTGACGAGAGCCTGCCCGGGTGGGGGAGCTGGACGGGTGAAGGGCTCAAGTCGAAGAACCGGGACCAGCCGAATAGGTTCCTGAAGACTGTAAAGGGTATTGCGAAGGATAAGAGGAAGGACGCAAAATTGGCGAGGGTCATTATCAATGAGAAGAGGGTTAAGAAGGTATTTTATATCCTTTCTGTTTTTTTTTGTTTTTTTTCGTAAGCTGACGGTGGTGGTGGTTCCAGAACTTGAAATACCATGCCTCGAGCCTCCCACACATGTTCGAGACCAAGCAGCAGTACGAGCGGAGCTTGCGCATCCCCATTGGGCCCGAGTGGACCACCAAGGCGACGTTCCAGGAGTCGACAATGCCCAGGGTCATTGTCAAGAAGGGGGTTGTTGTCGAGCCGATTTCTGCGCCGTTTAAATAGGGTGCTTAATTCTTTTTCCCTTTTTTTTAATATTTGTTTTTGCGGATATCTTCTTTTTTCTGTTACTGTTGCTTTGGGATTAAAAAGTTTTGCGGGGTTTTTTTTTGTCTTGTTTGGCTGGTTTGTTGTGTATATGTGTAAATACGTGTACCCCCCCCCCCCTCTCTTTCCCCTCTTTCCTCTTCCTGGTGGGCTAGAGTGCAATGCGAGGTGGTGGCATAAAATTACTTGTGTAAGTAGCTTATTTTTCCTCTGTTCTCTTTTTTTAACCTGGAGTGGTCTTTGAGAAGCGGGCCGATTCTATTGTAAAATAATTCAACCAATCATCCTAACAAACCGAGAGAGGAGAAACATAGAGCCCCCATCCCCACAGACGTGGAAAGAGGGGGGGGGGGGGCGAATAAATACTTACTCTCTAGCTAGCACAAGTACTACGTTCTTTCCTTCTTGGAACAAAATCTCGGCTTGTGGTGTAACTAGACTACTATGGTTGGGGTGAGCGTTACGAACACTTACTCGGGGGGCTTGGAATTAATATGGGGCCGGGGGGATTCTTCTGCTCCTGTCGGGGCCAGTAGGTTTATATCTGGTGGGTGGGTCTTAGGGCGGTTTTCTTTTTTGGGCCACTTTGTAGGGGTTAACTTAACTTAACCCTTATGGGTTGGGGGGGGGGCTTTAAACATGGGAGTTAGTATCTTTGGTTTGGCGGGAAACATGTAGCGAAGGAGCCGCGAGAAGGCAGCAGTCTGGTTCATTGCTTACCTTCTCCTTCGTTCTCTGCATACATGAAGTACCATTCTCCTTCATTCTTTACCAGTGGCTCAAAATTCGAGTGATCCCCTGTGATCCCCTGTGTCACAACTCTCCCCTCGTACTCGAGTGACTTTCTGTGATTCATACAGCCCACTTCTCTTCCACCCCCTCCCCCGAAACCCCAACCCCCACTTCCACATCACACACAGGATAAATTGAATGTTTGAGATCTCTATAAGAATACAAACTAGACAACTGCCGGATAAAATTACAGGTTGATAGTTGCCAACCTTCTATAAACTTACCTCGCCCCAGAGCCTCTCCCAATAGCGATACAAACATATAATCATACGTCACATTTAGATGTTAAAGAACCCGCCAAACCCAAAAAAAGATAGAGAGAAGGGAGGAAGGAAGAGGCTGAGAGCTAGAAGCTAGAAAAATAAACAGAAGAAAGAAGAAAGAAGAAAGAAGAAAGAGGGGGGGAAAACCGCTATAAAATTTATTAACCCCCCCCCCCTCTATTTCCTTCCTAAGCCTTCTTCCCCCCGCCCCCTGCCGCCGCCCTCCTCTTCAACCACTCGGCGATCTGTTCATGCCTTGTAACAAACATCTCCCTCTTAGCCGTACTCTTCCACTTGAGCACACCCAACTCGCCAGCATAATTTGCCACATCCTCAAAGTCCTGTGCCGTCGTAAAGTCTCGAAACAGGAAACCCTGTGTCGTCTTCATGCGCTCGCCTTCAATCTGCCACAGCCGGATCTGGTCGACAACGGTGGGTGGGAGGACGACAAGGTTCTTGCGCATCTGTGGATGCGCGTGCACGGTGAGGTAGCTGATGATTTGATCGGCTGTAATGCCCATTTTGATAGCTTCTTGAATCGAGTGTCGCGAGATGCGGCCGGAGACAAGGTTGGGGAAGCGGGTAGTGAGGCGCACAAAGAGATTCAGGACTGCAATTTGAAGCGGGGAGTCTGTGGGGCGTGTTTATCAGCAGCGGTAACTATTGTAGCCCGGGGGTGGGGGGGGGGGGGCATACTGGTGTAGGCGTAGACTCGATAGTTCGTTTCAACAATTACGAATCCCTTTCCTCCATCATCGGCCTTATCCACGCCCGTCGCTACATCCATCGTCTGGCTGGCGCTTCGTAAACCACCACTCTCGCTCGTCAGTGTCGTTGCAAGTCTAGTAGGGTAGAAGCGGTCCGAAGATGCTTTCCGCTGGTAGACGATCCCGTAGTCGCGCATATCCGTCAGCATCGTGCGCTGCGTGATAGTCAGTGTATCCACGGCGTATGCCTGCCCAAGTTCCAGTGACCCAAGCATGAGGAAGAAGTGCAGCACGTCCGTTTTCTCCATCTTGAGGTCCTCCGCATAGTCTAGGTATTGAATTAGTAGCGCCCAGATCTGCGAGTTTCCCTCCTGTAGTAAGAACGAGAAGCCGTTCTTCGTGATTATTGCCTGCGAGCCCTTGCCTCTGTCCTCGCTGTTAGCTTCCCCTCTCCTCCGGAGTTTTTTTTTTTTTTTTTTTTTTTGGGGGGGGGGTTTACTGTCGCTCCATCAGCTTCCCAATGCATAGCAGTTCAATGACGCCGTCTCCGGGCTTCGTGTCATTGTGCGTGCCCACCATGAAGTGAAGAATGCTCTCGAACTTCTTCTGCGCATACTCGTCGAGAAAGGCCACAGTGACATTCTTCTTATCGGGCGTGGTGCACGGAACACCAAATGAGTTGTGCGAGCCACCGCCCGTGAGCGCGAGACGGAAGTTCTTCTTGAAGACGGGGTCGAGGCTGATGTTACCCGACTCCTCGATGATGATGTGCAGGCGCCGTAGCTTGCTGAAGGCATCTTCGCGCTGCCGGTGCGATTCTGGCCGGATGAGGGATTCGAGATCGGATAGTGGGATGGGGGTATCGTTATAGAGAAGTGTAGTTACTATTACTTTAGCTGTTGGGGGAGGGGGGGGGGGGTGTGTGTGTTAGTAGTGCTTAGTGGAGGGGCACCTCGGGAGTGCGTAGATTTCACATACCTAAATTTGGGAGCATACGACGGAAGATTGCGAGGGAGGTCGCGGGCTGCTGATATAGTCGGCGGAATGTAATCGGAGGGAGGTTCTATAGTACCGCATCATTTGTATTAATTCCATATCATTCACGAGTGCTCGCCCGCCTTGCACCCCCGAGAAACTGACCTCCAAGTAGCTGAAACTGCAGAGGGTGTTAGCTATGTACACACGCGCACACACCTGGCAATGGTGAGAGCTACGTGTGAGACTTACCCTCGAATGTTTCCGCCCGACATTGTGCGAGAGGTTGGGCTATAGGAAGCTCAGTGCTGCCCTGTCAAGCGCGGTGGCCGAGAATGTACGATAGAATAGCTCTACGGTTTTCTAGTTACCCGGGTGTGTTTACTATGTAGTAGCGAAGTAGGGCTTGGTAGGGACGGTGTTGAGAGGGTGTAATAGGTGAAGGAGTGCGAAGTCGCGAGGTGTCGTAGGTCGTGAGTTGTGAGTCGTGCATATTCCCGTTGATACGCTAGCAATGCGGTAAGAATACGGTATTTGTACAGTACACTTCCTCTAATGCCGATTTAGTTCGGTATTTGTCATTAAATTCCGTAGTCCTATGGTAGTGATTTCACCCCATTTTTTCATACTGTATCTAGGCATTGAAACTTCATTTTTCTTTTCGATTTCTATGTACTTACATGTAGCTACATGTTCTTAGATTTATCAGAAAGATACAGGTTTAGCACTGTGACCTCATCGTGTTGAGCGAGAAATACAAGTATCTAATAGCATGCTTAGTATTTCTGCGAGTGATTATTGGTGATTGGATGCTAAACCAATGCCTCTTATCATTATTACATGTATATAATTATGTTGGGATTGACCATGCTAAATAAATGAGCTCTCGATTGACCCACCCTTCTAATTGCTGTTACATAGCCTTCGAGTTACAGCTGTTTCCATATGGCCTGTCCGCGCCGAATTACAGACTACATGTATCTATAGAGCCAGGGACCACAGCATTACTGTATTTGGCGACAGCGTGTATAATACACGTTTCCACTAGCTATGTATATATTGTGGGTAACGAGCATTATCTGAACTGGCCGTCACTTCTTGTATACGCAATCTGGGGCGGAGTACAGATCATACGGAGACTGCTAAACCAGATCAGCGCTAAAATCATGTAGAACACCTTTCTGTTCGATATTTGTCTCAGTTGCAATTACTCTTAACATTGTTGGAACGTTCAGTCTAAGCTTCGACACAGCACCACGATTTGTAGGCAGATGTAGAGGCACCCCCAATTCCCCATCATAATTCTACCTGATACTACTATAGGCCACCAATTTTGTTATTTGACTCTTAGGCATGGGGTTGACCATTGTCATAACTTACGGAGTTGCATACAATATAAATTTTTTAATTAATTAATCAATCAGTGGAAGCAACCATATTACAACAGGCAGCCCTCGCATGCATGTATAGGTTATCTATGATCGATCAAATTTTGTAACTTCATTGGAGAGAGGACTGGACAGTACGAGACTTGATTGATTGACTAACTACATGACAGGGGAGCCGTCTTATAGAAGTTTATATCCATATAATACACATTGTAATTGTATGTGTATACCGGAAAAATAGTCCTAGGCACTAAAGTTAGCAATTCTCGAAAGCAAAAACATATTACAACAACCCTGGGGAAGAGGGAGGGGCGGCTGCCATAACCTACGGGTTGCATATATGAGGATAAATAAATAAACAAATAGTATAACAACAAGCCCTCATATTGAACTGCCATAACCGAAAGGCTACATGCATGTATGAGGTATAAATAAATAGATAAATAACCCTCATATTGAGCGAGTGACATCTGATGATTCTGATCATTCACGATCTAGAGGAATGCCCTGCAACACATCTAAAAAGACTAAAAGTCAACTCATAGCTGAGCAAAGAAAAAGAGCTCCATAGAGGTATCAGAGCCATTAGGCAACCATTGCGACGGTAAGTGTCCAGGATTCCTAAGGCTCATACACGTACTCATTAAGCGTACTGAGATATCTCCCTCACGGCGCTGACAGAGTATATAGTATGTGGTTTTAGGCTTAACCTTAGTTTATTCAATCACCAAAATGTAGTGATTGAGTTGGTTACACTAGCGACTGTGTAGACGCACTCTTGGGGGTATGGTTATCCTGGGGGTACGACTAGCTCCTCATAAATTTGAAAACCAAGTTCAACAAAACAATGCTCTTGATGGGTGCTGACAATTCAAAAAACGCTCTCCATATTCTTACAAAAAGTACCATCTGTTCTTAAGAATTTCGTTTAATTCGTTACTGAAATTGGGTGGTATTGATCGTACCCCCCGTTTAACCATACCCCCAGGAGTTCGTCTACAAGAGTCCTAGGCTCTATATAAGGTTGCTGTTTGAACTTCTCTTCCTAACAGACTAGATGAGCTTAGGAAAGAAATCGTTTCCTAAAAGAAGTGGACTCATCCATTCCATGGTATGGGGCTAATGGCTTTTATGGCTGGTGTTCACTATACTAGCATAAATATTTCCGGCGGGAAAGCCCAAAGCCGTAAATTGATCGGTACATGTAAGCCGACACTCTACTTCTTCTAGAAGAATTGCCGCCGTTAGGTGTGGATGCCACCGAATTACCTGTAGATAGTGTCCTCGGTCCGTGAAACCGGCAGAGCGGGGGAGAGAATGCTCTAAAGCATCCGGATAACTTCACTACAAATGTACTTTACAAGGATCAACCTGTAGCATTACTGTTCTTTATTAGGAGAGTAGAGGACAGCTACTAGGTTTCCCCCGCCCAGTCTCCAGTTCTCGGGTTGTTCCGGTAAGGTTAAAGATCCAGGGTCTCAGACATGGCTCCAGTTTTGGTGTCATCCATCTCCGCGTAAAACAGGTGGCACATGTAGGAGATTTGTGCCTCGTGGTATTGTATGTATGTAAACACATATGTAAATGTTTCTTGTCATCCATGCGCACGTTCTCTAACGCCATAATCGCGGCGACCGCGGGGAATCCCGATATGAGAGATACCTACGGTAGGAGAATGTGGTTCTTGTGGAAATTATAGGAGAGGTTTAGGGTCTACTTTTGGAATTTATAGTGATATATTTAGAAATGGGAGACTGTTGGGCGAAGTAGATTGATTAGATCTCCATGTATATAGTCGTACCTCTGACAAGATGATAGGAAAGGTTGTCTTTTGGTTGACATCCATGGTCTTACTCACGATGTGGATTCCTCCGTAACTGCCGTCTAAGCGTTCATTTCGAGATCGGTACCGAGACCTCTATCCACTCAAGGAAAGTAATTAACACCCTATATATCCAAATATGCTTGTTGTCTAATATAGAGTACACAACATCGGATTAACCGGGCAGCGGTGATCGCGGAATAAATTGATTATTTCGCGATTCCATGTCTAATTCTAAAGTCTTTTTTCTCAATACCATTTGTTGGCTGCAATCTTCAAGGCGAACCAGTAGTTACGTGCCCGGAACTAATAACACCCCTGGTGCTCATCAGAAGGTTGCGGGAGGCACCGAGCTGTAGGATTCGAGAAATTTACCATGTCCTAAAATTTAAAGACCTTTAAAGACCCCAGCTACTAGAGATTACCCAGATATTGATTTCAGAGCTTGACTTGTATGAGTGCTGCCAGCATAGTGCTCTCTAGAGGTGTGAGCAGCGGGGGAATTATGCATAATACAAACCTGATAAGTCGACACTCCTCGCCATTTGAGGTGGTGCATGGGTTCGATTGTATGGAAGCCCAATCAAACGGTAGTAATCAAATGAATTACTTACATGGCGACTAGTCTTTCGTGGCTAGTAACTACATGTATCAATATAAATCATTTGTAGATTCATCATATATGTAGACCGTAGACGTGTGTGATTGAGGCTCAAGCGCAACTCTGGGGTTGTTTCGGTACTCGGTACTCTTCTTGGACTTCGAGCAGCTCAAAGGTGGTAATTTGACGAGGTCAATGGGTAAATGCGCCAGGATATCCTTGGTATATTGTTGATTGAAGACTCCAAGGTAGATTTTTTATTCATATTAGAAGAACCCGATATCGATAGTATAGAGACCTTTATCTACCTACCTCATGTAGCTACACATATGTGATGATTAAAGTGCCCCGAGATGAATACATGTACCTTTGTAAATAGGTTGGGGGCGTGAGGTGAGGTGCAAATACATGCCTGGAAGTGCAGTTATAGGGCCCTTGCTCAACCTTGTTTCTGAGCCGCTGACGTCCAAGGACAATAGCTAGTAGGGAAGAGAGGAAGGGTGCGAATCGTTGAAAGGTAACCCAGGGAGAGAATTTGCTAGGTATTGTGGCAGTTTACAGCCCTCATTAACTGCCCTCTCTTTCTCTCTCATGGTGTAATCAAGGGGCTCATGGTGTCATCCAAACTTTCGACGTTCAACGCCCAACCGTGAATAATAGACGTTGAAACACCTGGCCATATGAAGCGTTGCTCATACACAATGCACACATGTAAGGTACACCGTACATGCATAGATCTTTTTATCCCACCATCTTTCAGCGCTTCTGAATGGACAGAGGCGCTAAATGAAGCCCTTGCTCTGCTGTACTCAGACATGTCGCCAAACCAAGCACAGGAGGAGCCAATCGGCTTGGCGTATCTGATACAATGTTTACCCCTGGCATATGCTCCTAGCCCCACCGATCAACAGTGCCTTCTCCCTTTTGTCTGCCCTCACCGGGCCATGATTGGGCAGTGGCCATCCCACGCTTGCCTGTTGGTTCATAAACTACATCTAAGGCCGTTTTTGCGCGCGGGACATTTCCTGGGCCCTTTCCTCTTTCTCTGCAGGCCCCTGGACGGAGCTTAGAGAATTTCATTTCCTGTCTCGAGTCTTGAAGACCGAACACCACCATAGACACCGACTTCTTCTTCCACACTCCTTAACATCTCACGCTCTTTACCTGTGTTGTTGCATAATAGTTGGCTACCTAGTTTTTTCCACCCCTCCAACCTGTGTGTTGGAAGAACCGTCCGTCGACATCCACTTGAAATCCCCGTAGGAATAAACTATTATCACACACTCTTTACAGCAGCCCGCTGTCACTGATTTCCTTTTCCCACGGACCGCCTGTGGGTAATGAGAAATACCGTCTCATGAGGCTCTTGTAAATCACCTTCACACTCATTAACTACTACCGTTTGGACCACGTCCAAATACCACTCATTAACAAGCAAATTCAAACTACAACTCTGTGCCGGTCACAACAAACACCACGCTTATCCAGCAAACATGTCAGTATTGTCGTCGTGTGAAGAAGATCAGTCCCTTGGAATCCATATTGCGGATATGGATATGGGGAACGATGCGGGCTATCGGGGCCCGTTGTTTGAGAAGTATGGAGCGGAGATAGGGGAGGAGGAAATTCTGGAGGACGAGGACCTGTTGAAGAAGGTAGACGGAGAGGTCTCGAGTAAAGATAGGAAGCAGCTCTGGCTGATCTACTCGCTGCATTTGGCGGAAGCGTATGTCCACTTATGCTTCTCTCACACTGAGTTGCTCCGATATTGACGTTTAGGCAGTATCGTTGCATCAAGTCTTCAACCACAGCTATATATCCTTCTTCGTGACAGTCAGCTATGCGGGAGCGTCAACTCTGCATACTGGACTGGCTTGGTTGAGACGGTTTTCGCTCTTGGTTCAATTGCTGGTAAGCTCCCCAAAGTGTTGGCGAAGTGAGTAAAAAGCTAAGACAGTTTAAGGTCTCTATTGGGGATGGATGGGGGACAAGTTGGGACGACGACCTGTCGCTCTGGTTGGAATGTTGGGATTGTCAGTATCCTGTGTGGTCATGGGCTTCAGCAACGGTCTGTTGAGTTGTTGCTTGATCCGCGCGTTTGGTGGACTCATGAGCTCTTCGATCCGTGTGTCTACAGCGACCATGATTGGAGATGTCAGCGAGACGTCAAGCGCGAAGGCTCGCAACTTCTCTAGACTGCCCCTTGTGGCTACAGGTGGTGTCATTGGGCCTCTCATTCAGGCACTTCTTGCACACCGCTTCTCATCCGAAAATGAGATTTGGAAGAGATTCCCCATTCTGAGCTCCCAGCTTGCTTGCGCAAGTTTGATGTTTATTATTTTCCTTATCAACTTGGTTTTTCTCAACGAAGTATGGGTTTTGGTTTTCCTTCCCCGTCTAGTGCAATTTGCTTACTAGATACAGACTCTACCGAGCACCTCTGCTTCCGAGAATTTCGATGAGGAAACACAACCGTTGTACGGTCGCCGTAGCGATTCGTCTGACTTCCTGACCGAGAAAGACACCTTCCTTGGCCAATCAGAGACGTTGCCGACACCGCGCCGCAGAGTCACGTTTTTCCAGAACGACAGACCGGACCCCATGAGATTTAGCGAGATTATGAAGGCGCCATCTTTGATGATCCTATTATGCTCTTATTCCTTCCTTTCGCTTCATTCGGCGTCTTTTGACCAACTACTACCCCTCCTTGGCAATTCACCGACCGAACACGGTGGGCTTGGGTTGCCTTGCTTCTTCCTGTCATTCGTTGTTCTTTTCGCCGGTATCGCTGCCGGTACAGTCATCTATTTAGGGTTTGCCAAATCAGTGCAGCGACTAGGGTTGCTGAGACTTTACCGGCTATGCTGCTGGGTTTTCCCCTTGATCTACATTGCGACACCTCTTGTGTCGAAGGTTGCTCGTAGTTCTGAGATCGCAGTATGGATTTCATCTGCGAGCTCTATCTTCACAAAGACGCTAGTCACAGGATTTGCACAAACACTTGTAGCATTTCTTGTGACAAATGCCAGCCCTGATGCCTACAGCCTTGGTAGCATTATGGGGTTCATGCAAGGCGCGACTGCGTTCCGGTCTCTTGCTCTTGCAGGGACTGGAGTCGCTTTCTCGCTCAGTGATGATGTCTCAATTGAGACGACAAACTATAGCCTGTGGGCAGCGATGACCATCATCTCGCTCGGCGGCGCTGCTATTGCGTACTTTGTGAGAGACCATCCTACTGTTAGGGACTATGAGTCGAGCCTGAAGTGGGAGGTATGCTATGAGAGCACAGAAGACCTTTCTCTATAGACAAAATTTCCATCCTAACGTGGCATCTCCACATAACGGCCTTAAGTTGAGACTCCCCTTAGCCTGTACTTAGGTTGGCTTGTTCATTACACCGGAGAAAGCTGCCGGGAATCCTTCTTTAGTTGTTGATTAAAACAATCGATGATTAATCAGGGGATGTTTGATATCATTTTTAAGTTCTTTCCATTCATTTTCTTCTTTTACTCCTCTCGTTTGGTTAGCGGGGTCGGTTCGGTAGTAGCCTAGTGGGGTAAATGGGCATCCCACTAGCCGGGGGTACCGGTACGAAATCTTTGCTTGCACGGTAGGGCTTGTGGGGTTGGTCGGTGGTACGATTAAGCTTTCTTTAGTCAGGTTGGTTGGTCGGTTTGCTTGGGTTCTTTTTGGGTTGGGAAATTGTGGATATTGTTTTCGCTGTAACAAATATAGGAGTGGAGGGCTGTTGCTGAACTTTTAACACTTACTTTTTATTCCTTAGTTGCCTTTTTTTTTTGTCAATTTCTGGTTTTCCTTTGTATCTTATCTTCTAGTATGTACTGCGCCTTAGTTAGGTGTCGATAGAGAATCCCCCAATGGATTTTCAATCTTCTTAGTACCAGTATTCATGCTCGAGAGTATGTGACACTTCCTTGTTAGTAACAGGTTTGAAAGCCACAGAGCCATCATCTTTATATCACATAGGGCACCAGTAGATACCTACATAAGATCACTATTGCAATGTATATCGGTAATTGTATACGCCGTATTTCTTTTTCAGCGAAGGGAAGGGCGACCGGATAACTTGTACCCTGGCATGGAATCGGTTAATTCTGCCGCCCGCCATATGGAGTGTGTAGGATGCACGCTGCAGGATGCGCGTGCAGCAACCTTTATTTATTTAAAGGGTCGCCGTATGGAGTTAAGTGCTGGACCCTGCTCGTGCATCGACGGTTGATATGCTCCGGTATACTCGGAATAGATAGAGTTGCGGATATACAATGGTTATCATCGGCTAGGTATCTTGCGAGTTCTCATTCGACCGATAGACCCTATCTATCTAGCAGTGAAGATGTCTCTGTACGTGGTTGATGCTCGAGGGCTTAAAGGTAGGACAGTACCTATTCCGGGGGAATACCTAAGCTAAACTCAGTGGACTGGCATATGTAGTACAGATTATTGCTACATCAGGCATTTCCGAGACACTCCTGCATTAAAAAAATGGTGGTGGTGAGGGAAAATTAAGCTGCTGTAGAGAAAATGGATTTGTCAGGTGAATTGATTTGTAAGGGTTGCTACAACTCGGAGGAACTCAAAGACGGGGAAGTGGAGGGAAGCAACCAAAAGAAGTTGAGGGTGTGTAGACAAGGTTTGGTTACTAACTCCCGACGGATTCAGTCGGAAGCTTCCATCAGCTATTCCCGAGATGTCGCCATCGATTGGTGAGATCTATTTGAGAAAGGTGCAGGAACCATAGCTACATTGTCAGCTACAAGACCTTTTTCTTTTCTTTCTTTGCTACTCCTATCCACCTACTTATAAAGACCAGTATCTTTCTTCGTCCATCCCTCTTTCCCCTTCCTATCTACAGGCTGCTCTACTAAACCTCGCTTAAAATTGTACTTACACAGCCGGTTGCCAACCTCCCTACCAGTGTCACCACCACCCTTCTATTCTCAATAAACTCCATAAAAGTCAATTCTCCGTTCAAATAGACAATGACTATCCAATCTATCCAAGATGTTCCTGCTATCGACGAGGAACCCCGTTTTGCTAAGGACAATCGTGGCTTTGGTACCAGAGCTGTCCAAGCTGGCTCGCCCCACGACCCTGTAACCGGGGCTGTTATCGCGCCTGTAAGCCCCTCCATACCCCGCCACACCTTGTTCAGGAGTTAAACAAAATAAGAATACTAAACAATCTTGCATTACAGATCTCCCTTGCTACAACCTACGCTCAAACATCAGTAGGGAATCCGGTCGGTCTTTACGAATATGTTCGTTCGTCCAATCCTAACCGTGACAATTTCGAGCACGCTGTAGCCGCGCTCGAGGGCGCCAGCTACGCTCTTGCCTTCTCGTCCGGATCTGCAACCACAGCTACAATTCTTCAGAGTTTAGCAGCTGGTAGTCATGTCATCTCCATTAGTGATGTGTACGGTGGTACCCATCGTTACTTCACCAAGGTTGCAGCTGCCCATGGTGTCCGTGTGTCGTTCACGGGGGCCATTGAAGTCGATGCAGAGTCCATGATTGGGCCAGACACCAAGCTTATCTGGATCGAAACCCCAAGTAACCCGACATTATCGCTGGTGAATATCAGTGCCATTGCAGAGATTGCACACAGGCACGGAATTCTTGTAGTGGTTGATAACACCTTCTTGTCACCATATATTCAGAATCCCCTCAAACATGGAGCTGACATTGTCATCCATTCAGTCACCAAATACATTAATGGCCACTCTGTAAGATCCCTTAATCTTTCTCTTTAGTCTTAAAACTCCACTGACACCCTGTTAGGATGTCCTCATGGGTGTTGCCGCGTTCAATGATTCGCAGCTCAACGACCGTCTCTCATTCCTCCAGAACGCAATCGGCGCCGTCCCTTCTCCCTTCGACTGCTGGCTTGCTCACCGTGGTCTGAAGACTCTCCACCTCCGCGCAAAAGCCTCAACTGAAAACGCAACCGCCATTGCTACAGTCCTCGAGTCCTCACCGCACGTTCTTTCCGTCAACTACCCTGGTCTCAGCTCTCACCCACAGCGCAAAATCGCCGTAATGCAGCACCGTAAGGGGATGGGTGGCGGTATGATCTCGTTCAGGGTCAAGGGTGGACTTCTTGCCGCCGAGAGGTTCTGCCAGGAAACTAAAATTTTTACGCTTGCTGAGTCACTCGGTGGAATTGAGAGTCTTTGCGAGTTGCCAGCTGGCATGACCCATTCCGGAATCCCCGTAGAGCTAAGGGAGAAGAGTGGAGTCTTTGATGATCTTATTCGGTTGAGTGTTGGCATTGAGGACGCTGAGGACCTTATTAGTGATATCGTTGGTGCACTCGAAAGAGTCAGCAGCTATGTCCAAGGAACAAAGGCCTAAGCTACCTGGTCAGCTTTCTTTCTTTTCTTTCTTGAAAGGTCTGGGCGGTTTGTGCATTTGCGTACATAGAAGGGCTTCTTTTTCTTAATCGGGAAGGGCGGGGTACCTGATAGACTATTGCCTTTTCTTTTGTGCTTTATGCAGTCGATAATTTCCCTATTTTCTCTCATATCTTAATCAGGATTTTTTCTTTCTCTGTTTTACTTTGGTCCGGTATATGGCGCTACGAATTTATCATATCGTGTTAATATGGATTGTTCTCTTGAGTCAGTTACTCCCTTATATTTATGTAGACTAACAACTAACTAGAGCCTTCTATTGCTGAATGATATTCTTGATATTGTAGGTGTGTATACGAATCAATGTAGCTAAACTCCCCAGGGGCGGTCAGCTACTAGAGACTATTACAATTTCCCAAGTCGCTCAGTAACTATAAGCATATGCAATCGTCAAACTGCCCCACAATATATAAAGTTACATCTAGCACTATTATTTTCTACAAACTTTATTCTAGATCCTTAAATAGATAAAAACCAGGCAGCCGCAAACGGGGGTGCCAAATTATATAAAGAGAGTATTTATCAAGTCATTAGTCAACAGGCAAGTTAATAAATAGGGTTCACATTGAAGCAGCGCTATTGTTACCTATCCCCAAAGTCACTAAGGGACGCCCACGAACCGACCGAAGTAGAATCCTTTCCCTAATCTAAGACACCGTGTGAAACTCCGCCTCCAGGTACTAGTACCCTAAGATACTCGAATACTTTGAGTTCGGGTAATCGGCCCCGCAGTACTTTATAGAATTAAGACGTTGGGTGAGGAAGGAACAGTACACTAGACTCAATCATAGCCCAGCACTCACTTCCCCAATGTCACAATAGGGTAACCAAGACTTACATCACCAAACATTGATACGTGTTCGCCCTGATCTAACGAGAAAGAAAGAAATAATGGGGCTCTATTGGATATATATCATTGTCCTCAAGATCCCTCGAGAAACCTAGTAATACAGACAAACCGCGCGCGCCTGAAAAATGCCCTTCGAATCTCAGTTAACCGTACCATTCCGTCCCCTGACCCTGCATGTCATTATATATACGCCCTAACTAGCCTGTTGAAACAAATCCACGTCAGTCCGTGAAGTAAAGAAAAGCCTCTCTTAACTTCAATCCTTGTTCTTCGTGCCCCAGGAAAGCTGATAGTTTAACTAAATTCCTCGGCCTTTCCGGCAATCAACAATCCGATAATCAACCCAAATAATCCCAACACACTACCAAAGATCTCGATGACAAGGATCTTGACAAACAGGGCCGCGTCGGCAGCATCAGCAAGGGCTGCTGAAGAACCAGTAATACCGACGGCAATACCACAAACAAGGTTGCAGATACCGACAGTGAGGCCTCCCCAGAAGATGGCCCAGCCTGTATAGTAGTTCTTTTCGGTGAAAAGAAGTTCTGCGGAGGGTACATTGCCAAGTTTAGACGAGAAAACAATACCTGTTTATGAAGTGTCAGTGGAAGATTGCATGTGGGAAGCTTGTTCAAGGGGTACATACTCATAATGACCCCATAGATAGCGACAACTTCGCAGAAAATAATAGAAATCAAGTTCTTGGTGCGGATGCGCGGTGCCCGTACTCCTCCTCCAATTATACTAGAGCCGGTGACGAAGATACCCCTGCGGCAGCATTGTGAGAAGTGAACCGGCGGTAGAGGTTGAAGTGCCATACCATGCTGCTCCCACGACACTAAGACCTATACAAAGGGCCACTCCCAGCGAGGCCCACGCGTATGGCGATGTTTCTTCAAGGAAGCGACCAACCTGGATTTGCATTCGTAAGCACTTGGGCGAGAAACAGGAGGGTTGTGAGGAGAATAGGGGAAGAATATACATTAAAAGCTTCGCCGTCACCATTGAAGAGCATATCTATCTATCCACATTAGCTACTACAGTGCTAGTGACGACTCGGGCCCAACTCGCGGGGGGCGGCAAGCAGGACAGACGTACAAGTTCCGACAACAACCACCGCGGTGGTGAGGCCTCCGTAACGAGAGTAAGAGCCATAGTACCCCATTGTTATTATATTCGTAATGAGGGGGTGAAAGTGTCTACGTAGGGTCTTTAGGCGATTTTCTGTAAAAGACGTGTTTTCGTGAGCGTTCCGGGGTGAGATTCGTGATGTAGAGGCGGTAGCGGTCAGCTTTGGTCGACGTGATATGAGGCTGGATGATGTGGCTAGTGTATGATTATGTCATCCGCCTCAATTGAACTATGGGTCCCTCTACGATCTCTCACTCCATTTTCATCGCCTACATCTCCATCCAGCTGCGTCTTCATCTCCATCCAGCTGCGTCTTCATCTCCACCCTCGCGGGAATCTCCATTCATAACCTTCCCCATCAACTCCATCTCAACGGTGTCCAGCTTATAGCTCTCTACCATTTAACGGAAACCCCCACGGTACCCCTCCAACATGGGTTCGGACCCTCAGTATGCGTCGTATCCCAACCTACTCCTCTCGCAACATATATTCACTCTCAAAACTGCGTCTTTAAGCTCTAGCCATGCTGCCGCTCAAAAGACTTTGACTACATCCATCAAAGAACAGTCCCAAGCGCCGCTGTACCGCTACCTGGCGCACCCAGCGGATGGTATTCTCTCAGGCAAGATTAATTGGGACGAAAAGTTTTACGAGGAGCTCAAGAAAAGCAACGATAACGAGCTTGAGGGATATGAAAAGGAGTTAAAGGAGGTAGAGGAGAAGGCCGGGGAATCAGAGGTCGTTGAAGCTATGGGAAAGAAGGCAGAGTTCTGGGCCAGGGTTGTTGACAAGGTAGGCCGTTGCTTTTATCTGTATTTTCAAATCCGCCCCGTCTCCGCGACTATTCCCTAGATACGGAGAAGATCTCGCCGTCTGGTTCTAAGTAAATCTGACGACCTTCATTCTTAGGAGAAAGCTCTGGCTGCCTATGAAGAGCTATACACAAAAACTCCAACTCTTGGCGCCAAAATTGACATTGTCCTTGCCATAATCCGTATGGAAATGTTTTACGATGACAAAATGGCTGTAAAAAAAAGTGTGGAGCGTGCTAGACGGTACTCAATTTCTTTCTCAAATCTAATATTTTACTAGAACTTTATCTAACCTTCTTTTCAGGTTGATTGACACTGGCGGAGATTGGGATCGCCGCAACCGCCTCAAGTCTTACACAGGTCTTCATCTCCTCTCATGCCGTCAATATGCTGATGCCGCGCCGTTGTTGCTTGATTCACTATCAACATTCACATCTACTGAAATTTGCACATATTCCACGTTAGTCTTATATGCGGTTCTTGCCGGTACTATATCATTAAATCGTGTTGATTTCAAGGCGAAGGTTATTGATTCAGCTGAGGTTTTGGCTGTACTTGGATCCAAGAGTGGTGGAGCTGTATCTGTGGGTGATGTTGAGATGATTGATGCCGATATGGAGAACACAGACGGATATTCTTCTCTGGAGACATTGGTAAACAGCTTATATCTATGTGACTACAAAAGCTTCTTTGTGGCACTTGCAGAGGTTGAAGAAAGATTCCTAAGCAAGGACCGCGTATTGGCTGAGCACAAGGCTTGGTATGGACATTACCTACTTGGCGATAACTTTAGATGAACTAACATGGATACAGGTACGTTCGTGAAATGAGGAGAAGAGCTTATGCACAACTCCTTGAGTCATACCGTGTCGTTGGACTAGAAAGCATGGCTAATGCCTTTGGTGTCTCCGTGGAATGGCTTGATCGTGACCTTTCGAAATTCATTCCATCCAAAAAGCTTAATTGCACTATCGACCGTGTAAACGGTGTCATCGAGACAAATCGGCCAGATGATAAGAACAAGCAATATCAGGATGTGGTGAAGCAGGGGGATCAGTTGCTTACCAAGCTCCAAAAGTTTGGTCAAGCTGTCAGGTTGAGGGGTAGCGAAAGAGCTTAGATTAGAGCATAGATCACATTGTAGTTATTTGGGTTTTTGATGGCAAATATCAAGCATTGCTTTTTACAGCTTGAATCAGCGCATTAGGTAGTTCGTAGAGAGAAATAAGTGCTTTGAAGTAAGGTATTAATTCAAGGCACAGAAACCCGCAGCTCCGTTGAGCCTTTCGACTCTTAAGAAATATTTGGGTTGAGTGCCGCCCACAAAACCATGTAGTCAGTCGGACCCCGAGAATCTAAGACCAAATAATGTCCCTACTCCGCAAACTTTTACCCCTCTTGCAGCAAGTATCAATATTAACTCATACATAGCACATAGTTTTCAATCATGAACACTTTGGATAGTGGCCGTATCATTTAGGACACTAATCATTGCAGTCACGACAGAGACTACAAGGATGAGACCAACCCTGACCCTTTTAAGCCGAATGAGAGTAGGGTCTTGTATCAAGTGCTGCATGAAGCAGCTTGCCTGCTCACCGTAGGGCGGGTTTCAAGGCTCTATGTATGCAGGTTTTAGCCTGGTCTGCATGCCTCAAACTACTTAGTTGGAGAGAACGATAAAAATGTGATGTTTAGGGTGGGCATATTGTTTTTAGATACAACAGCAAAAGCTGTAAATTAGAGTGCCCGAGTGAGGATACTTAGGAAGCCTTGCCTGGTCAGTTCGTATCCCAGATAGACAAGCGTCATGCCAGATGCCATGAGCTACTGTATGTAAGTAGAGTACTTTAGTTCCGGAGATAATAGTGCCGCACCTCAAGGAAGCCACATGCCTTGCTGCTTAGGGCTCTAATCTGAACATTGCTCAAGATGACGCTCTAGGTAAAAGCTCTTCCTTCCGAATTCCGTCTAGAACATGCTTCCCATTATCGGGTACTATCGTCATTGGAATCATCATCTATCCCTATAATACGAGGGGCTGGAATAACAGAATACACATACCCGTATTATCCCAGCTTTAGCTAGCAGAAAAGACCCTCATCTTCGTTTTTAGCTAGTCCCTGGGCTCTCAAAAATAAATCTTCCCCGAACGTGATTAAGATATAGGGAACTGGCGTCATTAGCATCGAGAGTTGGCCGTCATTGTATTGCTCCTTTGGTAAAGGTAACCAGGATTTGTCGCCTTCGCTGAGACGAGTGAAATTTGATATCAAGCGGACTGATGCGAGGTCTTTGTTAAAACTGATAGTTTGGTATAAACTCAGGCCCTATTCGTAAGATCGTTTACTGCTAGTGCAACAACCACGTTCTTTGAAGACTCTAATGTATTTATCGTTTTAACCGTAGATCAAAGGGTTATAATATAATTATAGAAGGTGGGGTGCTATGATTGTGTTTGCGACAATATGGGATTCTGGGTTGATTGGGCTGTGAATTTAAATACCTGATCGGGATATTTGCAGTCTAGCTGTAGTAGTTAACTTCATGCATGATGCTGAGCAATGTAAGTACTTAGCTAGCAGTCTCCTAGGTACGTCTCTTCGACGGGAGGAGAGCTATGCCAAACGGTTGAGGGAAATGATAATGACCCTTGAAACATAAATACATTATTACGACTCCTCTAGGCGATCCATCACGCACCTTTACGTCACTTCCACCATAACAATCTTTGCTTCCTGTTCCACATCATCATTATTACCATAGCACGTATAATCGTAAAACAAAAGGCGAGTTAGAGCTATATATCTGTAAGAATCCTGAGCTTTTAATTTAGAGTTTTTGAGGGTCAGAAACCCTACACTAACACATCGAGGGTGGTACGTCTGGCCGGAGAGTGTGGGGAACATGCATATGGTAATGAGAGGGTGGATTATATTATGTTTAAAAAGGTCAACGTAATTTATAGAGAGATGTCTGCTATGAAGATCGCCGTCTTCTTCTCGGGGTGAGAAGCACCGCCCTTACCGAAAGTGAAAGCCCTATATCGAAAAGACTTGCATTAATACATCATTATTAGCAGAGGCCTTAGGGCACTGGACTTGTTTCCCACATGCGGCTTAGTAAAATCGGATTAGAGTGAAGAGTAGGTGACTAATCAAATATTACACGGCTATCCAGGATTAGTTGCTAACCCGAAATAGTTCTGACAGTGCTAAAACCCAAAAGGCTACATACATGTAGTTCTCGATACACGGATTTTGCGACGGATATCTTTAGCGCATCGGACATCCCCTATTTATTTCGCAATCCGAATCCCCTCCGAGCGTTCTGGAAGTTCTCCGTGTTGAGATATTTCCTTCGGTATTTACCGTCCGCTCTACGGATGCCCGAAACGTTGCGGTATGATATAGGTGGCTTTTTTTTTCCTGCTCCGGCCCTTTCAGTGGGTGTCAAAGAATCTCAATCGCTAGCACGGGATATCGCAATACAAAACCGAAACCGAAACCGAAACATACGGGCAATAAGTTTTAGGGCTTAAGCTCACGGCACATTTCGGTTGGCCATGCAAAAAATGACTCGTGAAGGGCAAGAAGGCAATAAGGCTAATACATGTAGTTTCGCTTTGCTCTTTTGTGTTTTGTGTTCAATATTTCACTCCTTCGACATGGTTGGACGAGCTTATACCCCTGGATTTCTAGGATCCTGATACATTCAAAGGTACCCCGAGTAGTGCACAACTCAGTTAGTGTAAGGGGTAGCGAAAAATCAAGCTCTTCCAATCTGTAGATCGCAAGCTTTTGGGGCGCCTTGTCGGTGAGCGCTCACCCCAGAACCACCAACTTGGAAAGATCTTGGGGTGAATTTATATTGTTTCCTTGTCATAAGACTTCTGTGTGTGCCGTAAAAGATGGGGTAAATTGGAGAACTCACAAATCGTAGTCATGACAGGAATATACGTACATACATGTACCTACTCTCCAAGATCTCCTTTTTGTTATCATACAGGACGCCTGCAGTTATAAATCCGAGAAGCAAGCCCTGTATAGGAGATGGGACCGACCCGTGGATCTGTACAGGGAAGAAGAAAAAATTTTCTCAACCTCCAACTCCCATCCGATCCCGCTATGCTTCAGATTCCCGAGCCGCCATGCAATACGCTGCAGCACGAGTCATGTGATTCGGGTGATATCTTGTGATCTCAGTTGCTTGAAGATCCTTGAGTAAACAAGAAAGCACTCTCCGGGTCGAAACAAAAAACAAACACGAGTCTGGACTATTCTATAATGTTCGTGATGGATTGCTCTGTACGTGTACTCTTACTGCCCGAGACATTTATGCCCGGTCGGGTTCACAGGCCGTTCGCACCGGATGTTCTATCCTTCCCCCTTCTTTCCTTTTACGCCCCGGACCAAACATACTTGTAGGGTACTGGCCCCGTCGAATAAGGCCCCCAAATTCTAAGCTTCTTTTCTCCCCCCTCCCCCCACCCCACCCCACGATGGCATCTCAACTCCTTGCAGGGTCCGTGATCTGAGTCAAATCCAGCCTTGGTAGATCATCGTTTTCGTCCTGACATCAGTTGCGAGATTACACACATGATATTATATAACCGCGTTCCCGAAAAGCTTAAAATAAAATGAAGAACAAAACCCATAAGCACATACATGGACTCTGGATGTGCCCCGTGAGCTAAAACAATTCAATATGGAAAATAGGCTCAATGTACGGTGTTTCTCACTTGTGTACGACTGTCTGGAGTATGAAGCATGCAAGGCGTGTTGGATAAACACATGTAATGATCCGTAACCAGCTCAGACGGGAGTATAATTTTCCTTTGATTGTATATCAGTGGCCTATCAGTGAGGGTGATTGCACGTACATGCGAAAACGTACATACATACATACATGTTTGTTGATGTATGTACATGTAATTCTTGGGAGGTTTCAAACAAGCATTTATAAGCGAAGGCCAGTCGGAAACTTGCAGGAAACGGGACAATTGAGGTATCAGATATCCATGAACGAGTATTGTAGTAAATTTCTTAGTTTTTTTTTTTTTTTTTAAATTTCCTGTGGTTCATCCACACGACTGATTGAATTTCTCCTAGCCTTTCCCCATCGAAAGCCATCCGGCTCAATTATCCTATCCGATAGTGACAGCAACCTATGAACCTTATGAACGAAAAAAAAAAAAATGCCCCCGCCAAAACTCCCCAAGGGTATCAATAACTCAGAAGGGGACTCAAGTAAGAATTTTTTACATGTGTAGACAGAAAACTAGGAATGCGAGCGAGTAGGAAAACGAGCGGTGAGAATGAAAATGCATAATACGCCAGCCTGGTAACTTTTTTCAAGAAAGACCCCAAATCGCTTGCAGGTATGCAGCTAAACCAAGATGAAGAAACCCCGAAACAATAGTAAAACGCATAAGGAAGTGACTCGGCCTCACAGACCAATGCTGTATAAAAGATAAGCAGCCCAACAATATACCGGATTTCATAATAGACGTGAAGTTAAAGAGAATATAGCCACAATAAAAAAAAAAGGAAAAAAAGGAAAAAAGAGACCATGCGCCGCCAACCCTGATGAATAGACAATAAACAAGTGATTTTAAGGAAAGCGAAGAATTTCGATGATCGCCGCAGTTCTTGCAGCAGGATTGACAATAGAAAAAGAAGAATAGACACGTGAAATGGTGTAATAAAAAAAAAATAAAAAAAAACTAGGCCCCGATTTCAAGCGCCAATCGCTTGTATCACCGACTCCCTCCCGTGATTCTTCGCCAAAGTCGTTTCAGCCCTGAATCCGAGTCCTTCCCTGCATTTCCCCAATCAAATTGCCCAGCGTCAGAATCACTCACTGGAGGTAATTCCTCAAGCGCTAGAGGATCGGTATCCTTTTTCCAACCATACAGCTCATTTTCATCCGCTCGCAGATCCTTCCTTGTGAGCGTCATTCTCAAAGTCATCTCCCTATTACCAGGCTCCGCATGAAGGTAAGGGTCAAATAGAGTGCCATTGTTGATGCGTGAAGGTAGTATATTTGTACCCATCAATGGCTCGCCGAATTCTCCAAATTTATTCTCCCTAAGCTTGTGGTAGGCAAGCAGCTCGTTCTGCGCCGAAGATGTCTCAGTATCATCGAAGTTGTCGAAGAGTGGACTATCAAGGCTTGAGTGATCGTCAAGCCCAGGATCGACCCTACGAATAGTTGCCGAAGTGTTTGGTCGGCACTTGAAAAAGTCCCTACATCCTGTCGCTGAGGGAAACCCAAACTCAATGGCCTCATCAAATTTCTGTGGAGATGCAAGGTAAACTCGGAGCTTCAATCGCGCTTCTGGGTCTTGATAGTACGCCGCATCTTTATCGATCGAATGAATACTTCTTTGCCTCGAACCGCCCATGCTGTGCGACGCTGGACGACGGGCTGACCCTAGCGACGGCCGACTAGGAGAGGACGAATGCGATGAAGGTGCCCTGTATGGTCTTGAAGATAATGACATCGCCCTCTGAATTGACGGTTTCCCCTGAGATCTTACTGGATCTCTTGATACTTGATTGCAAAATTCATCCAGACGTAAATCCAATGTACCATCTTCTTCCATCCACCTAAACGACTTCCTAATTTCTTCAACAGCGTTCATCCCATCCAAGTCTAGAGATGATGCCCGTGATGTTGAACTTGATGACAGGCTGTTCAGAGTGTTTAGGCTTCGGTTCGCCTGCCGCCCAATTCTGTAAATAGTTTCATCTGCTGCATCCACAATTATGCTCTCACACTTGCTTGCTAATAAGATGCGTTCCTCCCTCGAAAAGTGCTTCCTCCTGATTGTTTCGGGGAGCTCAAGATACCATTTAGCATCTGCCTGTGATAAAATGAACTCATCGGCTGTTGTGCCAGGTGGTCTACTTAGTATAAAATTCGATGTTTGAGGTAGTGAAGAGTTGCTTCGAAAGCTATCGAAGGATGGCCTGGCTCTTGATTTTGGTTTGCTGGGCTTTGCGCTGTGTGAGCTCTGGCTTCTACCATGGCTAGAGGGTGGTAATGAGGAGCCAATGTGTTGCTGCTGTGCATACCGTAGTCTTTCAAGCGACGAAAAGTACTGCACAAATAATTGTTAGATATAGATCCTTACATGTAGTTTTACACAATTGGACCTTGGCTGGGATAAGAGCTGGGTTTCAACGAAAGAATATTAAAATACTACTTGTGGACTTACTTTACGTCGAACAGCGGGAGGAAGGTTGTCGAAATCAACAGGGTCCATTGCGGGAATAGGTGCTCTCATCTTCATTTCAGGATTGCTTGAACTTATTCCGGCAGTACAGCACGATACACGTTTGAATGTAGGGCGAGGACCTTCGTCTGATGAAGAAGAACCGTCGTAGAGAGAACGCCTTTTGGAGATCTTACGAGTCACTGCCGGGGTATGATGCCTCGGTGGGCGAGCAGGCTGTGATATAACGGGGCGTGCAGAAGGCATTTTTGTGCACTTATTGTGTATTTTTGATATTCCCTCTCGTGGATTGGGTGAGTGATTGGGTTGGTGGGTGTGTGGGTGTGTGGGATGAGAAGGAGGGATGAGGAGAAGGAGGTAATGTTGGATGATGATCGGATATCAGACTGATAGACGCTGAAGCTTACTAGTAGGGTTTTACTTGCAGTTGAAGGGGGGGGTGTGAGGATCAGTAGCGGTTGCTTCTTTTCTTACGTATCCAAGGACAGACAGGCCCAATGTGCATCAGAGTGTTCCTCTTTTGCTACTGATGCTGCTGCCTGGTGCAAGTTACTGCTTGGTACCGTCCCGTTCAATGGTCAGATGCTTCTCTGCTAGTTCCCCGAAACTTGAGTCGAAGAACACCCTATCCCAAATAATTGAAAACGGGAACGAAGGGGAGAGGGAGTAAGTAGGCGTGATATTGGGTTATTCCTGACACGACTGAAGGAGTGAGGATGAGATGGGATACGGCCTGCAGGAGCAGAAGACGTTCTTGTGCTCACTCCGTAGTATCCTGTTGGTTGAGTTGAGCTGTAGGTAATAATAATGCAGCGTAGTACGCTTGGCTGCTGCCGAGTCCCCCTTCTTGACACTGGTGGTGGAGGTGGTGGAGGTGGTGGAGGTGCTGCTGCTGCTGCTTCTGCTTTCTGTCTTTCCCACCCCGGTATGTATGTACGGTACCAGATAGAAAACCCAACTCGATATGTAGGGAGGTAGCGTAAAATGGCTAGCTAGGTCTGTCTGTACTCTATGTATGAGATGTCCGTCCCGGAGGAATTACCACAGCGCTTTCGGCTGAGACACTCCGTTGAACGTCAGGGCCCACCTGCCAGCGAGTGCAATTTTCTGCATCGTTTTGATTTGTTCGTGACGCAAACGCCCTGCACGACGCGGGACCGAGCCAAACATCGCGCACAACGCCCACACCAGTAACCAGTCGTCCCACAGCTCGCTTGCTCATTCGAGTCCAGGTTGGTTAACCCGGCAACTCCCAGTACCTGCTCCAGTCCTAAGAGCTCGTATCTGAGGGGAAAGGTATGGTGGTGGGGGTAACCACATGTATGTATCTTGACAAGCAACCCGCTCCCCATAAGACCTGGAGATCTATCTTCCTTTGATTCCGATGTACTTACATGTACATATAAAAGTGCTAGATGTACATGTAGGTACGACACCTGCCCCAACCTGGACGTCTACTGCGGGCTGTATGTAGACTCTGTTAATAACGTACCATATACTGGACACTCAATTGGCAAAACAAATTCAATAATTTTTTTACCCCAGGCCCTTGGCCAACAATTGCTGTCGTTCTCTTGCAATTGTAGAGTCTCTCTATGTGTGATTGTGGAACATTGAAGCGCGAATCGCAGTGGTACTGCCGTGGACCACTAACCGCATTAGCCTAGTACTCCTAAATTTGGGCAGGGGCAAGCTACCATGGATACAAATTGGGGTGTGTTGAGATGCAGTTTAGGTCAGGGGCACGACTGGCTCGTGCGCATACAGAAAGTAACCCGGCGTGCAGGCCGGCGGCTTACTCCAAGCGTCAACACATGTTGATGTACATGTAGTTCCTATTTTTTGATTCCTCAACGACAGGATGATTCTGAATATCCAAAGAGCTGGAAGGACGTCTGGCAGTATGTGTCCTGTGCACAGTATCGCGCACATAAGTTGCCCTTCACCAAAAATAAACGACGCGGAAGGTATATATCTGATAGTGTTTCTTCGTGTTGATTAATTGAGTTGCCTCCCTTCCACTTTAGGTACATGTAAACACGTGTAGACAGAATACATGAACTTGTAAGGCCATCTGATACAGTTCAGCGTCAGCACTGTTATATAGCTACAGTGCCTCGCTTTAAGAAACCTGACTGTAAGATGCCTCCCTTAATTACGCGGTACGTACCTCAGCATAAGTATCGAGTTGGGGTAAGGTTCTGGACAAAAGCATTGAGGTTTCAACCTCTGTATGCATCATGGCATCACTGAAGTCTAGTTACAGCTTCTGGACGTCCATCACCCAGTCAATTTTTACGCATATGCTTACTCAATTCGGCACAAGAGCCTCGACTATACCGGCGCCACTACACATATACGTATACAGCCCTAGACCAACGCTAAACTTTCCAACCAGGGTTTCGACACTAGGAATAAACAGATCCCCGCTGGAGGGCCGTAGTTTTATTAGATATCATGCCACTTTCATATCCCTTTCGCATCCCCACGACTGAATTTGCGGTGGAACCGAGAGAATCCCATCCCCATTTTCTTCCTCAACCTCACTCACATTTGTAGACATGCAATAAAGCCACGCCGCCGCCGCAAGTTATAAAATGTCTTAACTTCCCCCCATAATAATTCCATGGGGGGTAGTCCCTCCATAGCCACACCTTTTCTGCAAGGCTTGCTCGGCTGCAAAAAAAAAAAAAAAAGGGAAGGAGGAGGAGGAGGAGGGAAGAATGTTTGGTTGTGCATCTACATGGCGCGGAAACACTTTTCGTCATGAAGCTGTATGACCATGCTAGATGCTGCCGCCAGATCCAAATTGATGAGACTGTGAGTGTTGGGAGCAATTGGACCCCGCAACTCATATCTAACCAGCTTCGATTACCTTCGGTGCCTTCGGTGAACCAGTTTTCGAGGTCAATAGGGCGAGCGCCTAAACCAACCAACAGGAGGCCTTCCCCTCACAGCCCTATCACTCGCTTGACAAATCTGAAGGTCGTACATATGTCCGTTCAGCCAATAATATGAAAGACGTACCTTGAGATCAAGACGCGTTCTTTTTTTTTTTTTATCCTGACAGCTTATCTGTGATCCGCCCAATTAAAAACCTGACTGGTTAGTTTCCGGGGAATGGTAGTCTCGGGGCTCGTGTCGATATTCGAGCAAGAGGAGGCAAACAAACCAAATAAACAAAAATTGAACTGGATGATCTATCTACTGGCCGAAATCCTTCTGCTGTGAGGATCCCAGGAATGACTACCAGCATAGGAATCACCATGCGAAGCTGAACAGGCTTAATAGACAGACTTAATGAGAGATCCGCTGAAAACATTCTTAAAATGGTTGTCTCAACCCCACGTGAGCACGTTGGCCATTCGTGATACTTGACTGTTCGGGAAGAAAAAGTCGATCCTTGCTCTTTCTCTATATAGAAGACTAAGCCCCTGTAGTAAAAAGTTCAAGGCGATAAGCGACCATCCTTTGCTGGCGGTGACCGCAAACCCCCCTCCCCTTCCCCCCCTTAGGAGGGCGGGGCTGGATATTTAGGAAAGTGCTACGCCGTAGCCCGGTACCTGCTTAACCAAGGAAGGCCCCTGTATATATGTATAAAGGCGTTCTTCGCGGTGAGTAAGAATTGCAAACGTCACAGCCGTTTGAAAAGGTTAATTACGGATTGTGTAAAGGCTGATATGACTTTTTTTTTTGTAGCACTCATTGAAGATCTCAGCATACGAACTTCGGCCCTAATTTTGGACAATTTTGAAACAAATGCGCTGATCATGGGCCATCGATGGGTGGATCGTACTACGTCTTCTGGCGGCTAACTCGTATGTATGGCGCTATTCGGACATGATGTAGGAAGGTAGATACATGTAGCTCTACATTTATCCCCCTGCCTTGCACCTGGAACCTACTGGTACTCCAATTGTTAATACTTACTGTAGTTCCCTATCTACCTAGTGCCTTGGTATCCCGTAATAGCTCCGCTCTCCAGTGTCATGGCGCCGGGTACACGTGAGCATGATTTTAGTAGCTAGAAGATATGGAGCCTTGGGGAACGACGAGCCATCTAAGACCTTCCCAATGATCATTTTACTTAGGTATTATTTGGACAGGTATCACTGCACAATATTCTCGTTCACTCATAGTGCGCACCTCCGGTTTCCCCGCTCCTAAATTTCCAAAGGGCAAACTAGCATCGAGGCGATGTAAGCCACGATATGTTGTGTAATGGGTTGTTCCATTGGGACGATGATTGGTATCACCAGGGAAATGTTAGTTATACGCACAGACCGGCAATGGCGACAATTATCTATACAATTTGACGAAATAACTGCTAATCGGCGATATCTGCCCAGAATATTTGAGTTTATGTGTATTGGGCCTCTAGCTCCGGATCGACGGGTACCAAGAGCTGTCGGTGATATGGGGTTTGGTAAGAGGCTCTTGAGAGGATCATATCTGCACGGTCGTATGACCTGCCTGATACAAGCCTAGGTAGACTATGGTGCGCAGCAAGACATGCGGACCCAATGGCTGGCAGTCGATGCATAACTTTGGCTAGATGGGGGTGGTGTTGTCTTGGGAGGTCGGGGCATTGGTAGATAGTGGTCTCAGCATGGAGATGGTGCAGCTGTCCGACTAGTAACAAGAATTATCGTTGAGATGATGTATACAATTTCCTAGCCAATTGTTTCAAACGGCTTGCCCGACTGTACGATTACTCAAATGTTAATCGCGAGGAAGGGACACGAGTGATAATCTGTGAACATATATCTAGGGTTTATTACTTTCCACGCGGGATGGAAACCTGCCTGCGTCCCTCCCACACACATCTGAGTATCTCTGCATATGATGCGATAAAAGGCCCAGTACGGTCTTTTATCTTGACTTAGCACATGTCCTCATATAATGTATGTATGTATGGTCGTGCTATGTGCAGTATGGATCATGGAGAGCCTTCGAACGACTGCCATGTGTTGCCTATCGATCTCTTTGCTTCCGGTGGTTGGTGCGTTTTGGTACCTCTCCTAGTCTAGGGGCCATCTACCAAGGTTTGTGGTATGTGGTCTATAAGACCAATTAAATGGTAAAGTACGTAGAATTTTGGGAGTCATTTTACAAAGATACATGAATGTATATATGTATATACCTCGCGGGTCTGGTAGGTTACTTGGCGCCGAGCGAGGGCCTTCTTATCTCTGTAGGTAGACTTTAATCACCGATACCCGGTGGAGACATGATATTAGTAAATGAAATAAACCTCATTTTAAAACTACCGACTTTGATGGAAGTTGCTGCCTTTTATTGACCTTTACACAACCTTGGGCGCTCTTGAAGAAACTCGACTGCGATCTGCAAGTCTTGATCTTATTTGGTTTGCTTGGCGATATTGCTTGCCTTTGTCAAAATAACACCGAAGCTATCGTAACCTCCGCATTTAAGCAAATCCCACCACCAGCTTCAACAACCTATAAAATTTCTCGAATCATTTCTACTGTATTTCCTCCGGAACCATGAGCGATCTTCTCCACGGACTCAACGCCACCGAAGTTACAGAACTTACTAAGCGGACGATTGCGGCTAAAGATGTTGCATACTGTAGGTGCTTTTCGTACTGCCGCTGCTGCTGTGGTTGAGCTTCACGTCGGCTCTTTCGGAATGTATATTGATATGTCTTTTCAACTCTAGGCCCTTACTCAAACTTTCAGGTCGGTTGCGCTCTACTTTGCGAAGATGGCTCGTGGGTCATTGGTGCCAACATTGAGAATGCCTCATACCCGGTCACTATCTGCGCCGAGAGAGTAGCTCTGGTAAAAGCGATTGTAGGTTCAAGGTTAGAATTTCCAGAGTGACTGAATCTGATACTGACATGAGGCGGGGGGTATTTTAGACAGAGGGGAAAAAAAAGTATAGGGCAATTGGTGTCGCCACGAACGTTACCCCGCCGTCATCACCATGCGGTAAGAGGCACTCTCTCGAAATTTTCAAGCTTAGAATATCCAGATTACATGTATTTACATAATTACAATCTAATCGGGTCAATAGGGATGTGCCGTCAATTCATTCGCGAATTCGCGAGCCTTGATACACCTATTTTCATGTACGACAAGAACGCGGAATACGTGGTCAGGACACTAGAGCAGGTGAGAATAAAAGAGTCTTAATCAACCCTGAGAATTTTTAGAATTGTGCACTGATAAATCTCTTTCACCTTGTGGTCGTCAGCTCCTGCCTATGTCATTTGGCCCCGAAGACCTCAACCCTACTTCGGAGCTCTCTGGCAATAGTGATAAGAGATAAATGCTGAGGTTAGGTACATGCTTTAATATAGCGTTGACCAATTGATGGTATTGTAGCGATGACTTTTACATGAAACGTTTTACTTATGATAAAAGTTTCTAGATGAATTTCTTTCCCTAAAGTCTTGGATCCTCGCTTTCAAACAGATTCTTAAAAGCTTGCCCAACTTCTAGTGAAAGATCGAGGGCCTGTAAAGCCCTTCCCTTCTTCTCATACGCTAGCCGTGAACAATTTCTTGTCATTGCTGCAGCTCCATATGCCGACAGTGCAGTTAATTCAGCATCGGATAAAGAGTTGTCGTGACTAAGAAACACCGTAAATAATTGAAACATCCTATATAGAAACTTAGGTTGTAAACGTACTTCCAGAGTCTGTCCTGATATGCCCTTTTCCAAGCCAAGAAAGTGACCAAACACCCTGTCAACGTATCTCCTTGACCACCGCTTCTTTTCAATCCACCTTTAAGATCGCAGACAATTGTTTGCTTCCCATTTGATATGTAGTCCTTGGGCCCTTTCTGGATAATTGTAACTCCACCAAATGCCTTGGCAAGTCTTGAGCAGACCTCTGTCTCGTCCCCATCCATGGACTCTATCTTCATGGTTTTACACAGTCGTTCAAACTCTGCTTTGTTGGGCGTTAAAATGGCGTGTGTATAATTCTGGACCACCGATGGATGATTCTGGACCAAGAAAAGTCCATCCTATTGCAAACTGAGTACCCTCTACTGTCTGGGCATGGAGGATACTAACGGCATCTACGACAAAAGGCATTCCCTTCTTTTTTGCTGCTTCTATGATCATTCTAGCCGTCTCTTGCATCAAAGAGTCCCTCCCTAACCCTGGCCCGATGACGATGGCATGAAGTCGATCTAGTACTTGCTCAATCTTGCTGCTAATCTCTTCGGCTGTGTCTGTTCCTTTTTCGCGGTGGTGGGATTGCCGCATATAAGGGTGTACCATGATATTGGGAGAATATGCTTTGATCACCTGGGAAAATAAACGTTAGGCCCTAGTTTTAGATTTTAGGATCTGGATATATTACTTGAGCAGCTTGGGGCTCACAAATAACATGGGACATATCCGCGCCTGTATGTTAAGCTTAGCTAGGGTAATCTCATGTATGTGTAACAATTTGTAATTTTGTGTATAGGTACCCACCCATTAACGCAGACGCGTTTGCAGAGAAGAAAGGTGCTCCTGTATAGCTAAACCCAACAGATAAGCTGTTTGGCCCAATGAATAAGGATTTTCAAAACTAACTCTTCAGAACCACCAATCACAGCAACCCGTCCCTGTTGTCCTACGGTACATCGATGAGATTCATGGCACTCTTTTAATTGTTTCTTATTCATGGACGAAAGATAAAACCTTTGTGCATAGTTTCCAATAGGGGCGGTATGAACTTCTTGACTCTCATGAGGAGCTCCTTGGGCGTTGGTGTAGGGATTGGAGGCATTTTTGATAGTTGGTATTTGATAGGTTCAAAGTGATTAAGTTTGTGATGTTGGGGTTTGAGAGAAGGTTTGCTGTCTGGCTTTGGTTATATTATTCACTCATCGAAACGGGTTATCGGTATGACGTAGGGCCCTGTGCGGGGTGCTCCGATCACGTGAAAATATCTAAAGTTGATCATATTTTATCACTCGAGGATTTCTTCAGCTAACAGTTTTTTTTTTAATTTATTAATCAATACATGTAGTTATGATATGATTGATTTATGATTAATTGATAGCTTATACTTTTTGAAGTAGGCTATCGATATCTATGGGTGTTTAGACGGGCATAAAAACAGATCCATTTGTGATCGTGAGCTAGCTTGACAAGCTCTGTTAATTATAATGTCTATTTATTACATGCAGAGGTTCCGTAATATTGACACTAAGAGGCCAATCAATGAATATATCTGGCGTACGTTTTTAAAAGAGTACTACGGTGTCAAGGGTAAGTGAGCAGAACGTAGCAACGTAAACCGCGCCACCGCGTTCTACTCACTTACCCTTAACACCGGAGTACCAGACTTAAAGTCTATTATCTCAACAACGTTTCTGGTCTAATATCCAAGAAGTATGAACTTCTCTAGAACCAGAAATCAAGAATGACGCCCGCCGCTGTATAACTATCAGGAATTTTGGGATATAGCCACAAGGATTGGAGGAAAGGGCGTCGCGCATTCGCTCGAGAAGCTATGGTGCATACCCCGGTGTCAAGGGTAAGTGAGTAGAACGGGGCGGTGTAGTTTACGTTGATACGTTCTACTCACTACCCTCGACAACGTAGTACTCGTTTACCAAGTCATCCCGTTTCCGTTACTTGATTCTTTTCGTAAACTTCGACGTTTGTAGCTAACCAATCTATAGAAACTGGGAGATCTACCCCATAACAGTACTAGCGCCTAACCTAACGGGAATCCTGTTTACTCGCAACTTCATAGCGTTTCTGAACACAACCGCTATTACATGCCATACAAAAATGTAGTCTTGGCGGTTTTTTGGGCGTATGCAATATTGGTCGTGTTCAAAAACGCTATGAGATCGCGAGTACACCCAATCCTTAAAACGCGCATTTTGGTCATTTTCCATAGACTGTGGACAGTCTCGTAGAATGCCAAGAATTAATTAAGTGGGCTGCCGATCACTGACGCAGGGCTACTGTAGGATCAACAGGTATTCAACATTCGAGAATCCTGCATTCGGGTTCTATGACGTTTATTACTCAAAGCTACATGTGGTTAACACGACGGATGTATATAATAGGGCGTAATCTTACCCTCGTCCTGGTTCCTTTTGCTCTATATCCCACGAACGTTTGAATTACTATACATCTATATTTCTACCCTATTACAACTACATACTTAGTACAACTGAATTTTAGATTACAATCAGCTATGCCTTTGACTACCCGCCGCGCATATGCTACTCCTGGCACCACTGTCACCAGAAAGCCATCCCTAATGTACCGCCTTACCCACCCTGCTGGAACCAGAACAGTAGGGACTAGAGCGACCCGTAGAAGAACTAAGGCTACTGGTCCAGCCCCAGTATCGACCCATCGTCGTGCTCGCACAAAGCCTACCCTTGGTGCTAGGATTCATGGTTTGTTGCTTAGCTTTATTTAGTATGAAAAACTCACTAACATCACTCAAAAGGTATGGCAAAGAAGGTTGCCGGAACTCTTACAGGGTCCAGGAGTAAGAAGGCCCAGGTAAGCACGCCCACAATAGTTTATATATTTGCTATTGCCCCTCCCTAACAGGGTGTTAGGGGAATGCGATGATGAACGGCAGAACTCCCGGATCTCGCCGCAGGAGGCATTTGTAAAATCTCCAATAATTGTGCGCGACAAAACAGGACATGGAATACTTTTTCGTGGTTACTTGTGACGTTTCTTTTCTTCCTGTTTTTTGTAATGGTTTGTTTTCTACTGTATTTGTATGGCTTTTATAACGAATTTACGGGGGGAGTTTTCGATAATGCCGCTGAGTTGCATTATATGGTGATAGATACATAGCCCATATGGCCATCTACTCGCGTTAAGTCCTGAGAAATTTCGTGAGCCTGTTGCTACTAAGAATTCTCAGGACTTAACAATGTAATACGTGAGTATAGTTCAATTGCAAGAGTACTTTGGTAGAAGGGATTAGGCTACTCTACTCGTTTACCACAGAAAATGCAAGTGACTGAATCAGGGATGATTTGTAGGAGAGATCATCGCCAGTCCATACAAATTATCCTTGCCCTGGGTGGTAAGCTAGCGGCGACGACCGCCATCGGGTATCACCATAACGTAGTAGTACAGCACAAACATTGAGAATGCTGCAAAGTATTGTGTGTATGTAGACCGGTCACAGCATCCAATCTGAGTCCACAGCGATGGACAGTAGGAATAGATCAAGCACATACATGTACTCGCTTAAGAGCCGGATATTAAGCCAGCACTATTTCAATTATCTGATTGCAGGCTATGGGGTCGGAGCTGGCTCCATTTGCGCAAAGTGTCTTTGTAGTGTATGGAGTGGCGGTGATCTCTCATACAATTCACCCCTGTCCCCGCCACTTGGTTCTTACGCTGGTAAACCTCTTTTGTTTTGGTCGCGTATTCCTATTCTGGGGGTACAACTAACTCAAATTTTCAACAAAGCAATGCTCTTGGTGGGTCCTGGCAATTAAAAAAACGTTGATATTAGTCATACCACTCGTTTAGGTAGTCCAGTTACATGTACATGTAGTTATCGGTGCCCCACTATTTTCCCGGGCGGGGCTACTTGGCGTTGAGTCTAGAAACAAATCAAAAAGCGCTGTCTTCGATCAGCTGTAGAGCCCGCAGGTACGGATCCGTACACCTGCCTAAATATCCTACATAAGCTTTCGACGTTCCACATCACCTGAACCTTCTACTTTCTCCTCTTGAAATCACACTGCCAGTAGAGTCTGATTGCATCCTCACCCTCAATTCCAAGATCATCTATTGTATCTTGCCTTTTCCAATTAATGCCATCCCCCGACAATGTACCTCTGGTGGCTTCCCCAGACGGCTCGGAAATAGATGAAGATGCGTCTATGCATCGTGAGACATCTACTGACGATGGTAGCATCTATCTCGGGAAAAATGATGGAGTTATTTCATCGTCGCCCGAAGATGATCACGCGGAAAGAAATTATAGCAGTGGGAGGGATGGCGAGAGAAAATCTGCTTTTTTTGACTACAAACAAGAAAAGATATTGAAGCAAACAGATGCAAAGCTGTTCTACCAGCCGCAGCAGCCAGGAGGTAGTGGATGGAACTCTCCTATAATCAGATCATCGACCTGGGGTGGTGGAGGGAATGTAAGTAGAGCCGCCAGCGTCAAATCAATCAACTCTTCGCATCCACACACACATTCCCACGGACATCAATACTTGGGACCGGCAGCAGGAGCAACAATTGGGTCTAGTGTTGCAGGCTCCAGAGGTATGGGTGCACCAGTAGCTCCTGTGGGACTAGCCTCCCTCGACAAACCCAAGGAACACGAAGGTATACAGGCACCTGAGATGGGACGTTTTGACCCCCACGGTGTCATCTCAAGTGCCCAGGATCTTGCGAATCCCCAGTATGCAGGAGAGGTCCCAGGTGCCTCGAAAGGATCATATGTAGACAGTAGGTACCCTTGGATTGAGTATCCAGTATTCCAATTTCAGCCAAGGGATAATATCAGTAACCCCATTTCAACTGAAATAGAAGATCCCCAGCTCTCCAACGAACTCACGACCATCTATACAAATGTGCAAAAGATCTTGGACCTTCGTCACAAGTATCTGCGGGTTTCCCTTCAAGGTCACGCCGACAATCCTAAAGATGACCCCAGCTGGAATATCTATCCACCTCCACCAGCGCCAGTCTGGGTTGAGGATGCACAACGCCCCACTACTGGCCAGGGCGAAGCCTCTGGTAGCACTAACTGGGGAACTAGTAGCGGGGAGTTGAGACCAAGGACTGAGCTTGAGAAGAAGGGGAGGAAGCCAGGGCACAATATCGGGGAAGACTTTGTGCTTGAGGAGTGTGAGATCCCGACAGAAGACGAGATGGAATTTAAGCTGGATGAACAAGGCGTGTATCAGGTGTATGAAAACAAGAAAGGTATTCACTGAGCTTCTCATAGTGTAAACCCGAGCGTAGATCTAATGTTGCGTGAAAAATAGCCCTTGATGTCAGCATGCCAATCATTGCTATTCCAACGCTCCGGGAGTACTACATGGACCTGGATCAAGTGCTTGACATTTCTAGTGATGGCCCTAGTAAAAGTTTCGCTTTTAGGAGATTACAGTATCTTGAAGGCAAATGGAACTTGTACATCTTACTGAACGAACACCAAGAAATGGCCGACTCAAAGGTAGGGGTTTCGGTTAGGGGTTGACCCGTTCCCTGCCTGGTCTACTCATCGTCCAACAGTTGCTAAACTCTTGTGTGTCTAGAGAGTACCACACAGAGACTTTTACAATGTCAGAAAAGTCGATACTCACGTTCATCACTCGGCTTGCATGAACCAGAAGCATCTTTTGCGGTTCATCAAACACAAGATGAAGAGGAGCCCTGACGTTAGTTTCAACCCGGCCATTAATATTGTAGTTTTGAATGTTAATTATTGTAGGAGGTTGTGCTGTTCAGAGATGGAAAACACTTGACCTTGGCCGAAGTTTTTCATAGTATTAATTTGACCGCCTACGATCTCAGCATTGATACCTTGGATATGCATGTTAGTAAAATGTTCACGATTTCTTTTGGGACTATAACTGATATTTTATATAGGCTCATACAGATTCCTTTCATCGGTTTGATAAATTCAATCTTAAGTATAACCCAGTTGGAGAATCACGCTTGAGAACCATTTTTTTGAAGACCGACAATGATATCAAAGGCCGTTACTTGGCAGAAATTACAAAAGGTACGGAAATTCTATACACTGACTGGTTTCCGGCCCTAACAGCAATAAATATCTAGAGGTTTTCGTCGATTTGGAAGCTAGCAAGTACCAAATGGCTGAATATCGAATTTCAATTTATGGACGCTCTGAGGATGAGTGGGATAAACTAGCCGCATGGGTCATAGATAATAAGCTCTTCTCCCACAACGTCCGCTGGTTGATTCAGATTCCCAGGCTTTACGATGTCTACAAGTCTACCAACCTCCTCGGCTCGTTCGATGAGCTCATTCGTAACATCTTCAAGCCCTTATTTGAGGTTACCAAGGATCCAACCTCTCACCCAAAGCTTCACATCTTTTTACAAAGAGTTATTGGCTTTGACAGTGTAGACGACGAGAGCAAAGTTGAGAGAAGGACGTTTAAGAAGTTCCCCTTCCCCTCAGCCTGGAACTTCAAGACAAACCCTCCCTACAGTTACTGGGTCTACTACCTCTTCTCGAACATCGCGTCATTGAACGTGTGGAGGAAGCAGCGCGGGTTCAACACGTTTGTTCTCCGACCTCACTGCGGGGAGGCAGGAGACACGGACCATCTTGCTGCAGCACTGCTCTGTTGTCACTCCATCAGCCACGGTATTCTGCTGCGCAAGGTCCCGCTCTTGCAGTACATCTTCTATCTTGATCGCATTGGCATTGCCATGTCCCCACTGTCCAACAATGCGCTATTCTTGGCATACGACAAGAACCCATTCCTCTCGTACTTCAAGCGGGGGTTGAACGTATCGCTATCAACAGACGACCCACTCCAGTTTGCATTTACAAAGGAACCATTGATCGAGGAGTATTCCGTCGCCGCACAAATTTACAAGCTGAGCGCTGTCGACATGTGTGAGCTTGCCAGAAACAGTGTTCTGCAATCCGGCTTCGAAGGTGCCGTCAAGGCCAGGTGGCTAGGAAATGACTACCACCTGCCAGGCGTAGCTGGTAACCTCATGGATAAATCCAATGTCCCAAATATCAGAATGGCCTTCAGGCACGAAACTCTGATGGAGGAGCTCGCAATGTACGTCCCCGCCCCCAACCTATTCATAATGCCCCGAGACTAACACAAGCCGCCCCAGGATCGAACGCTACACATCCCAGACCAACTCCCAAAAGCCCACCCACGCCACCCTTCACACAAAGCTCCTCCTCCCCACCTCCACAATGCAAGGCTCCCGCCCCCACTCCCCCACAACCAGCATGCAGACCAACCCCACATCCGTCGCCAACTTCTCTACCGCCGCCTCCCTTGGCGGCAGCGTCCGCCCCGCCTTCCTCGACGCAGTCTCGCCGGGATCGTCGCGCCTCAGCACATCCTTCACACCGCACGAGGTCTACCAGAGCTCCATGAACACGGGTCTGAACATTGCTGGCACCGACAGAGGATACAATAATAGTGTCGATGGCACCCATACACCGACTATTCCGACGCTTTCGAGGGCGAATACACTGGCAACTATGGAGGGGGGAGGCTCGAGAAGCCCGGGCGGATACATTGAGGGTATGAAGGATCTGCATATCAGTGGCTCGGAGCCAAGGGTGTGGCCTGGTGCATTTAGTAGGCGCCAGGCGAGCTTGTCGGAGAAGGATGGGAGCATCACGAAGGAATCGAAAGCGGAGAGGTCGGGGAGTGTTGTTGAGGAGACTCCAGAAGAGGCTTGAGTTAACGAAGAGCGATACCGGGGGCGGGCGGGATAATTATCCTTTTTTCTCCTTTCTTCCTAGTTTTTATACCATTCCTTTCTCATTCGGCATAGTTGTCATATCTTACAGTGTTTATTTCGACAAAGTACACCACGAATCATCACGACTACTTGTTTCGTTTCACTTTTGTCAAGGTTTAGTTTGTCTGAGGTTAGCATAGCACATCCGGGTCTGGGCGAGATCAAGGCGCACGCAGTTGGGTAGATTCCGATACTATCTGTTTTAGTCTAGAATATTCGCCACAAGCCACAATTCACATCAATCAATCACATCACGAGTGACTCTTCATGATCCAAGCCATAACCCACAACTCGAAACAATACGGGACGAGGTAAAACAGGAAATTCTACCTTCGGGACTAAATACCCCGGGATTCCGACCATTTCTCCCCGGATATCTCGGCAACCCAGGGAAATGAGCGAAGAGCAGATCTTGCTAGATTGTTTATTATTCAATAAATATGCGTCTATATAATGTTCGTTCGCGTATGGAATCCAACATGAGTACGTTCTGAACACGGGACGATCGGCCCTAGAGGATAGGGGAGTTAATGGGCTTTTCTAAAATACGGTCTTTACAACGCCCAAAACTGCATGCCTGTTGTTTTGTCTAAAAGTAGTAACCCCCTCGAGGTTATATACTGGCATGTTCCTGCAGCAGATGGGGCGGCCGGTAGTATGGGGTCCTATAGCCCGAGAGGATATACCAAGCTTTGGAAGAGCTTCCCTTGGCTCCGACGGAGCTGTCTATCTGCGTGTGCATATTAGTAGGCAGTAGTAAAAACGCCTCTGTAAATATATATGTAATATAAGACGGCCTCTCCACACAAAAGTCAACTCAGCCCAGAAGCTACGCTCTACCCTGAGCAACGGAGGAAGAAATCAGGAAAACTTAATTCACCATGTTGAAACCTCCCACCCTTCTGCTGCTTCTCCCTGGTGCCCTTTGCACCCTAGCCCCCTACACAGGGCCCCCTCCCCCGTACCTCGCAGCCCGCACCCCGCTCGGCGCCGCCCACCTCTCCACCGCCGGCGCCTACTCTTCAAATAACTCCTACATCGTCGACACTATGCCCTCGCTACGGTCCGCACTCCAGCTTCCCTCACCCAAGACAATCTACGTGAACGGCACACTGCTAGGAAACCACATCACCGACAACGGCACCAATACCTATGCGGACTGCCAATGGTACATCGAACACTCGGCGTCGCCGGGGTTTAATTTCACCATGTATATTCTAAGCCTAAATGAGACGTATGTGGCAATGGTGAACGCGGCGGTGGCGGCGAGTGGGACGTGGGAGGGCGAGGATGCAGCAGCGTATAGAACCAGACTGGGGAAGATGAATGGGTGGAGGGGGCAGGCGCAGAATGGGCAGAAGGCATGGGAGGCGGTGGAGGTAGGGGGCGGGACGGGGTTGGTGGGGTGGAATAAGGAGGGAGGGGATGCGCTCGTGGGGGTGAATGTGAAGTTGAGCAGTGTGGATAATGTTCATGGTGAGTTTTGTATTATTGGCTGGTAGGCCCTTTTTGAGAGGACGGTGGCTGACGGTGCGGTGTGGTGTGGGGTTATTGGTGTAGTGAGGAATCTGAGAATTGTGCCCCCGAGGGATTGTTTTCCAGCGCCGGAGACGTTCCCGGCGACGTGGTATGTGCGATCACGATCACTGGCGCAGTGTGTCAATGATTTTGCGACAGGTATTGACCAACACTACTCTATGTAGGAACGCAAGATACGATGCGATCTCTGCCGTTACGGCGACCAACATCTGGCTTGACGGCCTCATCCTTGAAGATGGTCCCGAGGACGTCCCGCTGGAGCCCTCCCTCAACGGATGGCTGATTGACCGGTTCGACGGTTTATTCGACGCCGAGGACGGGTCCGACAATATCACCTTCTCCCACGTAAAACCCCCCACTCCCTTCAAAAGGCACCGTAGCGCGGTCATTTCTAACGCAATATAATGGGGCCGTAGAACATTGTCCGGAACCACCACAAGTCCCTCCTCTTTGGTGGCGGAAATAAGGAGGCCGACCGCGACCTGGGGAAGATGCGCTTCACCATCTACGGGAACCACTTCAACAATAGCGATTCGCGCAACCCGCTAATGCGCTTCGGCACATTCCACATTGTCAACAACCTCTTCGCATCGACCAACAACAAGGCACCACTATTCGGGGCACCACCGAACGCAACGGACGGCGACGACGCCGACACCGACGTCCACCCCTTCCAGTACCACTTCGGCGTGTATAACCAGAGCAGCGTTCTGGTGAGCGGGAACGTATTCCGCCAAGACGGAAAACACGCGGAGGACACCACTAGGGTCTTTACATACAGCGATCTGACGCGTGCGGATATACCGGCGAGACTGTGTGTGAGGGCTGATGACGGCGGCGTGGGGAATACGTTCAATGGGGCGAGTGTTGATCTGGAGGAGGTCTCGAGGGACACCCTTGAGTACCAGGTGGGGCTAGGGAAGGCGGTAGAGGGGGGACTGGTGTGGGGGTGTGAAGGTTTTGGGGAGACGGGGGTGGAGGGTGGATTTACGAGTGCGGAGGAGGTGGAGGCGTATGTTTTGGCGCAGGCAGGGACAGTGGGATGATTTTTATTTATTTGTTTATCTGTTTAATTATCTATTTCCCTCCCCCCCCCAGCTATGTAGTCTTGTTAGTTTTGTTGGACCTTTGGTGGGCTGTGTTTGGTGGTTGGTGGTATACATACTACATACATATATAGATTGGGATCTCGTTTTGTGCGGAGAGAGGGTCTCATAATCTTGGTGAAGGAGAATGTATGCGCCTGCCTATGCGTGTAGATATATCGTTCTTGGCTCTGTTATGGATTGCTCAGAGCATACACAGTACCTACACAGCAATAAGATGTGGTAGGTGAGTGCTTTGCGGTTAAGTTTAGAATAGAAGTTGTTATAACACTCCCCACCATAAATCCGAGTGATAATCTATGCTCGGTCGAGCCCCACCTCTCGCTTATCGATAAGGATAAGGCGTTTTTGCTATCTCTCCCTCCCTCCTCCCAAGATACCCCGCGCCCCCTCCATAGTACTAATTTCCCACCACGAACAGGAAAAATTCAATCCTCCTAAAGAGCTATGGATGCCCGTCTGTACATGCTGAATGTCGAAAAGGACCCCACAGAGGCCGCACGCATAGCCACACAATCTGCAAAACGTATTATTGTTATTATTATTATTATTCCAAGTCAGAAAAGTCACCCGGTAGTAACAGCCATGACTATCCAGGTATCGAAAGCAAGGAACTTAAGCTCCTGGAAGTCGTGCAGTCGCTCGGAGAGTATTTGGTCGATGAAGATAGGACCGTTCGTGCTAAAGGTGCCCCCCTTTCCCACTTAACGCGTAATTAGTGGCTGACCGACCCGCGACTTCTGTAGCAATCTCCTACCTCTCTGCCGTACTCACATCTCTCGACCCAAAAGCTCTCACCCGACGACATGGTTAGTCCTCTCACTTCCTCCCTCTGCCTCTCACCCCCCCCCCCCTCCCCCTAATGCCTCCACGAACTAATCAACAGGCAAGTGGTGTTGATTGCCCGATTCCTCTGTGACCGGCTTGAAGATGAGAGCGGGCTGAAAGAGACCTCAACGGGCCTCATCGCGCTGCAGAAGATGGCGCGCTTCAGTAATGAGGAGGCCGTCGCCGTCACGGAGGCGCTGTGTAAGGTCGATCTGCAGAAGCACCCGCAAGGCACGCGGTTCATCGTGCTGACGCTACTGGACGGGCTTATGGGGGGGCATCGAGATGGTATGTGTGTGCTCTGAGTGGTGATGGTTGGGCGCGGCGCTGACGGATGGTGTAGCGCTGAAGAGTATGGGTGGGAAGTTTGTGACGGGTCTGGTAGATCTTGTGGGTGGCGAGAAGGACCCCCGAAATCTTATGATTGTGTTCTCGGTCGTTAAGGCCGTGCTGGTGGAATTCGATATTGTTATGCATGTAGAGGCATGCACCCTATGGCCCACTCAAACCAATTGACCCGAAGTCTAACCCGCCCTCATATAGCTTCTATTTGACGTTGTATACTGCTACTTCCCCATCACCTTCCGCCCGCCCCCTGACGATCCCTACGGTATCACCGCCCAAGACCTCAAAACACGCCTCCGCTCCTGCATCGCCTCCACACGTTACTTCGCCGCCCAAGTCTTTCCACAGCTCATTGAAAAACTCGACTCCACGTCTGCCAGCGTCAAGAAAGACGTCCTGCAGACCATCGCCGCCTGTGCATCCTCATACGGCGCCCAGACGATCGCAACACACTCCGTACAGCTCTGGGACGCCGTCAAGTTCGAGATCCTCAACTCCACCGACGAGGACGAGCTCGCTCAGGAGGCCCTGAACGCCGCACATGCAATCACAAAGACCCTCTCCTTTGGCCTCAATGTCGCACCGCCACCAACAGCTCCGCTGACAAGATTCCTCAAGGGCCCCGTCAAGGAGTGTCTGAAGCTGCTGCAGGAGCCGCAGCAGAAGCAGGCGAAGCCCGCCGGGCAGATACTGGCAAAGGTGGCAACGGCAAGCGCGGCCGCGCACGCGTATGTGGTGCAGACGACGATACCGGCGCTGCTGCTGATCTACAGCGACGCCGAGGGCATCGCGAAGCAGCGTGCGCTGCTCGATGCGCTCAATCTGTTCCTTGAGAGCACCGTGAAGGTGTACGGCGTCTGGGGAGCCATGGAGGCGTTCCCGGTGATCGAGAACCACATGGGCGAGTTTCGGGAGAAGCTATTTGAGATGTACTCGAAGGCGCTGATGGGGTCGTCACCGGAGGAGGCTGGCTTCCGGGTCACAGCATTGCGTGGGCTTGCGCTGCTCGCGAAGCTACGTAGGTTCCTAGAGGAGGGGGAGGTGGGCATGGTCGTGCAATACCTGGACGAGGTTGCGCTGGAGAAGAGCGAGAAGACGGAGCTGCGCGAGGAGGCGCTCAAAGGGCTGAAGGAGGTGAGTAGGCTGAAACCCGCGCTCATCATGAGCATCACATTCCCGGCGTTCATGGCGCAGCTGCCAGACTCGGATAAGGACGCTGGCGGCGTCTATACCGGGACGCTGGAGGCCCTGGCGAAGCTCAGTCTGGAAAGAGGGGTGTTCGAGGTCCTGTTGACGCGGATGGTCAACAAGCTAGAAGTGATACTCTACCGTAAGCCACAGCCCTCCCATCTTTCTGCCAAACAATCATTGACCCATTACCCACACAGCCGGCTGCGGACCCGCCTACCCGCGCGCAATCCTATCAACGATCCTCTACGTATTGCAGAACATGCCCGAGCGCAACCAGGCCGACATGAAAGCACATTTCACGCGGCTAGTACCATGGTTGCTGTGCAAGACCATTCTGCCGCTCGTCGGCCAAGAGTCGGAGAACGGCTCTGGCATCATGGCGGATGACTCGGTGCTGGATGTGACAGGACGACTGCTTAATATCCTCATCCGCCCACTGGATGTCGAGGTACAGACAGCGGTCATAGAGCAGGTGTTTAGGCTTTTTGTGCACGGCGAGCCGTGCGAATATATCATGGACGACTCACTGCGTGAGGATAGCATTGCAGCGACTAGAGGGAAGGTGGCGGCAGAGTTTAGGCCTTTTGAGGCAGGGGCACCGAAGGAACAGGGCGGGTGCGTGATTATATTCGCATATGTCCTGGCGGCAATCAGACGAGAGGTAAGCTCCTCCCTTCCCATCCCATCCCACCAACCCACCCGCACATAAAACCTGGCTAACCAACCTGCCCCCTCCCCCCCAGGTCCAGCTCCCGCACCCCTCACTCCCCAAATTCCTCCTCACAAACGTCCAACTCGCCGCGGCCCCCTCCTCCCCCGCCCATCGTATCAGCCACCTCCACACCATATCCCTCCTCACCAACAAATGGCTCACCGTGGCCGATAAGCCCTCCCTCCAATCCCTTACCGACACCCTCCTCACGCCACTCACCATCCCCACCACCTCCAATGACCCCTCACTGGACAACAACCTTCGCACACTCTTCTTCCTTTCTAAAGCACTCGTGTTGCGCGGCGACCCCCTCGGCACCGAGACCACAATCCGGCTTATTGCCCTCCTCGGGCACGCTACGTATGGCCCCACCACGGCCCGCGGCTTCGCCGCACTCTTGGAGACAGACGACTTCCTGACGAGGGAGAATTATGCTGTTGTGCGCCTGCTCACGAAGCAGCGTGTGTTTGCGTTCTGTGTGCCGAGGATTGTAGACGGGTTTAAGGATGCTGGTGCCGGTATGTCTCCCCTCTTCTCCTGCCCTCCCCTCGACCGATAACTAGCCTCCACCCTCCATTCTCTCCTTCCAACATAACTAAGTATACTAACCTCCCACCTCCCTAGCGCTCAAACCCCACTACCTCACCGCCCTCTCCAACATCCTCCTCGCCGTACCCGCTACCGTCCTCCTCCCTAGCCTTCCAACAATCCTCCCCCTCCTCCTGCAATCCCTCGACCTCCCTTCGGCACCCGTCAAACTCGCCACCCTCTCCACGCTCCTCTCCGCCGTGCAGGAATCGACCGAGGCCGTCCGCGAGCATGTCTCCTCGCTCATCACGCGCCTGATAGCTGTATGTACTGACCGCAGCACGAATCCGCCGCGAGTGAGGGCGGCCGCAGTGCGCTGCTTGGCCTCGTTACCGGGGAGAGTCAGGGGTGAGTTGGTGCTCCCGTATAAGAAGGCAGTGTTGAGGGGGTTGGCGGGAGTGCTGGATGACCCTAAGAGGGGGGTGAGGAAGGAGGTATGTATTTTTCTCTTTTCTTTTCCTTTCCTTTCCTTCCCTTTCGGGGGGGGGGGGGGTTGAGTGTGGGGTGACGAGTGCTGATGGGGTGTGTGCTAGGCGGTTGATTGTAGGGCGAAGTGGTTTGCGATGGATGAGCCTGAAGTGTAGATAGGTAGGTATGTAGGTAGTTGGCTGCGATAAAAAGAAAGGGAGATATTCATTATAACGGACGCAAAAGGACAATAGAGAGTGTGTATTCACAGACTATCACTCGGCTGTACATTAGATCATCGGTACATGATAGCGCACATAACTTCGTTGGTATCATGCATGGACCTGGCCGGAAACGTAAAAAAGAAGTGACTGCAATGATCGAGAATCTTAGGCTTTGAATGAAATCGAGTGAAAATATACGGAAATAGGTGAGAAGAAACAGAACAAAAACAAAGGACCATAGCAACATATCCCCCTCCCCGCCAAGCGCCACCAGCAAGTAAACTGTTACTAACAAAATTGTTGCACTGGAACAAAAAACAAAAAAATTGAACTTAATCAAACAGCCCACTACTCATTTTCAATCTCCTTTGGCTTTAGGTGGTCGAGCTTCAAATATTCACCATTGAAGGCCCTGATGAGCCACTGGCTGAGACGGTCAAAGACCATTCTGTTTGCATTATCTATGATAAATGATAATAATGATTAGTCGCATTCCCGCAACACAGGTAGATGGTGGTTAATGGAACTTACGGAAATAAATCGAATGGTCAGAGTCAGGGAAGACGTGAACATCGTAGTTCTCTACGCTGGCAAGATCTAGTTTGTCCAGCAAGGTAAGAGAGTTCTGCAGATGGACATTGTCATCGGCAATGCCATGCATCAGGAGGAAGCGGACGTTTTGGGACAGCGCCGTCACATTGTTGATTGCCGAATTTTCGTAACCGTCCTTGTTGTTTTGTGGGGTGTGCATGTAACGTTCGGTATAGATTGAATCTATAAAAGGGTTATCAGTTTTGGTCATGAAGAAAAGATGGGTCTACGCCAAAAGGGCATATCTTGGTAGTATCGTTAAGTATTTTTCACACCAAACCGCAAATACTCAATTTAATCCCCAACCTCCGTCTTTTTGAAATAAAATATAGAGTGGGCTTACCATAGAACCTCCAGTCGGTAACGGGGGCGACTGACATGCCGTAAGAGAATGTCTGACCAGCATCTTGCTCTAAAGTCTTGAGAGTCATAAAACCGCCATAACTCCATCCCCAGATGGCAATTCGTTTCTCGTCAACATAATCCTTGGCTGCCCATATCTTCGCAGTCTCAATCTGATCGTTTGACTCCCAAGACCCTAGATCATCTCGGACGGCAACACGAGCCTCCCTCCCGATAAACCCAGTCCCTCTTCCATCTACAGTGACGACTATATACTCGAGGGCTGCAGCAACATAGGCCTGAAAATCTATCTGGAAATTCTTTGTGACAGTTTGACTTCCTGGGCCCCCATAAACGTAGAAAAGAACAGGGTATTTTTTCTTCGGGTCAAAGTTTGGAGGGCGTCGCTCGACAACTTCCAAATCGAAGCCATCGATATTCACAGTTGAATAATGGAAGGTGGGTAGTGCATATGCCGCCGCAAGCTTTGCAAGCCCTTCATTCTTTTCGATATCTTTCTCGAATGAATCGCCTTTCTTGGATTGCGTGCTAATTACTTTCTGCCAAGGGATATCTGGTCCAGAATATGTTAGTAGGGCATAACCAGCCAGTTTTGAGAACGAAACATCATATCGTCCGTCCGCTGATATGTTTGTCAGAGCGCGTTTGTCAGAGCCGTCGAGTTTGACGCTATAGACATGTCTCTCGATCGGGGAACGCTCTGTAGAAACATAATATACCAATCCATCCTCTAAATCAACAGCAGAAGGGGCATCAACAACCTCCCATTGACCGGATGTTAAAAGGACGGGTTCTGGGTTGTCAAGAGGAGTGAAATATGCAAGGTGGTCATATCCTTGATGGATGACAGTGTCAATATATCCATCATTCTCCCGGCCTTTAACAGGATCCGCAGGGATATATTTCGTGTTTTGTGTCTATGCCATGGTTTAGATGCCTTCGCTATTGAGATATGAGATAGAGAGATTATACTCACCACCTCAAGCCACCCTCCATCAAGAGACTCCACATCTACTTCTCTCACAACCTTCCCAGTCCGCGTACTAACATCAATCAAAACCATTTTTAGTAAATCGCTTTCTCGGTTTGTTTCTTTAATAAGAACGTTTTCCCCTCCAGCCCATAAGACCTCTGTAATAAGTCTATTATCATCAGGGAAATCATCCTCAATATCGACTGAGAATATTTGCTGCTTTTCAACATCATAAAAGCGCAAATCAACCACAGGATTCGGCGCGCCAGCTTTTGGATACTTAATAAACTCCAATTCAGGATAGTTTTCCTGGCCAGGCTCAGGGACTTCGCCTGAAGGTCGTGAAACGAAATATTGAATCGGATATTCGGGAACCTCTGTTTCATTTGTTCGCAAAAAGGCAAGATGACCTCCGTCCGCGCTCCACCAAAGTGCCTTATTTCCAGAGAATACCTCCTCCTCATAAACCCAATCAGGAATACCGTAGAACAGTTGTGTCCCGCCATCTCTAGTAATTTGCGTAACTTTCAATACATCTGAGGTGGTCTTTTTGTCTAACCGGTGAATATATAGGTTATTGTCAAGGACAAAGGCAATAGTGTTTCCCTGAGGAGACCATACTGCCAATGCACATCTAGCCTCTGGGTCTGAAGGTACAAGGGGCCGAACAACCTTTGTGGCGACATCATAGATCCAATATACAGCTGTGAACGAGTGTCGCCAATTCTGAATAGGTGTTAATACAATGCAGAGCCTGAAATTATAATAACGAAAAAAAGAGCTTACCGATTGAACATCCGATGCCACAAGAACGCGGTTTAGATCAGGACTAGGCCACGCTTTGGCAATATGAATGAGTTGTCCATTGCCTTGCAAGGACCTGCTTTGCATTAATACGATCGTATTGCTGGCGTTTGTAACATCCTGTACCTCAAGAAAGTTGCTGGATAAAGGGGGGTTCTGTGTTAAAAGTAGGCCGTCCTCCGAGCCAGTAGCACCATCTATCCATTGAATCTCATGCCTTTTACTCCTCCATTGCCCTCCCATTACTTGATCAAGTGTGATAGTCTTCCCTAGGTGCGATGGGAGTGTCGAACCGGGAGAATCTGCCCATTTATAATGATCTCTAGCAATGTATACCACAAGCGCTAGGGCCCAAGCTCCAACCATCACTGCTCCAAGGATATACACAGCTTTTCTAACTTTCCTTTCGGCAGGTTTGAGACGAGATTTACCAGCTTCGAGGTCGTCATCACTATGCTTCTCTCTAGTCAGAATGGGCGCGGCTGGGTTATAATCTGTGTCATCGCCATCACGGTTTATTCTTTCGAGAATAAGGGAGGTCGTTGAAGTAGAGTCTATAGAGGACCTAGGGGAGTCACCAGCATCTCTTGACTGTTGACCCTCCACGTCCCGATAAGGTGCTAGATCGTACATCTTGAATGAGCTGTTCTCCAGCAGAGCACAACTCCAGGTGGGAGGAGGGATTTTAAAGTTGCTGAAAGAGAACTTGACCCCTGAGGATGAGGAAGTGGCTTAAGCCTGTCCGGTGAGATCTACTCTACTATATAAATACATGCATTGGCGATCACTTTGTTACATAATCATCGTATCCTTAGACATACCGCAAGTACTCGCTAGCTCCGCCCAGGGATTATCTCTCGGGTGATTGGTTGGATGGCATCAATCTACATCAAATATTTCCCATGGAAGTACTGTCATTCACTGGGTGTTGATGGAACAAGCTAAAAGAGAGACAGCTAAGCTGCCAGGTTTTGCTCGCAATCGTCAACACCCAGTACCCGTGAACGACAGTAGTTTTGATCGAGTATTGACGGATACTGTAAATGGGCGGCTGTTTCTCTTTGGTGGGATCCGTCAATACCCAGTATCCATCATCACCTCGTGAACGGCGGTAACAGCATAAGCCACACCGCCAAGCTCTAGATACCGTAGCACAGTCTCCTAAGGCTGGTTATAGTAGACGAGTCAATTGGATTTATAATTAAGTGATTGTGATGAGAACTTTTACAACATCCGATCCCTTGAAGGAAATCACACACAAATAGCAACTAGTAAAATTCACGGTAAATACAGCAACCTTATGTCCCCGTGTCACGACTTTTTTCCCTCTAACATTGACTAACCAAAGACACATAAATTTTTACTTCACTCGTGTCAACATATATTTTGTTGTCAATAAAGTTTATGCGAATTGGAGCAAAGTAACAAAGAAAGGGTGTACAAAAATGCTATGAGGCCAAATTTACCATGAGAAAAACATGAGGCTTATGTTTACAAGAATGATTTTACGAAGGTGACGACCACATCTTTCAGCTTGACCTCAGTCTCCTTGGACAGTGCACCCTCCTTGTTGATTGTGTCAATTAGTCCAGACTCGTTGCTTTTAAGGTGGGCAAGGAAGTCTGTGAAATGGTTAGCTACACCATTTAGATCTTGCGCTCGGGGCACATGCCTTGTTCAAATTGGCCAATTTTGTTGACGGGGATGCTGTCAAGGTGACCATTCACACCAGCATAGATCAAAGGAACCTGCTCCTCAACGGCCATAGGAGAGTATTGCTTCTGCCTTTAATGGGGTTAGAGAGTAATGATATATTGACGCGAATGAGAAGAACATACTTGAGAAGCTCAGTAAGTCGTTCACCACGGTTTAAGGTGGACTTGGTGGATGCATCCAAATCAGAGCCGAACTGGGCGAAAGCGGCGACTTCACGGTACTGGGCCAAGAACAACTTCAGGGAACTAACTCCAAAATGAGTGACCTGTTTATATTGGTTTGAGTGACGAGGAAAATACATACCCAGCGACTTGTTTCATGGCCTTAACCTGCGCAGCAGAGCCAACACGGGAGACAGAAAGACCGACGTTGATAGCGGGACGAATACCCTTGTAGAACAATTCTGACTCCAAGAAGATCTGTCCATCTGTGATGGAAATGACGTTGGTGGGAATGTAGGCAGATACATCTCCTCCCTGAGTCTCAATGATGGGGAGGGCAGTGAGAGATCCGCCACCGTGGTTTTTGTGCATCTTAGCCGCACGTTCGAGGAGACGAGAGTGGAGGTAGAAGACACTAAAATAATTAGAATCTACAGAAGAGCCCCGAGAATTTTCAACAACTTACTCTCCGGGGTAAGCCTCACGTCCGGGGGGACGACGAAGTAAAAGAGACATTTGACGGTAAGCGACAGCCTGCTTGGACAAGTCGTCATAAATAATGACGGCGTGCTTCCCGTTATCACGGAACCATTCACCAATGGCACATCCAGTGAAGGGGGCAAGGAACTGCAGAGGAGCTGCCTCGGAAGCTGTGGCAGCAACGACGACAGTGTACTTCATCGCATCGTTCTCCTCAAGAGTCTTGACGAATTGAGCTACGGTAGAACGCTTTTGACCGACGGCAACGTACACACAGTAAAGCTTTTTCGTCTCGTCGGATCCGCTGTTCCAGCGCTTTTGGTTAAGAATTGTGTCGAGAGCGACAGCGGTCTTACCAGTTTGACGATCACCGATGATAAGCTCACGCTGTCCACGTCCGATAGGAACCATGGCATCGACCGACTTCAATCCAGTCTGGACGGGCTCTCTGACAGACTGGCGGGGGAGAATACCAGGAGCCTTGACTTCGGTACGTCTCCTCTCCTTGGCGTTAAGAGGGCCCTTTCCATCAATGGGGTTGCCGAGGGCATCAACAACACGCCCAAGAAGTGCTTCTCCAACAGGGACGTCAACCTAATATAAAATCAGCAAATGCAATTGTGGACACCACAGCATCAAAGATACAGCATATTATATGAAAGTGTAAATGGTAGGCTAACAATTTCACCGGTACGCTTAACAGTCTCTCCTTCCTTGACAAGACGGTCGGAACCGAATAACACAACACCAACTTGGCCGGCTTCTAGGTTCAAGCACATGCCTTTGACACCTGATGCGAACCTAATAAAAAATCAGCAAGACGCTTCACGTTTCGTCGATACCTGAGATATAATTGTACTTACTCGACCAATTCTTCCGCCTGAACGTTTGCCAAACCGTGAACTCTGGCAATACCGTCTCTGTAATCCAAAATAGTCGGTTTAGCATCGTTTCGTACAGACATGATGAATTACAATCCTACCCAATAGACAGCACTCGACCGGTCTCAGCTAGACCGACTTCCTCGGAGACACCACGGATTCTCTGCTCAAGGATGGAAGAAACCTCTGTTGGAGATGCCTTGGCCTCTCCGGCATAGGAGCGGACATGGCTGATCATGACAGGAGCAACATTTCGTGCCTAGTGATTAAATAAACCAAACATCAGCATTTTATCGTTTGACCAGTGATTGAAACAATTTAGAAACATCTTGGTAGTATCAACGGTCAATTGATTGTATTTCCGGATGGAGAAAAAGAAAAAAGAAAAAGGGTTTCCGGAGGGCCGAGGTGGAAAAGTTCGATAGTAGAATCAACATACCACAGTGATTCTGCCAGCAGAGAAAGCCCCGAGGGAGCGGGTAGACTGACGCAGGGCCGATCTAAACATTGTTAATGATGATGGCGATGATGATAATTAAGGTGGGTGGGGGGGAGGTGTGGTTGAGGGGAGAGTTGAGTTCTGAGACCACGGACGGCGGGGAAAGAATGATGAATTTTGCAGACGAGGACAAACCTGGCGGCGGCTGGATGGGTGGGCAGCGGCAGAATTCGGAGCGAACTGTGATTGGATGTGGAAGTGTGGCGTAATTAGACTTGCAGTAACGACAATAACATTGTAGGGATATGTGCAATCATCAATCATGGCCCAAACCCACCGGCAGCCATTCTTGTGAGGGTTATATACACACAACTCTTTCAGGCAGGGTTGCCGGAGTAGTTCATCAGTTTCACATTGCTGTTTTTAAGCAGGTACTTTCCGGAACAGCAGAAGCCGTACTAGTATACAAGTACATGTAGGTACCGCAGATGACGATTCGGGTGTGCCTAATACATCGTCGTTAACGAATTTTAAGATTCTCAGTGGTTCAGCTGCCGTTTTGGCCGGATTATTGGTTAAGTTATCAGGTAGCGAGAATGGCTCATGATCGGTCAAATAGATTATTAGGCTCTCAGGGTATCTGTGTTGTGTAGGAATACATTATAGGCATTGATTATTTTCTTGATTAATCGGAAGTTCCGAATGTGGATTATTCAATTGCACAAACAGCATAGATTATTGTGATGGTTGTCTTAGTTTTACCGGTTTAAAAATCCGTGGTTGCCATCTCCAGTGTTATTAATTTTGACGAGCGCCGCAACAAAGCCTTTGTAATTCGGTAGGCTGCTGTTATATACATGTAGGTACATACATGTACATCCTCACGTCTTCATCGCTTTAATCCCAGTGAAGCTTCAAAACGCGTTACTTACCCACTATAGTATACCCTCACTCTCCTTCAACCCCACATCACCTCAACCCTCCCGTCGGCAGGAGATTACATTCAAAAGAAAAAGAAACCACGGACTACCTTCCAATCAACCGTCTCAACAGGCTATAATGTTCTTTATACACGAGCTCCAGCGTACCATCACGCTCCATCCTTCTTATTTTGGTCCTCATATGCGCGAGTACCTTATCCACAAGCTCCATGCAGATGTCGAAGGCTCTTGTACTGGTCGATACTTCATTATTTGTGTGATCGAACACGATAATTTCACCTTAGGGAGAATCATTCCGGGCAAAGGTGATGCTGAGTTTACAATCACCTACAAGGCTGTTGTATGGAGACCTTTTAAGGGCGAGACAGTAAGCCTACTCTACCTTCTTGTGATACGTTCTCGCCAGAGCGAGGTTGCAGTAAGCTTACGGCGCTGTTTTCTCCTGGCAGGTGGACGGAGTTGTGAGCTCTGTTAATAAGATGGGCTTCTTCGCTGAAGTCGGACCTCTTACCGTTTTTGTATCCAGCCATGTAAGTACCACTGCTTCATTTTGCGACGTCATTCTCACTAGCCAGCTCATCCCTCGGGAAATCAAATTCGATCCTACCTCGAACCCTCCACAATTTTCAGACAATGGTGATCAAATCATCAACAAGGGCTCTCAGATTCGAATCAAACTCATGGGCACAAGAAGTGACGTTGGGAAAATGCATGCTATTGGAAGTATTAAAGAGGTATATTGCTCGCTTCGGCTAACGTTACTCATTTTCTCATATGCTAATCAAATCTCTAGGATTACCTTGGGTATTGGAAAAATCTAGGCCTAATATAACTATCCTTACTAACTGAATGATAGGGTACTGTAAACCAAAAACTGGTTACGAATTCATGCATCATTGTCTTCGATGCAGCCAATTTCTGCGCGCTTTTGGACGTTGCAACCCTCACGCAGTGGTTATCTCAGTCAACAGGATTTACCTACCTGTTTTGCTTGTTGATACTTCAGGGCTCCAAGCGTCGCAAGCATGTAAAACTGTTTTTCTTGTTGGCAGGAGGTTTCAATGTCTTCTGCAGCGTACATTTCAGCCATCTCACCCAATATGCTGGCCATCCTATCTTTCTCCGTTTTTCTGATATATCTTTTTTTTTATTAGCCAGCCGCTCCCTATCCTCATAGAGGGTTGTACCTGGTCGGGAAGTGCATCGAGGTCGAAATAGTTTGAGCTCGATAATCTCTCTCCCTCTCTCCCCTTTACGTCTAATGCCTTGGGTTTGTTTGTTGGTCATCAGTGTAAATCATATACTTCCCCTTTTTACCTCCTTTTTTTTTTCTATCTTTTCTGGAGTCCGGAAGGAAAAACAAGCTGGTGTCCCGTGCTGTGCCCGGACGTGTATGGAAGTTTCAACTTCCTGAAAGCTGGATCTGCCTGTTATTCATAATGCCCTGTCTACTGGGATCGGAAGCGTCTGGAACACCGAAAAGACGGGTTAGGTTCCGGTTGACCAAAAACTAAAGAATATTCAAGTATAACGGGGCGGATGTGAATACAGAAGGGTTTAGAAAATGGTATCTGGATGAAATTTTATAGAGGCTCACGGTTCTCATGACTGTATTTACCATGACAAGCTTAATACTATGCGGACTAGGGCAGTATCAATACCTTAATTATTCACATCATGAATATAATAGATATATATATTCGGTTGGCCTACAGAAAATTGTCAAATAAACAGAAATCGCTTAGGTTTGGGGCGGGTAGACTTTTGTTGGGATCTATTTATACTAGAATGGACGGATTGCAACCAGGACATGATCGTTTCTACTAATAAAACAATGGTGTCAATGATTGGTTCGCAGCTAGGCATGCCAATAGGGCACTCGCAACTAGACTTGGGGGTTGAATTTGAGCTGGTAGAGTATCAGAAAGAATGAAAGTAGGCTGTGAACTGAAATGTGTGAGGGAGAATGATAAGCTTTCAACACTGCTAACAAAAAGCACAAAGGAGAGAAGAAACAAGATGTTCTAGTATTAGAACGCTCACCGCAATGCTAATGCACAGTTGTGAAAGGTAAAGAAAAGCTGAATCAATGCAATGTTTTTTGTAGTCCACATTTAAAAGAATATTTCCCTATGGGATTCAGATTCTAGGATTACATGTAGTATTGCGGCCATAATATGCATTGTTCCAACCAAACTCTACTGGTTTTATTAACTTCGCGTGTCTGAGCAACAAAAGATTTCTCAAAAATTCAGCCTTCATGAAGAATAGCTAGCTGGCCCCCATTTCTCGTATTGTACCTTTAGATAAAATATATGTATACTGTATGTGGACTACCCAGAGTTCGCGGGCAGAGAGAACGATGGTGTAGCTTGCACAGCCACATCCCTTCGTCCCGCCACGTGCTTGTCGTCGTCAGAGCGTATGAAGCTCATCACCACGAGCCTGTGGCCCTGTTGGGGGCGGTCCCTGTTCTTCAGCCTCCCCTTTCTCCTCCTCCTCCTCCTCCTCCTCCCCCCCTCCTCCTTATCCACCGGAAGTTCGCTCTTGACCTGCTTGCTATCTATCAATTATATACAAATCCAGTCAACACTCTCACATCATCATGGCTTCCCTAGACATCTCTCCCGAGATTGGCCGCTCTTATAAAAACCTCGTCTCATCCCCACCCCCCACAAACAAGTCCCCAACTCATGCTCAATGGGCTGTCTTTACTGTCTCAGCACCATTGCAGAATGCCTTCGTCGCTAGTTCCACATCCAAGGCTAGCACACTGAAAGTGCACAGCACAGGAGGTTTAAACACCTTTCATCCACCGTCTGCTGTTACTGTAGCTCAAACAATACTGACATTCGCGGTTCTCGTTTCTGCAGAGGGGGAGCTTGAAGCACTCATCGAAGAGTTCAATGACGGTAAAGTGCAATTTGCTTTTGTCAAGGTTAAAGATCCAAACTCTGGGTTGCCCAAGTTTGTTCTGATTGCCTGGGTAAGCTCTCTACCCCATCATTTCCCGGGCAGCCTCCATTGACTAGTGAGGTAAGTGTGGTGAGGGTGTACCGGAGAGAGTTAAAGGATATTTTACGGGCCATTTAAACGCGGCTGCCAAGGTTTTGCATGTGAGTTTTCTATGATTGAGCTATGTATTATACAGCACACCGGAGATTTACTCAATAATATCTTAGGGTTATCATGTACAAGTCACCGCCCGCTCTGAATCTGATCTCTCGCCCGAATCCATTGTCCAGAAGGTTGGTGATGCTTCGGGAGCTAAATACTCCTCCTCCTCGAGCACCTCTACTGTTCCCCCGAAGCCGCCGGCCCCATCGTCTAAGCCCGCTTATACGCCCACTCGGGTTACTGGTGCTACAGGCTCAAGAGCTCCCTACAAACGTGATGAGCAGACGGATAGCGACGGTTGGGGCGCAGATGCTCCACCCGTCACCAGGAGCCAGTTGGAAAAGGTAGCATCTGCTTACCAACCGACAAAGGTTGATATTTCTGCAATACGTGCTCAGCCCACATCCACCACATCCGGTTATGGAAGTTCCTCATCCGCTAGTGATAGACCGGATATTGTGAAGGGAACCTATCAACCTGTTGGGAAAGTAGATATTGCCGCCATTAGAGCTCAAGCACAGCAGAAATCGGACCGTCCGGAGATCGTAAAAGGCGCATATGAGCCAGTGGGTAAAGTAGATATTGCAGCCATCAGAGCCCAGGCCAGGCCGTCTCCGGCACATGAACAAGAGGAAGAAAAACCAAAACCAGTATCGGAGAGATCGGCTGCATTTTCCCAAAGCGAGCGACTTACTTCTCTCCCAAAACCAAAGCCTGCAAAGAAGTTTGGAACAGGTGCGCCCAGCTTTGGTACTAAGCCGCCCACACCTGGTGGCTTCGGATTGAACCCTCCTGTACCAGCGGCAGCACCTGTAGGTGCTGCAAGTAGAGATTTTGGCTCCTCCGGTGGTAAAACACCCGCCCAGCTATGGGCTGAGAAGAAAGCAAGAGAACGAGGTCTCTCAGGCGCTAGCGAAACTACTCCACCGAGCCACTTCGGCCAGCAGTACCCCCCAATCAGCACCTCAAACACTGGGCATAGTTCTGGGAGTAATGATGGCCTATCCAATAAGTTTTCTCAGCAAAGTCTCGATGATCACGAGGATGTACAAGCCCCCGCCGGTGGTATTAGCGCACTTAGGAACAAATTTTCAGGTGCCCCTCCTATGGGTGCGCCAACATCACCCAAGAGTCCTCCCAGGACCGGTGGTTACCAATTCCAGCAAACTACAGGCGATCGTGCCCCTCCGCCACCACCTGTTGATATCTCTTCTAGGCCTACTATCGTTGCTGGGGGGGCTGTCGCTCTCCCTGGCTTTCCCCCCAAGCCCGCTGATGACGAGGAAGAAGCAACCGCAGCCGGGATTCCCCACCCGCCACCTCAACCCCCACGATCTCCTACCCCCCCTACTCCTGAGATCCCCGGTAGTCCTATCAGGATTGCTATGCCTGTATCCAGGCAACAGGAAGAGCCCATAATACGACATGAACCAGAACCAGAATCTGCTATCCCTGTAGAGAGTTTGGGTAGAGTAGTTCCGCAGGAAGATGAACTCGGGGAGGAAGAGCCAGCTAGGGTTAGATCTGAAACCGTAGGCGTAGGTGCGGGAGGTGAAACAGTCGAAGGCAGCGCAGGAAAGCGTGCACTTATCTTATTTGACTATGAAGCAACTGAAACGAACGAAATAAACTTGGTCGAAGGGCAGATCGTTGGGGAGGTCGACATGGTGGATGAGGTATAAATTTCCTGCATCACTCAAAGTACGGGCAATGTACTAATAATTGCTTAGGATTGGTGGGCTGGGCGCAACGCTCAGGGGGAGCACGGCCTGTTCCCCAGCAACTATGTTGAGCTCATCGATAGGGACGAGGGACATGCCCCTCCTATCTCTCGACTAGAGGATGGACTGTCCGCACAACCAACTCCGCCGCATGAAGAAGAACATCAAGCCTCCGATGGCCCATCGGCGATTGCTCAGTATGACTACGAAGCAACCGAAGATAATGAACTCAGCTTCCCTGATGAAGCTATTATCGAAGATATCGAATTCCCAGACGATGATTGGTGGTTGGGATCATATGGCGGAAAGCGCGGTCTCTTCGTATGTCATGTCATTACTTCATATTTTTTTCAGGTTACTAACATATTAGCAGCCCGCAAATTACGTAGAGTTGCGCAAGTAACTGAGACGCGAGCTTGTCTGCTCATTATTTGAAATAATCTGATTGCATAAAGATCCAGAGTTGTATTCTTTTTAACTGGTGGTTTTGCAATGATAGGAGCGATGCTCCGTAAAGTGTATTAAAACGTTCTCCGCCCTACTATACCTTTCTCTTTACGTATTCAAAAACCCGCTCTGTTGCTTCTTTTTGGGAGTTACCATCACACGAATGGCCCTCACATTACAGCCACAGCTCATGGCTAGCCCTGTGATTTGCTTATCTAGTAATCAGATAGGTCCGCTCATACTCTAGTGCGGCCCTGTCATAACCTACGGGTTGCGTAATCATATGGTCTCACTCGGCTTGCCATATTAAGTTCGGTACAAGCGGCGTAATGTAAACTATACCCGCGCGACGAACCCGTAAAAAAATGACTAGTACTATAAGCACAAAAGAAGAAAGAGAGTAGGTACTACGGTTTTTGAAGTGTATTGACTATCTTTAATGGCCTCCCTTGCCCGACTTGTGTTTTTTCTGCGTGGGTGCACATTTTCGTGTGTTCTCCCACTACAAGCCGTCGCTCTACTTTGATATATACTCGAGGCCCTGAAAGTGATTCAACAGCCCCAATTTATTCTAACGTAAATGTGGTTAATAATTCTTTATATTCTCTATAAACCCTATGCCATTTATTGAGACTTGGTTGGGGTCGGAATGGGGTCACGCGTGGTTGAAATCTCTAGTAGAAAGTTTAAGCTTCCAACCCCTTTCTTCGTACCTCATAGATTTCTTGACGTCAAACATGTCTTAGTCTATAACTACGTCTCATGTTTGTAATGATATTGAGAAACTATAGCAATGAGTCAATATTACTCAACAAAGCTGTATCTAGGTTTTTCTCCTTAAGCTTGAAGATATTCTAAATTAAAGACCATCTTAAAAGGCGGGAGGGGATGAGCTCAAATACGCCAGACGGCTAGCATCGGAGTCAAGGGGAAACATATAATTAACTTGAGGACTGTTAATCCCGCGGGATAAGGCGGCTGGTTCAATCGGTCGTCGTTGACTCCGGTTCCGATGCTGTCGTTGATTGACTAGAGTATAGATGGATGTTGGAAAATTTAGCTTTGGGGTGGCTCGATATGGGTACAGTTATAGAATGGGTGGTTGATGCCTATACACTCTAGGGGCCTAATGGCATGGACCTCGCAATGGTGCCTCCTTTGGGCTTGTTGATCCTATAATATATAATAAATGTGGGAGGCTGAAATGTAGGCAACTCGTTGATCTAGCTACCGAGTGATAACCTATGAACCTATCGCGATTATACCCGCTGTGGTTGTTTCACGCGTCATATCTCCTTACGTAAAGTTGAATGGAAATCTCTAAGGTTCCAGATGCAGGGGTTTGGTGTATATCTATATATAGAAGGCTCGATTAAAGTCATTTTAGGGACAACGATATTTGGCTGACAAAGCACAGGCGCTCAGGCTGGTATCTAATCGCTTGATTGACTGAAACCTGTGTTCCCGCCCAGGTTCGTCGTTGCCCCAAATTGACTTTAGACTGCGTATAGCGCAGCGGATGGAATCCTAGGTAAGTTGAAAGCTGACTGTGCGAATGAGCCATAGGGGGACTGATTGGCTCAGCCGACAATCAAGCCTTAGGCTGCCAAGCCGAGTGACAACTGGTGAAGACTTTTGGCTTCAAATGGACTCAGATTTCTGGAAGAGACCACTCGCTTCACCACTTGAGCAACAATAGATAGTGAATTCTACCGTTGGCCAATCTACATCATTTATAAAAGACCAATCTCTTCCAACAGGCTTTGCGGTGCTCTCTTGAATCTCGAATATCTTCATATCTCGCAGGGGCTTTTCAACTGTTTGACTATGAATGTCACTCAATCATTATTCCTACAAACACCGAATGAACAAGAAGAATAGCAATAGACAGAAGAATAATATAAAATATGTTAAAAGAATAAACGGCAAAAAGAATCCTAGTCGGGAGCCTGTGAAGCCAACGCGACAGCATTTGTCATTATCGGATAATGCATGTCACCATAAGAAAAAAAAAGGTACCATCATACAATAACTTGTGAAACATTAAAAAATTTCCATCATCTCCTTCCCCACAAGCACCGCTAACTCAACAATACATTTTCGATAACCTAGTTGAGGTACATGAGACCGGCGAGGATGCACATGACCAAAGCTAACGGGGAGGCAATCTGGGCGCCACTGTTGACATTGGCGGCTACCACGGTGGCCTCAGGGGTGGCAGACGAAGCAGAGCGGGTAGTGCTAAGAATAGCAGAAGAGTTGGACGATCCAGTGGCAGTTGTGGAGGCGTTGGCTGCGGCGGTGGTGGTGGTGGTAGCACTGGGTGAAATAGTGGTAGACGCTGTGGTGGAAGTAGCCAAGGTGGTCGAGGAAGCACTGGAAGAAGACGATTTGGAAGAGGTCGAGGTGACGGAAACCGAAGAGGAGGAGGAGGAGGAAGAGGAGGAAGAGGTCACATCAGACTCGATTGTGAACATGGGCGAGTAGTTGTCCTTGTCACCAGCAGAGATCTGAATGGAGTAGTCGTTGCCAGCCGCGATCTTGGGGGAGACGGACCAGGTGAAAGCACCAGTGTTAGGAATACCGGCTGTTAGGTGCGTTAGTAAGTGTGAAGATAATATCTGCCATCCATTTGTAGATATAATACTGGAAATTTAATACTCACTTGCGATGTTCAGGACCTCATCCAAATCGGTGTCTATGCCCTTCCTGAGGATAAGGTCGCAAGAAGTGCCAGATGTAACGCTCCTAAATCCACCAAGTCAGCGAGATTGTTAAGATAATAGTATATGTTGCACTAAATGACGGCTTGATCATACCAAGTGATTGTAACATCAGAGCCGGCTTTGATACTGCCGCCAAGAGGGTAAGTGATTGGGTTTTCACCCGACGACGTTGTAGTTGCAGAGGCAACCAGGGAGGTCAAGGCAGAGATTGCCAAAACAAGGGTAGAGGCGAAACGCATTGTGATTATATTGAAATAAAAGATTGAGAATAAATTGTAAAGAACCGTTTATAGAGAGAGAGCCTGTGTGAAGGAGTGAACACGAGGGAGGAATGAGTGACTTTCAAAGAGTGACAGAATTGTGGTGATAGAAAAAAAAAGAAGGGATGCCTGGAGGCAGTAGAGGTAGATATGAAAGATAGAAGTAGGTGAGGGTAGGAGAAAGAGGGGAGAGAAAGAAAAGGGGACCCGGCGCTGAGACAGGTTTTTATTATGGCGAATGATGGCGCCGAATGTAACTACATGTAGCTGTGAATGAACTGACAGGGCATTGATTGAACATGGATTCGTTGCGAAATGTGGCTAGGTTACTCACCTACGGCAGGCACAAGTCTGATTGACTGGGGTGTGGAATTGCATGTACTTTATTATGTGGTGTGGAATTAGTATGTCCTAATTCATGCACGACTGGTACTCTAGAAACCTACATGTAGTTCTAGTCTCCGTACTCCACGCTCAACAATGGGGATATGGGTTTAGATGCCGGAGGGCCCCTAAAGTGTGGGATTTGAACTCCAAACTCAAGGCCTTGTTCTCGTGTAGCATACTCTGGGACACTGAAGCAGACAGCTGTTTGTACGTTTCCGGCACGAGGAATGCCTTTTTGCATTCATCCCCAGCCTCTTAGCATATCCCCGCAAAATTAACATTACGGTAGTAATTAGAGTAAATAGGCGCATCTATCCCTCAACCTAATCAACCTCCCACCGTCATCTACATATCGTTTTCACCCCTTTCACCCCATAAACCTGTAGCCAATGATACAGGCTAGTGGGGGATGAGTGCCCTGCCAAGCGAGATAAGATCCTTCCCACATCCCGGCTAAGTTAATAGCGCAATTTGCTTGGTCTCGTGGCTTCCTCATCTGGATTAGGATTTAATTAACTACAGGTACATCTTCGGAAGCTGGTCAATCTGGTGACCAAGGGACTCAACTTTACATGATATATGGCTGAGTCTCCATCAGCGCAGAACCAATGTCCATTAACACTTAGTATGCATCTTAAATAAGTGGGGAAGACACTACTGCAAGGTACGAATCTGTTCCGGACATTTCGGGGTGCGCTATCACCGTTCTCGCGCAGGTCAGGTGTGATATAGTAAAATGATTGGCCAAGACATTAGGCATCATTTCTTGTTCCGGTGAAGGAGGGTTGCCGCCCACCCGATATCCTGCGCACGCAACAGTATGTTGCCCATGTCACTGGATCATCTTTTACTAAGCGGCGGCTGATAAATCTTTCTTACATGTACATGTAGTTATTGCTATTGGAGACTTTGCGCAAATGGGGCTAGCTCCATTTTTCGGTAACTTACATGTAATTTGTGCCAATCCCAAAGCCTGCCAACCAGACAACCGAAATACAGAGCTCCATCTGCGCAAAGTCTCTATTGGTTGAAAAGGAGGATAGATAAAAACAAGTTGATGAAAGAGTCATAGACTTCCATTTTCCATCTTATATTACGCGCTTACATCATCACAACCACTTTATTGGAGTATCATATTCATGTGCATGTATGTTTGAGTACGGTTAATCATTTAATAGGGTAAGGACTAGTGTTAGACATACGAGTGATATTCCATGACTGTTGATGTAGAATAGGCTTATAGGATATGGAGCTAGGGAAAGTGTAATGGAAAAGAAATTCCGACCTTCAACCTGCTCAGCCTACTAGTATATAGGGTTGGTTTGGAAGAAATGTTCTTGAAATCAAGTATTAGTAATTTGAACACCGGTAAGATTCAAGTTGTATCTGTCTTCTCAAGCTAATATTTTTTGAGTTTTATGAGATTTAGGAGATTCTCAGAAGACTCACTGCATCAGCAAACCTGGATGGCCTTCTCAGACACTGACGGCGCTTAGAGCTCCCAGAGCGCTATGAAGACTAACTCCATCTCCAGAGGTGGCCACTTATCTCAGGACGCGCCTGCAATACATCAGCAAACTACTACTTATGTATGCAGTCTCAAGCTCCCAACAGTCTCCCGGGTCTCCTGAGAATCTCCTGAGGCTTATCAGCAAGATTTTACAAGTCTCAGGAGATTACAGGGGTCTCAGGAGACTCAGGAGACTGTCAGGAGACTCAGGAGACTCCAGTCACAAATGGTAAAGCTTGCTGATGCTCCTGGATATTTTTTGAGTCTCCTAAGGCTCAGGAGACATCAGGAGACAAATGAAGTCTTGCTGATGCACCTGACAAGAGATAGCAATGCCTGGTGAGAGATAGTAACACTAGCAGCCTCTGGCACATCCTCTACCATCCTCTTCCCGCACAGCTATTAGACAATTTATGTATCAAACTGGGCCTTCGTTATTCATTTCTATGTACTAGTCTAATGATATATATGTGTCCCAGCGTCTTGGCATCAATTCCAAAGGTTCGGTAGTAGTAGTGCCATCAGCAAACTACTACTTGTGTATGCAGTGTCCCAACAGTCTCCCGAGTCTCCTGAGAGTCTCCTGAGGCTCCTGGATATTTTTTGAGTCTCCTGAGGCTCAGGAGACCTCAGGAGACAAATGAAGTCTTGCTGATGGAGGTGGAGTGTGATGGAGTATTAGGACTGCAAGGAGGACAGATGAAGATGACGACGAAGGCAAGGTCGGGGGACGCAGCCAGGAACAACCGAGGCGCAAGGTAGCGGCTACATCAGCAAGACTTCATTTGTCTCCTGATGTCTCCTGAGCCTCAAGAGACTCAAAAAATATCCAGGAGTCTCAGGAGACTCTCAGGAGACTCGGGAGACTGTTGGGAGACTGCACTCACAAGTAGCTTGCTGACGGGCAAGGCGCAGACAGGAGCGGCGACCGCAGAAACGAGAGACAAGATTACGAGCGCCTGCTACACCAGGCAAGAAAAGAGATAATAGAGGTCACAATTAGGCAACCTCGAACGCATAAGAAGAGAGACTATGGATAGGATATTAGATATTTACGCATGGTAACGAAGACAGGAGGCAGAAAGAAAGAAAAGAACTAAAGGAAACGACTCCGCTCGCTATTTAACACCTTCCTCCGCCAGTCCGCTCTGACTCATACATCAGCCCATAGAATCTTATAGAAACCCAGTACTACCACATCTCGTATTCATCCCTACCAGTTCTCAGTATTCTATTACCAATTTTTCTTGCAACTGAGCCCCATAGAAAGAAATGACGACAACCTCACACCACTCCATCCTCTCTTCGCTTATCCTTACTCCTTCCGCCACAACCGCGCTACTACTACCCAGTTGTCGGAACCGATGCCAAGACACTGGGACATAGAGTGGTGTGAGGTTGTCGTCATTTCTTTCTATGAGGATCAGTTGCAGGAGGGATTGGTAATAGGATTTTAAGAGATGGTGGAGAGGAGTACGAGGTGTGGTGATATTGGGTTTCTACGGGGTTCTATAAGCTAATGTATGAGTCAGAGCGGACTGGCGGAAGAGAGTGTTAATCGCGAGCAGAGTTGTTTTCTTTAGTTCTTGCTTTTCTTTCTTCTCTGTCTCGTCTTCCTGTCTTCTCGTATATATGAATATATCTATATCCTATCCATAGTCCTTACTCTTCTCGTTCTGCTCGAAGGTTGCCTACTACAGCGACCTCTATAGTTCTTTCTCTGGTCTGGCTTAGCAGCCCTCATTGTCTTGCCTCTACGTTTACCTACGGTCCTTGCTTTCCCTGCCGTGTCCCTGGTCTTCGCCTTGGCTGCTGCCTTGCGCCTCCATCATCAGCAAGACTTTATTTGTCTCTTGAGGTCTCCTGACCCTCAGGAGACTCAAAAAATATCTAGGGGTCTCAGGAGACTCTCAGGAGACTCAGGAGATAGTTGAGAGACTCCAGACACAAATAGTAGTTTGCTGATGTCGGCTATTCTGTCTGTGTTCTCCGATCCTGTCTTCGTCATTATCTTCATCTGTTCTCTTTGTAGTCTTAGTTACTCCATAACACTATGTATATATGTATGCCTCTGCCGCATCCACCGCCCGTTACAACGTGACTGCATCAGCAAACTACTACTTGTGTATACAGTCTCCCAACAGTCTCCCGGGTCTCCTGAGAGTCTCCTGAGACTCCTTCATATTTTTTGAGTCTCCTGAGGCTCAGGAGACATCAGGAGACAAATGAAGTCTTGCTGATGTGCCTACTATACTACCTGCAGAAATTGTTGTTTTGGGCGTGTCCTAGGCGTCAATTTGGGCGTGTCGTAGGCAAGGCTTTGGATGTCGATTTGGACATGTCTATGGTATCGATTTGCATCAGCAAGATTTCACCTGTTTCCTGAGATTCAAGTTATTTGGGTCTCAGGAGACTCAGGAGACTGCCAGGAGACTCAGGAGACTGCCAGGAGACTCAGGAGACTCCACTGGCAGTTACACTTGGTAAAGCTTGCTGATGTGGGCGTGTCCACATCAGCAAGACTTCATCTGTCTCCTGAGGTCTCCTGAGCCTCAGGAGACTCAAAAAATATCCAGGGGCCTCAGGAGACTCTCAGGAGACCCAGGAGACTGTTGGGAGACTACATACACAAGTAGTAGTTTGCTGATGTACCTGAAGGAAGGATATTCTTGGCCTCCACTATAACAGATGTGTCTGATAGGCACGCGGTATGGCCGGTAGGGCCAGAAAGGCGGAGTCGCAGAAACGCTAGCAAATGGAAATGTTTTAGACCTTCAGAATAACCTCCGGAGTTTTATGGATACAATGGACTCGCTCGACGGGATGGAAGGACCTGGACGGATTATCGCGTTTGGGAAGGCTGATTTGGTCGACGGGTTCTATGAGGTTCTGTTACACAGAGGAGTGAGTCATAGTGGGGTTACGCGGAAGGATGAGTCATGGCTAAGTGAGGGGTTGTTGGATATATAAGGGAGGCAACGGGGCCTACTTGTGTTGTTTCTTTCCTTCCTTTCCTCTCTACGCAACGTCTTCTGTAATTATCAATTCATTATAGTTTTCTCCTCAGAAACTATCGCTGCCTTCACAATATACTTCATAACTTCTTTATAATATCGAAGTTATCGCTGTTACCTACCTGCACCCTGCGGAACGAAGTCTATACTACTACCCCCGCCTTGAGACGGAGCATTTGCCGCTACGCCACTGGAGACACCAGATATATGAGGCAGTTCAAGTTTGTAGTTAATTGACTGGAGCTTATCGAACATGAGGCAAACGGCGAGTGAACGCGAAAGGGCCACCAGAGGTCAGAGAACTCCGCGAGACTATATAGCGTAATCCCGAGCGATTCTGAAGACTCTTACCTGCTATGAGGCTGCAGGCGATGATAAAGCCGCCCGAGTATCGCCAAAGACTTTGCACTGGTGAGGTGAGTTACCCCTTTAGGAGGAGATGGTGAGGACAGACGGGAAAGACATTCGCAATACTAGACTCAGATCTGAAGGCAAGGGACCAGATGCTTTACTCGACCGCCAAAGAAGACTTCATTTGTCTCCTGACGACTCCTGAACCTCGTAACACTCAAAAATATCCAGGGCCTCAGGAGACTCTCGTGAGACCTGCACATGCTTACGCTACAGGCAGGAGCTATATGGGTATGGGGGCAAGATGTGGCCCTAATGTCACCAAATAAGCTCCGATTGAGCTGCAACTCAATCAGGAGCCAAAGAAGGACTAAAGGAATAGTATCCTTGGTCTCTACTAGTTTTCATGTGCCCGTTGGGCATGCAGTAGGGCCGGTAGGGCCAGAAAAGCGGAGTTCCAGAAACGCTAGTGAATGGATACATTTTGGACCCCAAGAAGAACCCCTGGAGAGTCAAAGGGCTGGCACGTCTGCTGGGGACACCGGTGAGTATATGAGCGGGCTGTTATGGGTATAAGAGCTGGGACCCGAAGACAAGAGGAGGAGCCCTCCCTACGTTACTATTACCCACTGGGCGCGCCAGAGAGGCACCGTACTGCTAGTATGGAGCCCAGTACGGAGTTGCAGAATCCCTAGTAAACAAACCTGTTTTCGACCCTGGAAATAACCCCCGGAGCGTCAAGGCGCCGGCACAGTCACTCTGGACACTGGTGGGTATATGAGGGGGCAACAGTGCGAGTTTGGAGTCAATCGGACCAAAGCTGATCGAACGGCAAAGATAACGAAGAAGCTGACGCTGGTGGCACCCAGGGGAAGGTAAGGCTACCCGACACCTCCGGTACTGATCGTTGTCAGTCCTAACGTTGAGCTACGCTCCTTAGTGATAGATAGCGATACGTGGAAAGAGTTGACGAGCGAAGTCGAGCCCGGTACCACATCAGCAAGATTTTACAAGTCTCAGGAGATTACAGGGGTCTCAGGAGACTCAGGAGACTGTCAGGAGACCCAGGAGACTCCAGTCACACTTGGTAAAGCTTGCTGATGCAGGGGGTTATCAGGTAGGCTGACTCCGAGACTCCTCATGACCACTGACGAAGGCTGAGTGCATGCAGCAACGGGATGTAACGTGAGGAATTTTTGGGAATAGGCGCTTGGAATTTTAGTAGTGGGTGTATAGAATTGGCGTTTGGGTTCTTGGCAGGTTTTCAGGGTTTTCGGGGTCTCGCACAGGATTATTATAATTGTAATAGTTAGTCCGCGTGACATTTGCGCGGGATATAAATACGGTGTCATTCTCCGACTTTGTTGAAATCATCAGCGACGAAGAAAGAGTCTTATCGATATAAAATCTATTGATCTCTATATATTTCTACCTTTATTGAACTTAGTGATTCTTTCGACGAACTCTACCTGAACTATTCTTCAAGCTACTCTCTTTATTACCATTGTGGACTAGCAGTGGGCAACCGAGACTTCCAGTAATGAATTGACTGAAGAGACCTCGTTCCTTTCTACCTTTGTAGTTAGCACTTCGAACTCCGAGCTCATTAGGAGACTGTTCGGGTTGTTTGTTGCGACACCCTAATAGTGGCAACTGTTTAAGTTTGGAGTCAAACAGACCAAAACTCATCGAGTTATAAGGTAAACAAAGCGGAGGATATGAAGAGGGCCACCGGAAGTCAGAGAACCTACACGGAGCTAGCGTAAGGCAATCCCTAGGATCTTGAAGATTCTTACCGGTTAAGTGAAGGGGCCAGAAAACTGAAGGGAGGCTATGATAGTTTGTGGTTGCGCCCGAAAGATCATCGAGTCCTCCAAGACGTGAGGAATACTACTCCTGAGTAAGAGAGGATATAGTGAGATGCAGTTGGGAGGGGTGACACTCGACACTACTGGAGTCTCTGTCTGGAGGCAAAGGATTGGTATGCTGTGCCTTGGCCGACTGGTCAGCTTCGGACAGACCTCGGGTCGAGCTTGGTCCCTGACTATGACTGAGGGGATGACCGGAGGCATGTATTAGCGGTAATGCTGCCAGTGAGTACCTACCGAAAGGCTTCAGTACCTGGTCAGCCTCTATGATCCGGTGAGTATCAACGGGCTGAAAAGGGAAGTGCGAAGGCACAGGACGACCACCAATATGCGCCAGAATTCCGGGCCATGTCTGCTGCGTTAAGACGCTAGCCTATATAGTTAGAATCTGGCCACGATGATACTTGCGAGAAATGGATTGCCACTGATCTTGATCCATCCACGATCCGCGCGAAAGAAAAAGTCCTAATACGATTCTCGCGAATTGATAGTACGCGCTACCAGAATGCAGACTTGAGTTTTTACCTCTTCCCATCGAGATGCTTTTTTCTTTGAAACTCGATTGTCCGCGCGATCGCTCACTATCACGGCGCGAACGACGCCAGGCCATGGAAAGCATGATTAGTCGTGCTTTCTTGCGGTTCTATGGGCTGTTGCAGGGGCTTGTATACGCCGCGGTCACAGATTGGCAGAATAGTATGGCAATGTTTCCATGAGTTTCACATGAGTCAGCAAGGGATTTTCGGGCTATATATAGGGAGCTTTCTCCCTCGCTTGTAGGACTTCTGTTCTTCTTCTTTTACGCAACCTTCATTCTTCTACTAATACAATACTATATGACCTCCATAGTTTCTTCTGAGCTTCGCCAAATCCTGCATCGCGTTCCTGTTTTGTTCGCGCTTCTATCTGGCCCACCTCGCTCACGCTTGCTCGCCTGCTCAGCCTGCTATGCACTCAAGACGTTTCGTCCCCGTCTCGCCAAGCCTCCGTGATACTAAGGTTGCGTCTCCAACGCCAACCTACACAACCAACTCCGCCCAGGTACCACCGCCATAGATACTGCTACCATGTCGCAAGAAGCCCAAATGACGGACCCAGTAGAGGTCGACTATGTACAACTCGTGGCAGATATGGACAGCTTCGTCCAAGACTATCCGTCCATTCCGGCAGGAGCCACCGCCGAAGCTAGAAGAATGCACAAAATTATGCACGACGCCACTAAAGCCATCCACCTCCTCCTAACCGAGCTGGAGCAGACCACGGAAGATGCGGAGGAGGCTACTAAGGAATGGCAGAAGAAGGTGTCACAACAAGGAAGGGAGAACCAAGACTTGGAAACCCGATTAACAAACACATCAGCAAGACTTCATTTGTCTCCTGAGGTCTCCTGAGCCTCAGGAGACTCAAAAAATATCCAGGAGCCTCAGGAGACTCTCAGGAGACCCAGGAGACTGTTGGGAGACTGCATTCACAAGTAGTAGTTTGCTGATGCATCCAGAATGAGAATGGGGAATTACAAGCCCAACTGACTCAAGCAAACCAAGCCACCCAGGCGGCAGAAGCAGCATTGGCCGCTCAGATCGCCCTTCCTCCTCCTCCTCCACCGGCTGAAACCCCTGTACCACCACCCCCACCTCCCCGACGACATAATCGTTTCTTGCAAGGATTCGCTCCCGTCCATCAGCAAACTACTACTTGTGTATGCAGTCTCCCAACAGTCTCCCGAGTCTCCTGAGAGTCTCCTGAGACCCCTAGATACTTTTTGAGTCTCCTGAGGCTCAGGAGACCTCAGGAGACAAATGAAATCTTGCTGATGTCCCCGAACCCCGCATAGAAAGGTCGGAGAAGCTTCCTGACCCGGAGAAATACCGTGGCAGCAGGAAGGGACTCCCCCAGTTCCAAAATATGTTGAAACTTAAGCTCCTGGGCAATGCCGACCGGTACCCCACCCTACAGAATCAGTTGACCTATGCTATCTCTCGTTTGGAAGGCCCCGCTGCCGACCAATTTATGCCTTATATTACTACGACTGGGATTAACCTCCCCTCCATGGAAAGATTCTTTGGAATACTAAATACGGCATTTGGGGACCCAGACCAGGAAGGCACTGCACGCCGCGCTTTGAGAAGAATTAGGCAAAACAACCGACCTTTCTCAGATTTCGCCAGCCGCTTACGCATGCGGCGCCGGATGGGGAGGTTGCCAACGCGAGCGCTGACTGGAGTGACTGCGAGGAGTTAACCAAGCTTATGGTTCATGAGGAGACCCCCGCCACTGTCCTAGAACTTGCTACAATTCTCCAACGCTTGGACAACAAGCAGCAGATGATCACTGCTCGCTATCGCCCTCGCTACCAAACCGCCCCCCCTGCTGCGCGTCCAGTCCCCCGCTACGTTGCCCCTACTCCACCTGCGCCCCGCTACCAAGCTCCTGCTCCCGCCTCGCTATCGCCCCGCCGCCTCTCCTCCGCCGCTGCCACCCGCCTCATACACCGTGAGCGTCCCGCTGGACAATCAACTGGCGCCGCCCTGACCTCAAGAAAGAGAGAGGCTCACGCAAGGAAAATGGGATGTTTTTATTGTGACAGAGTAGGGCACCTCGCGAGGAATGCCCTCACGGGCCCTGCGAACCCCGCCTCAGGATGATGAGCCAGCAGATGTGAGAAATGAAGAGATGAAGAAGCCTCCGCGAGGCGCTAAGAAGATTTTTCCTGACTGAGCTCACTACCTGCGACGGTTAAAGAACTTTTCTAGGATTTCGGTTTCTGGCTGTTTCTGCAGGCGATACATGGGAATCAATTAGTAGTAACGTGTTCGATTTCTCAAAATAAAGATTCTTTTATCCCATCATATGCCCTCATTGATACTGGCGCCTCAGGATACGCCTTCATAGATAAGGACTTCGTATGCCACCATAAACTTAAACAAATTCCTCTTATTCTCCCCCGACATATAGACGTAATAGACGGCAGACCCATCGAGTCAGGAAAGGTTACCCATAAAGTTGTTCTAAGCCTCGACATCAACGGACATCGAGAAGAGGCCCCCTTTTTTGTTACCCAACTAGGACACTATCCAATTGTTATGGGTCTTCCATGGATGCGCCGCCACGCTGTTACTATTTCCCCCGCAATCAACGAAATATCTTTTAATTCCTCCAGTTGCCGCCAATACTGTTCCCTGGACCACACCGAAGTTGTAGCCAAGGGTATTTCTATCGAACCCCCCGCCAAACCAGTTACCAATATCTCGGTTATCGAGTCATACGCTTTCGATAGGTTAATTAATAAAAAAAGAAAGGGGATGCAAATTTATTCTACTACACTCAAAGCGCTTGATGATTTATTGGTTCATGTACCAAAGGATCCCTGCGCACTTATACCACCGGAACACCATCGATACCTACATCTTCTCAGCGAACCCGAAGCTACCAAATTGCCCCCTCATCGTACCGAATATGACCTGTCTATCGATATTCAAGAAGGAAAGACAGTACCATTTGGACCAATGTATGGGATGACTCGACTGGAATTACAAGCACTTCGAGACTATCTCGCAGAATATCTGGCCAACGGACGGATTCGACATAGTACCTCCCCAGCGGGCTCGCCAGTGTTATTCGTTAAGAAAGCTGATGGATCTCTCCGTCTTTGTGTCGACTATCGAAAGCTAAATGCTGTTACGGTCAAGAATCGACACCCTCTACCTCTTACTCCAGAAACGTTTATGGGTATATCCGCCGCCAAGTACTTTACTAAATTGGACCTTCGTAATGGTTATCACCAGTTGAGGATTAGGGAAGGAGACGAGTGGAAGACCGCCTTTAGGACTCGCTACGGTCATTTCGAATATACGGTTATGCCGTTTGGTCTTACGAATGCGCCAGCAGCCTTCCAACACTGGGTTAACGATATGTTACGTCCTCACCTTGATCACTTCGCCACGGCATACCTCGACGATATCCTGATCTATTCGGAAACGATGGAAGAACATAAGGACCACGTCGACAAGATACTCCAAATTCTGGAACGGAATCACGTATACCTGAAGCCCGAGAAATGCGAATGGCACGTTAAAGAAACAATGTATCTGGGATTTGTTCTTACACCCGAAGGTCTGAAGATGGACGAAAAGAAAGTCGCTACTATTCGAAATTGGGATACTCCAACCTGTCTGAAAGATGTACAGGAATTCCTAGGCTTCGCTAATTTCTATCGACGATTTATCTACGCGTACTCCAAAGTAGTTTCTCCTTTAACAGCGTTAACGAAGAAAGGAGTAAAGTTTGAATGGAATGATAAGACAGAGAAAGCCTTCCAAGATCTAAAAATAGCTTTTACCACTGCACCAATCCTAAGACACTTCGACCCGCATCGAGAGATTATTGTGGAAACAGACGCCTCGGATTATGTCTCGGCTGCTATTATGTCGCAAAGGGACGATGAATGGATTTTACACCCGGTAGCTTTCTTTTCCAAAAGACATATACCGGCGGAATGCAATTATGAAATCTATGATAAAGAACTCCTGGCAATTATTAGAGCATTTGAGGAATGGCGTTACTTCTTGGAAACATCTCTATACCCCATTAAAGTTTTAACGGATCATAGAAACCTCGAATATTTTATGTCCACTAAGTTGCTTAACCGCCGCCAAACTCGTTGGTCGGAGTTCCTATCGCGTTTCGACTTTGTTATTCAGTTCAGACCGGGTAAACAAGGGGGAAAACCGGATGCATTGACCAGGCGATCAGGGGATCTCCCTAAAGAGGGGGATGAACGCCTTACGTTTCAGTACCAGACAGTGTTGAAGAAAGAAAATTTGGATTCTAAGCTAAGTTTGTTGGCGGGTTCTTTGGCAAATGAACCCGCTGAAGGAATGCCTACCGTTCAAGAGTTATTTACGCAAGCTTACCAAGAAGATAGTTTTCCGAATAAGGTTCTGATGATGTTGAAAGACGGAACGAAACAGTCGAAGCAAATTTCTCTTGCAGAATGCGCCGAAAACGAAGACGGACTCCTTCTGTACCGTCGAAAACTCTTCGTACCGGAACATGAAGAGCTACAGTTGAGACTTCTCCAAGAGTATCATGATAAACCATCAGCGGGACATCCAGGTAGAGCAAAAACTCTTGAGCTACTTAGTCGCGAATATTACTGGCCGAACATGCGGAAATATACCGATCGCTATGTAATGAATTGCCATACTTGCCGGAGAAGCAAGGCCAACCGCAATGCGCCTCAAGGAGTTCTACGTCCCCTCTCAGTTCCCAAGGCACCATGGACGGACATCTCGATGGACTTCGTTACCGGATTACCCCTTAGCAGTGGGTATAATGCAATTTTGGTCGTGGTGGACCGCCTTACAAAGATGAGACACTTTATCCCATGCACCGAAGAATCAGGAGCCCGAGATGTCGCCCGAATGTATCTGGAAAACGTCTGGAAATTACATGGTCTTCCCGAGAAAATAGTCTCCGATCGTGGGACTCAGTTTACCTCCGATTTTTGGAAATCTCTATGCGAACGCCTCGAAATTTCCCCCCGTTATTCTACCGCCTTCCACCCCCAAACCGATGGCCAAACAGAGAGGATAAATGCTATTATGGAACAATATCTTCGAAGTTATGTGGACTATCAACAGGACAACTGGGCTAGTTATTTACCTATGGCAGAATTTGCCACAAATAACCATGTTTCCGAATCAACAAAGCTTTCTCCCTTTGAAGCTAACTATGGACGACACCCTCGTATGACCTTTGGCCCTCTACAACATGGCACGACTACCAATGAAGACCAAGCGAATACAATGGCCCGCGATATGTCAGAAGTGTTCGACTTTCTCAAGGCAGAAATGTTCCGAGCTCAACGTATTCAAGAAGAGGCGGCCAATGCTAGTCGCACCCCGGCACCCCGTTATGCTATTGGAGATAAAGTCTGGTTATCGACCCGGAATTTATTGACTAAGCGCCCCTCGAAGAAGTTGGACTGGAAACAAGTCGGACCTTACCCAATCTCGCGTATTGTCAGTCCCTATGCCTATGAGCTTATTTTACCCTCGTCGATGAAGATTCACCCAGTGTTCCATGTTTCACTATTGTCCCCGGCTGCCAATGACCCCGTCCCAGGACAACTTCAGTTACCTCCACCTCCCGTTGAGATCGAAGGCGAACAGGAGTGGGAGGTTGATGCTATTCTGGATTCTCGAAAGCGACGTGGGAGACTTGAATACCTTGTTCGGTATACCGGGTATGACGAGCCATCGTGGCAACCCTATGACGACCTAGATAACTCCCCCGAGTTGATTAGCGAATTTCATGAACGCTACCCACAAAAGCCTAAGAGGACTTAGGCCTTAGAGAGGGACCTAATATCTATCACGGCGTGGAACGTACTGGGCTAGGTTGCGGAAAGAAGGATTAGTCAGGTGTTTCTCTTAGGTTCTATGGGTTTCTGTTGCAGGGGTTGTATACGTCAGGGAAGTGTGTGTATTGGTAATAGTATGGCGTGCTTGGATGTTCTATGAGTTTCTATGGATGAGTCAGCGAAGGGATTTTCGGTCTATATATAGGGAGCTTTCTCCCTCGCTTGTAGGATTTCTCTTCTTCTTCTTTTCTCTTTACGCAACCTTCTTGTCCTTCTAGTCAATACAATACTATAGGACCTCCATAGTTTCTTGTTCTCGCACCAAATCCCGCATCGCTCCTGTTTTGTTCTGCTTTATCTCTGGCCCACCTCGCTCACGCTGTTCGCCTGCTCAGCCTCGGTTGTGTACCTTGGCACGTTTCGTCCCCGTCTCGCCAAGCCTCCGTGATATTCACTCTGCCTCATGAATTCTCCTTTGGACGAAATCCGGCGTACTCCGAGAACGCAGGCTCGCTAAAGCTGCACCTGGCTGCTGAGATACATAGAGGACGTGGACTGAGGAAACTCCTAACTGATGGCCTTTGCCATAGTTACTAGGAACTCTGAGCTTCACGCTGGACTACTTGGTAGTGGGGTGTGATCCCCTAATACTGGGAGACTGTTGGGAGACTACATTCACAAGTAGTAGTTTGCTGATGTCATCAGCAAGATTTAAACTCTCTCCTGAGAATCGACTGAATCTCCGGAAGCAGTTGCCAAGGCAACTAGCTTCTCGTCTCTCCCAATGACCTCGCTAAGCATTTTTCGCCTCCTGAGCCTCCCGATGGCCTCTCGAGCCTTCCAGAGGGCTTCCCGAACCTTCTGTTACCCTCCTTACATCTCCTGTCACCTCGCTAGTTGTTTGTAGCCTCTTGAGCCTTCTAGAGGGCTTCCTGAGCCTTCGATTCCCAATGCCAAAGCTGTTACCCTCCTTACCTATCCTGACACTTTGCTAATTGTTTCTTGCCTCCTGAGCCTTCCAGAGGGGTTCCTGAGCCTTCTAGAGGGCCTTCCAAACCTTGATCAGTAAGTTTCGGAGGCCATCACCAACTTGAAAGCTATTACCCCACCACCTTCGAGAGCTTCTGGCGCCTTTGTAAGGGGTTTGGAGCCCTTATGAGCCCCCGATCTAGATCATATTGTTTCCTTTATTATCATGTTAAAGACTTTTATTCTAAACACACCCTATGCTTGCCAACTGAAGCCACTCGAGCCTTTACGGCGCCTCTCATACCTTTCTCCAGGCCACCTGATATCTTCACTATATATAGAAATCATTCCACGCTCTTAAATCTATCCTCGCTCATAAGCCATCGACCTTGTCCCAGCTCGAACAAACGAGCCCATTCCTAAAACACTACCGATATTAACTACCCAAAACCGCCTAAACTCTAAGAAGATCAGATGAGCCGCCTAAGACACTCTATCCTTGGCTTCCAGTAGCTCTACAAGACAAAGCTGATATGTTTTCGCCGATATACTGTCACGTATCTTGAATATCGCTTATACAAGCCCTGGAAAGGCCCCTGAAAGGCTCCTCACGCTCTATTGTGGCCACCTTATTCCATGCCCAATCATTTTGAATCGACCGTTTTCTGAATAATGCCTCTTCCGCATATCAGATATCGCAGATCTCAGAACTGTCAGGCTTCTGAAAAATTGATACTGGTACCTGTAGGCATTTGAAGTACCCTACCGGGCACTCCAGTAGGCTCAATAAGCCTTGTTCTCCCCGGCTCAGGCCCTGACCATATTCCGACACCGCTCTTACTAGTGTTGTTCTATTCATTTTAATCATATCGGCGATATCGATAATATGGGGTCTACCGTAGGGTCGTCATTTTAGGTTTCGGGTATTTATCATCGTCTAGGAATCTTTCGTTTGTCCTTTGTGGGTCCTCGTTTTTGAATACTTCCAACATGCCCCGGAGGCTCTCGACGGCTTGAGGCCTCGTAATGTTCTGGAAGACTGACAACGATCTCTTTTAGATTTAAGACCCGTATCTCTATAGCTATACGCCTTGAGTGGTAATCAAGAATCTGAACTGTTGCGTCGACCTTATTGGAGGCAGCGCTGCATAAGCCATCTTAATTTGTTGCCTATGAGCTAACTCGCCACATCGTTGAGAACATCGATATTACCAAATCGCTCTACATGCTCCCTAAGCGTGAAAGAAGATGCATTTCAATGAAGTTGAAATGAGGAGCCTCGCAAATTTCTTCAAGTTCCGCCAGGCCTCTCAACGCTTCCCGAGCCAGCCGCTTTGCTTCGATCCTTTCGCTTCTTTCCTTATTCGCTTATCGGCTCTAAGCCAGAAACACATCCTTATACTTGTGAGTCTAGTGTTTCTTTTGTGCCAGTGTACACGCGCCATCAGGTGGAAATCGATTAGTGACCGAACATACTTCAACGCCTCTCAAGCCGCCTCGCAAAGCTTTTGGGGGTTCCAAAGAGCCACTGCAAAGGCTCCTAGCACTATCCGCCAGATGATGCATTTCTTTACTTGCCATTGAGTAGTTGCCCGATGTTCTTATTTGGTACAGCAAGCCCTGATAAGCGCTTAACGGACGCCAAGACGATCAAAATTATCTAGCTGATTGTGTTTTTCAGAAACAATGGAATCCATTCCATCATATGTTTCAATAGGCCGATATAAATATTATGCAACATATCGGGGTTGTGAAGATTATACATCGAGCTGCAAGGCCCACAAAGCATTGTAAAGAGTTTTGAAGACTTCGACACCAGGTAATCAACGGGCGCTGTATCTGATGTATCCTCCTTATAACGCTCTATCATTTTGATATATTGCTCCTGGATGCGTGGCAGGTTTTCTTGAAGGCTCCCCAGGCTTTTGAAATCAACTTCACACCTAGGGCAGGCCTGATTGTTGATGTTTAGCAGTAAGGCGTATTCTGGTTGATCCGCAATCAATGCATATAGTATCGGATAACATAGGCGCACATAGCCATCAGCGCATGCTATAAGCTCACCCCTTTCCGCAGGGCCCCGGAGGCCTTCGAGAACTACAGAGAGGACCTGGTAAAGGACCATCTGGCTCTCCCAACGGCGTTCATTCGTACGCACTCCAACTTTTGCTGGTGTCCCGGCGTCTTGGCATCCGGCCCGACGGTTCGTTAGTAATAACGCTAGTGCGGTGGAAGGAGTAAGTATAAGCGAAGGTGGAATGGAGTGGTGTGAGGTTGTCGTCATTTCTTTCTATGAGGTTCAGTTGCAGGAGGGATTGGTAATAGGATTTTACGAGATGGTGGGGAGGAATACGAGGTGTGGTGATACTGAGTTTCTATGGGGTTCTATGGCTTGATGTATGAGTTAGAGCGAACTGGTGGAGGAGGGTGTTAAATAGCGAGGGGAGTCGTTTCCTTTAGTTCTTTTCCATCAGCAAGATTTTACAAGTCTCAGGAGATTACAGGGGTCTCAAGAGACTCAGGAGACTGTCAGGAGACTCAGGAGACTCTAGTCACACTTGGTAAAGCTTGCTGATGTCTTTCTTTCTTCTCTGTCTCGTCATCAGCAAACTACTACTTGTGTATACAGTCTCCCAACAGTCTCCCGGGTCTCCTGAGAGTCTCCTGAGGCTCCGGGATATTTTTTGAGTCTCCTGAGGTTCAGGAGACATCAGGAGACAAATGAAGTCTTGCTGATGGTCTTCCTGCATCAGCAAGCTTTACCATTTGTGACTGGACTCTCCTAAGTCTCCTGACAGTCTCATGAGTCTCCTGAAACCCCTGTAATCTCCTGAGACTTGTAAAATCTTGCTGATGTGTCTTTTCGTATATAGGAATATATCCATATCCTATCCATAGTCCTCGCTCTTTTCGTCTCGCTCAAAGGTTGCCTACTACTGCGACCTCTATAGTCTCGTCTCTTGCCTAGCGTAGAAGGCCTTATAGTCCTGTCTCTACGTTTACCTACGGTCCTCGCTTTCCCTGCCCTGCCTCTGGTCTTCGCCTTGGCCGCTGCCTTGCGCCTTGGTTGTTTCTGGCTGTGTCCCCCGATCTCGTCTTCGCCGTCATCTTCATCTGTCCTCCTTGTAGTCTTAGTTCCTCTGTCACAGGTGGCACTGGCAGTAGAGCTAGGAGTATGATCGCGTAGTTAGAGGGTTTATTTCGTGTGTCTGAGGTGATATTTCCAATCGTTAGTTAGACTGGCTAACCCTTCTTATCACCACTGAAATTACTAGTGAGGTGTGTTCTATCTGATGTATATATTACTGGCACCACCGTTGATCCTTCTGGAAGGGAATTCTGTAACATTTGTGAGAGGTTAGCGGAGGCTCCCCGAGCCTTCTAAGCATCGTTGCGAACCTGCATCTCCCACCACCAGTCTGCTGTTTGCATCTCCCCATACATCCACTCCCCCATTTCATTGTATTCCATAGTAGGTGAATAAACCAAGGACTCTCTAAATGCACGTTGTTCCAGAAGAAAAAACACTATATTCATAGGGTTCCTGTGATAGTAAGGAATTATCTGCCCGCCCATTTCGACTTCTGAGTGTATCCAGCTCTCTTTTCCTAACCCGCCCATAGACGACATCTCGTTGAGGCGGCATGCGAAGCCTCTGCCAGTGCTATAGGGGCCTTTTAGAGGGTGTACGGTGCAGAAGAAATCGTCTATTTGACCCTGAGATACCTTCGATTGTAGGAACCAGCGCAATAACCGAAATTCCTCTGCTGATTCGAAAGGCTGCCATGGGTTGATCAAAAGGCTTTCGGAGCCTTCATCATATCCCGCTGTGGTGAAAAGAGGCTCCCCTGCACCCTCGTATATGGTAGTTGCGAGATTGAACTGTGTAGGTCCCAAAGTATGATGTTTATCATTTGATTCGCATCTGATCTGCTTGCCCCAGATGCTCAAACGCCCACCTCGCGAACTCGAGCCTTCGGGAGGCATACGTGAGCCTCAACGAGGCCTCAAAGCTGCCTGTCGTACTCATTCTGGCCTGCCTGGGATTTTTTAAGAGACGCCGATCGAACTACCAGCATTGGCAGATACCAGATGCAAAATGGACATCGTGATCTCATTGCTGATAGTCGATCTTGGTGGAGGCTTCAGAGGCTCTACAGGCTTAGGAGATTCTGGAGGCTTATGGCGCAGGACGCTATAGGGGCAGGTGTTTCAACTTTGGTCAAAAAAGTTGTGATTGGGCCGCTATGTCAGCTCAGGATAAGGGTTTCTGATGTGCAAACGCGGCAAGAATATTTGCGCAAGCAAAGATGGCCCTTGATTTCTCGACCTTGAGTTACAGCAAAGATGCCAGTAAAAGAACATAGTATTCATACTCGAAAGCCAATTAGTCGCCAAGTAGTCTGGAATAGAAACAAACTTGCCAGGGAGAAAGCGAAGCAGCTCAACACTCCAAGTCAAGAAGCTACTGAGAAATGAGCATTAGCACCGGGTCTTCAAACGGATATGGAAATATGGGGCAAAATACTTGAAGCAGGTACGCAACTAATGAAGATTTACTCTGATTCCTTCTTTCATCCGCTGATATATCTAGCATTATTTGACATTAAAGAATCCTCTTAAATCATCTAACTAAATGCCCGGAGGGTCAAAGTTATATCCGGCATCAACAAGTTCAATGTTTTATTAATCTTCAATTGAAAAGACCGGTTGCTTTTTCTTCTGCCAATACCAGGGTGTCCCGGCATCTTAGCATCGGTCCCGAAGGTTCGGTAGTAGGAGTACTATTGCGGTTGAAGGAGTAATGATAGGCGAGGAGGGGATGGAGTGGTATGAGGTTTTCGTTATTTCCTTCAATGTGGTTCAGTTGCAGGGAGGATTGGTAACAGAATTCTAAGAAATAGTGGAGAGGAATACGAGGTGTGGTGATACTGGGTTTCGACGGGATTCTATGGGCTGATGTATGAGTCAGAGCGGACTAGTGGAGGAGGGTGTTAAATAGCGAGTCTAGTTGTTTCCTTTAGTTTCTTTCTGTCTTTTCTCTCTGTCTCATCTTCCTGTCTTCTCGATACATAGGAATATATCCTATTCACAGTCCATACTAGTCCTCGTTCTCTGTGTCCATGCTCGAAGGTTGCCTACTATTGCGACTTCTATAGTTTTCTGGTACTCTATCTACGATCCTCGCTTTCTCTGCTCTGCTTCTGGTCTTCGCCTTGGCTGTTGCCTTACGCCTCCGTTATCTTTGGCTGTGTCCTCCGATCTCTTCTGCATCATCATTGTCCTCTTCCTCCATCAGCAAGATTTTACAAGTCTCAGGAGATTACAGGGGTCTCGGGAGACTCAGGAGACTGTCAGGAGACTCAGGAGACTCCAGTCACAAATGGTAAAGCTTGCTGATGTCCGAGTCTCTTGCAGTCTGAGTTACTCTGTCATACAGGGAAAAGCTAGCTTTTCAAGTTGAAAATTCATTTAATGGGGGTTGTAAGCTTGTAAGTTTTATTTTACAGAGAGAAAGAAGCTGGGTTAGAAAACAGTAAGCAAACTACTGAACTCTACTAGCTTACCACAGTTGGAAACTTTGAAACCACGGTTATTACAATGAGATGAAAATGGAAATTATTTGCGTACTCCAGCAGAGATAAGAGCAGTTACTGGAGAGGCTCCGGCTTGTGTACTAGTTACGCATGATGAATTCACCTTTCATTCCAACGAAGGGCCTACACACCAATAGGTTTAAAGTGATAGTCAACCCCTAAGGAAGAAAGAATTGGGCAAAGGAATTATGTTATCCAGCCTTTTAACTCCATTATACTCTTTGAGCACCAGATTATATGTCTGATCTTGAGTTGGAAAGATTAGGTCTCCGTCGCAATGCGATGGAGATGATTGAATGTTTGGTGGGATAGTGAAAAATTATTACAACAACCTACCGATTATGCAATAACTATTTTTGAATTGGCTTCCTTGGGTTGTCAAGCAGTCTTCCTTTTTGATAAAGCTCCGTCACATCATGCATTAGCTCAAGATGCACTTAAAGCATCATCGATGAATATGAGGCCCGGTGGAAAAGCTCCAAATATGGAAGACGGTTGGTTGGTTTATTGATCCTAAGAACGGCAACGAGTTAAACAATCACTCAATTTCTCTAAAGATGACTCGATAATTCCTGTAACATGGAGGGGTAAACCAAAAAGCCTGAAGATCATTTTACAAGAGGGTGGATTGTGAACTGATAGTTTGAAGCATAAATGTAAGGGTGAATGTGATAGGGCTTGTTGTGCAGAGAGTCTTATCGCAAATCAACCTGACTTCAAAGAACAAACTAGTAAAGTTCAACAGTTAGTCACTGATCGAGGTCATTTGGCTATTGTATATCCAAAGTTTCACTGCGAGTTAAATTGGATTGAATATTTTTGGTGTATTGCTAAATGCATACTAGAAAAAATTGTACATATTCACTTTCTGCATTACGGACAAATGTACCTAAAGGGTTAGAGCACGCAAGGAAATCTATCTGGAAATATTGAAGGAAGTCAAATGATAAACCCACACTCGTTTGGTAACGGGACACCCTCCTCGCTACGACCCGAACGAACGCATGAGAAACGACAAAAACGGTGATTTTCAACGAATAAATACAAAAAACATAGGAAATCAAAATGCCAATAGCCTACTCTATATCCAAAGAGTTAATTCACCATCTAGTATGGCCTCCATGACACCTTATGACAGTGGTTATCCTCCTTGGCATACTATCTATATAATAATATAATCTCTCCCATAGCATCTCCTCCCAAACTCTTTTAGATAAAGGAATTAAATCAGGCCTTTTGTTAGGAACCTTTGCAGTAAATACAATTTCTTTCTTTAACATTTTCTTAAAATAAGACCAAATATTTTCAATAGGGTTGATTCATCAGCAAGATTTTATCTCTCTCCTAAGATTTTCTGGGTCTCAGGAGACTCAGGAGACTGTCAGGAGATCCAGGAGACTCTAATCACAAATGGTAAGGCTTGCTGATGGAGGTCTGGAGAGTATGCGGGCCAATCCATTTTGAGACAGCATTTATTAGGGCGTCGCACCAGACAAGTCTAACGGGACGGGGGTCGGGGTTTTAATTCGAGAATAGATCAAGACGGACGGGGTCGGCTCAGGATACACCTGGAGCAAATACAGATGCGGGGTTCAGGGAACAAGGACAGATTCAGGTTCAGGTTCGGGTTCAGAAGTAATCGGGGACAGAAGGCAAGAAGCCAAAGTAATAGATTACTAGCAGAAAGAAGACGTTGCCTAGAGAGGCGAAGACATAGGAAAACATCACTCTATATATATAGTAATTCCCCCTCACCGCTGACTCATCCCATAGAATCCCATCGAAACACATACAAACTCAAACCTTCCTCGCTAATCCCAATACCATCATTCAATGCATCCATCACCCCATCCTTCCTAGCGCTTACATTCCATTACCTGAACTCCTTCCTGTTCCATTCTCTTGCTTCCGACATCCACCGATACTATCCAACAACCCGATTCCGGAGACGTCTAGGTGGCAGGGGAGGTGCAGGGGGCTGAGCCGTGATAACAACCCGAGCAGTCACGTAAAGAACTTAGGGTTCAAAACGTTAACTACAGAGGTAGGAAGAAACGAGGTCTCTTCAGTCAATTTGTTACCGGGACCCCCGGCTGCCCGATACTACTCCACGAAGGTAAGAAAGATAAGATTGAAGAATACCGCAAAATCTCAGTTCGTTCGGACGGTTGCCAAGGGTTGTGGCTTGCAGGAAATACGGATCGGACTGGGCTTTGCTTTTTCTTGATATGGTGAGGGGTGCGGTTAGGTTCACGAGTGAGGTTCATGGGTGAGGTTGGGTTCACAGGTGAGGTTGAAATCGAGTCCATAGATGAGGTAGAGTTCACGGGTTAATAATTAATGATATTCTACAGCTAAGGAATTGTCATCAGCTTCTCCAATTACACCATATTCCTCCACAGAGTATGATGCGCTCCAGTTTCCCACAACCAGTTCCTCCGGAGTGAAGCCTTTAATCTTCATTTCATAATCCCGGCTTCCATCAACAGGTAGAGATAATCCTACATGATGAAATGACTCCTGTATTATACTTCTTTTCTCTCTACAGAATTTCTCCCAAACACGGCCCGTGTGACGGGGCTCTGCCTCTACTAAACAAGAGTGTAGGAAGCAAGAGGGCCGGTAGAAGATAGAAGTTAGGTTTTAGAGAGTAAAGATTCTTCTGGGTAAACTTAGAATAATCTTAAGGGTCTTCTTCCGCTTGTTACAACTGATGATGAGAAAAATCAGAACAGATGGGCGGAAACCGGAGATAAGTACTTATACTCCAAATCTCTCTGTTTCCTGCATTCCAGCGCTCTTACTAAGTTCCAGTGAAAACTCTGTTTTTTGGAGCGGAAACAATTCTTCCGCTACCCCGCTTCTCCCTAAGCGTTAGCGGGTGTTTCCGGTCCTAGAGTAAGCACCCTTAGCCAGGGTCAAGGATCATCTGCAGCCTGGCTGTCACACAGCTCCGGGCCTGCATTAAATGAGTCTCCGCTCAGATGATCTACCCTAGGTGGCTGCAGAGCTGTAACTTATTGTAGATTATTCCCGGGCATAACCACTGCCGGCTGCAGCAGGGTTATTCTTGCACAGAAGGATACTGGAGATGCCCGGACATTTAGAGACCTTTCTCTAGCCGGTCCTCTATTCACTGACAAGGACTAGACTCGTCAGCCTATCCTTTCATGAATAGATCCCCTCCCTAACAGTCAGAAGGTAGGTACTCTTGCAGCAGGTTGCGGTCCTCACTGCAGATACTTTTCCTATCACTGTACTGCTGGAATCTATCAATAACTCTGAGCCTATAACAGGCCCGGTGAGAACTGTTCTCCTAACCGCTTGAGGCTCTGTTATAGTTTGCCTCACCCCAAAACCGACGGACGTTAATACTAAGAGTATCAGCTTGAGGCTAAGGCTCCTCGAGCAATGTATAACCTCCGAGAAGCTCTCCCGCATGCTTAATTACGGACTTGGTCTCTGCTGCGATTTCATTAATTGACTCAGGCTCTGGTGCTGCCCCTATACCGCCGGGCGCTATGCTCCATACCGCGGGCGCATGCTCCATATCGCGGGGCGCTGGCATTTCATACCGCGGGCGTATTGGCGTTTCCGGGCCATGTGGAGATAGGGCTTTACGATATTTCTGTGAAGAGGAGGTACGCGAAAGGGTTGTGAATTTGAAGCGTTGTCTCGCGCCGGCCGGTTTGTCGCAAGGAGCTGCCAGTCGAGCGAAATGAGGAACTTGTGGAGGCAAAGCTAGTCCTTTCGGAAGCTACCCCAGCCTTCCATGGAGTTTCCTGCCTTCGTGAATTAACGGCATTACGGTTTCCGTGCTCCATTATATCAGCGGTTTGACTGAGACGAGGGGATCTAAATATCACATACCTGCATCGTATTTACTGTAAAAGAAGAAGAGACAATTGCTTCTGCCGCCAGTCCACTAGGTCTCCTTCGAGTGACTGAAAGAGTCCTGGCGGAGGCTACAGGGGCCTCCTTTGGTGTTTTCCCAGCTCGCGACTCCCGGTTTGATGGTGGTCGTGGCAGTCGTCATGGTGGGGTGGTGGTTGTGGTGGTTGTGGTGGGGATGGTGGGGCTGGGGATATACTCCGTTCTGATAAAGGCATATGTTGAGGTGGTGGTGCATCAGCAAGACTTCATTTGTCTCCTGAGGTCTCCTGAGCCTCAGGAGACTCTCAGGAGACTTGGGAGACTCTCAGGAGACTTGGGAGACTGTTGGGAGACTGTATACAGAAGTAGTAGTTTGCTGATGTGGTTCATTCTCATCTCCCAGCTCCTCATCCTCATAGTCATCCTCATGGATTTGAACGTAGTCTTCCTCTTCTGGATGATCATCAAAATCATTCCAGCTTTTTGGGCCCTGTAACGCTCCCCTTACCCCATCCGGAAAGCTTCCCACGCTTGCTGGAGTGTTCGGAGAGCTATAGTAATCGGGCTCTTCCATATCTGCTTCGGTAGTTGCGCCGAAATTTGCACTGCTCGTAACACTTGAAATACTCATCACCCCCCTTAGACGTTTACTAACGGAGGAGGAGACCGGGGCTTACGTGCCCTCAACGCCACGCTTGTTGATTCTTGCTCTCTGGGAAGCCATGATGGTGGTTTGTAAGGCTGGAAGAGCCTTCATGAAGGCTCTCACCTCCACTATAACGTATTTCACCCAGAAGCCGACCGTCACCAGGTAGCCAATCAAAAAACAAAGTCCATTGGATCTACATACTACAAGCCTGGGAAAAGCTATCTTCTTGGCCTGAGGCTGCGGGTGCAAGTTGTTACAGGAGTAATTAAAGAAGCACACTCATGATTATCTTCTGGAAGGTCATATATGGGATCATCCTCCTCCCATTCATCTTCTGAATCTACTACTACTCGCTTAGTTGTTGATATTGTGTTGAGGGAAAGGATAGCGGGTACTGGTTTTTTTGGTAATCGTTGTACTTTGGGTTGTGTTTGGGTTGAAGGTATTCGTATGACGGTGGCTTTTGGGGATTTGAGTTCAGATTTTTTTGACCTTTTGGCCTTGGAGGTGGCTTTGGCTGCAGCGTTCATCAGCAAACTACTACTTGTGTATACAGTCTCCCAACGGTCTCCTGGGTCTCCTGAGAGTTTCCTGAGACTTCTGGATATTTTTTGAGTCTCCTGAGGCTCAGGAGACATCAGGAGACAAATGAAGTTTTGCTGATGTTGCTTTGCTTTTTCTCCCACTCATCTCGGAGCCGTACAACCTCCTCAGTAGTAACAACCAAAGCTTTGGATAATACTGTTCTGCTTTGAATCTTTGAGACTTCAGATGTGACTTTCTTTTTCTTTCTCAAATAATCTAACTCCCATTGTAGGATTACTACTTCAGCAGCTGATTCTGCAGCGCTGTTGGACAATTTCTTTACCATATCTCTCATTTGAGTTTTGATTGTAGCCCCATCCAAAGGTTTAAGGCTACTCAAAAGAGCTAATGTGTGTTTGGTATGAAAAGAAATGCTTCTGCCGTTGCGGGGTGTGTGGAGTAGAGAATTTTCAACTTTATGAGCCTCAACTTTGGTAAGGCTGACACTGCCGAGGGCTAGGCGGGGATTCAAAGGAAATATTAACCTTGATAAAGAAATCCTGTAATATCCGAGGATTACTAGCATATGATCGTTGTTTATCTAGTCGTGTAGAGAATTTGGAGGCTAATTCAGGGTGTCGATCCAAAAATCTTGCTAACCAATTTTTTCCTAACTTTGGTTTGTGTAATCCATGACTCCGGAGAAAGTCAAGCGCAAGGTCTTTAACATACTGATGGCGTGGTGGGAACCCCCAATTGTCCAACTTTAAAATCCATTTGACTATTGCAGACTCCTCAATTGGTGTTAAGATTTGTTGATTGGCGTATGCTTCCTGCCTATTTTTGGTGCCCGATAGCCGATTCTGCAGGGTAGTATAAGCAATTCCATGCACCTCCGCTGCCTCTCTAATACTCTTTAGTCTCTTTGAATCAAGATCCTTTTTAGCATCGATAACAAGTTGATTCAACCTTTCCTTCTTCTGTTCGTGTGACCGGCCCATTCTTATTGCAGGAAATGAGTGTTGTGCGTTGATAATACCCTCAAAATTTGGAATGGGGTGCCTTGAGGTTTCACTGACCAGTTATCGGTTACCCGGTGATGGTCGCCTTCCCGGTGAAATACGTTATATGGTTTGATTCACACCATATTACTTTGCTTTTTCTCGGCAAGCAATTAGAGGTTTTTGGCGAGAAGCCTTCCGGACGGCTCGCTAAGACAAAATCAATTCTAAATAATACAACAAGATACCCAAATAGGCAACCATACCTTCCCAAACAGGCAAAATTGCAACTGCATCCAAAAAACAAAAAACAACAGCAGTCAACATCAAACCGTTTATCAAGCCTTCTCAGCACCAATCAAGCCCTCTGAGCTCCGATCAGCGCCTCTCGGGCCTTCTAAATTCACACTAGGTCGTTAGAGTCCTCGGAGATCTCGCGATCGTTGGCATCTCCGCTTTCACCATTGGTGTGCCTAAACAGGTAATTTCTCTCAGCCTGAGTCCAAATATGTTCACGATCATAGTGACAAGACTCAAAGGTAATGGCATTTGGGTAGAGCCTTCTATAATGCTCATTGAGCCTTCTTCTAATCCACGCCAGACTTCTAACGCCACGCACCACCGCTGCGCCATCTGACATCCATTATCAGTACGGGGCATGGGGATATTCAAACCTGTTTGGTCAACCTTATTCCTAAACGTTAGCATTTCCTCCTCAACATCAAGCTCTATTCCATTAATGTCGCCTCTAGTAAGGTGCTCATATTTTCATAGTAAAGGTGTTTGAGGCTTTTGGGTAGGCCCAGTTATGATTGCCGAAGGCCTGTCAAGCACCGCACAGAGCTTTAAGGGTTTTGCCTCAGTGGTTTTGAGCCAACCTTCCAGATCTTCAGAGTCTCCGATTTGCACATATTCCGGATTTGGGGGATAAGCTGCCTGCCCCCGGGGTGCCAAATTGGACAACGCCCCGTAGAAGGCTCAGAAAGCCGTCGCGGGACTCCCTGAAGCCGCTGGTGGAGCTCGCTTCATTGCGAGCCATTATAAATCTTTTATAGACAAACCTTGAAGAATGTTAATAAACGGCATAAGCGATGTGGATCCGTACCAATCATAGTGGCGGTATATATCGCTGGAGATGCCTGTAACCCTTTCTGGGTCAATAATATGTATAGTTATTGCCGGCTTGTAGGGTATTCCCAAGGCTTGCCAGACCTCCAATGTGGTCTGCAGTTCGTTTGTTTGGGCGGGAGGTGTCCCGGAGGTGGGTGTATCTTTAACTTCATCATCCGCGTCCCCCAAAGCCCCACCGTGGCGTTGGGTTGTCCTGTTCCTCTTCTGTGATAGATCGATAATGAGGCGGAGGAGGGCTGCTTGGATCTTTATAGAGTCCTCTGAAGCCGTTGCTGACCATATGGTCTTTAGCGCTTTGATTGCTTTGTGGTCCATGTAAAATTGAAACAGATTGTTGAATAATTGTTCGCCTGAGGTGACCTTATTAACCCACCCTATTCTTACCATCTCGTCCCCGATCTCGTTAGGGAGAGCTTTATAGATAGCATCTTCTCCAATTAATTGTAAGATTCTCCGGTTGTCCCGGACTGTTGTGTACCTGTATGTAGTTGCTGGTCTTCCGCCTGATGGCATGGTTGGAGTCTTTTCCAGGTTCAAGTTTGTGGGGCCTTTTTGAAGATTTTGGGGTAGGTGTTGAGATTTGAAGGGACGTTTAAAGACGCGGCTGTTAATGGCTTGAATATAGTACTGTACCATCTTAAATACTATATAGTAATTCAAGATCAAAGCCTTGAAAGGCCTAGAGTGACCTGAAGAATCGTGGTTTTGAAAGTGGCAGGTTTGAAAACATGAAAACGAGTGGGCGATGTTTATCTATGATCAAACCTCCCTACATCATATAGTATCACATGTTATCACTCGAAGATTACATCAGGAGAGCAGGGGGCGCCAAGCGCACTAACCAGGGCCTCTGAAGCCATCTGATCGGCTCGAGGGGCCTTCTGTATGGCTTGCCAAGACAAAGATAAATAATACAATTATTACTAAATTAAATAACAGAATCGCTTAAAAATAAGAACTGCATGTGCAAAAACAAAAACTCCAATTTCCCTAACGGCTCCTCGAGCCTTCTAAACTGCCTACAGAGGTTTGGGAACCTATCATCTTAGTCGCTGGTTTTATACTGCACCTGTGTGGTTTTCTCAGTCAATAATAAATTCTATAATGCCCATCTCGATAAGTTTCATGGATAGGTATATTCAGACCTATGTTATCAAGCTTCCTTGTCCAAAGACTCTATATCATTAATATCTTCCTCGCCAGTAATTCCATCCTCCGTGCCTTTAGGCTTCGCTACGATTGCCGGGCTCGCAAGACCGCGCAGAGCCTTAACGGTTTTGCCTCAGTGGCCCTGAGCCAACCTTCCAGATCTTCAGAATCCCGACAGACATATGCCGGATCTGTGATAAGCTGCCTGCCCTCGGGTGCCGAATTTGACAACGCCTCAGAAGGCAATAACAGCCTCTCTGCCTCTGAGCTGGTGGGACTCGCTTCAGCGCGAGGCCTGATAAATCACGCATAGACAGCACAGGGAGAATGCTAGTAAATAGCATAAGCGACGCAACCCCATACCAGTCGTATGGACGGTATGTATCACTTGGGATGGCAGTAGCCTTCTCCGGGTCAATGACATGTACAGTTATTGCGGGCCTGCAAGGTATCCCTAATGCCTCCCAGGACTTGACCAACTTCTTGTAATATTCCTTTTCACTCATCGCACTTTTCATAGCCCCGTCATGTCGTTTGTCTACCCTTTTCCTCTTCTGTGAGAGATCTACAATAAGATGGACCAGGGCTGCTTGAGAGCCTTGTGATCCATGGCATATTCGCACAAATGATTGAATGAAGAATCGCCCGAGCTGGATTTATTCACCCACGATGTCCTTATCTCATCGGCGAAATTCTTTGCAGAGTTTTTATAGACACCGCCTTTATCCAAGCAAGATTCTCCGCAGTCGATTTCATTACGCATTGTTTGTATCGCGCTGCCATTTCATGTTCTCCTTCTTTGCCTTTTTGAACCAGCTTCCTAATTTATGGAGACATCATGGAGATTTAAGAACCTCGAGTCTTAGGGGCAGGTGTCACGGGCGCGCAGAGCCATCGATAAGTCCTCAGCCACTGATCCTGAGAGCCCTGATCCTCGGCCGTGAGAGGTTTGGCATGAAGGCCCTAGAACGCTTCTAACTTCTGACATTTTTGACTTTCCTACGGGTGCTCAGATCTCTTCCTCGCGCCTCTGACATTTTTGACTTTCCCCATGGGCCCAGATCTCTTCCTCCTACTCCTCAGACTCCATTTAGGATACGGAGACACTACTGCCAGGGACCGAGCTAAGGCTAGAGCCCGAGCTCTCACTATGATCCACGTACCGCCCGGGATTAATAATCCAACCTTAGTTTTTATCACTACGATACGCGCTTCATTTTTGGCCTTGTTCGCGCTCGAGATCTGCGCTGTTGTCGTGCGTACGGCTGGACGCCACACTCCATAGAAAGAGGAAAAACTCCTGTCTAGACGCCAATTGCTTGAATATAGAGCAAAGAGAGTATGATAGTACCATCTTATATCGATATCAGAAAGTCTTGAAGGCTTTGAGACTTGAGATAGCAGCAGTTTTTGAGCCAGATCGATCCTAGTGATAGAAGCAGGAAAGAGAAGAACGATGTAGCTTCGATCAAACTTCACTACGCCATATATTGGAGTATTAATTGAGCGTCGTATTAAATCGTATGGTGTCGACTCGAATATTGTGATCGGGCGTTAGTGCGATAAGATATGATCTGTCGGTCTGGGCGCAAGTCTGCAGAAGTCTCGAAGGCTTAGGAGGCGGGGCGAGTCTCGAGTCTCGAAGCCTCCAGAGTCTCTAAAGCCTCCGGAGCCTCTGAAGCCTCCATAAGATCGACTATCGATGAGATCGCGATGTCCGTTTGCATCTGTTATCTGCGTCTTTGTAGTTTCGATCGGCGTCTTAAAAGAATCCCGCGTGAGCCCCGAATGAGTGCGACAGGCAGCTTTGAGGCCTCGTTGAGGGCTCGCGTAAGCCTCGAAGGCTCGAGGTTCGCGAGGTGGGCGTTTGAGCATCTGGGGCAACGAATCGAATCTGAATCAAATGATAAACATCGTACTTTGGGGACCTCGCAGTTCAATCTACTTAACTACCATATCACGAGGGTGCAGGGGCCTCTTTTCACCAGCGGGATATGATGAAGGCTCAGCCTTTTGATCAACCATGGCAGCCTTCCGAATCAGCGGAGAATTTCGGTTATTGCTGGTTCACCTACAATCGAAGGTATCTCGAGTCAAATAGGCGATTTCTTCTGCGCGTGCACTCTAAAAGGCATATAGCGTGGCGGAGCGCGTACCCAGCGAGATGTCGTCTATGGGCGGGTTAGGAAAAGAGAGCTGGATACACTCAGAAGTCGAAATGGGCGGGCAGATAATTCCTTACTATCACAGGAACCCTATGAATATAGTGTTTTTTCTTCTGGAACAACGTGCATTTAGAAGTCGCTTGGTTTATTCGCTCTTATGGAATACTGATGAAATGGGAGTGGATGTATGGGGAGATGCAAACAGCAGACTGGTGGTGGGAGATGCAGGTTATGCAGCGATCTTAGAAAGGCTCGAGGGCCTCCATTAACCTCTCACAAATGTTACAGAATTCCCTTCCAGAAGGATCAGCGGTGGTGCCAGTAATATATCATCGGATAGAAACACCTTTAATTTCAGTGGTGATAAGAAGGGTTAAGTAAGTCTAACTACGATTGGAAATATCACTCAGGCAGCGCGAAATAAGCCTCTAACTCTGCGATCATACTCACAGGCTCTACTGCCAGTGCCACCTGTGACAGAGGCCCAAGACTACTGAGGAGGACAGATGAAGATGGCGAAGGCGAGATCGGGGGCAGTAGAAACAACCCAGAGCGCAGGCGGCCAGGCGAGACCAGAGGCAGAGGGCAGGGGCGAGGACCGTGGGTAAGCGTAGAGACAGGACTATAAGGCCTTCTACGCTAGGCAAGAGAGCGAGACTATAGAGGTCGCAGTAGTAGGCAACCTTTGAGCGAGGCGAAAGAGCGGGGTATGGATAGGATATGGATATATTCCTATATCTGAAAAAAAACAGCGTCAAGATTTTACAAGTCTCAGGAGATTACAGGGTTTCAGGAGACTCATGAGACTGTCGGGAGGCTTAGGAGAGTCAGTCGCAAATGGTAAAGCTTGCGATGCAGGAAGGCGAGACAGAGAAGAAAGAAAGAAAGAAGCCCAAAGGAAGCGACTCCTATTTATTGCCTCCTCCAGTTCGCTCTAAGCTCATTCATCAACGTGTAGAACCGAAAGCTCAGTATCGCGCGCCGTATTCCTCGCATCTCGTAAAATCCTGTACCAATCACTCCTGCAACTGAGCCATAGAAAGAAATGGCGACAACCTCGCGCTCCATTCCGCCCGACATCTTCCTTCCAGCGCGCTGGCGTTATTACTAACGAACCGTCGGGCCGGATGCCAAGGCAGCCGGGACACCAGCAAAAGTTGGAGTGCGTACGAATGAACGCCGTTGGGAGAGCCAGATGGTCCTTTACCAGGTCCTCTCTGTAGTTCTCGAAGGCCTCCGGGGCCCTGCGGAAAGGGGTGAGCTTATAGCATGCGCTGATGGCTATGTGCGCCTATGTTATCCGATACTATGTGCATGGATTGCGGATCAACCAGAACACGCCTCACTGCTAAACATCAACAATCAGGCCTGCCCTAGGTGCGAAGTTGATTTCAAAAGCCTGGGGAGCCTTCAAGAAAACCTGCCACGCATCCAGGAGCAATATATCAAAATGATAGAGCGTTATAAGGAGGATACATCAGATACAGCGCCCGTTGATTACCTGGTGTCGAAGTCCTTCAAAACTCTTTACAATGCTTTGTGGGCCTTGCCGAGGGCTCAGTGTATAATCTTCACAACCCAGATATGTTGCATAATATTTATCTCGGCCTATTGAAACATATGATGGAATGGATTCCATTGTTTCTGAAAAAACACAATCAGCTAGATAATTTTGATCGTGCTTGGGCGTCCGTTAAGCCTTATCCAGGGCTTGCTGTACCAAATAAGGCTTATCGGGCAACTACTCAATGGCAAGGTAAAGAAATGCATCATCTCGGGCGGATAGTGCTAGGAGCCTTTGCAGTGGCTCTTTGGAACCCCCCAAAAGCTTTGCAGAGCGACTTCGAGAGAGCGTTGAAGTATGTTCGGTCACTAATCGATTTCCACCTGATGGCACAGTACACTACGCATACAAAAGAAACACTAGACTATCTTCAAGGGTATCTCGAAGATTTCCACAAGTATAAGGATGTGTTTCTGGAACTTAGAGCCGATAAACGAATAAGGAAAGAGGCAAAGGATCGAACAAAGGCACTGCAAGGCTCGGGAAGCATTGACAGAGGCCTGGCGGAGCTTGAAGAAATTTGCGAGGCTCCTCATTTCAACTTCATTGAAATGCATCTTCTTTCACGCTTCCGGGAGCATGTAGAGCGATTTGGTAATATCCCAATGTTCTCAACCGATGTGAGCGAGTTAGCTCATAGGCAACAAATTAAGATGGCTTATGCAGCGCTGCCTCCAATAAGGTCGACGCAACAGTTCAGATTCTTGATTACCACTCAAGGCGTATAGCTATAGAGATACGGGTCTTAAATCTAAAAGAGATCGTTGTCAGTCTTCCAGAACATTACGAGGGCCTCCCAAGCCATCGAGAGAGCCTCCGGGGCATGTTGGAAGTATTCAAAAATGAGGACCCACAAAGGACAAATGAAAGATTCCTAGACGATGATAAACACCCAAAACCTAAAATGACGACCCCCTACGGTAGACCCCACATATTATCTGATATCGCCGATATGATTAAAATGAATAGAACAACACTAGTAAGAGCGGTGTCGGAATATGGTCAGGGCCTGAGCCGGGGAGAAACGAACATTGGCGTACGGAGTCTGTGATGGGGTGCTTCAAATGCCTACAGGTACCAGTATCAATTTTTCAGAAGCCTGACAGTTACGAGATACACAATGTACAATGTACGGAAGAGGCATTATTCAGAAAACGGTCGATTCAAAATGATTGGGCATGGATTAAGGTGGCCACAATAGAGGCATGAGGAGCCTTTCAGGGACGCCTACCAGGGCTTGTATAAGCAATATTCAAGATACGTGACAGTATATCGGCGAAAACATATCAACTTTGTCTTGTAGAGCTACTGGAAGCCAAGGATAGGGGTCTTCCAGACGGCTCATACGGTCTTCTTAGAGTTTCAGAGCTCGCTAGTTTTGGGTAGTTAATATCGGTAGTGTTTTAGGAATGGCTCATTTGTTCGAGCTGGGACAAGGTCAATGGCTTATGAACACGAGGATAGATTTAAGAACGTGGAATGATTTCTATATATAGTGAAGATATCCCCAGTGGCCTGGAGAAAGGTATGAGAGGCCTTCGTAAAGGCTCGAGTGGCTTCAGTTGGCAAGCATAGGGTGTGTTTAGAATAAAAGTCTTTAACATGATAATAAAGGAAACAATATGATCTAGATCGGGGGCTCATAAGGGCTCCAAACCCCTTACAAAGGCGCCAGAAGCTCTCGAAGGTGGTGGGGTAATAGCTTTCAAGTTGGTGATGGCCTCCGAAACTTACTGATCAAGGTTTGGAAGGCCCTCTAGAAGGCTCAGGAACCCCTCTGGAAGGCTCAGGAGGCAAGAAACAATTAGCAAAGTGTCAGGATAGGTAAGGAGGGTAACAGCTTTGGCATTGGGAATCGAAGGCTCAGGAAGCCCTCTAGAAGGCTCAAGAGGCTACAAACAACTAGCGAGGTGCATCAGCAAACTACTACTTGTGTATGCAGTCTCCCAACTCTCTCCCGGGTCTCCTGAGAGTCTCCTGAGACTCCTGGATATTTTTTGAGTCTCCTGAGGCTCAGGAGATATCAGGAGACAAATGAAGTCTTGCTGATCAGTGACAGGAGATGTAAGGAGGGTAACAGAAGGTTTGGGAAGCCCTCTGGAAAGCGCGAAACAATTAGCGAAGGTATTACGAGAGGTAAATAGGGTAATGGAAGGCTCAGGAGGCTACATACAATTAGCGAGGCGTCAGGAGAGGTAAGGGGGGTAACAGAAGGCTCAGGAGGTCCTCTGGAAGGCTCGAGAGGCCATCGGGAGGCTTGGGAGGCGAAAAACGCTTAGCGAGGTCATTAGAAGAAACGGGAGAGTAGTTGCCTTGGCAACCGCCTCCGGAGACTCACTCGATTCTCAGAAGAGAGTTTAAATTTTGCTGATGCTGGTGTAGCAGGCCTTATAGTCTTGCCTCTACGTTTACCTACGGTCCTCGCTTTCCCTGCCCTGCCCCTAGTCTTCGCCTTGGCCGCTGCCTTATGTCTTGGTTGTTCCTGGCTGTGTCCCCCGCTTCTGTCTTCGTCGTCATCTTCATCTGTCCTCCCGATAGTCCTAGTTACTCCGTCACACGAATCTCATAGAAAGAAATGACGACAACCTCACACCACCCTATTCCACCTTCGCTTATCCTTACTCCTTCCACCGCACCAGCGCTATCACTACCGGACCTTCAGGCCTGATGCCAAGACGCTGGGACACTTCCGTCCATGCTGACGGTCCACTTCAAAGCGTCGAAGCATCACCAGATCGACTTCTTCGTCGGGATCTTAGCTTATCTTCTTTTTTGAAGCCCGATGGTTCAGGATCCATGCTTCCAGATCTGCGTGCGCAGCTTCTGCCGCGGACTAGAGCGTGTCGGCGATCGTCGTGGTACTACGTACCTTGATTGGGACCTCAGAAGAAAGCAGATTAGTGTGGGATAAGGTGCTTCCTCAGGTAGTCCATGCGATCAACACCAGAATCATCAGAACACATGGATATACATCAAGTCAACTTCTTTTTGGCTTCAATGTACGCAAAACCCGCTTAGACGCGACCCCCCGAGATCAAATAGCATCCGTGATCCGAGTCCTCAATTGAACATAACTTTCTGCGAGCCCGACTGACTGTGCTTGCGATTTAGTAGGTGCAGGGTAAAGTCATCCCTATTACGGGTATAAGAGCTGGGACCCGAAGATAAAGAGGAGGAGCCCGCCCTACGTTACTGCTGAGCACTGTATCACCCACTGGGTGCGCCAGAGAAGCACGGTCCTGCCAGTATGGAACCCAGTGCGGAGTTGCAGAATCCCTAGCAAACGAACCTGTTTTCGACCCTGAAAATAACCCCCGGAGCATCAAGACGCCGGCACAGTCGCCCTGGACACCGGTGGGTATATGAGGGGACAACAGTGCGAGTTTGGAGTCAATCGGACCAAAACTGATCGAATGGAAAAGATTGTGAAGGAGCTGACGCTGGTGGCGCCCAGGGGAAGGTAAGACTACCCGACACATCCGGTACTGATCTTTGTCAGTTCTAACGTTGAGCTACGCTCCTTAGTGATAGACAACGATACGTGGAAAGAGTTGGCGAGCGAAGTCTAGCCAGGTACCAGGGGGCTATCAAGTAGGCTGACTCCGACTCTACTCATGTGAAGGCGGGATGTAACGTGAGGAATTTTTGGGAATAGGCGCTTGGAATTTTAGAAGTGGGTGTATAGAATTGGCGTTTGGGTTCTTGGCAGGTTTTCAGGGTTTTCGGGGTCTCGCACAGGATTATTATAATTGTAATAGTTAGTCCGCGTGACATTTGCGCGGGATATAAATACGGTGTCATTCTCCGACTTTGTTGAAATTATCAGCAATGAAGAAAGAGTCTTATCGATATAAAATCTATTGATCTCTTATAACAGAGCCACATTAACGGTTAGGAGAATAGTTCCCACCGGGCCTGTTATAGGCTCAGAGTCATTGATAGAAATTCAGCAGTTACAGTGATAGGAAAAGTACCTGTAGAGAGGACCGCAACCTGCTACAAGTGTACCTACCTTCTGACTGCTAGGGTGGAGATCTATTCATGAAAGGATAGACTGACGAGCCTAGGCCTTGTCAGAGAATCGAGGACCGGCTAGAGAAAGGCCTCTAATTGCCCGGGCATCTCCAGTGTCCCTCTGTGCAAGAATAACCCTGCTGCAGGCGGCAGTGGTTATGCCCGGAATAATCAACAATGAGTTACAGCTCTGCAGCCATCTAGGATAGACCACCTGAGTGGAGACTCATCTGATACAGGCCCGGAGCTGTGTGACAGCCAGGCTGCAGGTGATCCTTGACCCTCGCTAAGGGTGCTTACTCTAGGACCGGAAACACCCGCTAACGCTTAGGGAGAAGCGGGGTAGCGGAGGAATTGTTTCCGCTCCAAAACAGAGTTTTCACCAGAACTTAGTAAGAGCGGTGGAATGCAGGAAACAGACAGATTTGAAGTATAAGTACTTATCTCCGGTTTCCGCCCATCTGTTCGGATTGTACTCATCATCATTTGTAACAAGCGGAAGAAGACCCTTAAGATTATTCTAAGTCTACCCAGAAGAATCTTTACTCTCTAAACCTAACTTCTATCTTCTACCGGCCCTCTTACTTCCTACACTCTTGTTTAGTAGAGGCAGAGCCCCGTCACACCTCTATACATTTCTACCTTTATCGAACCTAGTGATTCTTTCGAAGAACTCTACCTGAACTATTCTTCAAATTATTCTCTTTATTACCATTGTGGACTAGCAGTGGACAACCAAGATTTCCAGTAACGAATTGACTGAAGAGACCTCGTTTCTTTCTACCTTGTAGTTAGTGCTTTAAACTCCAAGCTCATTACGAGACTGCTCGGGTTGTCTGTTGAGACACCCTAATAATCTCGGGCGCAACAACGAAACTGGTTGGGCAACGAAGTGGCTGCGGGTTGAGGGTGTGGGTTAGGGTTGGTGTGGGTTAGGGGTTGGTGTGAGTTGAGGGGGTGAAAGTTTAGCGAGTTGAGGGGTAGCGAGCAATCATTCTGTTCACGCGATGAACCAAGAGGTTGTTCGCATGATGCGAGCAACCTTCCTGTTCACGTGATAAAGATTGCTCGCAACCTCAAGCTATGCATCTACCACCAACCCTCGCACATCAATCCCAATGAACTCAACAACCACTCCTGCGCCTGAAGCACCTTTTGGCTACACCAAAGCAGGAAGGATTAGGAAAAGACCTGCTCCAAATAATAAAGGCATCTGTCCTGTCAAAGAATGCAAAATGAGCTTTAAGCACCAGACTGATCCAAAAAGAGCTGTTTGGCAATATCTCCTTTCAAGTTACTACTTCAGAAATGATTACTCTATGCTTTATCAAGACAATTATAATTCCCCAATTGCTAAAGCACACCGAGCAATGCACCAACAGAAAAAAATGGAACTAGCAGCAAATAATTTGACTGGTAAATAATAATTTGAAAACCCTTTTGCAACTTGAAAGTCAACTAAGATTTAGTAGCAGAAGACAAAAAGGAGCATCGGAAACAAGCTTCTCAGCGATTTGCTGAGAAAAACCCACAGAGGCGAAAGGATGCAGCTGCTTTGGCTAACTTCAAGGCTAAAGCAAAAAGGCATTTGAGCAAGGAAGGAAAGGAAATTGATATGGAAAAAGTAGACAGAATGGCAAAATGTTGGATGGAGGAAAGAGCTTTCGCGCTGGAAGTTGATATTCAGAATTAAACAATTATGTATTTTTTTTATTATATTTAAAGCTAACCAGGATTTACTGCACTGAGATTGTGGTAATGCTATTTTTGTTAAAAATAAGTAACGTTTTTTACATATACGATCCCTGTTCAATCTTAGATTTCCCAATCTGTTTGTTATGGGTATAACTTCCGGCTTTGGATACTAGGCGTATGATGACCGGAAATGGTTCTATCGTCACTAAACGAGCTCCGACTGAGCCGCGATGCAGTTCAGAGCCAGAGGATAGGTCAAGGGATAGTATTCTTAGCTTCTATCACTCTATGGGTATTCTAGGGACACGCGGTATGGCCAGTATGGCCAAGAAAGCGGAGTTGCAGAAACGCTAGCAAATGGATACGTTTTCGACACCAACAATAACCCCCGGAGCGTCAAGGCGTTGTCACGGCCGCTCAGGATACCGGTGGGTATATGAGGGGGCAGTAGTTTAAGTTTGGATTCAATCGGACCAAAACTCACCGAGTTATGAGACAAGCGAAGCGGTGGAGTATACATGGTTACCGATGCCGGTACGAGCGAATCCCGAAGGCTCTGCCAGTGAGGATTATCACGAGTCAACGAGTGGGTATGAGGGCAGAGGGAATAGATGGCAGTGCAGGGATACGTCTTCCGCAGTGACCGTGGCGTGGGCTCTCAGTACCTAAGGGGAGTAGGGATGGCTGAGACGGGTAGTACCAACCCCTCGGAGGGAACGGAGGACGCTGCAGGGTGCAGACGCGTGAGGTAGTATCCAAGATTGCCTGGCTCTGTACCCGGAGGTAAGGGGACGGCGGATCATGCCTGGCCGCTGGGCCTGGCATGGACATCCTTGGGTGGAGCTTGCTCCCTGAGGAAGGCCAAGGAGGCGAACTGGCGGCGCAAGGCAAGAGTATCGCTCAGTACCTACCGAAGAACCCGTTGACGCCCGACCCATCCAGATTGACTCAGGGATAAGGACGGGCTTGGAAGGAAAGTCTTGGGAACTCGACTATAGAGCGGGGTAGCGGACTTTGGAATTAGAATGGATAAGTCCGTCGGCGTTAAGATACTATGTATATAGTTAGTAATGCTAGCTTAGCCGCGGAGGTATACCTGCGGGGTAGAAATTGGTTGCCACTTGATCTTCATCCATCAGGATCGAGGGGAAGAAAGGGTCTAATATTATTACGACGAGATCAATAGGCCAGCGCGCGGCGCTGGTAATGAGACCTATGAGTTTTTTACCTCTTCCCATTGGGAAGAGGGTTTTTTCTCGTGAAAGCTTTATGTTCCGTGTTCGTCTACTCTGCCTGATGAATTCCCTTTTGAACGAAGTCGAAGCGCTTCCGAGACATAGGCTTGCAGGGCCGCACTCGGCTACTAGGAAGTATAGGCGACGTGAGCTGAGGAGACTTCTACCCGATGGCTTTAGCCATGGTCCCTGGAAACTCCAAGCTCTAGGTTGTTCTACTTGGTAGTTGGGTGTGATCCCCTAATACTGTTTCCGCTGTTTTTCGATCTTTTGTTGCTTCTTCTTTTCTCTCTCCTCCTTTGCAAACATTCTCTGTTGTTTTTTTCTTAAATCCTCCGCTTCTTTTTCATCTTGTTTTCTCTTCAAATCATATAACACCGTTTCCCATTCTAAAATATATTCTGAATTACTATTTAAATGACGGGTATCCCTCTTTGAGCTGCCTTTTTCCCTTTCTAATAATAAATTTCCTAAATGTGTGTCCCCTGCTTGATGCATTACTGAATCAGCTTGACTGAAACGAGAGGAGTTCACAAGTTTGTGGAATATGACATTCGCCATATAAGAGTTCGGACTATTAGTTTTTATTGTGGGAATTCCCTCGTTCAAAAGATATTGAATTGAACGTGGACTTTTGGGCATGGGCGGATTATATAAAAAGATATCAAATGGAGCCCGTGAAGTTGTAGCAATTACTGAGTTAGCTTGAGGTGTTTCCAGTGGTATATCAGGTTCCAAAAGTACGAGTTCATCCAGAATGATTCTCGGATCATATGGGTAAATTCCAGAAGCACGAAATCCAACCTGAATATTACTTTTGGTGAAAGCTATAGTACGTGCCTCTGCTAATAGACTTGGAAAATTGTTTTTTGTAACCGGTGATCGAAGCATTGTTACTTCATGTCTGTAAAAGGATTAGGAGAGAAAACACCAATATCCAAAGGCTGTAAAATATGTGACGTGTGTGACGGTAAATAGAAAGGAAGTATTCGGTGATCCAGGCAAAATTGAATGAGCTCTAACTGCATATGAGAGTCAAACCCGTCGAAAATAAGTAAGCGCCAATTTCCTTCCGCACTTTATAAATCAGTATATTATATAGGTATTGTTATAGATTATGATCAAAACCTACCGAGCTTTTGTCTCTGGTTCAAATATCTTTTCTAAATACTTTAGAAATAACTGCCTTGTATTATATCCTTTTGCTGAATATCCGTACCACCAATTCTCCGATTTAGGATCTGTACACCATCCTGCCAAATGATTTTGACCTTCATCAGTAAGACTTCATTTGTCTCCTGAGATCTCCTGAGTCTCAGGAGACTCTCAGGAGACCCGGGAGACTGTTGGGAGACTGCATACACAAGTAGTAGTTTGCTGATGTTTAAAAATAATTAAAAGTGTGATCATGAATCCGTCTATTGCAACTGCTTCAACCACTGAACAAGACTCGCGATTTCGGAACTCTTTGAAAAATGAATCTTACCGAATATTACGACAGATACGTTTTACCTCTTCTCCCACTCCAAGTATAAAGCCCGTCTCATCCAAATTGTATGTATTTATTGGTAGAATGGAATATTTCTCAATCGCATACTTGAGCTTTTCATAAGTGTAAAAGTTAGCATTGTTTTAGTACTATGAAAGGCAATAATTATTTACCTTTGTGAAAAAATCATCCATCATATCCCAACTGACTGCATTTGCTTGACTAGTAGATATTGATTTTACTACTAGATATCTGATTTCTTCTTGACGATCGAGAAAACGATAAAACCAATCTCTGCCGATAATCCTTGTCGAATCGCGTCGTCTTAGGATTGCATATGCCAACTCATAACACTGATCTCTACTTGCAGGAATATTGAAGTCATCAAGAAATAATAACCGATTTACTAAAGCTTTTTCTTCCGCTTCAGTTAAAAGCAATTTATCTTTATCTGCTTCCGGTCGTGTTCTTTGGCAGGGATTTTTAATATGTATTCGTAAAGTCGGCTCTGAAATACCATACATTTTGGCTATTTGAAGGACAATAGGTTTCTTCGCTTCCGAATCCGTAGAGGAGATCTCTTGGCATTTAACCAAGTCGGCATGATAATCGCTGAGAGCTAAAGATAGACGCTCATACTTTGTATAATTGAGGTTATTGTCCACTTCGGGGCGTTGAGAAGCCTTAGATTCCATTGTGATGGTTTTCTGGTGGTTAATGAAAGCTGGTTTGGAATGAGAGCTCAATTCAGAGCAAAATTTTCTGTTTATCATTTTGTATACAAACGCTTGCAAATGCCGCTATGACCTATTTGATCATATCAATCAAACTAGCCGCAACAACTAAAATACCACTACACTGAAACCCCTGTTCGTCGTTCACTCAGTCTCGTCATTGCTCCCTAGTAATTGACTTTACTGTCTCACGCCAAAAGAAGCTAAAAGCTGCTTAAATTCCTGACTCACGAGGTATGATCCGTTGTCATGATAGATTGCTCTTGGCCATCCCACAAATCGACTGAGCTCAATCAATGTCCTGGCGTCTTGGCATCGGTTCTGAATGTTCGGTAGCTGTAGTACTGTTGTGGTGGAAGGAGTAGGGATAAGCGAGGAGGAGGTGGAGTGGCATGAGGTTGTCGTCATTTCTTTCTATGAGGTTCGGTTGCAGGAGGGATTGGTAATAGGAATTGTAGAGATGGTGGGGAGGAATACGAGGTGTGGCGATACTGGGTTTTGAAGAGGTTCTATGGGCTGATGTATGAGTCAGAGCGAACTGGCAGAGGAGGGTGTTAAATAGCGAGCAAAGTTGTTTCCTTTAGTTCTTTTCTTTCTTTTCTCTCTGTCTCGTCTTCCTGTCTTCTCGTACATAGGAATATACCTATATCCTATTCATAGTCCTCGCTCTTTTCGTCTCGCTCGAAGGTTGCCTACTACTGCGACCTCTATAGTCTTTCCTCTTGTATGGCTTAGCGAGCCTTATAGTCTCGTCTCTGCCGATACCTACAATCCTCGCTTTCCTTGCCCTGTCTCTGGTCTTTGCCTTGGCCGTTGCCTTGTGCCTCCGTTGTCCCTGGCTGCGTCCTCCATTCTTGTCTTCGTTATCATCTAAGACTCATCTTCATCTGTTCTTCCTGAAGTCTTAGTTACTCCATCATAATCAAGAACTTCACTACCTCCGCGCTATCGGCTTTTGGGACTGGTTTCGCAAATACATATCGGGTGAAGTAATCCACAATGATCAAGACATAGTGATTTCCGTTCTAAGAGACTGGAGCTATCGGTCCCAGGAAATCCATACCCCACATATCCATGGGTTGAAGTTGAAAGATCGGAAGCAGATCATGGGAGGGCTTCAAAGGTCCCACCCTCTGGCACGAATCGCATGATCAGCAATAGTATAATGTATCACGATGCCGAGTGGGCCAATAGTATCTTCCTATGAGCTTCTTGAGGGTGATACCTTCTGTGAAATGACCATGAATATCATGAGCCCATTGGAGTGTAGGCTTTACCTCCTCCTTCTTCATACATATGGCTGTTTCCGTGCTCTTCTCAATGTATACGAGAGTGCAGGCATTCTTGGTTGCTGTGCTGGCTTCATCTACTAAAATGAATCGTGACAATTGATGCTTCAGCCGACGTCTCCACTTCGACAATTCCGGTTCCGACGGAGGTGCTATTTTCTGCATCCTTTTGAGAATCGTCGATACAGATAGCTCTCCAGTGAGCTTATACTGCATGATCAACCCATACCACTCATCATCCATCCAGCTCTCCCATCTCTCCAATCTCTCTTCTCGCTCTCTAGCCTGCTCCTCGCCTCTCTCAACTTCATCCACTGCAGAAGATTCACAGCACATCACCTCATTCCATCGTGTCTTTAACCTAGACATCCCATCTGTGAGCACGTTCTGCATACAGGGAACGTGGTGGAGCTCCAAATCAAACTCCGAAATCTGCATCTGCCACTTCACTTTTCTGCCCTTTGCATCGTCACCTTTAGCACAGAAAGTAATGCTTGGTGATCGGTATATACTTTGATTGGGTAAGGAGATCCCAATACAAGCCATCTGACTTCGGCAAGTGCTCTAACCACTGCTAATGCTTCACGCTCAGTAGCATGGTAACGAGTCTCTGCTGGAGCGAAGGGTTTTGAGATGAAAATGATAATACGCTCGGCATCCCGAAGTTCTGATGCTGCAAGGGTGCCTGCCGGATACCCGACAAGTTGAAAGAGAACGGCGCCGATTGCGCGATTTGAAGCATCGGTCGATACATGATATTGTAGCGATGGTTCGCCTCCCCGTGCAACGTTTTTGGCAATGCTTTGTTTGATGTGCTCGAAGAACCGCTGGTGTATCAGCTTCCAGTTCAGCTCCATTTCTTGTCTTTGTCCCCGGCTATTCATTCGGCATACGATAAATGACTTCACGATGCGTAAATGTTCCGATCGGCCGGGAATCCATTGCCACAAGTACGTGCTGATTTGGAGAAATCGTTCAACTTCAGCAACGGTGGCGGGGGCAGGGTAATCCACTATTGCTCCTATCTTATCTAACGACGGATTGTTACGGGTATGAGAAGCCGGGACCCGAAGACAAGAGTAGGAGACTTCCCTACGCTACTGCTGAGCATCTATCACCCACTGGGCGCGCCAGAGAGGCTCGGTACTGCCAGTATGGAGCCCAGTGCGGAGTTGCAGAATCCCTAGCAAACGAACCTCTTTTCGAACCTGAAAATAACCCCCCGAGCGTCAAGACGCCGGCACGGTTGCCCTGGACACCGGTGGGTATATGAGGGGGCAACAATGCAAGCTTGGAGTCAATCGGACCAAAACTAATCGAACGGCAAAGATAACGAAGAAGCTGACGCTGGTGGGGCCCAGGGGAAGGTAAGGCTACCCGACACCTCCGGTACTGATCGTTGTCAGTCCTAACGTTGAGCTACGCTCCTTAGTGATAGATAGCGATACGTGGAAAGAGTTGACGAGCGAAGTCGAACCCGGTACCAGGGGGTTATCAGGTAGGCTGACTCCGAGACTCCTCATGACCACTGACGAAGGCTGAGTGCATGCAGCAACGGGATGTAACGTGAGGAATTTTTGGGAATAGGCGCTTGGAATTTTAGTAGTGGGTGTATAGAATTGGCGTTTGGGTTCTTGGCAGGTTTTCAGGGTTTTCGGGGTCTCGCACAGGATTATTATAATTGTAATAGTTAGTCCGCGTGACATTTGCGCGGGATATAAATACGGTGTCATTCTCCGACTTTGTTGAAATCATCAGCGACAAAGAAAGAGTCTTATCGATATAAAATCTATTTGATCTTTACACATTTCTATCTTTATTGAACTTAGTGATTTTTTCGAAGAATGTGACGGAGTAACTAGGACTACCAGGAGGACAGATGAAGATAACGACGAAGCCAAGGTCGGGGGACACAGCCAGGACAACCAAGGCACAAGGCAGCAACCAAGGCGAAGACCAGGAGCACTGCAAGGAAAGCGAGGACCGTAGATAACGTAGAGGCAGGACGATAAGGCCTCCTACGCCAGACAAAGACAGAGACAATAGAGGTCGCAGTAGTAGGCAACCTTCGAGCGGGACGAGAAGAGCGAGGACTATCGATAGGATATTGACATATTCCCATATAGTACGAGAAGACAGGAGGACGAGACAGGAAAGAAAGAAAGAAAAGAACTAAAGAAGACGACTCTACTCGCTATTTAACATCCTCCTCCGCCAGTCCGTTCTGACTCATACATCAGCCCATAGAATCTCTTAGAAACCCTGTATCACCACACCTCGTATTCCTCCCCACCATCTCTACAATTCCTATTACCAATCCCTCCTGCAACCAAACCTCATGGAAAGAAATGACGACACATCATACCACCCCACCTTCCCCTCGCTTATCACTACTCCTTTCACCACAACAATACTTCCGCTACTGAACCTCCGGGACCAATGCCAAGACGCCGGGACAAAGAACTCTACCTGGACTATTCTTCAAATATTCTCTTTACTACCATTGTGGACTAGCAGTGGGCAACCGAAACTTCCAGTAACGAATTGACTGAAGAGACCTCGTCCCTTTCTACCTTTGTAGTTAGCGCTTCGAACTCTAAACTCATTACGAGACTGCTCAGGTTGTCTGTTGCGACACCCTAATACGGACGTAATCCTCCTTCACCACTGCCGGTGAAGCCCAATAGCTTCAAGGACGTCATCCAGAAGCAGCTTTTCTTGGGTTTGAGCTTCAACCCTGACCACGCTATTCTCAGGAAGTACTTGTCGTGGAGGAAGTCGTGCAGCGATTGAAACGTAGCGTGAGCTCCATAATCATCATCCATGAAGAACTCGAACGCTGACTCTGCATCCTGCACAGTGATTCTGGGTTCAGTGCTTGGCGCGGTTATGGGTCCGGCCATTATATCTTTCATGCGCACGTAGGTATGTGCGGCGGCTACGAGTCCCATTCCGATACGAAGATAGTAAAACTGCCCGAATGGGGTGTTGAACGCCATTTTATAAGCATGCTCGTTCGCTAGTGGTATACCCCAATAGCCTACTGATGCATCTGCCTGCCAGTAGCATCGATACCTCTCTTGCATGAGCTTATGAAGGATAGGCTCAATCTTCATGGGGTGTTGAACTTGATAGTGGCTTGGTTCAACTTGCAAAATACATAGACCATTCTGAGCAAGTTGTCTTTCCGACGAACGAACTTTGGTTTGCTACTCCACTGAGAGTTAGAATGCGTGATGTTGCTGAATTCACACATCTTAGGGAGGTTAACGCGCATCCATTCCAGCTCTTCGGCAGTGTAAAGAGGGTTTGTAGCCTTATGAGGTATTGATCCTGCATAAGTAGGGATGTAGCGTCGGGCGAGCTTGCATTCCGGTAAAGCGCCCAGATCGTCACTCAATTGATCTCGCCAGGTGTACAGGAGTCTTTTCGCAGCCTGAACATTGTCGATCGTTTTAGCAGCTTCGCCAATAGTGATGCTGCTTGTTCTGAACCAGCGCTCAAACACATATCCACTGGGTACCAGGACATGTGGAGGTGGATGGAAATGAGCAAGCTGACAAGCTGGCAAAAAGGGGGGCAAAGGGGGAAAGGGTCGAACCAGATGCAAGGGTATCAATTACCCACTTGAAGAGGAGAATCAAGGAGCAGGCAATGGCTACTTGGAAAGAGAGATGGAAAACTATGACGACAGGAAGGAGCTACAGGGTGCTCGCCTCCAAAATATCCGCACTTTGCGGGAACATCCCGAAAACTATGGCACAATCACACAAATGCGAACAGGTCGTGGATACACCAAATCCTACTGCTCAAGAATACCAACAAACCTCGATACAGCAGAATGCAGATCTGGATACTTTCAGGAAACTCCAGCGCTCTTCTTTCTGCAAACAACATCCACTACCAGAACTTAGAAAGATCTTGCTGCGATGATAAGACAAATGCCTCTCAACTGGATGACAGCCATGCACACAGACAAAGGACTCAAGCAACCATCGATAAGTTCCTCCTACCATCTCAGATCGCCACTAGAAACTGGACTCTAGGGGAGAGAGATGGAGATGGAGATGGAAGGGAACGAATAGGATGGGGAAGACTTGAGAATGAAGGGGAAAGAGAAGGGGAAGGATAGCCCCAAGGTGCTTGCACCTAGCGTTAAGAGATGGAATTGAGAGGATAACACGTATGATAACCTTGGAAGAAGGTAGATGGGAATACGGTCATTAGGTGGCCGAAACTATTGGGTTCTTTCTTTGTATGCCATATCCGGTTTCGGATGCAAGCAATATGAGTAATAAATAAATAAATAAATAAATGAACCAGCGCTCGAGAGTGTCAGAGTCAGTGACCTCATCGATAGGTGTCCCGGCGTCTTAGCATCAGGCCCTAAGGTTCGGTAGTAACAGCGCTGGTGTGGGGAAGGAGTAAGGATAAGCAAAGGTGGGATGGAGTAGTGTGAGGTTGTTGTCATTTGTTTCTATGAGGTTCGGTTGCAGGAGGGATTTGTAATAGAATTTTATGAAGTGGTGGGGAGAAATACGAGGTGTGGTGATACTGAGTTTCTACGGGATTCTATGGGTTGATGTATGAGTCAGAGCGGACCGGTGGAGGAGGATGTTAAATAGCGGGCGGAGATGTTTCCTTTAGTTCATTTCTTTCTTTTCTCTCTGTCTCGTCTTCCTGTCTTCTCGTACATAGGAATATACCTATATCCTATTCATAGTCCTCGCTCTTTTCGTCTCGCTCGAAGGTTGCCTACTACTGCGACCTCTATAGTCTTTCCTCTTGTATGGCTTAGCGAGCCTTATAGTCTCGTCTCTGCCGCTATCTACGGTCCTCGCTTTCCCTGCCCTGCCTCTGGTATTCGCCTTGGCCGTCGCCTTGCACCTCCGTTGTCCCTGGCTGTGTCCTCCATTCTTGTCTTTGTCGTCATCTTCATCTGTTCTCCTTATAGTCTTAGCTACTCCATTACAATATGATGGCGGAATTCACTGGGTCGTTGGTCTGTTGGATAACCGGTTGTGTTGATTCCATAGACCTGATCATCGTCATTAATCAGGGGGTGGTAGGTGCCCTGGAAGTCTCGGAGGTATCTGTGATCTGCATTGCCCCCTTCAACATTGGCTTCTTTGGCGGCGGCATTCACTACTGCACTTTGCAGCACGGGTTGAGCACTTTGCAGCACGGGGCGATCGATCGACTCTGGGTGCTCTGGTCCGGGTGCTATGGCGGTATATGTAGCCTCGGTGCTGGGGTTGGGATTGGAGGGACCACGGTTTTCTTGGTCTTTCTTAAAGAGGACCTCCAAGCTTCCTCTCTGTCCGGGGGGTGAACTAAGCCCCGGATCCTTTTTACTACCCTCCTCCTTTTCGTCTCCTCCAGTGAGGCCCCTCATCTCCTCCGGCTCGGTCCCTATAAGTGAAAGCTGGCCGGCGGGAGAACCTCCGACAAAGACACAAAAGAAACAAAACACGCACATCCTTCACCGCAACCGCCGGCGGCATCCTTTCTTCCTTCTCTTTCTGAACTTTTCCCTTCTTCCTTTTCTTTTGCTCTGGTCCCTGCTTCGTCCTCTTCCTCCTTTGCCTTTGCTACGGCAATAAAGAAACCCTTTTTTCTATATCTACCGGGGGCGTAGTCTACTCCGCTAAAAGACCCCTAGCGGCCTAATAGCGGTAGGCTTTTAAAGCCTCCGAAGAACCAAGTTTCTCTCTCTCCCTTCCAATAGCATTCTCGAGATTAATGCTATTGGCGGCTGGGGAAGGCAGCTGGAGGCGGTCGGCGGGAAGACCTTGTGAGAGGTGGAAGAGAGGGTAGGGGTAGGCGACATCGGTGACATCGGCGGCATTTGATGCGTCGATGGCATCAGCAGGGGTCGAAACAGCGAACGATTCGAGAGTATCCAGAGCGTCTTGCTCCTTCGTTTCTCTCACTATTTGGGCGACAATCTCAGCCATCATTTTCACCTCCTTCCAGGTCCTCAAGGGCGTCCTTATCAAGATCAACAATGGCGGTCTGCGAGATTCAGAGCGAGACCCGCGGTGCTTTGGTTCTTGCCCCTTCCATCGTGGGGACTAAATACTCTTTACCGGCCGTATCTTTAATCACATAGGTGTTCGTCCAGTAATCGCCCTTAGCTTGGCATTGCCTCAACTAGCGACGGCTCAGGAGAATGGCGTAGGCAGGTTTCCTTGGGCCGGGTATAAGGTAACAATTGATGGAGGCAGTTACGTTCGCCACCTCCAGATCTACGGTGATCATACGATCAATCATCACGATACTACCGTCAGCAGTCTTCACATTGTACTCAGGACTGACTCGTTTGCTCAAGCCCATCTCGTCGGCCACTGCCTCGGGCATGAAGTTGATCACCGACCCTGCATCAACCAAGATGTTATTAATAGCATCAGCAAACTACTACTTGTGCCTGGAGTCTCCCAACTGTCTCCTGGGTCTCCTGAGAGTCTCCTGAGGCTCAGGAGACATCGGGAGACAAATGAGGTCTTGCTGATAAGCATAGAAGCACTTACCCGGCACATGGATCCGACCATAAGCGTAGAGGTTGATGACTGGGTCATCGTTGGGAGCTGTACGATTTCGACCCATCGTGTCGGCGGCAAAGACATTTTCCACATCAGCAAGATTTGATTTGTCTCCTGATCTCTCCTGAGCCTCAGGAGAGTCAAAAAATATCCAGGAGTCTCAGGAGACTCTCAGGAGACCCAGGAGACTGCTGGGAGACTCCATACACAAATAGTAGTTTGCTGATACATTTCTGGGTCTGGGGCGGGAGTGGGGACAGAAGCTAGTATCCAGGAGCCTCAGGAGACTCTCAGGAGACCCAGGAAACTGTTGGGAGACTGCATACACAAGTAGTAGTTTGCTGATGAGGAGTGAAGGCAGAGGAGTCTTTGATCTTCACTGACTTTTTCAATACGGCTTTGCTTGGAGCTCTCTCCTGAACCAAACTCTTCGCAATCTCTCCCTTCTAACCACTGGTGCAAGATTGAGGAGCTTGCCCCAGGTGAATCCGTCGATGGGAGTGTCTCTTAATCTAGTCACGACGTCCTCGCTCATCTGGTTTTTCATCATCCTTATATTCTTTGGGAGATGGGTGGTTGTCTGAATCTTCCTTCTTGATCCCAGGGGTACATATACTCTTTCGGGCTCGTTTGTGCTGCCCGCGGAGACAAGGATTTTGGGCTCCTTAGCTCTATCTCGCAATGCTCTTCGGGCGACGCCACCTTCATCATCATCATCCGACTCGACAATCACTCTCCTTCTTCCACCGGGGATACAGATGGAATAGCACTATTCCATTAACTGCCAAACGCGACTCCGCCATCTCTCTTGTCAGCCGCATTAGCATCGTACCATTTGACTAAACTAGATTCTGGGGCTTGCATTTCTTCTGCTTGGCCTCTCCAGAAGTCGACCGAATTAGCACTCTGATTCGGTGGGGGCGGGGGTGGATTCACACGAGCATCGTTGGACTGGCCATTTGTCCCCAGTCTGCTGGCCTCAGGTGGATACTTGGCTAAGATTCGTTGTGCCATCTCCTCTTCGTTTTTCTGTCTGATTCTGTATTGCTCTTCTCTCGACAGGGGTGGATTGATGCAGTCGTTACTATAGTGACCAAACTGTCCACATCGATAGCAAATGCCTGCTGGTCTTCGCTCACTGAAGTCACGATATTCAAACGGGAGATGCTGAGGTGCATATTCATAGGAGTTTTGATGGGAAGAACCATACGGGTTCAAGTTACCCTGATTATTCTGGTGTGTAGTATACCCAAACTGCATCAGCAAGACTTCATTTGTCTCCTGAGGTCTCCTGAGCCTCAGGAGACTCAAAAAATATCTAGGAACCTCAGGAGACTCTCAGGAGACCCGGGAGACTGTTGGGAGACTGCATACACAAGTAGTAGTTTGCTGATGTGGTTCCTGCCGTAGCCTTGACCTTGATTTCCGTAGTGATGGTTTCCATAGGAACCGATTTGATTGCCCTGTGGGGGACCATATAGCTGATTCCCACGATAACCGGGAGGTCCTGCATTGTGGTTCAACTGCGGGCCTGGTCTTCGTTGAACAGCATAGGTTTCGGGTTCAGCTGCTTGATTCCGCTGGACGCTGTAAACTTCTGTTTCTGGGGCGAAATTGATAGGTCTCTTTGCAGCTGCAGGCTTTTTCTGTGTCTTCACCTTCAGCTCTGATAGGATCTTCAGCAAATCTTCACGGTCGATCACGACTTTGCTTTCTTTCACGCTCTTCTTTTCTTCCTGCGTCTTGACTTCTCTTCACTCCTACTCTCTTCATCAGCAAGCTTGGGGTTTTCCTAGGGCGCGCATGCATGCGTCCGGGCGGCATGCGCCAAGAATCATTCCGCCCCACTCGCCACAAGCACCCCTAGCGCCCCGGTGCACTGCCAAATTTTCTCCTCCTCCTGGAGATGTCAACAAACCTCTGTTAGCACTGGCGAGTGCTATCTCCGCCACCAACCCACATCTTTCTCCTTCTTCTTCTGCAGGCTTTGGGAAGGCCGTGAGAGGTGTCGGGAATCCCCCGGTCTTTCGCCTCCAGGAGCTCTATCAGGCACAATCTATGTGGTCGGCCCCTATCATCACGAAGCTTAAACAAAGCCTCTAATCGCCCTGGTAGACGTCCTCCAAACACTCCCCAATGCTCTGAAGACGCTACTGAAACCCATGCCCAATCCTTTCTCGCTGCTCGCTTTCTGAACGCCGCTTCTCCCGTACATCGGAGATTGTGAATCTCATACATGTCCGGCTTTTGGAAAATAGGTATCGGAACTTGCAGGCAGGTAAATCTTTCCACACGGTATTCGCCAAAGCTCTCTAAGCTTCCGATAAAGCTCTGGGAGCAATTTTCATCCTCTGCATACTCCTTGACTAGATGATATAACGCTGTTCGGTTCATCTTTAGCTCATCGGCGATATCGTAAAGCTTTTGCGACCTAGCCGATGGATTACATAGTTTTCTTAAGGGTAGTTTAGCGTCAATTAAAGCCCGTTCGTCGTTTGTTGATTTTTTCCTGTCTTCGATTTTGAAAATGTGAAGCAGCTCCTTTAGGTTTTCGCGATGATTCCAGAGGAGGTCGTCATTGCTCTCTGAGCATCCAACAATATCTTTGAGGTTTAAGATTCGCATCTCCAGTGCTTGTCGCCACCCGCCATAGTCTAAGATCTCCGTCGCCGCGTCAACCTTGTTCGATGCTTCATATGCTTCTTTGACTTGATGAACATGAGCTAATCTGCTGATGTCGGTAGAGAACATTGGAATGTTGCCAAAGCGCTCTACATTCTCTCTGTAGTACGACAATAGGTGCAATTTGAGGAAGTTGAAATGAGATCTTTCACGGATCTCGCGAATCTCCTCCAAGCTGCGGTCATTGCCCTGAGAGCCTTGGGATTGCAACGCTCTGGTCCGATCTTTTGCATCTTTCCGCGTCCGCTTATATGCTTGAAATTCCAGGAAGATGTCCTTATGTCTATGGAAGTCTTTGAGATAGTTCTCTAGATATTCCAAAGTACTCGTCGTGTGACTCCCGTATTGCGCCATCAAATGGAAGTCAATCAAGGCTTGCACACATTTCAACGCCTTAGCAAAGTCTGCCCTTACAGCATTCGGCGGGTCGCTCAGAGCAACCGCGAGTGCTCCCAGGACAATCCGCCCAAGATTCCACATCTCCTTACCCTGCCATTGTGTTGTCGCCCTATGAGGCTTATTTGGTACTGCAAGCCCAGGATATGGTGCAATAGACGACCAAGCCTTGTCGAACTCGTCTAATCGGTAATGCTTCTTAAGGAAACCTTGCACCCACTCCATCATGTGTTTCAATAGCCCAAGATAGATATTGTGCAAGATATCCGGCTTGTTCAGGTCATAGGCGTTAACATTCGGCATGTCCCAAAAGGCATTGAAGAGTGTCTTTACAGACTTCGACACAAGGTATTCCACTGGCGAAGGATTCGCTGGACTCTCGTTGAACTGCCGCACCATCTCCTGATAGGTCTCCTGATTGCGCGGAGGGCTTCGCCCAATGCTCCCAAGGCTTTTGAAATCAACTTCGCACCTTGGACAGGCTTGATTGCTGATATTCTGTAAGGAGGCATGTTCAGGTTGGTCGGCGATCCACCCGCACAACACAGGATAACATAATCGCTCATAACCATCAGCGCAATTGATAAGCTCGCCACCACTGCTCCTGAAGCTTCCGAAAATGTCTTTAAGAGCTCGGTGAAGTGCCATTTGACTTTGACATCGATAGACGCCCATGTTGCACTAAACTTTCGAAGACTAAATGAAGCGCAGGAGAGATAATAACGCCCCGGCGCTTGTTTCGCATCGACGACTTGATATTGCCAATCGTTGCAGATACTCCAAGCCTCTTGTCGCCACTGAAGTTCGCCGATGTGTTCCGTCCGACGCGCGATATAACGGACCAAAGTGACTTCGAGTGAGTTCTACCCCTATATATTAGCCGCCTCCCAGAGTAGCTGCAGAGCTCCCAGAGTAGCCATTAGAGCTCACCTGTGTTTCCCACCACCAATCTGCTGTATGCAGTTCCCCATACATCCGCTCACCAGATTCATTGTGTTCTACCACAGGTGCGTACACCAAAGACTCTCTGAACGCGCGTTGACCTAGAAGAAATCGCACAATAGTCATTGGGTCGCGATAATAGTAGGGAACTTTCGTCCCGCCTATCTCGACTTCGGAATGCTGCCAGCTTGATTTTCCCAGGCAATCATTCATCTCTTCCAGCTTCCGTATAAACCCCCTGCCATTCCTGTAGGAGCTTTCGCGGTTGCCATCATGGGTGTGGAGGAAGAAGTCACAACGTTCCGCGATGTTTTCGATAAGATGTAACGCGCCATTCTAAATTCGTATGCCGAAGTTAAAGTGCGCACGGCCCCTGGCAAGCGCTCTCCGGCGTTTCTCATACCTCCGAGAAACAGCGCGCTTCTCCGGCGCCAGAATAGTGGTTCTAGCCACACGCGCCTCCCATCCGGCTGCCTGTTTCGCTGCTGAAGCGTGACTCTGACTCGAGGTCTGAATTGTAATAGTCGGAGGGGGCGCGGTCGCCATCTATAGAGCCCTCAGGGGTATCATTTGTGTTCTCAGAGGTATCGTTATGCATTTCGAGGAGCTGTGATTGATTGCCGAACCACTCATCGGCCTCGGCGGATGCAGAACAAGACGCTTATCAAAATTCGCTGAAGAAACTGTAGCGCTTAGCAGAAAGGCAAGTCGACTTACGAAAGATTCGCGATCGCTTCTGCGCAATCGAATCCTCGCCTCAGAGGCAATCTAATCCCTGATCCGACTGTTTGGAAATTAGACCCTGCCAAGATATGCATGATTAGTAATCTAATCTGCCTGTTTGTTCAACCTCTATCACGTCATTTATCAACAACTCCAACATGCTATCTCAACCAAACCTCCTAACCACCCACCCCACCTCTCCAAGTATTCGCGGGTCTTTTCTCTATCTCTATAAAGATTTACGGCTCTTCTCTCGAAAGATTCGCACTGCTCTCCCGACTATATCTAAATGTAGGGTCTATCTACCGAATCTATCGACTATATCTAAATGTAGGGTCTATCTACCAAATCTATCGACTAGTAGTCACTGACTTCCAATATTGCAGCCGTAAGCAATCACCAACAACAACACCAATAGCATGAGCCTGCCCGACCTACGTCATATATTGATAATGTAGGAACAAGGCATATTGGGTCAGTGCGGAAGCTCTGAAAGACCGACTCTCGCTGAGCCTTTTAAATGACACTCAACATATAAGAATGCCCTCACCCACCCGGGGTTCCTCTCCCCACCTTCCCTACTATACGCACTACCGGCTCTATCTTCAACTCTCACGGTTTCAACTCTCATGGTTTCAACTCTCACGGTTTCAACTTTTCTTTCAATTTTCAAGATGCCTCCACTTTCAAAGCATAATCCGGACCTGTATAAAAGCATTGAGGTTTGCCTTCCTAAAGTCATAAGCTATCCGTTCGTTACTCACTACATTGATCTTTACTAGAGGTTTAGCAGTGCCTCCCAACGCATTCCCGAGAGCTCCCACAGGCCTCCCATTAATATATACGAAGTCCCCCAAACCCCCGAAAGAGTCAGCCCTCAACTTGGCACCCCCAGAGCACCCATAGTCGCGGCCGCTCCTACAGCCGCTCAAGGCCCCCAAAGCCCTCCGGTCAGTAAAAAATCTGGTATCTTCTCTAGCGCTTGGGATTTAGTAGAACATAGCTCCGACTCCGACACCGCGGGAGTGAGTCTAGCCCCAGTAACAGGCGCAGAAAAACGCCCAGCAGGCGTAAAAGGCCCAGCAGACCCAGCAAGGCCGGTACCAGTAAGACGGCTACGGAAGACCCAACCTCGGCGCCCCGCTCCTGCCGTAAGGGATCCCTCCCCGACATCAAGCTCCTCGTCCGCAGGCTCGACAACACTGGAGCCAGCAACAGCAACAGCAGCGAAAGCAACAGCAGCGACACCCACTGCCCGCACAGCACTCGCCGCCCCTAAGAGAACGTTCGCGACAGCAACAGCAGCGACACCCACTGCATCATGACTACATGACAACTCCGGCAGGAAAGGCTAAGATGGCCCTAGGCCTAGCCATTCAGAGGAGTGTCTATATTCGCCTCCGGAGGGAATTACACGCGCAGATTATTTCGACAGCTTGGGTAAATAAAACAGTCTCCGGCACTGACGCCTTCAACAGTCTTTGTAATCGCCACGGAGACCCATATCTCTCCGCGCACAGGTGCTGTCTGGACCGCCTAACACCGACCGGAGAAGAATCGGCGAAGCTCTCGCGGCCATCGCCAACGTTGGAAGTAAGGAAAGGTATTCAAAGATCACAGGGCAGCGAGAGCTCCGTGAGAGCAATGGTTCTGATACGCCTGAGGACCCTGAAGACTTGCCCTCCTCAAAGCGCCAGAAGCAATCACATGAGCCCGCAGAGCAATCGAGCGCGACTCGCGATGGTACTGGTGGACTCGACGCCATCGCTCCATACGACCCGATATTGTCCGAACTACACGCGACAACCCGCCAACGAGCCCCATCGGAGTGTTGAATGAGAGTCGTTAGTGGGTTGTGCAAGATAATAACGAAGACACCATGCGCCGATAGAGAGTTATCAGGACCATCCGGGGAGCAATCGCGAATCCCCCGCCCCCTCTTCTAGGTGCTCCACCAAATGATCCACCAGTTGTGCAGATTACCGACGGCGAAGAGCTTGAGGGGTGGTTGGCCGACACCACCGCAAGACCTCGGAGGGTTTTGGCGATACTCTATAGGGAACGTGCCGGTTTTGGTGAGAGTGGTAACGAGTCTCCGCCCAGCCACCAAAGGTTTCCGCACATTGAGGAGAGCGATTATTCCATCCTCGACATTCCTGCAGAAGACTCCAGCTTTGATCCCAACTTTAGGGTGACCAGCACTGGGCGCCGGGTGAATATGCCCCGTACCTTTGAGAGCTTTCAGAGGATTATACAGGAGTATGTTGTCCGTCGTGATAGGCAGCAGGGTGGTATTGACCATCTTGAACCTATATACCAAAGGAAGTTTCCCGACGCCGTCTGTGTTGCAGACCCGGATTTCCTGCTAGGGAAGATATGGACACAGGCAGAGATAGCAGCGAAGAGAGCTGCTAGAGACGTTCCCAAAGCCACACCAGCAATACCTAGGCCTCGTCCCTCGCGCGCCGCCAGGTAGGTGGGCAACCGTGGCGACTAGGAGAGCATTGCCGATATCTTTCTTACGGTTAGTTACTAGTATCTTCCATTAATTAGCCCTATCATCTACTTTACTAATCAGGAATCAGCATACCTTTCTTTTGTCGCTATATATTTAGAGGATCTTTGGCACTATATTTAGAGGATCGTGTTTTGGTTTTTTAGTTTTAGGGGCATTAATTAGTTAACAGTAATTAGTAGGCATCCTAACTCACATCTCGGTCAGAGGGTCCTAACTAGCTTTTATAGGTTTTCGATATTCGCTTGAGGATTGGGAAGAGCTCTAGGAGTAGTCGCGATGGTTGATGGAGCACTCGGTATCGCTAGTTATGTGGTCCTAGTGGACCCTATTATATGTACCTAATAATATAATCATTTGCCCTGATTGGGTTATGTTTGGCGTCTCCTTAGAGCCCGATTAGGCTTAGCTAAAGATCTTTAGTGACTCAAACTCTAAGAGCAAAACAGGGCTAGTAGGATTCGGATAGGGGTTAGTCACCTCTACGCTCCACCTCTACATTACAACCCCATCTCTCTGCTTGCAATTATACGTCTACGGCTTCATCTCTAGGCTTCATCTCTACGGCTTCACCTGCCCCCTCCCTCCACCTCCACCTCTATCTCGAGTATATTCCTATCTCCTAATAGTCACCAATACTAACGCCCATATAGTCCCAGTCCTATGCCCAATCAAACCTACGCCCAAACCTACACCCAATCCTACGCCCAATCCTACGCCCAATCCTACGCCCAAAACCACGATTTAAAGACGGGTTAACCCCCGCCTAGCCCCTCCGCAGCTAGGAAGCACGCAGGCAGGCCCCTGCTAGTCGTCGGGATACCTAAGGGAGGCATCGCGTCCCGGAAATCATAGCTACTATGAGCCCGAAATACGTTGAGAAAACGATATGCTCTAGTTTTGAAACCTCGGTATATAACATAAAAGGGGGGGTTTCCAACATCGAAAAATCGTTTCGTCGCGATCCCGAGGTTTCGAAACTAGAGCATATCGTTTTCTCAACGTATTTCGGGCTCATAGTAGCTATGGTTTCCGGGACGCTGTTTAGTCCGTGAAACGCGGCGGTACGCAATGAGCGCAATTTTTAGTGTAACTACATATTGAAGGTTTTAATCAAATAAACATTAATTAATTATTATGGACCATATGGCACTATCGCGTAACAAAAGTATCAGACTAGCCAAAAAAAAAAATCTATCCACCTCATCGCGATAGCTCAGATAGTAATGGTCAGTGCTGTGGGCGATTTGAGGTTACCGAGTGGGTACTTGTGAAAAGGCCTAGTCAAAAAAAAAATCCGAATATCAAATCGCCTCATCGCGATAGCTCAGATAGTAATGGTCAGTGCTGTGGGCGATGTGAGATTAGCGAGTGAGTACTTGTGAAAAGGCCTAGTCAAAAAAAAAAATCCTAATATCAAATCGCCTCATCGCGATATGATAAGAATGGCGCCACGCGTGTGTAAGGTGCTACCGAAATGACCACTTGTGATTACATACTAACCCGATTAGTACTAGCTTCAGTCCGCTTCCGGTTCGGCTCGGAGATTTCCATGCCAAGCCTTGTGCTCAAAATCAGGGGTAGGGGCTCCTCCAACCACACCATTCTCCAGATACCCCTATCATCACCGTAATTACTATCACCATGCCTCCTAGCAAGCGAGCTTCTACTGGAGAAGTGTATCCCCCTACTAATAGTAAACGAACAAGACCCCCAAGGAGTCCTAATGAGGATGTGGAGATACCTCAAGCGCCACTGGCAATGCCCCCGCCCAGAACGACTCGGAGACCTTCAATAGCACCCCCCCCCCATCTTCCAAACACCCCCTAACGGCAGCCCCTAGCAAAGGCCTTTTACGCACCCGAGGATCCTCTAAGAGGCATGGGGATGCCTCACGAAGAGTGACGATTCATGTACCCGAGGATCATGTAGGCGGTATAGTCGACACCGAACCGGAAGCAAACGCTGCAGAGGATGTTAACAGCAGCGGATCCGATTATGAATACCCTGCCCAGAGCGATCAGGAAAGCTCTGAAGACGATGAGGAGACTATGAATCCGACCCCATCACAGGGAAGCCAAATGGGTGGAAAGAAGCCGCCATCGGCGCCCCCCAAAACTGCGAGAGCATTGGCAAAGGCCCTAAAGAAACCCACAGCGGCAGCCGCAGAAGCAATTGCCTCATCGGTTAATCTTCACGTAGTTGAGGTTCGTGAATGTGGCTCTTGTCCTTGATTTGATTGGTCCTGCTAATGCTCAGTGATAACGAGTCAGAAAGGAAATCGGCCGCCTGCCAAACCAATGCAAAAACGAGGGCGAACTTCCGCCAATGATCCAACAGAACCACCGACTGCTCCAGCAGCTTCCGCGGGTGCTTCCCGGGCACCGGAAACACCTCCTGTCTATACTATTGACTCCTCACCTATGCCTATCCAATTCTCTTCACCGGCCTATCGTGACCCACACGGGATGTTTCCTTCGTCGCCATTGCCTAGTGGATATGGGGAAGATATGCCTCCGAGCTCTCCCCAAATCCCTCCGAGCACTCCCTATCCCCCCCCGAGTCAGCGTCGACTTTACCGACCTGCTTGAAGAGCCCGCTCACGAGCCGGGCTCTTCTGTCCTCGAGGCGAAGACGACACGTGCTTCTCCGGTCTCCTCACAGATGCTCTCTCGAAAGACTTCTACCCTTATCCAAGTCACGACGATAGCTCTGGGAGCTCACAGAAAAACAAGTCAACCAAAGCAAGAAAGTTCTGGTGAGTCACATCAGATTGTCCATCGACGATCGAGAAAGAGAACGAGTGCAGTCTCTTGATCGGAGAACATACCCTTCTCCGTGAACTGTTTCCTTGCGCGGCAAGGCTAACGGTTTTATCAATTACTATGTGGAGAAAGGCTAGTAACATTGTGTAAAAACAAATATTGATGAGACCACATTGTTATAAGCGCAAAGCAACACCCCCTAATGCTCTAGCAGCACTTCCCGATGTTCTGAGAGATGTTAACCAAGCGTAGGTCAGAAGTCTTCACTCCCGAGTCCGTTCACACCTCATGCATGAAGTGAAAGGGCGGCTCGCCGACTCATCTCTTTATGGGTTTGCTAAGCTCCCAACATCGGGCGAACGGGCGAGCCGTGTCCAGTACCTTTTGAAGAATGACCGTTTTATCAGCCATCCGAATTACTACGAGGTGGGAATTCCACATACCCACCAGAGCATTGAGTATAACTCTCACAGCTATTAGGAGTATCGTTGCCGGTTCCTAGCACCGGAGATAGTTGATATTTTATATTATAAATTCTTCGAAGGTATCCGGATGCGAGGAGTCAGGGATCCCGAATTTCTCGAGCGAATAAACCCTACCCTGATCTGTTTGGTGGCTACTGCAATTTGGCATGGGTTGCGCGCCTGGTCGACGGGGGTTTACATGAAACCAGACCATTTTCAGTCCGGGAATGAGACGGTTGTGAGTAAGTAATGGCCACCGCCTAGGGAGCTATCGAGAATGCTCCTACTGATGTGGTGTGTGCCCCAGAGACATTCACGAGAATGACAAACACATGGAATAGCCGAACACCAGAAAATCAAGCTGGAACGTTAGAGTTGATTAAGGAGAATCTTCGGGATATGGTAGTTTTTGATACCGGAATGATATTGCCGAAACATACTGACTAACCTTGAAAATAGATACGAGAAAAGAAGGGCGTTGTGCTGGAGGTAATACCAGTAGATGGTCTTAAGGAACATGATGACGCTTCGCCGCAGATCTGGCAAGATTCGAATTTTATGACCACGGCGACTCCAGGGGCATCCCAGGGGACTAACTATGAGGACAGTCTTGATCCGGAGGTTGTTGGCGCCCAGCTGCGGGAAGTTCACGTGGATGTCTACGGAGAGACTGAGGAGGAAGAACAGGAGCTCCCGGTTGAGCCAGAGCAGGATGAACAGGATCTCGAGCGAGATGAATGAGGCAAGCAAGTCCCTACGAGATATCGCAATAGCTCTCTGAGCTTTTGGAAGCCTAGGCGCATGATGGGTACTACACGTTATTATTTCTTTTATTATTTTTTTGTGATATTATTTAGTGTTTAGCGATTGGTGGACGTGGATGTATTATTAATAGCGGAATTTAACCACCAATAGCTACCAGAGGTATCGTGAGTACTATGAGAGCATTGTGCAATAGGTATATTATTTGAGGGCGTGTAGAGTATGCTATTAGTTCAGGGTGACAGGTGAGAGCGTCAGGCGGCTGCAGGCAATGTAGGCACCCTTCAGGTCGAGCCAGGGGAATCGATATATCTTCAGGAGCATCTATCAACACACCAGGAGGTATCAGGAGGACTAATTTAGTGCCAGGAGGAGGTGGTTGAAGCCAGGAGAAGCATGACGTAATACCCTCGCCCAGGCACGCCCTGAGATAGGCGGGAACCACCGGAGATGGAGTTTGTCTTCACAGCGCCGTGAGCGCCCTGAGCACCGCAAACGTCTGAGAAGGGCACCCAGGTTTGCTGATGTTCTTCGTCCTCACTACTACTCTCCGACTCAGCACTAGAGTCTTTATCAGAATCCTCCTCTTCCTTGTCGTCACATTTCCTTCTCTTACTGCCCTTTGAAGATGATCTCAGCATCATTTTGACCGCATTGATAGCTTGAGCGAAGGTGTAGCCATCACCTAACTGACCCATCGTGATTACTAGGCATCGTGTGTTTTCCTTCCTGATTCCCAGGATGAAGTGTTTAGCAGCAGTGTCATCCCACTGTGCTGAGAGGTTTTCGTTGATTCGAATAGCTCTCTTTAGATACTTCTTGAGAGAGTCTTTCCCTTGCTTCAGCTTGAGGAGCTTGTTCTCTGAGTTACGCGTTTTCTCCTCATTCAGCCCTGCATTATCATACTTATTCTTGAGAGCTTGGACAATGTTTGGCCAAGATGAAGTGACGCTTTTAGGTTGATTCGCGATCCATCTGGCAGCTTTGCTCCTGAGCTTACTCCTGAGAATGGATAGCTTGGCGGCATTTTGATCCTCTTCTGTGGTGTAGAAGGATGATTGAGGAATGAAATTGACTTCGATAGATTTGACGAAGGCATCAACATCTTCATTGGTTCTGCCGTAGAACTTTGTGGCGGGGATAGCTGCTGACATAATTGGTGTGAAGGATGATGATGTTTTAGTGATAGGAGGAGGTGATGAGGTTTCGATAGTGTCGGGGGGAGAGGTGGGCAGCGTGTTTTTTGATTCAGAGATGACTAATGGAGCTTTAGATTCAGAGATGCTCTTTTTCTTAGGGCTCATCTCAAAACTCCGCAGGTCCTTGATGATCCTTCGTGCTTGAGCCTTTGATGACGACAGCTCTTCTGGGGTGATGAAGGGGATGAATTGATGATTTGATGAAACAATGCAGCGGTGGAAAGATGGAACGATAGAAGGATGGGCCAATCGGACTCTGTCCCCGTGAAATCACGTCGGAGTCACCAGTTGTGGCTGCGGACACGAATCTATAGACGTTTTGGAAGGGGTTTTGTTGGATATAGATTAGGAAGGAAAAGGTTTTGATGTTTTTGATGATTCATGATATTCACTGTGCTCAAACTATTGCTCGAACTGATGAACCGTGAGAACCATATTTTTGATAGTGATGATATGAAGCCGAAAGAAATAAAGAAGATGAGCCAATGAGGGCACTAGCTAAGAACACGTAATCAGAGTGCTAAGCGCTAAGCGCTTTGCTTACAAATCATAATCGCTACCTCGCCTAATTTCGCCAAGATTCAGGCTACCTATTACTAGCACCACAACGTGCAAAACCATATTAGGCAATTCTGTCTAAATTAGGTTTAGTATCGTTATACCATCATATTATTTTTCTCCCCTGTCTAGATTTATCAGGTTTAATTATCTCTATCTGCCCAATCAGACCCTTTTGTAAGCACTCACTTTTTAAAATTCCCCAAAATAAGTTGCCTCAAGATTTCATACGCATCGCAAGGTACTATAAATACCGGTAACCTCCCTGCTCGTTTATTAATTGATTGGATTTGTATAAGCGCAATCTGTGGCAACCAAAGCAACCAATGATATTAGACTATTTTTACTAAAGAAAAAAAATACTGAGAACCCCCTGTATATTTTTACTTTAAAAAATCGAAATAATATCTAATTAATTTTTTAAAAATATAGAAAAAAATTATAGTATTGTCCTCTTCTTTAGCTCCGTCTTTAGCCCCTATCGAAGATTGTTGTTCTGATGAATTTGTAGGTAAGCGCAAAAAGCTGCGGGGCAGACTATCCAAATACTAGCTTGGCTGCCAAGTATCATATTATTTAATGAATTATATATATCAGACCAATCACAGACCTTAGTAGGCCCCCTTTTAAAAAAATTTCCCAAAACGGGGTTCTCAGTACTTGGGGTGAAATTAAGTATTATCCCAACCGCGCTGGCAACCATGCTATCGCGAGACAATACTTAATTTCACCGCAAGTACCGGGGTGTAAGGGTAAGTACAGAGACGCCCATTTTAGAGAACCTTAAAAAGTGAGTGCCTGCAAAAGGATCTGATTGAGCTGATAGATATAATTTTTTGAAAAATAACACTTGGCAGCCAAGCAGGTATTTGGATAGTGTTGCCCCGCAGTTTTCACAACACAACCTTCTAAACCTTTTTTCTACCCTCATCTTTTTCTACTTTCACCAAAACGTTTTTAATGGACTAAAATTATTACTCAGATGGAGCTGGGATTGAGCGCTATTCAGCAGTTATTTTTTTCTATTTTTAGGAAAATATTTTGATTTTTTGAATGAAAATACATGAAGTGTCTCGGTATTTTTTTCCTACATACAAATCTTCGGGCCAAGGCCAAAATTCATTGGATGCCACTGGTTGCCACACATGGTGCCCATACAAATTCACCCAATCAATCCAGGTGTCTCGGTATTTAAAGTGCACACCCGGTACACATCAGCAAGACTTCAATTGTCTCCTGATATCTCCTGCATCAGCAAACTACTATTTGTGTATGCAGTCTCCCAACAGTCTCCTGGGTCTCCTGAGAGTCTCCTGAGGCTCCTGGATATTTTTTGAGTCTCCTGAGGCTCAGGAGACATCAGGAGACAAATGAAGTCTTGCTGATGTGAGCCTCAGGAGACTCAAAAAATATCCAGGAGTCTCAGGAGACTCTCAGGAGACCCGGGAGACTCTTGGGAGACTGCATACACAAGTAGTAGTTTGCTGATGCATACAGCGACCGGAATGATGTATGGAAAAACAGGGGATCGAGAGACAGGTTGCGTGACCGGGGGTTGGTTGGTTGGTTTCATGGATACAATGGACTGTGCAGGATGGGCGGACTGGGACTGGACAGATTGGGATTATTGTGCATTCGGGAAGAAGGATTTGTCAGAAGAGGTTCTATGAGGTTCTGTTACACGAAGGAATGAGTTATAGTTGGGTTACGCGGAAGTATGAGTCATGTTAAGTGAGGGGTTGTTGGATATATAAGGGAGGAAACGGGGCCTACTTGTGTCGTTCTTTTCCTTTCTTTCTTCTCTACGCAACGTCTTCTGTATTTAGCAATTTATCATAGTTTTCTTATCAGGAACTATCGCTGTTTTTACAATATTATTCATAACTTCTTTATATTATCGGAGTTATCGCTGCTACTCTACCCGCACCTTGCGGAACGAGGTTTATACCATACCCCCGCCTTGAGAGTTGGGAGGACCTCTGAGTCCTAGCAAACGGGAACTGGTGCAAACGCCGAAAACTGGGGCAGTAGTATCCTAAGAGTCCGTTGAAGAACTGAAGCTCCTACAACTCAATCCACACCGTGAATTATTCTCTAAGTCTACAAAATGGATATTCATCTACTTTTAAATGACATTCTGGGAGCAGTTGCCAAGCCAAATTCATCTAGTACCGGTGGGAAAACCTCTGAAGCGAGTTTCAAAACCCGTTGCATGATACATGCCCTACAATTCAATGCCAAATGGACCTACGAAGCGATTGCACAGGAAGTAAAAATGACTCCTAGCGGGGTATAGAAAATCTGTCAAGCACCTACTACACCACGGAAAAATAAAACTGGTCGACTACCAATTCTAGACACTCCAACACGAAAGCTACTAGTTCAAACAGCTACTAGTACATCAGCAAGACTTCATTTGTCTCCTGAGATCTCCTGAGCCTCAGGAGACTCAAAAAATATCCAGGAGCCTCAGGAGACTCTCAGGAGACCCGGGAGACTGTTGGGACCATCAGCAAGACTTCATTTGTCTCCAGAGGTCTCCTGAGCCTCAGGAGACTCAAAAAATATCTAGGAGCCTCAGGAGACTCTCAGGAGACTCGGGAGACTGTTGGGAGACTGCATACACAAGTAGTAGTTTGCTGATGACACTGCATACACAAGTAGTAGTTTGCTGATGTAGTGCTGAAAATCATCGGAAAACCTACCGAGAAATTGCTTGGATGTGTGGAATAAATGCTTGTCACAAAACTCTACGTGCAGCATTTGCAAAAGAAGGATTTAATCGTCGATTATTTCACGAAACCATTTTTGCATTTAAATCAAAAGAAAACGACTCATTTCTATCATTGGCTCAACATTAAGCATGGAGACGATTATGGATTAGGATCACGAACGCATGTCTGACACGCAGATAGATACGCGGCAGAGAGAGATGAGTTTTTGGACGATTGTTTAAAGCCAAAGTTCCGAACCAAGTCAAAGGATTCAGTCATGATTTAAAAGCACAGGCTGAGATGAGGAGGAAACAATTAATACATGAGAAGATGATTGGGAAATATTTCTTCGTAAAACATACGTTAATCATATTCTGTTATCCGCACTTATACCAACGTAGTATTGGGAAAAGCCGCAGGCTTAGAGTGATATACGTTGTCGACGATGAGCCTCCCGCACATACCGCAATATATATCCGCCGCATACGGCAGATTACAATACGCCAACATTTTTACGGCCCCTTCATCCCCGATTTAAACCCTATAATCCCCGGCCGCCTCGGGCGACGGGCTGGCCGCCAGCTGCCGTGCTGTTGCGGAGGAGCGAATAAATGATGTCGGCGTGAAGTGGTCCTGACGTTGTCGCCATTTCTTCTACGGTTCGGTTGCAGGAGTGATTGCAGAATGGCGTTTGCAGAGAGATATGGCGAATACGGCGCGCGACACGGGTTTCATGAGATTCTACGATGATGAGTCAGAATGGACTGGTGAAGGAGGATGTTAAATAGCGAGCAGAGTCGTTTCCTTTAGTTCTTTTCTTTCCTTTCTTCTCTGTCTCGTCTTCCTGTCTTCTCGTATATAGGAATCTATCAATATCCTATCCATAGTCCTCGCTCTTCTTACTCCGCTCGAAGGTTGCCTACTACTGCGACCTCTATTGTCTCTTGTCTGATGTAGTAGGCCTTATAGTCCTACCTCTACGTCTACCTACGGTCCTCGCTCGTCGCCTCCTGCCTTCGCTCACGCTGCCTCATACTTCTGCTGTTGTTACGCTGCTCCCGATCTTGCCTTCGTCGTCATCTTCATCTGTCCTCCGTGTAGTCTTAGTTACTCTGTCACAAGTGTTTATTAAAGAAAAGGCTTAACGAGAGACTACCAAAACCTAGGGGAAAAGTAGAAATGCGGGCTGCTATTGAGGAAGAGTGGAGTCGCATATCTGAGGAGGATATTCTTAAACATGTAGATAGTATGCCTGAAAGGATACAGGCCGTTATTGCTGCACATGGAGGTCATACCCGCTGGTAGAAAACTTTCTCAATTCACTACTTATATTTTTTGGCCCCCACCACCTCCTGTACGCACCTACCATGTTTATCCCCTGTTTTTCCGTTGATCATTCCTATCGCTGTACCCTCAACACCCGGTACTTACTTACCCTTACCCCCCGGTACACTCGTACATGGATCACCATCGCGTCACCCACCCATCCTTCTACCGACCAGGTTACAAACCCCACAAACATACCTTTGATCCTGCCTCAGTCCTGAATTTTACTCACCACCGTTTAACAGTATGCCAACCCACTCCTCAACCAGGAAACGCCCGCTGGTGATCGAAAGCGACTCCTCCGAAGATGAGCGTGCATCTCTGCCGCCGAAGTTGTCTCGAAGATCTTCCCCGCCCTCCCGTACAGCGCGCTCCTCTCAACCTCCTAACCGTACATCACTTTCGTCCCAGCCCAGGCGAATGACTCATGTAGCAACCCAAGGCAGCTCAACAAGCACCAATATTTCTCATAGCCGTAAAGTTCAACAAATTCGACCACCCCCGAGGTATGATTCGGCAGAGGCTAAATCCTTCCGGTCTTTCTTCACAGCCTCTCAGCCAATATTCTCCTCTGCGTCAAATGTGCCGGCTAGACCTTCCTCGTCTTTTCACCACGAAGACCTCGATGATCTGATTGAAGAGTGTTTTTCTGATACCGACCCGGTGTTCGGTAATATAGATGACACTGAAACGTCACAGAGTGCCACAACTGCCCAGAAATGTCCAGCTATATCAGACGACAACATTGACAGTGGCGACCTACCTATGAGCACTAGGACAAGGCAATGTAAGCAACAACAAATTGCTCGAAGCATTCGCAGGGAACTAAGTGATCCTAAAGCTTTAACTGTAACTACACTTCCAAGTACTACTAAAACCAAAACTGTTGGTATTCATGCCCTTGGTGGAGCAGCCCTTCTACCACCAGCAGTACCGGTGCTAATCCTAAACTGCAGCTATCAATTCTCGTCCCTGGCCAGAGCGCTTTGCACCACAATCTACTGGTGATCTTGCGGTACACCCAAGAAAGGTTTCAGAAGTTAGATCATGGCTTAGTCATGTGTTTGATGGCTTCTCTAAACAGAGGTTGTTGATATTGAAAGGCTCGGCTGGTGTCGGAAAAACCGCCACAATTAACGCTTTATCCAAGGAGCTTGGTTTCAATGTGTTAGAATGGGGGAATCCAAGCAACGCCATCCGCAAAGACATACATCGAGAAGCGGGCGACTTCAGCGTAGGCTTGGCTGGTTTTTTCGAAGAATTTGTAGGAAGGGCATCGAAGTTCGGAAGCCTAGAATTGGCCCCAACTTCATTAGGTTCTGCTAGAACGGTACCCCAAAAGAAACCTCCCGGTCGTGGTGATAAGAGGGTCATATTAATTGAAGATTTCCCAAATGCGCTCTTTACCTCTTCCCAAGCACCATTGGCTTCCTTCAGGAATGCGATCAAGTCATTCCTTGCGGCCCCTGTCCCTTCTCATGCTACATTACCACCTTTGGTACTCATAATATCCGAAAGCGCCACCGTGGGCGGGTCTGGAGCCTTTACCGCCCATCGCCTGCTATCCCCCGAAATCCTGCACCACTCCCTTGTTACCTCTATCAGCTTCAATAAAATTGCCCCTACATTTATGCTCAAGGCTCTCTCAAATGTGTTGTCTCAAGAATCTCGCGAGTCTGGACGCAAGCTCTGGCCCAGCAAGCCTTTAATGGAGGCATTAACAACCAATGGGGATGTTAGAAGTTCAATCATGAGCCTGGAGTTTTTGTCTGTAAATGGAGAATTAGGTGCATTTTCCGAGCCGGTGACGTCCAAGACGAAACGCAGACATAAACTAGGTGACGGTGAGCTCACAGAGCTTGAGCAGAGAATATTGACAATCGTCACCCAACGAGAATCAAGTTTTGGAATATTCCACGCTGTTGGGAAGGTAGTCCACAATAAGAGTAAGGTTCTGCAGTGTCACCCAGATTTACCTTCCAGGCTAATATGTTAGCTAGGGTATGGGGACGACACAGACGATGTGTATGTCGCACCTCCGCCAAAGCCATTCTTAAATCTTCATCCATACAAAACGAGGGCTAGTAGAGTGGATATCAATAATTTGATAGACGAGGCAGGCACCGACCCCCAAACTTTTATCTCCGCCCTACATGAGAATTACCTGGGGTCTTGTAATTTTCTTGGCGGCCTTTCACGCCAGACTCACTCTCTCGAAGACCTACTAGGCTGTGTCAACTACTGCATAGGGGATCTAAGTGACAGCGACATTTTGGCATCATCACGGCCATATCACAAGAACTCCGGTACATGGAACACAGGAAGTAATTATGAAGGCCTTAGTAGCTTTACAGGTACTACAGGGATAAGGCAGGACGACATATCTTTTCAAGTCGCAGTCCGAGGCTTAACGATGGCATTGCCTTCACCTGTCAAGCGGGATTTTAAGGGCAACAAAATCTTTTATCCTACCAGTCTCAAATTGTGGAAAACCAAGGAGGAAATTGAAGGCGTGGTAGACTTAATTGCTAATAAGCTCTTCCATCTTGGTTGGTGCATTAACCCTGGGGCTCACCGGACTGGGAAAGCCGATTTGGTTTTGGAAACATTACCATATTTTAAGTTGATCATGCGGAGACAACAAAGAAATGCAGCTGAGAGGAGTTCAACCGGCATGAGCTTATTTGAGATGGCCGGCAGACCAAGCCGGGGATTGATGCGGGATATAGAAAAGGTCACTGTCTTGAGAGGTATCTGTGAGTCTAACGATGATTTACCTGATGAGGAACCCAGCGAGGCACCGGATGAATTAGAGGTTTCTGAAGAAGGCGCCTGCATAACACATTCAACCCCGCACCAGGAAAAGGTTGGGGACAGGAAGCAAAAGGAGAAGTGGGCTACCGAACAACTAGATACTGCATCAATTGAACGCCTGACATTATCCGATGACGATATTGTGGACGATTGGTAGTTACATGTGTGTTACATGGCGTTACCCTAGGGGATTTGCAAGTTCTTAGGAAGCTTTTGATTCACATTTTCATTATACAAAGGGACCTTCCGGTTGTGGGTAATTGTATTTTATCAAATATTTATACACTTGTGCCTTTCTATTTTGATCACAGTTTTTGTTCTTAAGGGAGTGCTGTTGCCATGGTCCAAGATTTTATCAGATGAGTATTGACCTATTGAATCAACGAGTGATACCCTATGATGTCAACGGTGAGCTCTCTGGTGGCGTTTAGTAATCATGACTTATGGCAATGCTGGTGGAACTTCTCGCCTACAATATAAATCTTAACTATGTGAGATCTCAGCAGCAGAAATTGCACCGTTCGTTAGATTCACACGCAATGGTCCAGTTGATATAACGGAAGAAAACGCGGGAAAGAATATGCAACACTACATGTAATTCAGAGTCAGGGCTAATAGCTCTGAGGTCACCAATCTAATTGACATAGATATACAAATACGGTAAATAAGGAATATCTATCAAGGTTTTAGTAGAGTGCCTGTATCCAGCATGTATCTTAAGAGCCTGAATATATACACTACCAAGATTATTCTAAGCTTCAGGAATAGAAGTTTTCAAGAGATATATACAAGTATATAAAGAGATATATATATATCACGGCCAATGCCATGAAACACAGATACATTACTCGTCATCCACCTATCTGTCGCCCCGACTCCCTCCATTCCTAGGCCTGCTTTGTTATCCACAGTACGACTCATAAGTACATGAATACCACTATTTATAGTCGGTTAAGTTGTAGGCACCTATCGATTCCTTTCTTTGCCGATCAGATCATGTCACCAAGCAGCAAAGCAGTACGGGGACCCCAAGTATCCTCTAGCCCAGCGTGGCCTACTCAAGGTTGAGTTAAGTTCAACCTTGAGGTGCAACAGTTACTAGCAATATGACATCCGAAAGTTAAGGCCCCGCTGGCCCGGGTGTGCAGTGCTAAAATGAAAACCCTGATTCCGCTTAAGCGCCTGGGCATTAGAGCCGCTCTATCACTGAAGCAGTTAACGATGGCCGTTTGAAAAGAAAAGGTGCATGTACTAACGGAGGTACAGCGACCTTGATTTGGGGCGCTTAAGAACTTGGGAGAGATCGATATCTATCACAACCCCTCCTATCTGCTCTTTTATTCTTTTATGGTCATAAGCCCTCACATAATAATACCTCCATGCGTGTCTACCCGATGCCCAAGTCGTCTGTTTTTATCGGTGATCTTTCCTAAAACCCTAATACACGCCAAGAGAAAATGCCTCAGCAGCGTTCATCGTTCATTACCCCAAGAATAGGAGGATACTCATTCTCCAGATATCTCTTATTACATACTTTGAAGTTATTTAAGCGCACGAACAAATTTAAAGCTTTTATCTAGTAAACAACCCCAAAATAAATCAAACTACAACGCTGTTGCTCGTGGAGGAGTATCGAGTGATTGATGATGATCTCACTGGGCGTTTGTGTGACCCACTTTAATCCATCCAACGACATTCTAAATAACTACACCCATCTAGCTCTGTGTGGCGCTCGCCCTAGGTACTCACTATTAGGACTTCGCCCCCTCTTTCGCTACGCTCAAGGGTCCCCAAATCCATAGTATTAATACATCAATAATAAATTACATAATTCGCCCAGCCAAATCGCCATACAACCGAAACTCCATCACCACAATCTATTTACCGAAACGCCAAAGAAGTAGAAAAACTTCACAAAACACCCGGCTCATGCCCTATCCTGATACCTTTGACAGCCTCGCAATGACCAGTACGCGCGAGTTACATCCGTACGTGAGTCCCCTTCTAAATAGTTCTCGTCATAACCCGAGGCTTCGAATAGTTGGATAAACTCTGTAGAATTCGTCGGTGCCGGTTTTATGGCTATCGGCTCGCACCCCGGCGTGAATTTAGGATTTCGATGGTTTCCTTGTGCGCTGGACAAGTTAGCCTAGTTGTTGAGATATGAGATAGCGAAGATTACTCACTGATCTTCAGTATAATCGAAGGGTGCATTCCGTAAAATTTCTTGAATGCAGAGGGTCACGTCTTCCGTTTAGGCCCTCATATATTACAACAAGGCGTCCACAACAGCATCCCCTCCATGTGCCGTTGTATCGCCCTCTCGAATGATATCGATGTCCGAGTTCGTCGCGTTGTTTAGTTTGTCCCGCTTAAAGGTGCTGATATACCTATTCCGCACACGTCTATACTCCTGCATAGAAAGCCTCAAAGTGGACACATGGTCCGTACTGCTCGAGTGCACGAACGCGCTCCGGAAGACTGGCGAAGCTAAGACCGCATATATTGCCGACGAAAACTTGTTCTTCCCTCACGTCCTCAACGTGAAGTTCCTCCTCTTGCAGTGCCTGTCCGAGTGCGGCTTTTGCATCCTTCTTCATCTCTTCTTCACTACCGATTTCCGATCGAGTAACTAGTATGGCATCGCATGTACCTGTCGTATCATCTTGACTTAGGATTTCCGGATCTGCCGGTGGGAGCAACTTCTGGTTCCTCTTGTTAACCTTGTTTGTCGTTACTGACTTAGGAGGCATGATTGTCGTGCTGTCTCAGGCTCCGTCTATCGAATGGTGGAGAAAGTTTTTTTGATGAGCCGAGAATCAATTCCTGAAATTAAGCAATTGTAAGATAAGAAGACGAACTCGCCTCTCCCGACAAAGAAATACCCCCACATCCGTGGCTTTCTTGCCTCTCTGGCCACCCCCACCCTCTTGCCACATCTCCCCCATAATGACTAAGTGGCACGATACCATAAAAGCCACACCTTTCCCAAAGAGGTTAGACCGAAATGACAGGTGGGTTGAACCCTGCGCGCGCGCTTTAATCAAGTAAAACGGATCATGTCTCAGAGGCTTTTATTTGTTCATGTACCCGCGCGTTAATTAAGTCCTGAGAAATATTGTGAGCCCGTTGCTACCAAGAACTCAGGACTTACATGTACTTGTAGTTAATACGTGAGTATATCCCATAGACATAATATTACCGCCAATTACCCATAATATTTCAGGTGGCTAGCCCAACAGTGGAATTTTCTGATTCCGTATAAAAAAAAAGCCCTTCGAGGTCGACACACCCGCCCTATTAGCATTGTAGGGGAGCGGGCGAAACTCAGGAGCAAAGGTATGCCTGTGCACGCCGGGATAAATGAAATACTAGCTATTTAGCCCGGTTGCATGGCGGGACTGTAATGACTTGGAGTATGACCGTGTCACTTGATACCCGTTTCCACAAGTGAAAATACAGTCTCCCTCCGCTATAACGAACCTGCATATTCCAAAAAATTTCGTTCGATACAGCAGATTATTCGGTACAGCAGATAAAATTCCACCACTTTCTATGTGAAATTTGAAATTCGGATCACCAAAACATGTTCGTAATAACAGATTTGTGGCTTTATTGGCATTCGGTATATATAGCAGAGGTAGACTGTATATGTGTGGTGCTCCAACCTTGTTCTTAGGCACTAACTCATAAGGGCATACTACATGTATGTACATGTAGTCGATACTTCATGGATTCTCACTTGCTATCTGACCACAACCGGAGCTGATCACTCGAGATTCCTCATCGGTACAATTTCGTGGATACCAAGCAGCACGTAACCTCACTGTAATTTGTGCTCCATGCCACAACCAGTCTCGTGGCTACATGTAAGGGCAATAGCAGTATGTATCCCCCCTTCCTTCTTTCTTTTACTATAGATTTGGAGCTGTTCTGATTCTAGATGAAATATGCGTACGTGCATGTATACTTAGCTGATATGATAAGAGTCGATAAATTTGGTCTAAAATCACCACTTTACTTACTACATGTACCCCACATGTACCTTATAGATCTTATAGCAATAATTGATGCTTTGAACCCAGGTTCAGGAATTAATTGCTCAAGCGTTGAGGGATTTAATCAACTTCAATATAGGGACCATGAGGGTACTGACTTGTTTGAATGAAACTTACGTACTTATGTACTTACGTGTGCTGGTCTCTAGCACTGAGTTAGCCTTGAAATGCTTGGTGAATCATGCTCCATCAAGGAGCGTGTATGGGGGAGGGGGGGAATCTTACACCTCTGAATCCCAGGAATGCCGAGATAGGGATTTGCGTACGCCAGCAGTTAGGCCAATATCACTTGCTATATATAATACATATGGAGACACACGGAGGCACCCTTACTCCTAGCTAAAGCTGCACGATAAGGACATACATGTAATTAGGGTGCTTGGAACAGAATCATTCGAGTCGCAAACCTGTGACTTTACTTTTTGTCTTGCTTTGCGTTCGACGACCCCAAATGCACAGATGCCCCTGCGGATGCATGTCGCCACCCCAATATGCATCCAGACGTTAGATGTCCTATTAGCAGCAACAACCTTCCCCTCATCTGTACTTACATCTGGACTTACATGTGCTTCTAGAACTAGGGGCGTGTCTCCTTTCCAGAACCCTCAACTCCGACCAGATCCCACATTTCAAGGATGTCTCACACCGGCGCATTCTTTCCTTCCGTTACACACTTCTAGAAGGGTTTCATCGTATCGCCCACCGGAACATTGGCTGCAAGCCACACCATAAAAGAAAAAGCACAAGTCAGCCAGTAGGAGAGACTAACACCTACTACGATATCCATATCCCATTCCATCCGTCCCATCAACTCTCAAATGATTATAACAGCCACAACGCCCCCGATTTAGCAGAGAAAGGAGGAAAAGTCACTAATAACGGGAAAAAAAAAACCGATTGCCTAAGCTATTCAATCAGGTCATTACTCCGTCATGTGCTCCTAGGTGGAGAAGGAAAACGGACGTGTTAGGCATTATAAATAAGTATCGTTACGATGGCTTGACTCTATACATAGAACATCGACGGAGTTGTCGAATTCATTCGGGCCGCTATAAACTTAAAAAGGTACATGAAACCCTAAAGGTATACGACCTCTTACAGTAAACCTAATACAACCTTTAAATTGCGGAGAGAATACATATAGGCGCAATAATTCAGCGGCAACGATCACGCAAAATGATACACATTGATTTGGCCATCGTCTGCTATTACACACTAGATACATGCACCCTCTTTGTCGTCGTCTTTGTCGCCGCCGCCGTTTCCGCCGGACCGCATGTTAAAGTAGACGAATTGTAGTCGTGGTTGCCTTCTGCGTATTGTGAAAATAGGAAAATATGGAAATGGTTATGCGAATTACTTCCTCTAATTCCACGCGCACACGCCTCTCATAGTTAACTCGCCCCCCTCCGTGTCAGGCATACGAGTTGACTAGACGGATGTTTCACTTCCGAATTTCACGCCCTGTAAGCTTATCGTTTAATCTGGGCCAGGGTTAATATCACACGTTGCTCTGGGGTGGAGAGTTCTTCTAGAAGGGTTGTAGAAGAAAGGGGTGCGTCGGAGCAAAATCTGTGTGAAACAGACGAGAGAACATTTGAGTGCTGACTTACCCAAAGCTTGAATGTTTCTATTTCTTTTAGGCAGTTCCACGGAGGAACCCTTCCTAGTGAATTACTTGTAAACATGTAGGTACATACCCTCAACACCCGGTACTCTAGGTAACCGCAGAATCTATGTGTATTTGCTTTTTTGATTCACACTGCAACTGACCTTCCTCTTTTGCAAATTTATCCAGTAGAGCGTTCACTCATTCTTTCATGCTTGGACGAAAGGCCCAGGGAAATCCCTAGCATCGAAAAAGCAAACAGATAAAGACCATGTATCTGCGCGAAGCAATGGTGAGTTACCGCTATCTAAAGTTGAGCTGAAGTTGAGCACGCCTCCGTTTGTTTAACTCCTGATTAATGCCGTGACCCTAGTTCCTGTCCACTAGGCGTTATTAAATAGATGCTCTACTATCTTCGGCGGATTTCCATAACACTCAGCCCGCCGATAATCCTGAGTTCCGATAATCGATTGCCGAAAAGATTTAGGTGTGTGTGTGTGTGTGCATATAGGATTCTTTTACCCACGTTGCGGCTGTCGTGTGTGTCTCGTTTGCACGAGCCACGCTCATGCGGGTGATAAAAGAGAGGAATAGCCCCAAGTCCGAGGTTTGTGGATGCGGGGAATATCAGCCACTGCGAGGTTCTATGTATGTATAGTACATGTAGTTTCCACTTCGTGCTGTAACCGCCCGGGCTTTTCTCAAATCCTCAGCCTCTGCCGCTGACTTCGACGATTCGTTCGCTAATTTAACCACGGAGTAGCATGCAAAGCACAGCCGTGGTCAGTTTCAAGTTTTCGGTAGCGATAATGGAAGCTTCGCATATTCGCGTGTAGTTAGAAGCGGGAGAAGAGGGAGGATGCTATGCTGTTCTTAGACGAGAAGGACGTCTTTGCTTTTCAATTTTATAGTTTGATGATGTCTCTACTGCACCTACATGTACTTATCTACAGGTTACACGTGTTTCTTTCTTTTTTTTCTTTCTTTTCATAATGGCATTTTGAACGCGTAGAACTTAACACTACATGTAGAAAAGGAGTCGATCACAATCTCTCTCCCTGGATAATGGTTGGGGGAGTTACATGTACCCAAGGGGAATGGAGGGTTGGGTTTATTGCGTAAAGATTAAGCGCCGCCGCTTACATTTAATTCATATGACCGCTTTGTCTTTCCGAAAATCTGGAACGCATGAATTCACGAGACAAGGTGTTCGTAGAGGATCCGCGGCTGTGGCTGGCTTTCATTTCTCACATGTTTCTTGGGTTGGGGTGTGTGTGTTACCAGTGAGTGGGGGAGCGCCGCCAATGCACCTACACCGTGAGGGTAAGTTGATTTAAACAATACAATACGGTATTGTAGGCACATGTAGGTACATGAACTTAGACTACATGTACCGGGTGCTTAAAAATACAGTGAGTGTTACATATATCCACAATATGTAAAATAAATTTGCCACATACTTCATAGTATTGAACGACTGGGCAGTCATGTACATGTACATGTAGTTTTAACCGTATGATAAGTACGTCCTGTAAATTTGTACCTACATATAGGTACATGTATATGAATTACATGTAGAGTAGGAAAATACATTACAATATACCCGGGGCAGGCAGTAAGAACCTGAAAATGGCTTTTAACGGTAACAGCCTCTGATTCGCGACTAGCAAAAAAACTACACTAAATTGGGCCCTGCTTTACAACTTACATTTTCGAATTCTTATTGCCTGCCCGAGCAATTCATATACTCCTCCTAGCTAGTGCATATAAGTACATGTATGTATGTATGTACTTATATTAAATATAGTCCTACATGTAGTGCTAATGAATCGTCGATCCGTCGACTCAATCTCAGTCAAATTTAGTAATAACAGTCGGGCAAAGATTAAAAATGATTACCTGTTGCAATTGGGGGGCTCTATTCATGTACGCTAAGGAGAGGAGTGTAATAATACGGTCCAATCAGTCCGGCACGGTATCATCATGTCAACATGTACGTACAATAGATGTGACGGGTGCAGATCACGATCAGGTGTATGAGGCTCTGCGCAGGGATCCCGTGTCTGTGCATGGATTAGTGACTGTAAACCCGCAGCACACGCAGCACCCACACGCAGCAGCAGCGGGGTGCACATCGTGGCTTATGAGTCTTCGCTTGCTTCCGTTGAGAGAGGGGGGGGTTGGTTTATCACTAAGCAGTATTCTACTGGCTCTTCCATCTTTGTGTTCCTCATCCGAATTCACGCCCCACCCTCACCATTTGATCCCCTCTCAGCACCATACATACACCTGTCCATACATCATGTACTGCCCTCCCGGGTAATGCACACGATATGTTAAGCGGGAGTACTTACTCGAGCCTGTTCTGCCCTCCCCGACCGAATTGGGTTATTTTTATAGACATCTTCTTTCTATCTTTATATCATGATACCAACATATTATCCGAGAATTTGCTCCGTCCATATTGCATGTGTAAATAGCTTGCTTCCAGGTTTGATGGTTGAATTCCAGCGGCTTCTGCGGTAAATGGCTTGGGCTGGTCGCGTCAAAAGAAGGAGCGCGCAACTAAACTAAGGAGCTCACTGCCGCTTTGCAGCTTGAAAAGAAAAAGAAAAAGAAAAAGAAAAAGAAAAAAATGGAAAGATGGAAAATAGTAAAAAAGTTACCCGAGCCCCCAGAATCTCCGGGGCAAAGGGCCTGGACGTGGTTCACTTGGACCTCAGCGATAGCAGTAGGTACGGGGCAGAAAGTACTGGTCATTTGCGAATCTTGGCCTCAAAAGAAATAACAAATGGCATGTCCGAAGCCGTAAAACCCACGCATCTACCGGACGTTTGACCGCCTCCTGTCGATATGTTTACAGCAACGTTCTTCAAGTCTTTACTTTTGGGTTCCTTTTGGATGACAGCATATTCAATCCCTTCACTTAAGGGTAACTAATGGTATGCGCTGCTCTGCCCCAACCTCTAGACGGGGATGTTATTGGCTAACAGACGCAGACCTGCAAGACAGGGGTAGTCGCTAGGCAACAGCCCCACTGCACGTTACGATATGGTACAGTATGTAGCTGTGCGCCTGGGAAGGTTGAACTCCTCCACAGAAACAGTCTTTCACGAAGCCTCCTGAAGCGGGCTCAGTCAGAACCCAATTCACCCGCTAACTTCCCTCTTCTTGCTGCTTGCTTAGTTGAAATGTATGATGGATGGCATCTCCAACCGGAGCTCTCGTTGGCTCGTTGCTCTGTTCATAATTCGTCTCATTGCCCCCCCCCCCCTTCGATATGATCGTTCTTTAGAGCAAGCAATATCATATATCAGTTGTGTTGCGTCCTGTACAATATTTCTGATCCCAAGAGGTTGTGCAAGCGAGTGATCTGTGGTTAAGAGAGCTCCATTTTTATTAGCCTTGCTCCGGCCACCACTCTCCCTTCGGGATTCGATTTTCTATTTTCTACTTCCTATTTTCTATTTTCTATTTTTTTTTTTTCCTCTCTCCCTTTTCATTTTCATCTTTCCCTCTTTGATCCTTCAGCTCCTTCGGCAAGGAGTAAAAAGGGAAAGAAAGAGATCGGCCAGCAGGGAAAAATCGGAGGTCATCATCGATATCCATCACTTACGGCTGCAGTTTTCATTCGGTTTCAGTTATACTTACTACTACCGAATCATCCACACCAAACTGGGGTACCCATCCAAATCCCACAGAGCCTCACTACTATTACTACACCCGCAGGCCCTATAATCAACCCCATCCACCTACTACTTAGCGAGCCATAGAACCCTCCGTCAAAGACCAAAAAAAAAATTCACTCTTGATCTTGGAAAATTCGACAAAGCAGTACGACTCTTTTCTCAGAAAAGCAATTCTTTTTCATTGACCCCTACAACCCTCCCTCTGTGACTTGAGCACTGCTACACATACGTAAGGAATATCTTAGCTCTACGCCAGCTTCTTCAGTAATGGGGCTCCCAAGTACACGACAACAGAGAAAAAAACCAAGAGGAGTAAAAGACCAGGAGCATACTAGGTATGTGTTTATGTCTTGCTGTTTCTTTGCTCCACTTTAGGTTATTGTTGCGCACACAACCCACGCAATCCGTACACCCAACGGTGCGCACTCACGTACGTGCACACTTGTATATCGTCACCCCGCGCCCACTACCCACCCCCGCCAGATCCTCATGGGGGGGAGAGATCTCTCTACTCCTTTTATGTTTTTGCGAACTGTTCTGTTTCGAAATTCGCACGTTTTTATGCCTTCGATTTTTTTTTTCATTTAGTGGCTGTCACTACATGTAGCTACAGCTCAAGTAGCTGACCAAATCCTCTACAAAACTACATGTAGCAGAAACACATCCTCATACCCTACTTCCAGTCCTTCAACAACGCTACAGTGTGTCTTCCCCCTACCTCCTATTCTACCAATTCTACCCACTGTCTGCCCATCAAACCTGTGTTTGATCAATCTATTTCATTTGATCTGTTTTATTGTTCCCATTTTATGATGGCTTGGCTCTTCGCACTTCGCACAGCCCAAAAAATACATAAATAAGCTAACACAGCCTTCCTGCAGAGAGCAAAAGAAAGTTTCCTATCGGGAACAAGATTTCAGCATAACTCGCAGTGCATCGCCCGTTCCATCATTAGCTGTGCAAATACCACACCAGCAACACCCAGCTACAGCGTCCACGATGACGATACTCAAGCGACATACCGAACCTTATCCATCTCCAAATACGTCCCCTAATATTTCTCCACCCACGCCGGGCAGATCATATACTCACCCGGTTGGGAAGGACCTCGAGAAACACCAACAAAGATACATGGACCGCATGCACTCTAAGTTAGAGCCACACCTCAAGACCCTTGATCAAACTCAGGGAATTCCCAAGGAATCCCAGAAGGAAGCTGGACCTGAAGACGAGCCAGTGCCTACCTTTTTCATCAGCCCTGGAGCTAGCAATTACCTGGATGAGAATGACATGTTGGACGAGGATTTCATCGCTATTGGCGACTTAAATGCGCTAGAATACATTATGGGTGATTACGAATTCCGGACTGCAGAGTATATGCCGGATCCAGAGGAGCCCATCCAGGAGCCCGCCCAAAAGCTTGTGGTGACTGTGGACAGCCCAGGCGAGCATCGAGAGGTGTTGCCACACCCCCGGTCGGCAACAGCTCTGGGACTTCTTGCTGCTCCTGCGATACAGGGTCCAGTCAGTGACTCCGGTGTTGGGTCCACAATGGGTAGTCCTGGAACTCTTGCTTCGAACAGCGCCAATACAGAACTACAAGGTTTTGCTACCACTGGCTGCTCTGGGACGAACACGCTTTCAGGACACGCAAGGGGGATTTCAGCCACTCCTTCACTAGACACTGAAGCTGGCTTAGGGAATGGAAGTCTTATGGGCCGACCAAGCCTCGCCTCCGAAGCCGGCTCGTCTTATACAGTAGCACCTTTCCAAGAGCTCACTCCTCCGAGCTCGGCAACTCTCTCGCCGACATCTTTCCATTTTACTAAACACGAGTTAAGCAGGACAATGGACTTCGAGAGCATCCACGCAATTGAGAGACATGTAATTTCTCCCATGAGTGATAATTCTGAGTTTGTTGGGTTAAAGGGGGTTCTCTCCTCTGCGAAAGAAAAAATGTATCAAGGGCAAATCCGGTGTTTGAGGGACGTAGAGAAATACTTTACGAACATGGTCAATGTATATATCCCCACGGTACTCCTTTTTTTCTTTTTTTTCTTTCTTGCAGGGCTCGCCACTGACTATCCGACGCAGAAAATGAGCTCATCTATTTCACCGAAGAAGTTCTTCGATGCCCTCTTGAATGGCATCCAAAATGCCTACCCTGATGTTCTTGAGAAAGACCGTGTTCGGGAGACAGACATCCCATACACACCCGGCTATTTTTTGGATGTTCGGCATCAGCTTGGGATAGTACCTACCACGTATTATTCCAATGCCCAACAACGAATATCTAAGCGAAAGTTGTCAATTGACGCTGAGGCGCCTCTTTCCAAAAGACCAGTGATCACTACCGATTTCAACGAAGAACCGTTTTTTAAACCAACTCCGAAGCTCAGGCAAAACAATCCATCTAAACAGCTTGAAATCCTTACCCACCTCCCGTCCACCGTTTATACTTCCTGTCAATTGGTTGGTCATCCTCAAAGCCACATCGGCAATAATTCCACTTTCCAGTTTGATGAGACCACAAAAAATACCACCGCTGAAAGCCAATCCTGCGATGCCCGAGCGTATTATCAATCCCAGACATGGCAAACTAATGACCAGTTGATGCCTACTGCCATCATCAATGGTCACGGTGGATACTCGCCAGAAACCCTGCAGGCACCCATGAATGCTCCGGCTCCCCTTTTGGTTAGTTTCACGGTGTCCCCAATTGAGCCCGCTTCTGCCGTTAGTGCTGGTTCCCCAGTTCATTCGTCGCCTATCTCTCGGGCCAACTCTAAGGAACCTCCCAACTATTCCTGTGAATTTTGCCAAAAGACCTTTCCCCGTCCTTGTGACCTCACGAAACATCGCAAGACACATGATCGTCCTTTCAAATGCGACATCAAAACTTGCAAATATCATACCGAAGGATTCCCTACGAACAAGGAGAGGGAGCGTCACCAGAATGACATACACGCCTTAAATTCAAAAGAGTGGAAATGTCAATTTGCCCCTTGCACCTACAAATCAAAACGTGAGAGCAATTGCAAACAGCACATGGAAAAGGCACATGCGTATGTGTACAAGCGAATGAAGAGGAATCCCAGGAGGAGGGATCAGGGGGTAGCGGTTACCCCGACCAGAAGGAAAAAGAACACTTCTATTGCAAATGAGTCACAGTCTTCAACTCCAGTCATGCCTAATGAGAACTTCGAAATTCCTCATGTCCCACAATCAAACGACTATCTTTTGCCCTTCTTGGACTCTAATCCGCACGATTTCCCTTGGGGATCTCCCATCACTAATACCGACTATGATCAAAGCCCTTTGTCTATTGTTCGCAATGATTTTGACGACCGTGGTGGGACCAGGACCAATCCCATGATGACCGGAACGGGAGGTGATTGGATTATGTTTGAAGGCGTCGATAACCCCGCCGATCGATATCCCGGCATCTCAGAGTTTCAGCAGAACTTTCCTCCTGAATTTAATATTGGGAACGAATCTGCTTGGAACCTTGATACCGATACTCCTGACTGATGATGACCCGAACTTTTGGCGCATCGAATCGACAATTATTAAACCCAAATAGTTGTGCTACGGGAGGAAAAACAAGACACTGTTCGAGATGGATCATTCGAAAGCCCAGTGCCCGACTGCAAGGAGGCTTCTTCTTGGTCTCGCACTGGGCTTTCTACTGCCGCCCAGGCAGAGCCATTGAGCGTGTTGGTTCACGCTCGGCGGTTCCGCTTCGGTCGCGAGAGGATGAGTATAATATCGAAAAAAACACTTGACTCCGGAAGGGTGCAGACCCCATATGGGAGCGCTTGTTTTTTTCTACTAGTGCGTATACTCATCCTCAAACCTGGGGGGGGGGGGGAGTTGTGGTGGCGCGGTGGTGCTGTTACGAGGAAATATTGTTGGCGATCTCCTCTTGTTTCTTAAAAAAATTTTTTTTTTCCTTACCTCAATATCATCACATCTCTTGGTGGCCATCGCTTTTTGGTTTACTCGAATATTTCCTTCATAAGACTCTGTATATTTCATATGAGACCTGTGTTTATGATGACAATGATGAGTGGCGATATTTTTTTGTACCTCTTTACGACGGCCATATTATATTCATGTATCTTCCTGGAGGGTTTCTGGTTTTGAGTTATAATATAGTAAATAGGGAGGAATATCAGGGCACCTAAAAAAGAACAAAAAAAAAAAAGAGAGAGAGCGCTATGCTTCTGTTTGAAGATTTGCCAGTTCATACGCCGTACTGGGTTGAAACCATACCAAACTACCGGCGTCAATCTCATGTTTTCAGCTATCGGAGTTGAATCCGAAAATGTAAAAGAGGCAATGCCTATAGATTCGGCAATGCACGAAATCCTGGATGACATGTTACATCTCAGCTGTAGAATGTTGGAGCTAGGTTTGCGTTATCAGTACAGTCAGAGTCAAGGAACTACCTCGTGCGGTGATTGGACTGGAAATCCCTGAGCGGCAAATACTTTGTGTTTCAAAAAAGCTTAATTTTAAGCCTCAACGCCAAGACACCACTCAAGAATACGCAATTACTATTTTTGGTCACGTGGAAGATTCTAGAGGAGCTCAGGCAACAGCCATGCACAACACCAAAAGCAGATGCCCCAGAGTATTTCGACTTTCCGACTTGATTTCATAACCCCAAAGCCAACTATGGAGGTTCACACAGAATTCTTTGCATCATGAAACCCGTTGACTCAGTCCATCGTTGGGCAAAAAAAATCTTATCTGCATAAACCCTACATTGCTAAACATGGGGCTAAGTGACCACCCTCTTCCTGTCCTCCCACACGTTTGCCAACTTTCGGAGACCAATAGCTCTACGTGCCTTGCATCTAAGTATCTGTGACTGATTGACGGAATTCAAATCTGTCTAAAACAGCGAATAATTCCCTCATTCCGAGGCTCTATGCCAGCTGGTCCAGGAGAAGTGAAATTTGTTGAAGGTTGCTGGCAGAACAGCCCCCAATCAACGAAGATGTGTATATATACGTACTCATTATTCACATGTCCTGAGATCATTTTAGAAGTATCTCATAAGCTTATTTGTCACGAAAGAATATCTGGACCTTGGACAACGAAAATTTTGATCGCCGATTTTTGAACAAGGGTAATAAACGTGAACAAGGGTAATAAACGTGAACAAGGGTGATAAACGCGAACAAGTGCCTGTATACGTGGAGTTGAAATTTAAAATATCTCCAGCCGAGCTTGGGGCTAGCCTTGGCGGATTGGCAATTACGGTATTTTTGCTGTAAAAAAAATGCGCAGCGGACTAAAAACGCGCCAGGTTCAAATTTGTGGGCGTGAAACATTTCACCCAAGTGTTCTTTTTTGCTTGTCGCCACCTTTGGGTCCATCTGTATCGAAATTAAAAGAATAGTTACGACTCTCAGCCCAGGCCATTACCTGATGTACTTCCCAACTCACCTCGGTCTTAAGGGAAGGATCTCCAGGGCTTAGAAAAGCACCCGTCTCTGGGCTTGCTAAGAGAATGGGGGATGTATAAGTGTAAACAATGACATACATGCGAATTGTACTTATATACATACATGTACCTATATACACGTGACGTATATATTACATCCTTATTTATAAATTCTCAACGGCTATAGTAACTGTATAAACATTGAATTAATTACCGGTTCAAGGTGAACCATTGAAGTTTGATACATGTAGTTTAGTCAGCGAAGATTGATGGATCCTCAAGACGGAAAATCATTGATCCTCCTCGCTTCTCGTGTCCGTGCCTTAGATAGGTTGTCAGGGTGTACGCCTGCATAACTGCATGTGTCAGGCAAGCATAGATGGCATCCCCGTAGATCCTCGTTCCCAGCGCACTCCACATCCTGTCGTTCTAGATCATCATCTCCACAGATGCTCCGCGCCAGCGTGCATAAGAGAGCCTCTCCATGCGAGCGCTGTTGACTCGACTATGCACAACTATGTAGAGTGCATACGTGACAATTCGAATTGCGGGGGAAGTCCTCGATCCCGATGTTTCTTTTCGGTCACATTTTCAACTTGGCGGGAAGTTTTTCACCTCGGACGTGGGGGTGATGCCGACGTTAATGGAGATAACTCATCGGGCTGGCATCACTTAGCACAAGGAAGGCCCGACCGCTAAGTATATCCCTCATCTAAAAATTTCATGGCCCCGTTTAAACTGAGACATTTATTTTTCGAGTGACCCTAGAAAAATGTTCTAACAAAATAACAATGAATGAAGGCTGATGTAGCTTCAGGTATGTATGTGAGGGTGAGCTACATATCCAAATAGCTATGGATAAGTTCATCCAACATAAAATATAAACATTTGGCCAGTTACCGGGGAAGTGGGCATATTAGTGGTCGGTTCACAATGGGCAATTCGTCAACCTTACACCTTTTGACAAATAAATTCATGGATCTTTTTACATTTTTGCGGCTTCAAGCGCGCTATATTTTCCCAGAAACATATTAAGCTTAATACTTCAATATTGTTGGGAAAGGCTTGTTTAGTAGAATACTAAGGGCATGGATTGTAACAGTGCCAGGAAATGCGAACAAGGAATTCCTAGGCGGTCGCTCTTATGAAGTCAAGACAAACAAAAACTCAAACGCTTGGTTTCAATGAACGACGGGCCTCCAACTGCAAAGGAATGGGCTCAACCAGTCTACAAGGCTGAGAAGACAAACAACTAGAAGAAATGTCAACTGGAGCATTCAAGATTACGTGGAAGAGAATTCTTACATTGTTAGTGGCTGCGATAGCAATCGAATCCTCAAACGGGTGCCAGCTCATGTGTAAGATTTTCTTGTTGAAATCAATTTGGTCTGCATCTGTCTCCTTCCTCATCCTTCCTCCAGGACCGGAACCGGCAGCAGGGCTTCCTGCTCTCGAGCCCCCCTTCTTCCCACCATTAATGGGAGTAGGTACACCCACCTTTTTAGCCTTGAAGGCACTCTTATCTGCCTGCAATACCACCTCGACCTCTTTCTCCGGGTCGCTAGGGTAGATCATAAAGTTGTTGTTGTAAGACCCGGTCATGACATTCTTGCCATCTCCTGAAAACACGACCTCAAATTTATCAAAGATGGAGTCGTTCTCGTAAGTGTCACATAATCGTGGCCTGAGGTGCTCGTGGATCGGAATAGTCTTGACCGGCTTGTTTTCCATGTTTATATCCCAGATCTTCACCGTGAGGTAATCACGCGAGAGGATATACCGGCCATCGGAGGAGAAACGAACGTCGGATATAGAGGAAATTATCTCAGAAAAGAAAGAACGGGACGACGGGTCTTCTTCTTGCTCGAATACTGTTAAGGGTACCATATTAGCTCTATCCTCTCATGAATACAGAAGTTTGCAAGCTTACGTTTCACATGTTGATCACAAAGCGCGCTTTCTCTCATATCAGCCAGCTTTATGGTCCCTTTGCTACTGGCATACATGAACCAGTTGCAGTATTGCGGGTGAAACTCTGCTGCAGTGATCACCTCGGTCAGCTCCTCCATATTCGCTGGTTTTATATCAACGATGTTGAAGCTCTGGTCTTGGATGTTCAAGTTCCATAAGTTGATCCTCAGGTCATCGCTAGAAATGAATGTCTCCCCATCAGAATTCACAGAGATGCTATTGATATGATATGCGTGAGCATTTGCATAGGTCCTCCTAGGCACTGCAGCAACAACTGTATCATGGTGAGTGAGCCTTGGTAGCCTTAGAGCGGTCGAATTATTGAAAATCGGAGGTGGCTGTTGGAGATGATGCCGGATACCTCCAACAGCAGTAGTTGCTCCATCATGCGAGAGGTTGTTCTCGGCGACAACCTTGAGAGACTTCTCGAACACCTTCCAAAGTTTGATGGTCTTGTCGTTTGTTGACAGTAGGAAGTGTGAAGCATTCTGTCGTTTACACCATTTGATCTTATTGATCTTTTCTTCGATTTCAAGAGATTTTAGGTAGTCAAACTCGGGCTCGTGAGATTGAAATTCAGTATGGAATTTGTATTCGCATGTTTTCTTCTGTTAAAATCATTCCCAGGTTAGCAAGGTGTAAGATAGCAGCAGATAGACTACAGAATAAAGGAACTTACTGTCTCATTTCTTTCAAACAATACCACCCTTCCACCTTTATCACCTGTTGCTAAATAGTTACCGGTATGATCAAACTCAACGGTTGATATTATATCAGCTGGAAAAATTTCACGAAGGTCAGCTTCTAAACAAAACTGTATGCGATGGGCAAATCGGGCAGATGAAGGCTACCCTCTGTGATATCCTCTACGTCTCCCTTGTCACCAAAACACCTGGGTTATCACCAATGGTTAGAGAATGTTCTGAACCAAGGAATTCGAAGAGCAATGTTATGATATCAGCGAGGAAGTGGGGTCACAACCCCTGCCCCGCCCCAAAAATAGATAAGGGTAGCTAGCAAACCATTAATCAATAGAGCAAGACGTACTGTGTAAACTTCCAAGTCGGAGATGCTGTCTCCCCGTCGACCATGATGACTGCAGGTTGGAGAGGAGGAATATAGGAGGGTGTGGGGAGGTATGGTGGGGGAGGGGGGGGGGGTGAGGAAGGATAGGTTGAGTGGGAAGATTGGTGATTCCCCAAGTAATGGCGGGGCTGGATTGCTTGTTCTAGCGGAGGCGTTGTAGAGTTCCGTCTGGCTGGTGCGGAATGATATCCGACGTTAGTCGTTGTTGAAATAGATTCCGTGGAGCGTCGTTAAGTTCACTTGGATGGATGGGTGGATGGGGTGGGTGGGAGGCAAAGGGAGAAGATCAAGGGAGGGGTTTGTTGAGTTCTAAGTGTAAGTGCAGCAGAGCGTAAGGGCGGAAAATAGCTGCACAGAGAATAAAAGATAAGAACAAGCGGCGACGATTAACGGGGGGAGGCTCTAGGCCTTTTTGGAAGGGTGGTAATCTGTGGGGAAAGATGGAAGGGTGGGTTTGCGGATCGGGTAGCTGGTGATGAGAGGAAGAAGGTGGAAGCGGAGGCGGAGGTGATATGTAGTGGCAGTGACGGTGGCAGTGCCTATGGGATGGAGGGAGGGCTCGAAGCACTAAGGTGGGGGGGGGGGGGGGTTGCTTGATAGGTGCTCGACAAGAACTAATTGAACTATATTCACCTTGCTTTGCCTATGAGGGGTGGAGCGATGATAATACTCGCCGTTACAGAGGTTTGCTCTTGCTTTGTGACAGCGCAGCACAGCAGTTGTTGAGGTAGAGGTGACAACGACGACGTCAATGACAACGCCGTACTGAGGGTGTCTTGGTGGGGGAACAATTGGTTCGGTTGGGTTTCTGATGTGGAGTGGGGGGCGCTTAGTCACCCAAGAACAAACCCCTCTTGTGAGATCACCAGAAAGTGTCTAACGGTGCTTACCTAAATGTAGAGTATATAAATTTGTATTCGAATTATCGCTGCGGTTATTTTTTTTTCTTTTTATTGCATTGTCTAGTCCCTGGCAAATATATGGTCCTGGGAAACAAAGGTTCGCCAAAGTACATACATGTATGTACCCTGACTTCGGTAATCTCATGATGCTTCCGCTTCCCCTGGTGTTCCGATTTCGGGAAGGCTTCTTCCGATGAAGATAGCTCTCCCGTATCCTCGGTTCTTCAAAACAAAATTTCCCAGATATGCATCGACATTTACATGTGCATCTACTGATTTTGAGGCTACAAGTAAGTACTAACAGCCATCTTGGAAGTTGAAATCCTACTCCCCCGCAGACACCATAGTTACAGCCGAGTACATACAATAGAGATTCAGTACCTCAGCTACGGCCCCAATGTTCTCGGAGAAAACTCATGGCCAGGACACTCAAACAAAGGGTAGAAATAACTCTATACCGGAATCGACCCCCATACAAGACCCCCCAGCTAGTGGCATATTATCAAATATATCAGCTTCAACATCCAATCTTCTTTCTTCTATCACCAGCCCTTCCTCTGCCTCTTCGATTACTGACTCGCTTGCCTCCTCATCTCTTTCTACCTCCACAAAATCGGGCAATCAAGAGTATCGTCCCCCCGGCACCTATTCCCCGGCTGGGGGTCTTTCTACCGATAAAACGCCATCGCTAGTTTCTACTTCTACATCAACTAGTGCTACAAACGGGACGGGTGGCTTTCGAAGTCGGCAACCTCATCAATCTTATTCTATAGAGAATGAATTCACCTCTTTCGAAAGACAGCCCCTCCCACAGCTCCATAAAGCCCAAGAGACCTCTTTAAACTCCAGTATAGATGGTTATAGTAAATATACCCCAGAACCAGAATTGGATGGCCAGGACGTCGTTTCCCTCCTCTCACAACCTCTAACTTCAGCAATATACTCCCCAGACCTGGAGCTTCAGGGGGTGGACATAGCAAACCCAACAATCCTTCAATTCGCAGCTTGTGATGATCCTGTCGAGTTTCTCTCTTCTTTGGATGTGTACACCGAAGAGGTTTGGGGGAATGCTTTGGGGGTGGTACGGAAAGCCAGGGAAGAAATTATGGCCGATAGAAAGGGAAAGCAAAGACAAGGTAGCAGCGCTGGAGCTGCGACCGAGAGGTTAAGAATGATTTGGAGCCATCTAAAGGGCGCGCCTGTGTAATTTGTGGTACTTTGGTTTTTATCTCCGCATTCCTTAGTTAAAGTGTGGCGAAAAGGAATTATCGACAGAATTCACCGACTTGTTTACTGATCTAAGGCCTTGATCTACCGCTTCCGGTTATTTCTCGTTACAGATACCGAGGGATGTATGGGGGACGGTTCGTCAGGACGAAAGCTCGCAAACTACGAAACTAAGCACGACATACGAGCCAGGAGGAGGATTATTCTGGGTAAAATCTCTTTAGATCTTTGGGCATTTTACCGAAAACCTCCCGGTCTTCTATAGGCTATAGCACATAGCTTCTTCATGCATTAAGAAATGAGTAATTCGTAAATTTATTCCCGAGAACCAGGTGAAGAAGGGGTTGTTTCAGTTGATTATCACAAATCAAGGGTGATGTTTGTGGATTCCCCCCACTCTGGGTTTTGTGGGTCTTGGTCCTCGTTCTGCACATGTCATCTGCACATTTCTAAAAACAATTTCTAGCGAGTGATGGTATATGATGCGCAGCATGCACACTGCAACAGGCATTGCGTGTGGTCGCGATACCGATTTAGGGCTACTAATCCCATTGGGCCCAACCCTACACTCGCATATTTTTCATAATTGATGATCATCAGGGTTCACAGGCTGCATATCCTTATCAATTGCTACTGTTACTTTTTTAACGGCGGGCACTTCATGTGGTATTTATGCATGGCGTTTGCATGAAATGGCTGCTTATATCTGAAGTGAAAGCTGGGACCTTTCCTTGTCTCGAGTGTGCGAAAGTATCATGTATGTTCGACTCTAAGCTACAGCCCGAAGCCTAAAGATAAGGGTTACCTGGCGAGTAAAGTACCTACATTCTGAATGCTTTCGCAAGTCGCTAGACTATTAAAAGCGTAATAACACCGGCAAGCTATCCGATCGGTAATAATCCCAATGATAACTACTAAGCTCCCTGAATGAGTTTGTGGGTTCCGGCGTTAGCTAACGGCAGCTTTGTGATGCAAGTCTTAGTGGTGTTGTACTGCGAGTGATCGACTGTGCTTTCCGACTGGTTGGGGGCTGACTGCTGAGATGAGAATAACTGACAACAGTATAGATATCCCCATGAGCACAATAACAACACTCGCGCAAAATATAGCCAATAAACATGAAAGCATGTCCTATGTTCAAAAGGAAACAAGAAAAGCTATCTGAATTATGGTTGATATGTGTCAATAGGGATGCAAGACGTATCGCTCTTGGTGGGGGGATACATGAGGAGTAACTACTGGGCATCCGGGTATTACATGTAGTTTTTTGAAAATTTTTGGGTGCTGCGCGCTAGATCCACAGCGCGCGCACCCCCCCAGATGTTTCGGGTACCTATCCCGCTTTCAAAGAGGCTCAGACTACAGAAACTTTTCAAGCTGGGGCTGACCGGGACGAACTTGACACTAGAATATCGACCACTCCTGGTACTGTTACCGTTTACTTTTTTATCCTGCATATAGCTTTGCAGAAACTTGTTTACTGCCCTTAGCTTAAGCTTGCTTCGAGATATTGTCCCTGTCTTGTTCGTACGTAAAGTCGTCCAGATACAGGAACACTCCCACAGAATGTCACTACTTGTAACTTAGGCTGGACCGGAAAACTAGAATTAAAAAACATCGGGAGAAAACTCGTTCGACAGACAAGGGTTTCGTGACTTCAAAGCACCAACCAAGTCCAAATCGCAAGCCCAATGGAAAAATGGGGTATAATAAGTCTCAGCTATCAACTATGATTTTCTTTCTTTTTTTTCTTTTAAAGCCAGGACCGATTGTAAAGCGGGCGTTTGTGAATCGGCAACCAGCCCGGGCCCGCCGGGATTATCAACGCATAAAAAATTTCGTTCCTGCTTTCTCGTAAGCGGCCTTGTTCGGAAGATCATACTATTGAGCAACTTGCATTTTCAGCTCGCGAGAGAAGACTACCAAAATTAATTGTTTTCTCTCTACATTGCCAGATATTTCAGGTTGTCGGAGCCGCATGACATTGTATTTTCTTCATGTAGTCCGTATCAAAATTCCCACCGGTAATGATAACTAATGTAATTAAATACCTATCATTTCAACCGTTCTTCCGCGTGTGGTAGGGTAAGCCAGCGGCCCGCATGGCGGCCCTGTACTAATTAACGGTTGCGGCTTCGTGATTGGGCCGCATCTCTCGCGAGAATTGATCACCGCCCTGCACTGATTTTCGTTGCCCGCATTCGTTGGATATATGTAGGTACTCTACTCTATGTACATGTTGTAATTACATACTTTGGATCTAACAGCCGAGACAGACACCTGAGCAAGACTTGTGTGTAGAAACAAACGATGACTACTGTTTCTGAAAGGCATTCATCCATGTACCGGATAATAAACAGGCATCATATGTATGCACTTTGCTACTAGAAGCCTATGAGCATGCGTCGGAGAAACTCGAGCAGCAGCAACTATCACAACACCACACGCGATAAGGAATTAAATTCTCAATTCTCTTAATTGTTTTGCAATTGAAAGTGTGTGTGTTCAATTAGCATGCTCCAGATTTATGCATCAGCAATTCCTCCAAGTTGGGCAGCTGCAGGAGTTTTAACCACCGACGTTGAATTTGCCTCTCTGGGTCAGTTTAATTCCACGCCACTACGAGCGAGCACACCAGCTAAACCCTGCGTTTCTAGCTACCTTTGCAGGTACTCCAGTAGAGGAGGCTCGTGCCTATATCTCCAGCAGCAAAATGCAGTCCAGTTTCATACGAGAAGCAGGTTCGTACGACATTGTAACTTCGGCCCCTCTCTATCTACTGTAATATTTTGTCATTTTTTTTCTGTCCCTCTCGCCTGCCTACCCGAAAAAAAAATATTGGAAAATAATCCTCGTGCATACAAATAGACAAGCTAAGTTCCAAGGCCATACAACCCCAAATAGCTTGAGGATGTAAAGCTTAGGTCCATTTTTGGAATCTTGCATCACTCTGCATAGAGTGATAGTTAGTGATTGGGTTTTTGACTGCAAAACGGTATTCATCTCACCGAGTGAGTCTCGTCCTCTCAAATGTCAGAATCATCATCGATATCGTGGATCTCGCTGCGGGTATCAGCGGTCGCTCCAACATGAGCATTGATAGAGATCGTTTTAGATGGTGGAAGACTGGGGTTTCTCATCGACAGATACGTAGGTATCGACAGTGTAATTTTGATGTTGAATGAATGTATTTACCAATCGCCATTGGTGTTATTGGATGTCTCGCCCCGCAGAAATGTGAGCTGCCGAGGTCACCTATCTCTTGACGGGAATTAAGCACTGTACCTAAGATTGATGTGCAGTAAATACTAGGGCTTGACGTATTGTGGAGGAGGTAGGAGACCCAAAGCTATTGGTGATGCGTTGTTCGTTCAGAACGGCGGCAGCAAAGCAACATCCACCCCTGCTGCTGTTTGGCTTGGATCCGGGGAATCTCCACCGTGACATCAGTTCCCGAACTTGGCATCAGTTTGATTTAAAAATCCGACAGAAAATCATGGTAGGTAAGTGTTTCGGGGAAAAAATATCTGTAATTTTTTTTTCGTGTGTCAAAAAATTCTCGTGATGGGCCGCTCTAGAGGTAAATACGGGGAGCTATTGGCCCATACCGCCCATTCAGTTCACAGCGATTTCTCGACTCGATGTAAGCAGAATGAACGTTATGAGGCGTTACTATTTTCCCCTAGCACTGGGGGTTTGTCTCTTTTGCGTGGATGCAGGTAGGCGTTATGTGCGTGTATCTATTCCACTCTAGGGCAGAGATTTGGGGAAGCGTTTCAGCTATTTGTTGATCCCCATAGCCAAGACTCTGGGAAACCTCAAACTGTAAGTAATTCGCTATTCTGGGTATCTCACTGTTCTAACCTCGTACTCAACTGCATGCAACTGCGGGTCAGTTGACAACACAGCAGCTAACCATTCTTTTCTCGTGTAATTCCACCAGCTCTTTTTTTATTCCTCCGTTAATCTCTCGGACTACTTGCTAGGTAATTCATGTTAATTAGCGAGGAACCCCGACCATTGATAGCAATGTGGACGCAGTGAGGAGCCGGCGACGGCCACGTCTCTCCTGTCAATGCGGCTTCTGACGGCCATTACGTGCGCCTCGAGCGGCTTTGTGCCATCTAGCCTCTCTCTTTAGGAATTCTCATCGTAAACGATGATATGTAAAGTACATGCTCTCCATCATTTGCTCTTACCATGAATCCTCCTAGCGAACGATACAACCCGCATGAAAGAGGATCCTCCTAAAATATTTTTTTCCCTTGAGCATCTCATCTGCTTAGAAGCAATTTGTTTCGCTGGGGATATTTTGTATTTATAATCTTCAATCTCCTCCAATCACTTTGCAAAAGAGGAAGGAAAAAAAAGAAAAAAGAAAATACAGTAGGGACGGAAGACCTATGTAGCTTGGAAGCTAAGATACCTACATGTACGTTAAAAAGTACTCACACACATTTTTCACCCACCCACCATATGGCAACTCCCCCACAAGCACGATATCTGCATAAGCAGCTATCCTATCCTACAGATTGTACTACCGAGAGATCTGCCTCTTACCTTTACGAATAATCATCTGAAGGTGCCCCCCCCCCCCAACATACCACACTATCTGCCTCTTCTCTTTACCCCGTTCCATTTCCAATGTTTGATGTATCCACCTTGAATTATTTGTAGATTTCTCCCATATTTTCATAGAGTTATTTTCATATAAACCCCCGCGGACTCCCTATTTCCATACCGCCCTCCAAATCCTCACGGCGGCCATCTTCTTCTAGGGCATCCTTCACATCACACCATCTGAAGGCGCAGTATATTGCTCTTCTGGTGCATTTTGTAATAAGAATTTCTTTTCTTTTTCCCTTCTTTCTCTTCTGTGGCTCTAGTTCAAATTATTAATTTTCAAGTCGGAACATTAATTGATCCCTTACTGACTGTTTTTTAATTGCATGTTTAGGCAATCAGGTACCCCACACCCCGCCCTTGCAAAAAGGTCTGTCTGCTTGGAGCTCCTGGCCTGTTCGGTATGTCCGTATCTCTAGCAGAACAATTGCTTCTTCTACTTTTTTTTTTTTCACATCACACCTAAACTTCCCCGCTCCTGAGATCTGTTCTCATTGCAATGCCTCAATTATAGGGCTGCTTTCGTGAGTATATAGACTGACTTTGACGACCCTCTGTTTTAGCTGTTTGCCACGATACAGAGCTTTCATCATCACAACAACTCATTCAAAGTAAAGGCATTTGATTACGATTCTTTTGGCTTGTTGCTGTCTTGTAAGTTGCTAATTGTTCAGATATTTTGAGATACTCTATCACTTGATTCATATCCTCTACCTTTAAATATATATGTCCTTCCACAGCCCAAAGACAAGAAATGAACTGACAATAAGTTTCATAGAATACATATTAGTACTGTGCATAGTTGAACTCAGATATTCCCTGGGATTGACTAGAAATCCTTAATATGGCTTCTGCTTCAGTTGTATCAATCCCCACACCACCCGGCTCTATCGATGAACCAACCAACCACCGGGAACGCATGCCGAGGGCCCCAGAACCCCCAATTGACGCGCCTACTTCTCCACTTCCCTCAGAAAACCTTGCACCCCTCCCAGAACCAGCCAGAATGATGAAGTCCGGTTCAAGATCACCTACAGGCCCATATTCTCCACGGTACTCACATCATGGACAATACCCACCAACCCCACCTCATCAAACCACACCCCCAAGCACAAACTCATATCCCTCATATTACCAGCACCACCAGCAGCTTCCACATGTCTCAAACTACCAGCCCCCTAGGCCTATCCAGATCCCTCAAGAATACCCTCAGAGGCGTCAGGACGACAGATATAGTGGTCAATACCCTCCAACAGCACCGAACTCCGCCCATCTTCAGCAGCCACAGACCCGTAGACCTTCATTTGCTCATGGATACCGTGGCGGTAGTGAACTTGTCCGTCGGATAAGTAGCCAGGGATACTCAAGCCATGCACCTAGTGAAATGGGACACGCCCGCCAGGACCTATACTCGTTTGATGATGGGATTGATGATGGTCCAATCTACGGTGGCCGTCACTCGCCACCACTGAGTGGTTTCAACACTTCAGACCCCCACAGCAACCTTGATGGTATCATTCAGAGAGCTCAAGGCGCCGTATCCTCACTTACTCTCTCCATTCCCAGTTTGCAACAGCTGTGCGATCGGTACAACGCTGTCAATGATGAGCTTCAACGCTATTACCAGATTACCTCAGACCAGGACAAAGATATTGAGGAGCTACAAGCAAAGGAAAGGCAACTAGAGGCTCTCAAGGAGAACATGGAGCAGAATCTTCAGATGAACACCGCCGAGATCAACCGCCTGAAACTCAAAATTACCGACTTAGAGTCTGAAGTCAAGCGGCTGAATGCTTCCATTGAGAGTAAGGACAAGGAGAGAGCCCTATTCGAGCAGAAAGTCAACCAAGAAAGAGAGGCCCTCGAGGAGGAATTCCAGAGATGGAAGGAGGAGACTCTTGCGGCTCACGATAATGAGAAGACCTCGATGGTCGAAGGCCACGATGCCGAGAAGAGGACCATGGAAGAGACCTTTGAAGCGGAGAAGAAAGCTCTAGAGGAGAACCATGGAAACCTGACAAAGAACCTTGAGGACTCCCACGCGGATAAGGTCCAGGAGATTCAATCCCTCCATGACTCAAAAATCAAGGAGCTTGAAGAGCTCCATACAGCCATGGTAAATGAATTGGAAGAGAATCACGCAGCTAAAATCAAGGTCGTCGAGGAGGCATTTGCCATGGAGAAGAAGGAAATGCAAGAGGACTTTGCAACTGAAAAGCTCGGGATGGAGGGCGCATTTTCCGCTGAGAAGACTGGCATGGAGGAAGCGTTTGCCAATGAGAAGGCAGTCATGGAGGAGGTATTTGAGACTGAGAAGGCTACTATGGAGAGTGCATTTGCTACTGAGAAGGCCACCATGGAGGACTCCTTTGCTGTTGAGAAATCAGGGATGCAAGAGGCGTGGGCTACCGAGAAGACGGACATGCAAAAATCATTCGCCTTAGAAAAGACCGATATGGAGGATGCTTTTGTAGTAGAGAGGAGGCGTATTGAGTCAGAATTTGAGTTCGAGAAAACCAAGATCATCGAGGACTTTGCATCACAGAAACAATCTATCGAGGAGGACTTTGCTTCACAAAAGAAGGCTGCTGAGGAGGAGTTTGCTGCCCAGAAAGCCCAACTTCACGAGGATTTCGAAGGCGAAAAGACTGCCATGATCAGCACTTTCGAGGCTGCAAAGGTGGAGTGGAGCGAGGAGAAGGAGAAGATCATCTCCGACTTCAAGGACGAGAAGACTAGATTGGACGAGATCATTAAGAATCTTGAGGATGACAAGCAGATGCTCGAGGGTTGCAAGCTCGAACTTGAGGCTGATAAGGCAGGTCTTGAAGGAGAGAAGGCTATCTTACTCAATGAGAAGTCAACCCTTCTCGGCGAAAAGACAACACTTCTCGATGAGAAGGCTGCACTTCAGGACGAGAAGACTGGGCTCGAAGGCACTGTTGCCAGTCTTGAGGATAAGACCGCAACCCTCGAGGGTGACAAGGAGGTTCTGATCTCGGAGAAAGAACAAGCAAGGCTCGAGTGGGAAAGTGAGAAGGCCAAGCTTAGGGAAATGATCGATCAGCTCGAAAGTGTTAAGGCCAGTCTCTTGAATGACAACACAAAGCTAGTCGAGACACTTAAGGGAGTCGCTGAGGAGGAGGAAGGTGCGGAAATTCGATCTCGTGGAGATTGTTTCTAGTAAGTGCATTATTTAATCGCGAGTGATAATCTGTGAAATAGCGTCGGCTAACACTCAACTAGCATTGACGCCTTCCAAAAACTTGCTAGAGATATTGTCGATATCTCCGGAGAATTTTCAAACTTACCCATCGCACCTCCCAGCAAGGTACTTGCTGAGCTTCCTTCTGGGCTTCCCTCAATGCTTGGAAACAGTGATGCCTCTCGTCTGATCCGCATGGCATATGTGCAACACATCATCTCCAAGTACCTCTGCCACCGTATCTTCCAGCCATTCCTTTTCTCCCTTGGGAAGCGCTATGACAAAGCCGACACATTCTTCCAGTCCATGTCCAACCAGCTCCGCGAAAAGTCCACACGCAAGGAGGCTGTCTGGCGTCACTACACCCTCCTCGCGGGTTACACCGCCTCCAACGCTAAGAAAAATGCTGGTGTCGCCGCGTCAAGCGTTATTGAGGAGATCGCTGGCTACGTCAAACCCTTCGCGGACCAGAAGAACATGGATGTCATCACTTCTGGAATCACCCGTATCGTCAAGTTCGCCGTCGAAACTTGGAGATATGCACGCATGGAGCGCGAGATAATCACTGCGTCAATGAGTACCGATGACACTGACAGCACCTCCTGGGAGCCCCACAACTACGGTAGACAGAGCCCGTATTTTGAGAATGTCATGCTCGCCTCCCAGCTCAAGTCTGCTGCTCAGGGACGCGCTATGATCCTACCTCTCCTACCTGTATTCTCTCGTGAGGGTACACTCCCCACCCTTCACCGCCCGCTTGCCGTACTCGATAGTGGCCTTGTCTTCTCAAAGGGAACTGCTCTCTACACTGACTGCCTTCCCGTGCTTCACCGAAGATGGGAGCTTAATCAGATGCAGTTGCCAATTTCTATGATTCTCAAGGACCAGTTGGCTCTGATGGAAGAGACCCGCATGGCAGAGGAAGTGGTGGAAGAGGATGCCAAGGCTGTAGAGACCGTTGAGGCCATAGAAGTTCACGCTACTGAGTTTGAAATCTCAGAACCTTCACAGGTAGAGCAGGAGGCCGAGGTGGCTGTGGAGGCTGCAATGGCTACCGATCTTGAGGTTTTAGCAGAGGACGAAACCGCCCCAATTGAAGTTGCCGAGACTGAAGTTGAGTGTTCTGTTGTCGAGGTTGTCGCCGAGGAGGTTATCCCTGATGTCGCCGTCGAGGAGGTTGTTGCAGAAGCTGTTGCGGAGGAGGTTGTTGCAGAGGATGTTGCGGAGGAGGTTGTCGCAGAAGTTTTTGAGGAGGAGGTTGTTGCGGAGGTTGTTGCGGAGGTTGCGGAGGAGGTTGTCGCAGAGGTTGTTGCGGAGGAGGTTGTTGCGGAAGAGGTTGTTGCAGAGGTTGTTGCGGAGGAGGTTGCCGCAGAAGTTGTTGCGGAGGTTGTTGAGGAGGTTGTCGAGGCCTCACAAGAAGATACCATTGTCGTTGAGGAGCGCAAAGACGAAGCTGTTGTGCATGGTAAGCCCAATAATACTATCCTGCTCAAACCTTAAGCTAACCATTCGTAGAAGTAGAACCTACGGAAGCAGAGGAGATGTTGAACACCGAACAAGTCTTGACTGAAGAAGCCATTGTAGAGGTGATCCCGACAGAAGAGGTTACGGAGATCAGCTCACCAATCGATAGCGCGATTGAGATTGAAGAGGAGATCAAGCTTGGCGACGTCGTTGCTGAAGACAAGGAGTTCTCAATGACCTACGAGTCAGAGGAGGCAATGGTCGAGTCTGTCATCGGTGGTGTTGATATCGAGAAGGAGGCGGAACACACCGAGAAACACTCTGCTGATGAGAACGTTGCCGAGCACTTTGTCGACGAGTACGCTGCCCAGGAGCACGTTTTCGAGCACTTTGTCGAGGAACACATCACTGCCCCAGTTGAGGAACACATTGTTGAGGAAGCTATCCAAGAGATCGTCCACGAACACGTCGAAGCCTCATTCGAAGAGCCCCCCCACAAGCATGAGCTCGTTGATGAGGTCGCCGAGGTCGCCGCCGAGATCGATGCTGTCGCCGAGCCCGAACACGCTGACCTACACGTAGAGGAAGAGGCCTTCGTCGAGATCAAGAAGTCCAAGAAAAGCAAGAAGTCCGGTTCCAGAAAGGCGAAGAAATAGCACGGTGCGAGGCCTAGGCTTTTAGCTTTTAATGTGGTAGGGGGAGAGCCCTCCTCTGAGCAGCGCTGGCGGTCGGGGCGCATAGTTTCATTTTCGTTTTTTCTTTCGGTCTCAATGGGTTTGTTTTTTGCACTGGAAAAGCCAAAGGCCTCTCATCGTTTGTGAGTGAGATTGTTGGAGTTTTTGTGTTGTCTGCGTTTGTTTATTTATTTCTTCTGGGTTTGATTATGGAGCAATGGGATTTCCTTTGGTAGCATCAGTTACTTTAGCGGTGCATAAAATGTTTTTTGGTTTTATTGTTTTTGATTTGGTTAGTTTCTTATTTCTGTTTGATTCTAATTTCCCTATCAGTGCACCGGATCTGTTTGTTGCTCTTCACTCTTGATGTATCATTAATATTTATCTTGCGCACTATCAAAAATGTCTTCTTTTCTACGGTCGAATGTTTCACAATTTTATGTATATATGCTACGAATCGTATTCATCACTTGACCGAAGTTCGCGCAACGTGATCAAGAATTTTCAGCCCGTATTTATTAGAGCGTATCTGAAGAATTCTAGCAATCTCCAACCCTGACACTAAGTAGCACTGCAAAATAAAATCCCGGCATGCAGAGTGTGTCGCTTTATATTAGTCGCGATAAACGTCCCCTCGCAAGAGTTTGGTGAGGCCGTGAGGCGATACCGCACCCCAATAACAGACTAGCACCGGTCATGAAATATCACTCGCTGTAATTAAATACCACTTGGGGTAAGTCTGTTCTGAACTAAAAAATGGGTTGTAAGACCTTCGCTCGACTAGCCAGAAGTGGTAGGTGATTGATTACATGTGGTTAACCGATCCTGGTTAGCGCCAACAATAGTAAGAGGATCATGAGTCATCACTCGAGTCTTGCAGCTCAACGAGAAGAAAGCGGTGTTTGTGTCGCGGTATTTGGGATGTGATGGTGGTGACCATTATCGCAAGTGGTAGGGATCGGGGAGTGGCGCGGGGTGGGGAGTGGCAGGGTGATTAGTTGCGATGAGATGATGGAGTAGGTAATTCTCCCATCGACCAACCAGGTCCCACAGTAGAGATAGTGTAACGGGTCTGCAGTTAAATTTATAACTGAAATCCTGCCAGAGGCAATATGCAATTTAAGAGGATTCGCTTAAAGTTATTGGCCATCAGCGGTAATTTCCCGCCGCTGTCGAATCAACCCCGCCATCGCTCCTCGCCCCTTGCATTGCAGGGGAGGGCCATGCAGGTACGATCGCCGTTGCCAACCCCCACCGTCAGTACCAAGACTTCTGCTCGTACCAATCAACGGTAACGTCGACGTCAAGATATCTCCCCCTTAAGCGCGACACTATCCAGGACCTACAGGAGAGGGGCGGGACCTGTACGACTAACAATTATAATAATTAGAGCACCCCTCCTACAATTGCGACGCGGCGTTTTTCAATAATTGGAGGAGTGTGGTAGTGATTGGCTGGTGGTGTTGTGGGGTGGATATTAGCTTGTTTTCCTTGGGAACTTTTGTTCTTCGTTTGGGTTGAGAGTCCCGCACGTAGCCTTAATATGACTATGGGAGATAAAAGCTGGAAAGGGGGATGAGGGGGGTGTGAGGAGGTGAGAGTGGGAGGAATGCTATAAAGAGGGTGGCAGAGGGAGGTAATTCAATCCTCTTTCTCCAGCCTTCACCGCCATTCCTCCCCTCCAACCCCCTCCCCCCTACTTGTAGCTCCGTCTAGTGATCTGCTCTTCAGCGCTCGCACTGAGACCTTCTTTAAAATATAATACATAATATAGTACTGTCTTTCACTGTCAATTGGTTTAGTAAGAATGGTCTTTGTACCCATCACCGCACTACTCACCTCCCTCCTTCTGGGTTCTATCGCCCATGCCGCTCCCCAAGGCCAGGTCAACGAATCAAATCCCGCAACCCCCGAGACCGGTGCTGGCGTTGCCACCGAGATTCCCGCTGCGCCATCTGGTTCCACACCAGTCACTGCCATCGAATCAGCATTCCGCGATCTCCGTGCCGCAAAACATGCCGGCACCTTCAGCACCCAAGCAGTCAAGACCACACGCAACGATCTTCTCGGGGGGGGCCCTTGCGCGCCCGTCATCGTCATCTTCGCCCGCGGTACTACCGAACCCGGTAACGTCGGTGACGATGTCGGGCCTTACTTCTTCGAGAAGCTGGACAAGCTTCGGCCCGGCAAGGTGGCCGTGCAGGGCGTAAATAATTATCCGGCCGACGTGTGGGGGTATCTGGGCGGTGGGTCGGACTCGGGGGCCGCAGATATGGCGGCATCGGTTGTTGCTGCTGCGACCAAGTGCCCAAAGTCAAAGGTTGTGCTCTCGGGATTTAGGTACGTGGTCTCATAATTATTTATATCGGGCTTGAGCGTGAACTAACGGGGCATACGGGATTTAGCCAAGGGGCACAAGTTGTTCACAAGGCGGCGAAGAAGATACCGTCCGCACTCTACGCTAATGTAGGTGCAATCGTGCTCTTTGGAGACCCAAACAATGGAGATCCATTCCCGGGCAGTTTAAACGGTAATGTCAAGACGTTCTGCCACTTTGGGGACCTGATCTGCTTGGGATGGCCAGTGCCTCTTCCGCCGCATATGAACTATGAGGATGATGCGGAGGCGGCGGCGCAGTATGTGGTAGGACGTGTTAGCTTTTAGGAGCGCTCTGGTTGGGTGGGAAAGGAAACTAAAGATAGGGTCTTTGGATTTCAATAATAATCTAATAACTTTAAAGTATAATAACGACCATTTGTTGTATTTTTTTTTTGCATATGACTGAAATGTCTTAAAGTCCGAGTGACCTGTTGTGATTCTATCTCTCACAAATCCACCATAGAGGAGAAGCCGGCAGAGACCTCCGAAAAGAGAGAGACAGAGAGAAAGAAAATAGCCTTGGTTTCAATCCGATGGAAGACTGCCCCTAACAATAACCCGGGGTTTGCATGTGTGTGTCCGACTGGTTTGTACAATGTGAAGTCAAAGCCACATCCACAGCAGATCATCGTGGCGCTATGAGACAAGAAAATTCTCGATAGTTAGACAACGGCGTAACGCGGTATCACAAGGCAAGAGAGTGACTGAATTGTTTACTCGATTCTACATATTTCCACCAAGTGGGCTGTGCTGTTGAACGAGCAAGAACCAGGGTAAAATCCCCAGGCAGTTTTTTTTTATATTAACATAGCCTAATACCGAATAGGCACGTAGTGCGTACATGAAGATTCCAGCCTACGGCAATACATCGGTAGCCGCCAACACACAGGATGGTAATCAACTTTAGCGCGTCCTGCGCCACAATAATGCCACGCCCCGACACGGCACCACCTCCGTCGCCACCAGCTGTAGACGCGCGGGCGAGGGCAGCTGTAGAAGGCACCCCGTATATACTCCAACTGTACTAGGCAGACATAACTGGAATGAACTCGGATAGGAGTAATCAGCGTGTATGTTCTCGCACCAATTGAAAGCGAGACCTCCATCTCCTGAGGTCGCAGAGTCACCCGAAACGCTATGATAAGCTATGGATGCATATGGTGTGACCACCAGGTAGGCTACATGATTCCTCATCAAGTGGATGTATACTATGTAGTACACAAAGATGGAGCGGCGCACAGAACTCCAACAGAATCCGGGGGAACACTTCGGCCGCCATGTCATTGGTTCTGATGTAAAGCCTTGTATAAAGGCATGAGTGGCACAGCATAACTGAGGGCGACTATAAAAAAACTTCAGTAGGCCATTCAGATTTAGCTGCTATAGAGATCTAGAAATATATGTTTTCTAGGTGCCAATTAGGTAAAGTCAGTTGTTGAAGGATTTTACTGGTAGATATATATATATATATATATATACTCAGAATGTGGCAGTAGATAGTTTTAAGAAAGTCTCCATCTGTTTCTATATAATCTGGAGTTATGAAGACTGAGCCGGTGGTAATGACTGTTTGATTTGTTCCACCCGGTTGGATTGAATTGCGGTGACGAATTTGTACGTGTATGTGTTGTGTTTTTCTTCAGTACTTATAGGAACATCCACGGATCAATCTCACGAGTATTTACCCTATAAAAGTAAGCTCATCAGGCCTGGTAGAGTAATTGTTTGGCGTCTTGTAAGGTCTGCATACAGGGTGTACATACCTGTTCGCTTGGATTTGAGCTTCCTATCTTTTTGGGCAGCTGGCGTAACTACATGTATGTACCGGGTGTGCACCATAAATACCGAGAACCCCCCCTGCTCGTTTATTAATTGGTTGGATTTGTATGAGCGCCATCTGTGGCAACCAAAGCAACCAATGATACTGGACTATTTTTGCTAGAGGAAAAAAATACCGAGAACCCCCTGTATATTTTCATTTTAAAAAATCAAAATAATATCTAATTAATTTTTTAAAAATATAGAAAAAGGTTATAGTATTGTCCTCCTCTTTAGCTCCCTCTGAGTAGTATTTTGATTCATTAGTTCCTATCGAAAGTTGTTCTGATGAATTTGCAGGTAAGCGAGAGTCAAATTGAAGTGATGGAGGTTGTGTTGCAAAAGCTACGGGGCAGACTATCCAAATACTAGCTTGGCTGCCAAGTATCACATTATTTATTGAATTATGTATATCAGACCAATCACAGACCTTAGTAGGCCCCCTTTTAAAAAAATTTCCCAAAACGGGGTTCTCAGTACATACCCTCAACACCCGGTACATGTATGTATATATATATGTAGCTGAATATGAAAAAGATTTAAACAATCTATAGCTACACAAACAAATAGTTAAACCTTAACTAGGAGAAAACAATTAATTAGAATAATTCATTTAGGGGTGTATAGACTAGAGAGAGATGAAGGAACGAGGTTCTTTAATAACAATCTTATATATGTAGACGAAGGCAACTAATCTTGGCAACGCAGGGTTAGGTGTTCGTTATATCACCGGCTGGAGAGCAGCTTGGCAAATTTCATTTTGCTAGTGGGCAGAGACCTCAGCTATGTAAAGGCCCCTTCTTTTGTCCAGAGCCATCACCATTGTTGTCATATCATCATCTTCATATCACCCATTTCCCAATTTGTCAATACTAATACATGTAGCTATACATCAAGCCCTACATTTCGTACTAATTGGCAATTAATAACAACAGTAGTAGCAGTAACAGTACTAGTGACAGTGAGAAGGAGCACTGTCACTAGCGGCCTGTAAATTTTTTCATTACCTCATTAGATCTAGAGATATATATATTTACATGTAGCAAAAGCATCATCTGCTCCGCCTGGGTACGTTACAAGAGCCTTGGTTCGGTGGGGTGGCTCCTGCCAGCGGTAGCAGGTCTAAACGGAAGTGAGCCTGTCTTTGGTAAGAGAAATGTTCGTTGATACGGTAAATGACCAAGTTGCCTATTCTTTGCTCCTAGAGCGTACATTTATTTATTTATTTACATGTATTTATACCTCATACACGCATGCGACGTAGGTTATTGAAATACTAGAGCGTAAACACATGTAGTACTTGTATACATATCTATCTGCACATTAATCCACAAATCCAACGCTATATTCCTAGCTTGGTGGCCGCTGGATAATATAAACTCGTAGAAACACACGTGTATATATACATGTATTTCCTGACGACGAGGAGGTAATACAATTCAGACCACCGGTCGATCGCCAGGAAAACAGAATCCTCAAATAGGCCCGAGAAATTAGACGACACAGCTGCAGTAGTACATGTGTACATAAGATACGTATATCCAACGGCATACCTCCATCTCGGATACCCGCCGCCAGTATCGTAACATGACTCCAAAGTCAAGGATTGGTACCAATACACGTAATCCATAAAACCAAGAAAGTTGCAAATATTGTCATTACCTCTTAGTTACCAGACCCCTTAGTCAGAAACAGTGTACCACGCCAGTGAAGCTCATTGTTTGCAAGCTTCGAAATTCCATTGCAGTACGTTAGTTTACATTGTTAATATCCTATATCCTCTAGGCTAAGCTACCCCACAGAGTGCAGAGTTGTGCACAAAACAGTGTATTTAGAAATGCCCCCCCCGGCCCCCCGATATTTATATATAGACATTTAATTACTAGATTCACTTTCTTTAGACTTTAGGGTCCCTCTTTCTTAAAGAAGATTTAAGGCGCATACGTTCTAATATTCTCACGAACGACACATAATAACTTAAGTTTCGGACCTTTCGACGTCTTGCGCCATATTTGTATACATTACTCACTGCCTTAACATACCTCCCCTCATGGGAGCCTTGATACAATTAATGAATTAAACAAAAAAAACTCACGGGAGCCTCGGGTAGCTGCATGCGAGTGATACTCCGTGATTAAGTACTCAACCCTGTCTAACTACCGATGGACTACACGCCTAAAGTAGCAAAATTACGCCCAAGTTATCACGGAACCTAAAATGTTGGTCCGCCTTCCCCGAGCTTGTGGGATGACTATCTGTCAATGACTTATACAAAGCTTTCAGTATCATCATCGGACTAGACCTGCAATAACAACAGGTCCGCGGAATCGAAATTTATATTTTTAGAAGATCTTCATTGAAGTTCCAAGGACTAGGTTGAACGTCTGCGTTTTTGCTCATGCACGCAGTGCGTAATTTTATAAGTTTTAAGAGTCGGGAGTTCGTACTAGTACGTATGGGTCTAGACGTACACACATACAGGTCAGCTGATCAGCCCTATACAAATTCTTGAGGCAACTGAGGGTAGTTGACCCTCGTCAACACATGTATACGCCTGTTGTATATGTACCACAATATATATGAAGAGTCATGGGTGTCTATGCGCATTAAGAGCAGGTTCCTGGCTGAGACGGGGATTGGTATGTAAATACATGTAGTCAAGCAACCTACCTGAAATATTCGTCTGCGATTATTGTTGTGCGCATAAGATAAACTGCCGTGAGAAATGATGATGATGGTGGTGATTGTTTGGTCAAGGAGTACAGTGTGTGAAGACGGGGTGAAATTACTACTATAGGACTACGGAATTTAGCATTGAATACCGAATCAAACCGGCATCGGAGGAAAAGTACTGTACTAATACCGTATTCTTACCGCATTGCTAGCGTATTGATGGGAATACCGTAGTGATCCCACCCCTCTTTTTGGTACTGTAGCTTTTATATGAATCGAGAATTGAACTATACATCATCGTCATGAATACCCTCAAATTCCATAGCCGCTCTCTTGGAATGTTCATGAAACAGAGACCAGCCTATCATCTGAGATCACGAGAGATTAGTACCATACATGTAGCAACAAAAAGGGTATCAAGGCCGGTACCTGCGCCGTGTAGCTACTGGTTATAGTAGCTAAATGGAAAAAAATGTATTATGCTTTGAGTAGCTCTTCAATGAACGGTTCGGAGTGCTTTGGTTAATTATAATATCCACATCGTACGCCTAGCTATAGCTTTGCTTGAGATAGTAGCCATGATTTCCTCTGACCCACTATGAGCCCATCGAGGGACTTCACCGTGAGACAAGTTACAAGTGAATGAGCGGGGGGATCCCGAGCCGAGTTGCCGGTTAAAAGGAGATGCCACTTGTAGAACAACCCAGGACCCAGGCCTAGGGCTGGTGCATGCATACGTGCAGCAAGTACATGTACCGGCTACCCACGTGCCTATAGGTTTGAACATTCGCTACGGTTGTACCTGAGAATACCGAAATTTTACTCCATTTATGACTAAACACTCCGCATTCTTGATGTGATGCCGTAAGTAGTAACTCGATACCTCAGTTGAACTTGAATTGCCGTAAACTCACATGGTACGCACCTAAAGAAAAAAAAAAAGGGTCCATACAAGCCCATCTTCTACTGCAATTGCAACATCTCAATTCAACAAATCATATCTTCATATCCTACCACAGCGCAATCTCTTGCCGTTATTCTTGGTCCGCATACCCACAAAAAAGCTCCACTTGAGAATCTTGAGACACAATAACCAGAGCTTCGAATCTCTCCCTAGCTGCCGGTGTATGGCTTTATGCAACTCCATTATCTACCCACTGAGCTCTCGAGCAATGTTTCAGAATGACCACGAAACAAAACAAACCCTGTTCGTGCGCGCCAAGACACGGAACAAGATGAATTAGACACCGCTTGACGCGGATGTTTGGGTCTTGCTGTAGGTATGGAATTCAGTAATGTACGGGTGCAGAGGAACTCAGCTCACGAATATTTTGTTAGTAAACCAGTAAGGTTTGAGACTGAAGAGGCCAAATCGTCGGTATACGCAGGGTGGAGGTACCTACATGTATATACCTACATGAGTATAGAAAACCTGCGGCTAGGATCACCTTCAAGACAAACCGCGAGTGGCCCTTGCTAGGCTGAACGACTTTAATTGGCAGTTATACTGCATGTAGCTACATGTACCCTAACTAACCTGCCTTCTTGAACAGATGTTGCTCCCCACAATGAATTCCGAAGCCTTGACCACCAACCGTCTCAGTATGCATAGAGGTGCTTTACATACATCCCGACTGGCGAAGATGGCTACGTGGGGAGATACCTGCATGTATTCCATTGAACGCTGGTTGTAGGCACATTTTTTAATTTAATTAACTTGAGCCCTAGTTTGACAGAGAGTATTCTAGTTTTGCAGTCCCATTGCCGCGCCAGAGACCGGTCTTCTGTCCACCAAGTAAGCTTTTGCATTACGAGCCGCATGTAATATTAATAGAAGTGCGTGTACTAGAAGCGCAACCCGGTAGAGACTGGGTACCTACATGTACATATATGCATACATCTCCAAAGCGAAGTTACCCTTTTTGATATCTTATATCATGGCCTGTTAATTAATTAGGTCTGAGCAGCGTACGGCATGGATGTTCAAAATCTCAAGAGGTCAATGGAGACTTTGCGCAAATGGAGCCAGCGATTGGTGCCGATCTCACCCTCCGTAAATCAGTAGAGCCTGCTCTATTTGCACAAGGGTCATTTTTTTGGAGTGGCACATCTGAAAACACACAACCCTAGGTTACGACAATGCTTGCCAACCACTAGCTTGGTATCCATCCTTGATATCAATTTGTCTTTTGATCTTGTGACTAATGTAGGGGGCCAATCGGGTTACCAAACACCTGATTGCTTGGCAAGCCGTAAGCACCGGCTCCACAGCCTGAGATATCGATATGATGGTCAAGACTAAAATTCATCCCTTCCAGCATCGGAAAATTCAAGGTTTGTGGATTTGATAAGGGGCCGAAATGTGAAGATTTCAATTGCTTTTTCGAAACCATGTCTCAGCGCGGGACGGTTCTTTGTTAACCCCAGACAAGCGAGGGCGCTTATTAAATTATCAGCGTTGTTTGGACAATGTTTCTGATCGATGGGGATGAATAAAAGCCGGAGGCCGAGCGCTTTATAATAATATTAATAGAGTGAAAATTAAAACAGTAATATGGCTGCATGGATCCAGGGATCCAGTTCGAGGAGTTCGTGCCTCAATTGAATATCAGTAAATCAGCGAGGGGTGCTCGGCTGTTTTCTTTCCCGCGGCGTCTCTGGCGCTTGACAAAATGCTAGTGACAAAGCAAGTGCGGTGGGCACCGCTTGATCACCGCGCCCCACCACGATACCACCCATGGCAGATCTTGAAATGCAGACACACGTTGAGATCAGACTAAAATCTATTCGAGATTTCAATCCTTGCTTGTGTGCTGGTGTCATGCTTGGGGCAGGCATGGCCATGCTAGCTAGTACCAACATACTCCCCTCTTTTGCTCTTCAACGTTAATCTAAATAGCACCTGGATCCTGCGAAGATCATAAAGGCGAGAAGGAAACCGCACCACATAGAACCAAAGGCAAGAAGTGACTGCCGATCATCCCATAACCTTACGCCTCTGGATAGAAACGGAATATTTTATTCGGATCTGGTGCTTGATTCCGGAAACCATTATAATTTTTTTGCACACGGTTGTAATTAACCGCCGACCCGCTGCTTGCTTGGTTCTCCCCTCCCAAGGGAAAAAAGACACCCTATGTACATATCATGCGGCTCCAAAACTATTACAGCCGCATCTGCAGCCCACTATGGCAGTAATTCTGTACTGACGAGTAAATCATGGAGACACCCATGCCGATTTCTTCCCTCCTTCCTCAAGGTATCAGTGCACCCGGATTTCATACCTGATGAGGCTGATTGAATTTGCATGCGGAGCCGAGATATGTGGAGAGAGAGCTGCAAATATAGCCCACATGTGCGTTGTATGATGAATTGCACAGAGCCCCATTCTTACATGGCCAGGTATGGCAAACCACTCCCGAATTGTTCGAAACTGCTTCTCTTAGTATACTTTCAGAGGATATACCTAGCTCTTGACAAGCGAAGATTCATGCCCCACACAGCTTGGAGTTTCTTTTGTGTAGCCATAACCCAGGCATTGCTGGGAATGGCTATTACTTGGCCAATGCGGTTTGAGCATTGACAGATGGTATTTTGATGGGCCGAGTATGGGTGGATCTTGATGTGCCATGGTGCATCCATTCTTCACGATCCAGCTTTATAAGTCAGTCGTCGAAAATATTGTACAGACTGAGCATAACTACCAGTTTAACGACCACGCAGATGTACATGTACTTACTACACACCAACGTACTTTACATACCACCTAGCCAAGCAACCACTAAACTTCTGCTCGTACGTACGTGATGTGTCCAATACCGTTAAAAGCCTCAGACTGTTTAAATCAGACTGCCTTCCGATGAGCCGACCTGCAGGGTACCAAATTTTATACCCCCCCATCGCCTCCCAAAGCCTGGAGCGATCTGAATTGAACGTTACCATGTAACTTATGTACATGTATGTACTTTCCTAGCTAGAAACATATATTCCCAAACTACAGTATGCTACTCCTCGACGCTCAATTCCTGAAACAATCTTAACCCCCCCAATTGGGACCCCTCCTCCTCCTCAGACTTGCAATTCCCCTCCTCTAGTACCATACTTCAAGATAAGATTATTCTTTAAGAAGCCCTCAGTGTCTCTCCCCTCCTCTTGCCTCGTCGCACATATCTGCATGGCATTGACGCCTTCCCGCCGAACCTCATCTAAGCGAGTCAAAATTTCATGCAAATCCTCCACGAGGGAAGACTCAAACTATTAGAGAACACCTGATTTTGGTGACTTGATTTTTGCCTTTCCTCAGTATTGCTTGACCAGTGCCATTGGACCCACTGGCTAGAACATGTAGGTTGGCCCCCCATCCTTGTGTGCGAACCAGCCCCTTCCATCCAACTCACTTATAACACTCCCACCAATATCCAATCCACCCCTAGGCCCTAATTGCTTTCCCGAGCTGCAATTATCCCTTACTCATTGATTCTTTTTTTAAGTTTATCTTCCACCTGGGTAACTTACCTGTAAGATACTGTGCGTAGCTCCAAAGAATACTGGAATTCCGATTTCGCCAAAATCTGTCCCATCTGTGCTGCTGGTCCACAGGACATACATAAATTACACGCCGCCTTCCCCGTACACACACAGAGGGGGGGGGGAGGAAAAAGCCATTCTGTCCTATTACCTACTGATCTTTACTTCTTTTCCCTTGACACTCGGTAACTGAATCTTACGGTGAGCCTCATCAACAAGCCCCCTGCAAAAGAAAAAAAAAAGAAATCAGGCTGCATCCCCCATTGTAGCTTTGGCAATTAAGTGTGGAGTAGAAGCCACCAAGCGGCAGGCATTTTATGGACCTTTACAAAAGCTCGACTACTTTTAAGTACCCACGCTCTTCCGAAACCATCATGGCTGTTCATAATCCACCCAACCCACTACTACCACTCGATACTAGAGGAAGCCCGAGGAGATTTGAGATTAGATCAAACTTCAACATCAAGTCTGACTTTACCCTATTTCCTCCTTCCTCTCCACTTGACACCTTCCTGTGCCAAACGTCCGATCCCGTTTCGTCCAGACTATTTTCCCAGGCCACAACAGGTTCATATCCCATGGATACTACCACCATGCCAACGCCTGAAAATAATCCAACTACTGAGAAATACAAACTTTACCTTCCCTCACCTCTCTTAATCGTGAGGGATTCTGAAACCTCTTCACCAACCTCCGACCAGTTGAGCTACAACTGTAGCAACGGCAATACGAAATTCAACGTACAACAAGGACAAGGTCAAGGTGCTATTCAGAGCAATAGTCTACCACTGGGAAGAATGAGGGAAACGGATCCAGGCCAACGAATACCATACTCGCCCGAGTCTTTGTCCTCGGAATATAGATATTCTACAGGTGGTCAGGAGACGCAGCTTAACAGGACAACACCCAAAGTGAGGGGAACCTCTCCATCAGGAGGACATAACCCTCCAGTCTACGGAATAAGTGAATCTGCCGGCTCGGGTTCATACTTTCCAGCTTCCTTTTCTCTTGAAAAGGAGCAATCTGGCAGTAAGTATTTTGTGAATGAAGTTGCGCAGTTATCCTCCAGGAAGATACTAAACCGTGGCTCGTTAGCTCGAAATATGTCTGGTAACCGTGTGATTCCACGAAGCACCCGCTATCATCCGTACCCATCATATGGTACTCCATCACCCCATGTAGATGGTGCTAGGGCGGCCAGCTATGACGAACGAATGATACAAGGTGGCATTTCTCAGAGGGGGGAGCCACTCCGTTCGCCATTCAACGGTGAGAGCGAATACAGCCAAACCTCGCCACCCCATCAGAGCAGAGTTCAGGACGAGCACCGTGAAGCTGCCCCTCAATGGTCCCGAACGAACTGGATGGCTCCTGATCTTACTTCATCCCAGCCGTCATCATCTGGAACGCCATACGCCGCTTCGTATACGCCCTACGACTCCTCAACAAGTGTATATAGAGCTCAGCAAGCTTATGTGCCATCATACGAGCCAGGGCCTACTCTGCCAATTCAATTGAGACATGGGGGGATTGAAGCGCTTAATTCCAGTCAGCTTGCCAATGCTATTCATTGTCCACATTGTACTCAGAAGTTTCCCACAACTGAGCAGTTCACGTAAGCACAGCCCCCCTCAAAAGTAGCACAGACAGGGAAGAGAAAGCTGCTGATTGTTATTGGTGTTGTAGGAAGCACCAACAGAAGCACCAAAAGATGTACCGTTGTAGATTCGAAAATTGTTCACGCACTGAAGGGTTCGCGACCCCAAACGATCGAGAACGGCATGAGAAATCAGTGCACAAAATTCCTGGTTTCTATTGGAGATGTCTGGATCCCAACTGCTCGAGTTATCGGAAGGAGTTTGCGAGACGCGATAACCTGAAGGACCATCTAAAGCGCATGCACACAATGCCGCCTGGAGTGGATGAAGCAGAGGCCAATGCCTGGAGGAGCCAGATGGCAGACAACGGAAAATATGAGAAGCCTGACACCCAAATGCCAGGGCAATAGTTTAGATGGTTTAAGGTCGATGATTAGTAGTTGGATGAAAGGTTCCTTTTATTCCTTTTTTTATTTATTTTATTTTATTTATTTATTTGCGGGTTGATTGGAACCTTTTTCAGTTTACGTTATTTTTCCTTTTCTATGGGTAGGTTGGAGTTTGTACAGCATGGTTCATTTTTTTTTTTTTTACCCTTCACATTTTTGGCTCGTTTTGGTTTGGTCTGGTTTTTATTAAGATAGGAAAGACAGGATTCTGGAGTTAAATATTTTTGACCTTTTTGGTTTAGTACAGGTTTTTTTATTTTATTTTTACAGGGTTTTAGCGCAAGACACAGATCAGACGGAAACCGGTTAGCTTTGGAGAAGCGGTTGCTGTTTAAGGGCTCCATGTCAACGTCGGGTTAAAAGGTTTCGTTTACTTTTGAGATCAACCGATAGGCTATCTTGATCCATTGCAGGGTAGTAGAACAGACATCTCCTACCTCTCCCCCTCTCCAGGTACATTTTTGGGTGACTAGAGCTAGAGCCATTTTATTTCTTTATTTTCCTTTCAGGACCCTTTCCTTCTTGTACGTTATGGGCACCACTGGTACTTGCTATCTATTCAAGTAGTAATCTCTGTCAAGCCGGCCAGCTAGCTGCAGTTGCATGAGGATTCCTGTAGCCAGATAGCTAGCTAGTTAGACTTGTTGTATCTACATTGACCTCACAGACGGCTAGACAGCTACCAAGTAACCTAGTACTCACCAATTCTCCCTCCTCCAATGGCTCTGATTGTTGGGACTGCTTGTGAAGCAAGCAAGCAAGCAAGCAAGCAAGTAAGTCATCAAGTGGGTGCGCGCGCGCGCGGTTGCTGGCTTGAGCTTCACACTGAACTATTATTGTTACAGTGATGCAGAAACGCACCCCACGGCCTCCGGGCATTATTGGGGGGTTAGTGGTTGTATGTTCCGCGCTTGGCGGGGCCCCATTGACTGGCATTTGACACTTTTCTGCGCATTAGGACCAGCAGCACCAGCAGCAGCAGCGGTTCATCATCTGTTGCTGTTGTTGTTGTTGCTGCTTGCTGCTGTTAGTTGTTGGGAAAATCGAAAGTAGAGTTACTAGTTACTCATCCTCCTACATAGGGACGTACCCACCAGTCCAAGTGTTCCGTTAAAATCTCATTGCGCAATCCCGTGCGCGCCCCTCGCCGCGCTGCCCTGCCCCGCCCTAATTCTCCCCTAGCCACGGCTCGTCGAAACATGGTTACATGTCTACGGAGTCTCCAGCAGACCGCACCCTCCGAAAAAAACAAATAAAAAAGAATTTTTTTAATAAAAAAGCAAAAAAAAAAAAAAAAAGGAAGAACAGAACACATGCGTATCTCAGGACGAGACTGCAGGACGGACGGCAGAAGAGCAATTGCACTGGATCATGGCATTTGGGGGGGGGGATGTAAAAAAAAAAAACCTGTGCATGCATTTCCCATCAGAGCATAAGTATAGTAATTCGAAAATGCAAAAAAGGGAAAATAAATTAAAAAAAAAATTCGACATCCGCATTGACCACTTTCGCTTTTTGAGATCCAGAATCTGGTGGGACGGGGTGTTGGGTTGGTTACGTGAGTGGGTATTTCTTGGGGGGTGCAATGGAGAGTTGAGCAGTGCATTGCATCCGGAGGCAGCAGGAAGGAAGGGAAGCTCATCGAGTGAGTGTGGATGGCACGGTATGGTGGGATGGATGGATAGATGTAGCTAGGATAGGAAGGTCCAGGTGATTGGATAGGATGGGATGGATGAGCGTGAGAGAGCGAGAGAGAGCGAGAGAGAGAGTAATTGTTGGATTACACCGTCAGTCTGTCTGGATATTGGATGTGATGGTAGAGAGAGTGTTTCGACTCCTTTCACGCTTATATCCCGGTAGAGTACGTTTCCTGTTGCTGCTTTCCTCTCTCTTCCCTCTTCTCTCCTACTCTTACCCCTCCCCCTCCTCCTCCTCCATCTCTCCTCCTCCTCCTCCTCCCCTACGGTAGGACGAGGTTGGGTGCAGCTTAGCTTGCGCATCCCGCTTCGAATGACCGAATTGCGATATGATGACAGATACCCAAGGTCTGATCAGAAGGAAGAAGCTTTGATCCCAGGGTGCGAAATTCAACAGGTGCTTGTAATGAGTAAGTAAGCTGTGAATGTGCTGTTGACTGTTAATTTGACTGACAACTCAACCTGCTTGTCTACTTGCCCGCACTGACAAAGCCCCTTCTCTTTTCTGGAGCCTTTCATTTTTCACTTTTCACTCTTGTGACATTAATTGCTCATTCACGTCTGGCTGCCACTTTGTCACCGTCATCGTGCTCGTTCGAAACAGTGCAAAAAAAAGCTTAATCTGCCCTCCACCAAGCAGATGGCCGCAAGCTCCATCCAGCCTGACCCAGCAAGCCGTAGGAAAAGCAACCGCAACCGTAACCGTAACCGCAGCCGTAACCGCAACCCACTCACACAAAAAAAAAAAAAAAAATCAAAAGCCTGAAGATTGACCAATTCATGTCCTGGGAAAAACTCAAGGAAGCTCAAGCCTTATCGTAAAATGACCAACCTCCAAAACCCAATCGAGTCCAATCGAGTCCAATCCAATCTTTTTATTAAAAAAAAAGCATAAATCAATTATAGGTACATGTATGTAACATAGCTTTAAATTTTTGCCTTGTGCTTCCTTGGTTTTCTTTCCTGTCTCTGCTTCCGCCCGCGGGCCGGAAAAGCCTTATTATGATCAACTGAGCTAAACCACGGGTGTACCTTTTTCTTTCCTTTTCTTCTTTCCCCACCACTACCACGGCCCACCACCCCCCCTTCTAGAAGCTGGAGGTGTGTGCGTGCGCGTGTGTGGAGACGATTAATTCCTTCTGGAATTTCCGCCGGCGTCGACGCTTTTTTTTTTTTTTTTTTTATATATACATATATTTTTTTTTTGTGATTGAATACTATAGAGGGGCCGAGGTTATAAACTAAAGTTATATACTGTAGCTATAACTGATGAGTACATGTAGAAGTACATAGTTGGAGAGAATAAGTACATCATACATTACATGTACTTGGGTTTTTGGTATATCACGGTCATACCATATCACCCACACACCACATACATACATGTATATATGGCAAGCTCTGCAGCTGCACTCATGATGATGGCTGGCTTACAAACATAGACCCCTCCCTCTCTCTCCCTCTCTTTCCCTCTCTCCCTCTCTCCCTCTCTCCCTCTCATGAGCTAGTTAATTTCATAAACCGCTTGCGGTAGGAGGGAGAAAATATGTAAGCTACATATATTTCCTACTGCCCAAAGTCTTACTGTGCCCGGAGGATTAAGTTCCTGGCTACACGAACCCCGAGTGAGTGGAGTCGAGAGCGATCATGATCATGATCACTCGATATATATCATGATCGACCATGTACATGTACGTAGATTGATATACTCTACACTAGAAGCGCAATCACGTAACCTCCCCTGTCTGTGTGTCTGCCCCCTCTCCTCCCTAACTGTCAAAAATATAACACCATACGTCCCCGTAAGCTGCTGTACATGTAAAGTATACACACCTGTCGTATATACATGTTATCCGTAACCTACGTAGCTACCACCAAATCTAAAGCTTAAGACTAAAACCAACAAACATGCACCCTCTCCCCTGCCAATGTCTGTTACTTGTTACATACATGTAGTTCCCCTAACCCGCTGGCCTGCCCAACCGTTCCGCCGTCAAGGTCCCGGGATTTTTTTTCTTTCTTTCCTTCTTTCTTTTCCCACTGAAGTGACTGATCACTCATGTGCGCACAATGTTTCCCTCCATATATTTTATATATGGGCCGGCCGTTAACATTTTAATTCTTGCTGTCAACCTGTCTGTCTGTCTGTCTCGCCGTGTCCACGAGACCTCAGGTCATCATGTCACCCGCCCGCCCTTACGGACGGCAGTGCAGGTCCCTGCTTCTTCTTCTGCTGTGTTCTCGTGGGTTGTGCACCCCCCCAAAGGCAGTTGAAACCTTCCGTCCCTCCTCTCCCTCACACACGCCACCCTAGCCTGCTTGCTTATGTACTTACACTTACATGTGCTACATAAAGTACATGTACTTACCCACATAAAATAACCCTAACCCACATATATTGATGCCTGTATCTATCGGCAAAGCAAGTGTATTCTCGGCGTTATGCGATACGGTCCCAAGTAAAAGAGAGAGGAGTAACCCAAGCGTAAGAAAAGGTATGAAAGGGAGGGGGAGGGGGGGTATATTAGCAGGGGAGGCATTTGGAGAATGCTGCGTTCATGGGTATGGGTATGGGTATGGGTGTATGCCAGTAGTGTAGGATCATGGTGCCATTTGTGTAGAGTATGATCACTGACCACCTCCCCCCCCCCCCTTTCCCTACCCTGGGCGAGGATCTTCTGAGAGGCAAAGGGGTTGAGTGCTAGGTAACAGATTTTGATGATACAGTTTAGATATAATTTGTAGATAGATGGATAGAAAGATTTCCGGAAACGGCAGTGTCATGCGATGCGGCAAGTTTTTTTTTGAATTTCTTGAAATTTCTGTTTAGTTTTTTTATTGACCAACTCAGTCTCCACCCCTCCTCCCCCAAATTAAAGTCAAACCACAGAAATGTGGAAACTAAAACGCTAGAGAAAGAGAAAGAGAGAGAGAGCTAAAGTAGAGGTCGACAGAGATCGAGAGATGATCCCTGCCATGCAATGCACAGAACGATGCGAGCTTGCTGCTGCTTGCTGACTGCTTTTAATCAGAGCCTCCACGCACACCATAGTTTATCAGTTTACTTCCGATTGGGAGGGACCGATAGAAGGTGGGCGGGTCGTAGATTAGATAGAAGATACATGCAGATAGCATTGGTTACTCTTCTGGGTAAGTAAATGGGAAGAGCTAACTGACTCGTTTCATCGAGCAGTGACATGAGCAAGCTACATGTAGTTAGCTATATATATAGCATGTAGGTTCTATCTATCCCACCACGTAGAGAGAAGTGAGTACAGCAGCAGACGTGACATTTCACTTGTATGCTGCTAAACCGTATTGCTGAATCTACTTAGTTGAGGCTGTTAATGAGGCTGAACGCACTCTTTGCCTTGCCCACCTTCTTTCCACCCCACCTTCCTTCTACCCCTCCACCACCATCGTGATACCCTTCCCACCCCTCCCTCCTGGCCTGATCTCTACTCTAATTTACCGACTGCACCGACTCCTTGGGTGTCTCTCCTTACGGAAGAGCCTCCTCTGGAAGGGGGGGTGTGGAGGGTGGAGGGGAGGGTGGAGGGGAGGGGCGCAGCACGGTCTAGTGCGCCTTTTTTATATATATGCTTAGATTGAAGGTAAGGTACGTAAGGTACATGTACATACATTGATTGAGCCTCATGACATGATTATGTTGATTTTTCCGTCTTTTAGCCTTCGATGTTGATGGGGGATAGAAAATTGTGGTAGGTACTGCTCCGCGGGGGGGATCTCTCGAGTGCCCGGGGTTGCCCGGCGGAGGTGCAGTGCGCAGCTCGATAGTGATTATAATAATAAGCTACATACGAGCAGCAGCAGCGCTGTACGTATGTATGTATTTAGTAAGAGGTAATGCAAATTCACCTACTGAGTGAAGGAAGGTATGGATGGTATGGACTACCATACTAAATGGAGTACTGTATCTACAATACGCGCGTTCGTTCGTTCGTTTTACAAGTCTTTTTAGTCGATCAGCGATCAGAGTCGCGCTCTAGCCATGGCCAAACAGCTACGGCATGGCAGACTACATACAATTAAATGTCAGCGTCATCTGTTTCTTTTTTTTTTTTTTTTTGTTTCCCCTCTATTCCCCACATTTGCCGTAGAATTTCATCTTTTTTTTTTTTAGAAGATCTCGACATGTATCAAATTAAAGTGCCGAACAGAAATAGAACGCCGAAAAGGAATGGAGTCAGATGGAATGGGGAAAGAAAAAGAAAAAAGAAAACCGAACCGGAATGAACGATTCCTCAAGTCAATCGCAGTGTTTCACCCACAAATGTCACCGGGGCCCTGGTAGCAAGTTTCTTCTTCTTCTCCCTCTTCTGCGTGTCCATCCATTCCTTCCATGTCCAATTGAGCACATGTAGCTTGCTTGCTTATAAAAAGTACTACGGGTGTAGGGGTAGTACCTACAGCAATTAACGTCAGGTACATCATGCCTGCTTATGTCGATCAATAGTCGAAACGTCAAACTCCACCGTCACCACCATCATCATAAACCAACTCTACCTTTTCCCGCACGCAGGAAGTCAGCACTAAGTAGAGCCACCAACGTTTCAAATAGAAAGAGCAATAGACGGAGGCTCACCCACAGCATATTCTCCCACCAGCATAGGATTGATCGATAGATACCCCCCCCCCCTTCGGTGCAACAATGTTGATAATAATACTAGCTGTACACACAACGTCACGTCAGCCCTACATAGTTTTTTACTCTTGATCTCTCACAGATCATTCCATCCCCGCCGTGCATCGACTAGACATAGACTCCGAGCAGAGAGCAGAGCAGACTCGTAGTAGTGGCAATTATAAAAGGCCCCGGAACCTTTCCAATCGCCCGATCCCACCACCGCCACCGTAATAACAGGTAAGCAGCTAACTATATAGGTAAGTAGTAATAACAATAATAACATTAATACAATTACACGATAAACAATTTAGGGTTCTTCCCCCCACCTCTATACGTCATGATTACCCACTCAGTGTCCAGCGTAGTAAGAGTCATATCCTCCAGGTCAGGCCCAGTTCAAGTCCAGTCCAGTCCAGCCCGACCCGACCCAGGGATCCGCAGCATACGTGCGCGGTCGCGCGCTCAGGCCTTCTCATACTCTAATTCCAGTTAAGATTAGCAGCGTACGCCCTTCGTGCGAGTACACTCCAGTTACACCCGCTGCTGCTCCTACTGCCAAAGTGCACATTGTTAATTAAATTGAGTGTAAATGATTAGACACAGTAAAGTACCGTGCTTGGGGGCCAGCCCAACGGGGTAATTATTAGCCTTGCTCTGCGTCTTGGCTGACGATCAAGGAGTAGAGCAGCCCACCGAGTTTGGCATGTCTTATTGCACGGGCTCGAGTCTAGCCTGTGCAAATTCTCCACGACTGGAGAATTAAGAGTGGAAGTACCTAGCATGTAGATCAGCGAGCTTAGCTACCTACTAGAAGTAGTAGTAAATACCACCACAACCACTATCCTTCGCAGCCATTCGCCAGAGGAAGGCTCAATTAACACCCCATTCATCGAAGTACCCTATGGGAGATAAGGAAGACTCCTGATGGGGCTAGCTGGCTCGAGTAAAGTTCCTACGCGCGACTAATGGACTAATGCAGTGAAGTCACGACCAACGACGCTGAATGGGTCAATGTAAAAAGGTAGATGGGGAACCTCATTTCATCTCTGTGGCGCTAGTATTTCATGCTAACTACAATATGCGTAACATGTATGTACCTAAAGGAAAAATAAAACCCATCGACACTAAATGATTTTGCGATATCCAGGTTAAATTGCCATTTCCGTGCGTGATGGAGAGGAAAAGGAGAAGAAAAGAAAAGAAAAGAAAAGAAGAAAAAAAAAAAAAAAAAAGAGTGCACACCGTACTTGTATAGCCGTGTGGCAATAAAGAGAGAGAGGGGAAAAAACGCCCCTAAAAGCTCCTCATCTCAATCGCTTCTCTCCGAGTGTTTTCAACGAAACTGAAGCAGAAGTACTTCTCCCGGCAACTTGACCCTCGATCCTCGTGATCTCTATCATGATATCCCCACTGCTTTACTTAAGCCCATCGCTCTGCCCCTGAATTCGGTCAATGTGTGCCCCAACTTCTCCACCGGGCAGGCCACGACGTTTTGCCGAAAATAGATTCCTTCAGTGCTGCCATATTATCCTTCGCCTGGCAAAGATTTTGATAGACACCATCCAGCGCCCCTCGTTCAGTCCACTCAAGATCCTCCCCTGTTTTCATTCGCATTATCATTTTCGACAACATTTTCTCGATGATTAGCTCGGTTTCGTGAATCTTGAGTACAACATGGACTCCCTGGTCGCGGAATATAGTCCACCTCAACATTTTGTTCGGCAGTACTTTATCCATCGTGTTTAACGCCATCTGGAACTGGTGGTCTATCCATTTGATGGCCTTTCCCTCGGGGGGTTTGTCGAATTTTCTCTTTTCTAACAATAATTGCCAATAGTGCCTCCAGAACGACTGGATCGTTGACACGGCAGGCTTGATCTCTGCCTCTGTGAGTGCTCCTTGGGTACCACCATCAGTATACACATTTCCGACCCTTTTATAGCTAGTGAGTATCCTCCCTTTAGGATATTTCTGTTCATTAGGACGCTTATTGAAAGAGGAAAGGGATTTGAACTGGCCCCTTTTCACCTTCCAACTAGGCTGCATAAATCGGAACTTGCTAAAGGGCTGTCGCAAATTGGCTTTTTGGTACAGGGCCAGCGATTCGATGCCGCTGTATGAGCTGTTGAACGCGTCTGCAAAGATGACCATGAATCTGTTGATATCAAGCTCAGATTCCTGTGCACCAACCGTCTTTCTGCGGCATCAAAAGTTCCATTCCTTGATAATTTCCCATATGCATTGGTTATCTAGTACTGGCTTTACTTTGTTTGCAGTACTATGCTGCATATTGCAAAGACAGATTGCAAGCAAGTCCAGCACGCGTCTAATCAAGGTATCTGGGCGTTTATTCCACGTCTTCAGGAGGGTTGTATATGAGTACGATTGAATCTTTTAGAACGATTCAAGCACGCGCTGAACAATTCTCACTAGAATTGATTTGGCAGTCTCTGCGATCTGACTGCATTCGGCTAAGCAAAGGGTGGCAAATTCTGCTAGTCACGGGAAGAAATATCCGAGATGGGTTTTACGCCAATTATTTTTGATGAGAAACTCGTCAGGCGATGCTATGACAATCTAAACGAGTAATCGGTTTTAGTATCTAGCACTAATGATGATAGAAACCCTTGACCTAGGTTTGGGAGGGCGGATACGAACCAGAAATGCACAACACTGCTCCCAGAAACCTATCAGAGCATGAAAGCACTGTGTCTCTTGAGAATCCAGATCTAACTGCAATGGGTGTATATGCAACATTAACTCCATCACATGGCACAAATCTCCTCCCTGAAGGGCACTTCGAAGGCGTAATATGTCCTCCAAAGAATTAAATGACTTTCTTTATACCGGGTCCAAACGCCCCCAATCGACCCGGTTGATAATCTTTCGCCCAAATGTTTCGCCAATGTCTGGGAAAAGCCAGTCTAGGCTTTTGTTCTACAATAAAACCTTGGTTCACACTTGAATTATCCGCCAAATCTACTTGTTGTAGGAGCTGCGAGAAGGGTATGTCATTGACACTCCAGTGGGTAATGCGGTAGTAAAGTAAATCCTCAAGAGCACTACGGACACCTCTCTCAGACTCTCCTGGGCCCGAGTATAGAGAGCCTATATTAATTAGGGGGTGTGTTGTGAATTCAGATACAAACGTGGTTGTAACGAGCAGCTGCTCAAGCCATTTACGAACTGTTCCTGGAATTAGAAAGATCGTTCATAGACAGGGTTATCATAAAACTAACCTGTTCCTCGATATCTTTTAGCATAACCTGCATTCCCGAATAGATTCTTCAGGAATGGAAATTCGAGGCACAAGAGCATCTCTAGCGACGAGTTCAACAACTAAAAAAAAGAAATAAAACGATATAGTAAGTTAATACCTTACTATGAAGAACAGGAGTAGACAAACATACTTCTAGTCTTGAAAGAGAGACATCTCTGGACAACGAAGCGTGTGTGAAATGACATTTGCCTTCAGCCTGGAGCGAGCAGCTGCCGCGGATGATAAATTCCTCACACAATGCCTCGTTTCTCAATACTTGAGTCGTATTGTCTAGAAGAGAGTAGATACTCTTGCCCATGTCGTTGGAAAGCTGCTTGTTGAGACCTTGGAAAGCTTTAGTATAAGTCATCATCATACTTACCCCGTCGGGCAAGAGTGGACTCGGTGGCAGCACCCACACACGGGAGGAATCCCCTTGATGTAGGAGATACCGTAAAACCTTCCCACTGCTACGGGAAATATCCATCTTTCTTGGCCTTCTTTAAGGCCTCCGTACATCTTACTAAGGATTGGAAAGGGAATTCCCTAGGGTCACATTTAGCCCCGAAGTAGTCACCATTCGCGGCAATCTAAAAGCGAGCAATGAGTCATAGTCATAGTAGTTTGTGGAGTAGCGGTAAAATATCTTACCAGCAAATCACCGGTCAGTTGTAAATCTTTGTCTGAGACACTCCACTTGGTTTCATCTTCGGAAACTCTTAGTTCTCGAAGGGGACTCATGACGGATCTCTCCAAAATCTTCCAACTTTTCTTCGTTTCTTCCCTAGCGAAGGCTTTTGGGGGGTTAGGGCGGAGGAGCGACTACCTTCTATATCTTCATTCATATATCCCAAGAAGTTGGAGATCGAACCCTGCAGGCGCCTAGTTTCTGTCCAGGCAAAAATCTCGTCCACTAGGTCAGCATTGAAATCGTCCCCCAAAGCTCCATACTCGATGATCTGAGTAGCTTGAGTGTAGTCCCCCAAGTCTAGACACGTATTGACAGCCTTCATGAATTGCTTCGTCGTTAAATAATGCTGTATTAATTCAGAAGTCATGTTATACTGGACTAGGAAGGCCTCCTTTTCGGAGTCCGAACCCAGCAGCGTTATTGCCATAAGCTTTAAATCTTTCCTGGCGTCCTTTTGGCTCCTAAATAACATGTTGACAAGTCTGGCAAACTTGCGAAACTTCAAAGGCTTCATTTTATAGCGGTGGTCAGTGAGATACTGGAGTAGGTCGACAAAACACTGCCCTTGGCTATATGCAGCAGCTGCCTTTTCAAAATTTCTCTAAATGTGATACTGCCCTGCTGCCTCTTTAAAAAGGCCAGCCCTCTCATAATATCCAGCAGCACGTTCGTGATCAGAACTGCTCCAAACCTCAGCTGCCGATTTCCAGTCCAGGATTGTTGTAAAGCATTTGGATGCCTGCTTCGGATGTTTGGACGCGAGGAATAGCATACCAGCCTCTTTGAATAGAGCCCTAGCCTCTGCAGGTTGTTCGTAAGATAAGTCAACTGCCTTCTGCTCTAAGATGTGTGCTTTTGAGAGGTTCTGCCTAGCTGCATCTCTAGCACTTTCGAAACACCTCAACGCCTGTAATTAAATATGTCAGTATGGGGATTATTTTGAGGGGGGTTTTGAACGGATATATATACGAACAGGATGGCAAAGCTTTTTTTCTAGAAACTCGAGACCTTTTCGATACCAATCAGCCGGCTTATTGCTTTTGCCTTGTCTCATCTCCTTCATCATATCTGCGGCCTGTAGCGGCACACACAAAAATGATTTAATCAGCAAGCTCGACGTGGTTGGCCCTAGAAGCACATTGGCCCCACTTACATTTTTATCACCCCTAAGAACGATATCTACCAACCCATCACCAGAATCCTTGCTCCAGAGCCTAGCCATCGCCGTTACGTTTTTCTCATGTTTCTCGATAAGCCAGAGCCTGGCTCGCGTCCTGGTGATAGCCACATAGAGTCCCCTCAATTCCGCGGAGAGCACAGCATGCTTTCTCCTGTCAAACCCTACAAGCCCTGCCCCTTGTTTATTTTCCATTTCCTCCATGGAAACTAAGGCTCTGAAACTTGGGCCTGCTGGGCTTCCAGAGAAGTAGTTGAACAGGAGAACGTCATCAAACTCCATTCCCTCACTCTCTACAATTGTGAGAATAAGATTTACCGTGCCGATCTCGCCTCTTAGAGTTTTCTTGCCTCATCATCGCGGACATTAAGAATAACCTGCTCTGCACCGAACTCTGCGATATTTTCTGCTATATCCACGGCGCCAGATAGTTTGTTCGAAAACAAATCCGACGAGAATCCGACTACAAATGACCTTGATTAGCTTACCACAGGGATTACAGATTACGGAGACTCGGACGCCCCCTCTGCAGGTGAACTCACTAAAAAGCTTTGGCCTCGGGCCCAAGTAATGGCCGACCTCTGGTTGTAGTTTATCTATCGTGTCAGGAAACACTACACATAACTAGTCAGTTCAGCTCACAAGCCCCTCAAGCGTTCGAGTTACCTTTCCAGAGTAGATCAACCACACTACTCGCCAATGCCAAAATTCCCTGGTGACTCCTATAATTTCTTGCCAATAAGAACAACTTGGGTTTCTCCAAACCCGCCTCAGTTGTTTTTGAGGATTCGAACCCCCCATGGCAACCGTCGGCCCAAAAATGTGAAAGAACAATTCCTTTACGTCCTGAAATCTGAAGGTAGAATCTCGACTAATGCACTGTGCAGTATCACCAGCCAAGTGTATCCCTCTTGGATCTCCTACCACCCGCAACAAATTTCGACCTCTCCAACACGGAGAGCTTGCACCTCATCCACATGACACTCCCCAATAATAGTTTGCAATCTCCCCAGGAGCTCTCGATCCTTAAGTAGTCCCATTCTTATACCTCTACATCTATCTAGATCATCCCACTCGCCTAGGGTTCGTCGGCGGCCCTCGTATAACTCATATATTCTCCAGATACTCTCGCGCTCTCTACTACCTTCTAAGAATGTTGGTGCCAGTCGAGATGAAAGCTTCAAATAGCTGCTCTTTGTCAGGGGGTGAAAGTCAGAAGCGTAGTTTCCGCCCTTGATCACTGCCATCAATTCGGCGAATACCAGTTCAACCGAGATTTCCCTCCGTAAAGGTACTGGGAGAGATGGCCAATAAATCCGCTTAAACTTTGTCAACTCTGCGGTGTTCCCAACTCAACCGTATTTCTGCCGTATTAGTCGGTGTGAAGTCGGCGCGATCAGAGATCCTGTAAATTAATTAGCAAGGCTGGGCATAGATATCATTTCAAAGTGCGTACTTGAGTGTATTCTCTAACAATCCACAAAATTCATCAAAAGTACAGATAAGAGGCCAGTCATCTTTCCCAATGCTGAAAGGACTTTTATCTGCACTGTCATGGTCATTGTTTGGGTTTTCTCGAATCAAATGCGCCTCCGAATCGTTTTGCTCGGCTTCCAATAATGTGTTATCAAATCCTCCAAGCTGCGAGTCAATTAGTCGTCTCACATATCTCGCAATCTTTCTTGTAAGGAAGATCTAAATAAAAGGCCCTCCCAAAATTGGTAAGGTAGTCACGTGTTAGCGTTGGCTCATCATAGGCCGAGTGATGATTTATGACTTTACCTGTATCGACTCTAACCCAACGCCTGTTCGTGTAAGATAGCCGGCCAGCAACTTAAAAGCCAGACATGTCGTTTTCCCAGTACCACTACGGCCTAATACTAGAACAGAGCTTCTCCACCATCTCACTATCTCAGTCTCCTCCTCGCTAACGTCGAATGCAAATTCCGGTAACACTCCGCATTTTTTAGATGCCTGAATACTTTCAAACATTTTCTCGTTAAGTGTGTAGACTTTACCAATGGTTAGAGCTTCATGTAATCCTAGGTATTCCTCCTTTGATAACTCATTCCCCTTTGTGATGGTTCCTGTGGCTCCAAATCGTTCTCTTTTCACAGGATCCTCGCTCAGTACGAAATTTGCTGGCAAGTGTCGTAATGATTTACCCGTTCCTTCTTTCAACCGTCTTAACATACACCCTCGAATATAGCTATTGCCGTAGCCCCTATGGGTCATAAGAACGATAGGAATACTTTCCAAAATTTCTTTACGGCCACCTATCCTCCATACCTTGATTGCCTGTCTCCAACTACTCTTCAGTTCGTCCCGAGCGCCCTCAATACCCCATAGAATTCCGAAGTCCTCTCCATAAGTGGCTTCATATAGTTTTAAGACAGCGCGTTCATCGTGATTTCCCTGCCACTCTTCTATTACCCATTCCGGTTCGCTATCCTCCTGGACATCTTTCTGTTTTGCCCCATGGCTGCCAGCAACATTACCGGGTGCTGTACTATCAAGCCCACTAGCGCCCAGTCCCACTCCTGTTACCCATGGTCTTGTGGGGCTACGGCGGTTCCAGTATCCAGTGGCTAGTTCCTTTCGTATTCTCTCGGCTATTGGGAATGTCCGATCTTGCCTTGTATCTATGAGATCTTTCATTGCTTGCTCTAAAAGTATCACCCTCCAAGGCCCTAGTACATGCGAGAACATTGAGGAGGGGACATAGGCATTGGCCTCGGGACTTACAGGTTCGGACAGGAGGATTTCCGATGTTTCGCAATCCTCTGATGGTATCTTTTCTTTAACAAGATTTTCAATCTTTGGTAGTTTTCCGGCTTTTTTGACTTTTCCTTTTCCCTTGCCTTTGCATTGACCACCCCTTCCTTCTTTGGCATCCTCTTTATCTGTTTTGTCCCCGCCAATATGGTTGGCTACCTCCGTATTGACAGGAATATATCCTTCGTTGGTTCCCTCCGGGAACTTAATTCCTGGTTTCACATAGTAAGAGCCTTTTCCTTTGAACACATCCCCATAGCTATGTTGACAGGTTGATGGTTAATGTTGAGCGGTTAATGGATAGTGATGGGTGGTGAGGGGATGTGGGAATATTTCAGATTTAAGGAGAACAGCACAGAGCGGCCCACAGTGTTATCTTGGCGTTGGTGGGTTCGAGAAAGAACAGAGCCTCATAGACAACCTGAAAAAGGTGGAGGGGGGGTTTAAATTTACTCTGTCAGATGATGCTTGGCTACAGGTAGCACTGGTATTGAATGTCATGATGCAATAATTTAAAATTGAGATTAACTTTATGTACATGTATTTTACACGCAGTTGAGTAATGTATTGGCATATCCCGCCAAGTACCCCCATCTATTAGAGACATACATGTAGTTCCGTCATGCTAGTACTTATCTCTGTACCTGCACTCATTCAATCAAGACGAAGGCAGAGAACGTTAACGAGTAAGATTAAATGGTAATCATCTCCATAGCTATATATATGTATACTTTTATATATTCCGAGTTTCTTGAGATTAAAATTATGTGTACATGTAGTTAAAACTCCTGGGACATCTAGGATGAGCGTGGGGGGGGGCCGTTTGCTTCAGTTTCATGAATTATCACTCGCACTTTCACCCGCCATCACCGCCGACTGCAGGCGCGTGCAGGAATGTGCAAGAAGTAGGGAACTTGGTCACCTAACTAGCTATAGCATAAAAAAGTACCTTATATACTTATATATATATATGTACCTGTGAGAACTTTGGAGGCGGGGTAGACACCGGAAACCTACAGCGTTGCCACGACCTTCCATGGTATATATACATGTATATAACCTATGACCCGGCTACATTTGACAACATTGACCAAAACAGGCTCAGAAGCCATAATACAACAACTACGAAAGAATAATACAATCTATGAGGCACCCCGAGCCAAGGAGGGGTGGATGTATCTGATCTATCACTTATATATTTAGACTAAATATATCTATACCTATATCCTTGTTTCTACCATTTGCTCTCGGTGTTTTTAACAGTCTTTATGAAAGCGAGGCTCAAAGTAAAACATTGTTACCCATATCTGTTAACTCATGCTGGTTCGAGAAGTGGCAATTGGGGTAGGTGGACCTCCTTAAATGCGTTGTATTCTACCGGAGGCATTCCTGGACTGGTCTCAATTGTAGCCTCTAAGGGGAAACGCTACAATAATATAGGGAAATGTAAGATATCTCACTAGTAGAATAAAGATATGGGAACTTACTTGAGAATATTTCTCAGTCCCTCTATAGATATATGTAGATTTCGATAATCCCGCGGTTAAATTTTAGGATTAAATTTGATCTTCAATTAGGTAAATCATTGACTCCCACTAGAGCGACGGATGAAGAATTTATCGGGGGTGCTAGCAAGCCAGCATCATGAGACATCACTCGTAAACTGGGCGCGGTAAAATTTTCAAGCCTACAGTAAGTTGGCCTTGAAGACTAGACGAGCTGGGTGAGCTTATTTATCAATAAGTGTATGATGAATAAGCCAAAATCCAGAATTCATTTACTGTTGAGAGGGTTGCAAGCACTAGTGCGCCCGACCAGCCTCTGGCGGGTAGGTATAATAATTTCTGCACACGTTTCATTAGAGCTGCTAGATGTGGAAGAATCCTGACAGACCCGACCCAAAGTAAATTCATACAGTAACTACAATTATATAGCCATAGCCGTACCCATCTGGTAGTGGTGTACTGCATGTACATGTACTCTAAACAGCCGTACTGATCTGGTAGTGGTGAACATGCATGTACATGTACTTAAGTGTACAAAACATACCCGGTTTGTATCATGGTGTGAAACTACATCTAGCTAGCAGTCCACATGTCGTATTGTTTAAGATTATGGTTTTCCACGTAGGAGCAGCGAATTACAGCGAGCAATAGCCCAAATAAAGTACATGTAACCATTTAGGTAAATGTACATGTATGTGACCTTATTCGCGCCATTCCCGGTTATCCAAAATTCAAACCCCGCCCCAACACACGTGTTACCACAGAAATAAATTTGGTGTGGCTTAAAGACAGATCTAGTTAGGGTTTCAGTCAAAATATAAATAAGGCATGTAAACATATATTTATATGATCATGAACTCATTGGAGTGTTCAAAGGCAGTGTTATATTTACTTCTAATGATAATTACATGTAGTGTAGTATCCAGGGGTTGACCCAAAGTGTCTACAGGACTACATGTATGTACATACATTCTCACAGGAGCCTGTATACATGTATACACACATAACTTGGTCTTGTCAGCTACAAGTCGATACAATAAAATCCAATAGGGCAACCTCCATAGGTATGTTTAGCGCTTCGGCCTCAAAACCGCATCTCACACGGAGATACATGCAGTATAACGGTTAATTTTGGTTCTAGATCGATGGATTAAGGCCTCTCAGATCCCTCTTCCCAGCGGCAAGTCCATATATGTAGCTCGATTCGTAAATAAGGCACGTCTAGCTATGTCCCTTACCCCCTACATCTCCAACTTTGGAACCAAGCCAATTGTATCTGATAAATTACCGCTTATTCAAAGTCCCAGGAATGATGTGCACTTATTTCCAGACCTGCACACGAGCGTAGTACATATACATACACACACGAGTTCGAAGACGCCTGTTCCCGTATCACATTGTTGGCTAAGTTACGCCACTGACTGAAAATTTTCATGGCCCGCATGTTTATATATCGTTCGTCCAACATAATACGTGTGGCTACCTGCTAACCCAGAGTATTTGGGGGAAAAATGATACCTTAACTGGAGACGTTACATGTCAAAACCGGCAGTTACATCCCAATTGTTACTTTCATAGCACATGTATTCAAGTTCATATTACACAAGTCGATGTAACATGATCACGCAGATTACTGATGGGCATATGCTGGGGTGGGTCAGGGCAACATTTTATCACCGAAACACGGGAAAGAGACGTAACTTTACCAACCTCCCTTTACCCCCGCTTCTTCTGTAGCCTTATCGCAGCTCCCTATTGTCATGTACTAACCCACATTCCACTATCCACTATCCAAAATAAGTTCCAAATGGGCTTGCTGACAGACAGTTCAAGAGACTAAAAATTACATCCATAGCTGCAGCCCCCGGCTGACTTTGCTAAATATACGGAGATTCTAAACCATACGACCATTTCACATTATTTTCCTCCAAAGGCAGTCGTTCTGAAAATATTGCACGCTCTGATTGTGTTATTTTAAATCTTTGCCTTTCATATACAAATAATCGGAAAATATCCGCTTTTCATAAATCAAACTTGAATCTCGTTAAGTTAACCGGTGGCCAAAAAAAACCCCCTTTATCTCAAATTCACCGCCGACTCCATAGACCTGCAGGAACAGCTACAAACTATCCCTCTGCTTTGGGCTATTATCACGATGTGCACCTTGATAACTACATCTCCTTGGACTAAGCTCATGACAGAATCCCTGGGAACTTTGATCGTTGTGAGGGGCCTGATGAAGTTCGGCATTCATTAGGACACTGAGAAGCCAACCACTCCAGCAAATCCAAGCATATTACTCACAGTTGAAAACTGATAACTCGAGGTCTGGCTAGTGCTTTCGAACGTCATAGGATCGCGGTATCCGGAACGGGACCCTGGGGACCAAGGAGTTTCGTAACTTGATTCGACGCCTGCATTATCCCAGGAACTTTGGCGACCCTGTAGTACGTGAGGAGCTATACCTTCAGATGAAGTCGAGAATGCTCTCGGAGCTTCATAGTAACCAGGTGTCCTTGATTGCGGAGAGTAAAGAGCATCGGTAGGGGCCAAATACTGTCGACCGTAACCTGTTGTACCCGTAGCAAGAGTACTTGGATCTTGTTGACCATGGAAGGGGGAAAGTGCCTCGTACGAGTTGCTAGGACCTGTGCTAAAACATGGGATAGGGGAAGGTCTACGGCTGCCCGTTGAGTCTGCAACTGTATTTTGGGCGTAAAGATTAGGGGCACTGGAAACCCTCATGATGTGTGGGGCGTAGGCTGGCTCAGGTTGGGAATCATATGGTGAATTCTGGTGGGCAGGAAACCCTTCAGAAGCCACTAGATTAGAATATGACAGAGAAAAGTGGCCTATGTGTGAGTCTTACCAGTTTCAGGCTGCCGGGAGGAGTGGCTAGCTGGCCGTGAAGTATCCGCACAAACAACAGCGGGAAGCTCAGGTTCAGTGGTGCTTTGCGTACGTCTCCGTCGGCCAGGAAGCTTCCCATTGTACTGTGAAATGATGTTGGCCGCAATGTCAACTTGCTCCTGGCTTAGTTGGATTGCCCAAAGAGCTTCATAGGTATTCTTTCGAATACGGTAAGATTCGTCTTGTTCGACGAGGCGGTGGGGACATTGGCGAGTTCGCCTTGCTGTCGAACTATCCTGAGGAACTTCCTTTAGATGTCGAGTGTAAAGAGATTTCCTCGTGTACACTCGTTTGCATCTGTCACATTGAAACGGAGAAAATGTCATATGGGTTTCAATGAGATGGAATCTATAGAAAGATGTCGATGAGAGATCAAATCCAGAAAAAAAAAACGTGCAGATTGGGCTTCAAACAAACCTTATGTCCGAGGGAAGTTTGAATGATTGTCCACAGATTTTCCCCCGTTCTATAAACTGGCAAATAAACCCTCCGTCAGGGCCTGCGCGGGCAGGGGTGACAGTATGCTCGATTCCAGCCTTGGACTTCCTTGAGAAAGGCCGGGGACGATTGCCCATAATACCTTGACCACTAGAATTTCCACCGCGATCGGAAGGCCCACTGTCAGGATTATCTGATTGGGGGCTATTACTTCGAACTGTTTCTGGAAAGTTTGGATCCATGGTGCTTGACGATTCGGTCATTTCATCAGGGCTCGAGTGAGATACAGGTGCCGAACCACCGCCAGCCCCACCACCGAGTGTTAAAGTATAAGACGTGTCTGTATTTGTATCGTTGCTGAAATGAAGTTCTTGAAGTGAGTTGCTCCGACCACATCTTGAGTTGTAGCGGTCGTGGGCTCCGGTGGAGTAAGTGTTGTCATAACCCTTGGATTGTTCCCATTTCTTCAGTGTCTGTTGATCCATTGTTGCCTCAGGGGATGTCGAATCTGAAAATGCGTGATCTATGTCTTCGATCTCAGATTGCAAACGGGTCCCCTTTTCGACATTGTGGCGGGAAGCTAGGTCAGGGTGCTCGACCGGAAGTACGTGCTCCCATGGGGGGTCTTGATGGGCCGCTGTTCATAAGAAACCCCATGGTTTAGACACAGACGTCGTATTTATAGGGTGTTTTGAAAAAAACGTGATATGGAGACATGAGTGTATACATACAAGGCAACATTTGTCTGGATTGATCTTCCCTACCCCGGTTATCAGACATTACTTTCTGAAAGAAGTCGTTTTAACTGATAAAAGATTTCTGGGAGTATTTGAGGGCTAGATTCTGGCGACCTGAGCGCTATATCTATGTGAGTTAGTTCTTTCCCAACTGAAGATTTAGGGGGGCATACTGTTTCGGATTATTATGTGCTTTTGTCACAGCGACGACTGGCTTTCTGGCAAAACGGTAATTTTAATTTTTTTTTTCGGAGTATATAAGGCGAAGGTGGTAACTATCTTCTTTTTTTACTAGAAGACAAGTGATCTAACGGGAGGCTTTCATGGGGGGGGACGCTGGTAGGAACTTTGAATAAGGTATTGAAGATAGGATTCAAGAAAGCTTTTTAACATTACTTGACTCGGTTCAAGACTAACTTTTGAGCTCAAGGCATTGCACGCTCCATCACGGGGAGCCTGCAGGTAGCAGAGCCTCAAAAGGTGTGCTTCTACGTTGATTGGTTCGTGGTCCCATGAAACGCTCGAACTTGCTAGTACCAGATAGCTCTAAATAATTAAATTTTTCCCCATGCGCGTCTGGGCTGCGACTTGGCCTAATTCGTCACCTTCTGATGCATCAGAGCCGCACTACATCCACTCTAGCGGCTAAAACTGCATTTGCTGGCGGCCTCCCAAAAACCAAGCATTGCGGAGTGGACACTTGAAGCAGCAGATTGCATATTATTCTTTGACGGGCTGGCTCATAGATTCTCCGGGAGGAAAAAAAGGCCTACCGGGTAGCTTTGAGCTTCAGGTAGAGTGGGGGTAAGAAATGACTTCAGGATACATATGGTTGTATTGATTTTTTTTTATTTCTTATTTTTATTTTTTTTAAGGGCTAAAGAATTAACGATCATCATCATCAATAATATCGAAAGAGTGCTTCGACCTACATTGCGGACTGTTGCCTTGCTTTCCTAAAAGGTCATACGGCTTTCCGGGTACGTACAGTCGAATTTGTTGATAAATTAATAGCTTTCTGAACTAATTTCCATAAACTCCGATGTATAATATTCTCGAACTCGACGTTCCAAGGAAACTCACCCGAAACCGCAAAGTACCGGGCATGGATCCATCGAAATCAATGGTTGATGGGTTCTGATGCCCTCGGTAACCTATAAATAATACATTGTACAGACAGACGCTCTTGCTTGGTTGTCTTGGCAGTAGCAGCCAGCTCCACGTATGTTCAGTTTGTACCTTTTCCCGCACCAAATAGTTATTTCACCGGCCGATCCAAATATCCAGACAAGCTCGCTACTTTTTACTTTTTGGGAGTTCCATAGTCTCGGAAGCTATCCGATGGCGTGACATAAGATGTGTGGCAATTGATTGCTGGGTGATGGTGTCTATGGTAGAGTGGTGGAAGCGGCGGTGATTGTGGTGATACATGCGGCTCAAAATGTGGGTATTTTTTATTTATTTATTTTTTTTGATGCGCTTCCGGGGACAGTTCAGCGGTGCATTGCTGATGAATCCGATCCTGACTGGACCCTCATCCTCCTTGAGCTGCCTCTCTTCTCCGGCGTAGCTCCTCCAAAGTTCATGATGACTATTGGGCCGAGCTTCCGTCATGAGCTAGCTATAGGTGAGGGTGCAAAGATTATATCGTAGCCTTCTTACTGTAATCAAGGACATTGGTTGACAATATACCCCGCCTAAGGTTTGCGGTAAGACCTCTAGCCTCGATCTGTCAAATTATACAGAGAACGTGGGAAATGTTTGAAACTGAGTTGACTGCCAAACTATCGACATACTAACATGTATTTCCTTTCCAATATTGGATGAGCTGTATGCGTCACACACCGGAGGTTGCGCGCCAAGGCCTAACAATACTCGGAACGGTGATACGGAGGAGGTAGGCTTCTCGAAATGAGAGCCTTTATCAGTTACCTACATCGCGACACAATCAATAGCACTGGGTGAGATAAAGTTTTTCCCACGCGCATCAAGTAGAATACACTATGTAGAACACAGTTTGGAGGCCTAATAAAGTGTTGCTGTCACATTATTCTACTAGGTAGATACATGTAACTACATTACACACCGTTCAACCTCCCGCGGAGGGTGTATGTAATAGGTACAACATACATAGTCCAATTATAAAAGAAGGGCAATGATCATAATATCAAAACCGACATATATGACCCAACCAGTAGAGGCTGTTTGTAAATGAGTCATCGAGATCTCCGCATACGTGGACTCTCTGTGGAGTCATCTGTTTTTTCATGTCTTTCAGCCTCATGAAAGAAAAAAACGGGGGCGCTGGTGACCGCATCACATAAATTACATAACGTCTCTGATTCAATGGCAAATATCATGTTGGAAGGATCATTACCGCCTGATGTGACTTTAGGAAAATAAAATCCACCGGAGGTTCCATCATAAGGAGCGGGGAAGGTAACGTAACCCCAGTAAAAAAAAAAAAAAACATTCACCCGGGCTATGATGTGACGGCGTCGATAGATCGTGCCCTAACCCAGAATTTTATGATACGAACGTCCGGATATCTAAGACAAGAAGATGCTATGAGTATGTAAGTATGGTGTAGGCCAGCTGGAGGGAAAAAAAAAAAAAAGAGCGTGACGGGGGTGGTAATATCCGTCAACCGAACGCAAGACTTCGAGCAAAAAAGACATCCGCAAGCAGGGATATCTTACCTGTATCTCTCACCGTTATCACAATGACATTCAGTAATCTTCTCGTAGGGCTCGGTTACATACTACCCTAGCTGTATTTATTGGATGGTGCCGGGATCGTCGAACGTGGACCGGCCAGTAGCCATTTTAGTTAATAGTTGAGGGTTTTACCTTAGCCGAAATCAACCACATCTGTACGAGTTTATATAGGCGAGCCCATCGGCACACTATGGGTGTTTAATACCGGTGTATCAATTTAAAATAAGCTCCGGATCTTGTACTCCTCGAGACCTTAAAGGGTTTCATTATACTAACCAATCAGATCAGTGGTACATATGGACCCGCTGGTTTCGCCCTCTATCCGACCTTTACCCAAGGACTATACTAGGACCAGGTATATATAAGTTTGATGATTGATCGTAGTCAATATTAGTGAGCGGGAAATGTACTAAATGTGTAGGCACATGAGGTTCATGTTTTGTTGATATCACGCCGGTTTTTGGTTATTCCGAGTTCTGAGCTTTCTCACGTGTAATATATTCGCTCAAGCCCCGACGGCACGCGCCACGAGCACGTGCTTCTATTCATGCATGGTTAGAATGGCATTTCTAGAGGTTTAATAAAACGGGTCGGAAAAGTCGAGTACATACATACTAGACAAAGCCCTGGTCGTAGATACTCTTGTTTATGGGCCGTAACCGTCCGACTAACGGCCGACGCCATCGGCAATGCCTAGGATGGCATTGATACTAGCTAGAGGGGGTATTCGGGATGGCGATATAAGCGGTAATTTGGCCATATCAGATGTAGATTTCTTTTGCAGTAAAACTTGGATCTACTGCTAAATATCCCCTGGAGTCCCAGTCACGAATGTCCGGCTACTTAGGGTTATCTGAGCTATCCTATCCCTCAGTTGGCTGGCCTTGATGGAAGATTATATTCCAGGCCATTGCATGTATTTTGTGAGGTAATATTGCACCAAGCCTACAACCATGATCAGCCAAGCTCATTGATAAAATGTTGGATGAGGTTGAAATTTAACGGATGGGATGCTCGGTACTCTCCGCATTTTTCTCATAAATTGACATCTGAGGGGATGTCACTCCCGGATGATGTTAGTTTAAGCCTTTACCGTGGAACATAACACAGAAAGATACATGTAGCTAGATGTACACCTACACGTGGTGTATGTACGTTCTTACTTGAACAGTCTGATAGACCACGGCTCCAAATCCCCGTTGAGATTCGGCATAATTTCAAGCTGAAAGGATGAACTTGTCTGAGGTGCGTATGTGCGTGTGTGCATGTGTGTGTGTGTGTGTGGGTAATGGAAACACCCCCGTCCAAGTTAAGGAGAAGTAGCGAATATCCCAAACAATTGCAATGTTACACACATAAAACCTTTTAGCTGGGAACGCAAAAGCCATATTGGCTACATGTACTTGGGCTCACCGGACCTTTGGCAACATATTAACTTTCCCGGCGCCACTACCGGTAAAGGAAGCCTTTCCACAGTCGCATGTATGCTATTGGCTGAAGTAAGCATATTTGTCACCACAAGACTTGAGGATTTCTACCTCTTTGCTCATCGATTCCTTCTATAACTCCATCCCCACTCATCCCTGTTTTCTCCAACGTTGTTCCTGCCCCCTCCCCTCCCCCCCTCTTCCTCTTTTCAGGGGTCTGGCAGACTTGGTAGACATAAGTCATTTTACTCAACATCGTTCGAGATTTGCGGGGGGCATCCCTCGTTTGGATATTCCACGTCACTGGATATTATGGTGTTGTCACATAGTTCAAAAGTGTGTATCTACCTACATATTTTATGCAGGAAGAACATGCCCTCTTGGGTTGTGTGAACGATATGTGGGTACGGCACGCTTCCCCTCCGAGCCGTTATATATACCAGATCCTCCAGAGTCACCCATGTATGAGTCTTCCTCACTGATTCACTTCTCAAAGTACTACAATGGAGCCAAAGGGGCTACCACAAACATTTCTACAGGAAAGACAAGGGAAGTTTAACGGTGACAACACAGGTTATGTTTCCCTAGTTCATCAGAAAGATTCATAAGAGATCATCTCTTGAAGCACCCTGGTATGGTAGACAATGGAAGCGGCGCACTAAGATTCCCGTGTACCACAACATCCACAGCACCTAACATCTACAGCTTAGTTCTACAGAAAACAAGAAGAGCTTTAGGGAAAACGAGCATCAGGTTACTATCTTAGAAAATGGGAAGAGAAAATAATAGAGGGAGGGAAAGAGAAGAATTCGATCCCCTTTCAACGCCATAGGGCCCGATGGATATTCGTGTTTTAGACAGAAAATGTGAATGGGCAAAGCCGAGCCCTGGCAAATGGGTCCCTCGGTCACAAGTCACCGCCCTCTGGCCAGACAGTGATTGGGCAAGATGGAGGTGACACAGAGCTACGTTTATGTTTGGACTTATTCCCACTGGCCTACCGAAATCAATAAATAACTACATGTACCTACAATCACCGCCTTTTAGTCACGAATTGTCACTCGCGCACCGCCCGATTCTCGGTTAGCTGTGGCTGTTAATATGACAACCAAGCAATTATTTTAACAGTTTATTATATTATATCTTCTAATATTAAAACGACCTTAATTATTTGTTCAAGATTTGATATATAGGTATCTGCACGGTAATTTCGTACAGCCTGGGGGGATAATCGTCACGCCACTTGGATAATATCAACTTTTCAGCTCTTAGTTCAGGAGAAATTATCGACTCGATTTATGAGGTGTTCAAAGAACTTTGATCATCCAAGCCGTACTCTTTCTTAACTGGGGCAGGGACAATTTTACAGCGATCTGATATCACTTACTTCTACTGACTGAACAAAAAAAAAAGAGGAAACGAAAGAAAAAAAATGCTTTCCATACATTCCACCCAACCCAAGTTAAAAACGCCACACATCATGAGAGAAATAGAGAGGAACCCACAAAATAGAAAAAATGAAATTGAAAAATGAAAGGGGGGAATGAAGGGTAAAGGGTGAAGGGTAAAAAAATAAAGAACGGGGGACATTGTAACCAAAATTAGCCATCTATTAAAACCTAAATCGAGTGTTAAACGACGGAATGCTTCCATATCCAGGACTGTGTAGGATAACTGTTTGCGATCCACTTCTATTTGCCATTTGTAATTCCCGGCCAATGTCGGAAAAATCATTTTGAGATCCCTCATCCATTGGATCCGTCATACACGAAGTTTCTCTAATTTCATTCTGCATTTGATAAATTTCTGGCTCAAACGAAATCCCAAAATCCAGAGGCGGTTCATGATGAGTGATAGTAATTTGCGGCACCCCCGCGGACCCTACGCTTGGTTCCTGGGAGAAATTGTTTGAAGTAATCGACGAATAATGGACCAACGGCTCGCTCTTTCGGCGAGTTTGTGGTGGGTTAAACTGATTTAGATCGCCTCCCTGTGGCCAGCTTGGGCTCAGTTGGTGTCCATTTGTCGTTCCGCTGGAGAAATCACGGGTCAAACCTTCAAGGGTAGGCCCTGAACCCTCCCGCAGAATATGAGTTTGATGAAGACTTTCTGAACGCGGCCGAGCGGCCATAGGGGGTCCTCGCTCTACTAAGTCCACTCGCCTTGGGGCTTCATATTTTGGCTCACCCCCTGAGCCATCCATTTCGCTGTCCGATGGGTTGTATCCTAAGCTATTCGGGGAATCATTTTGGGGTTCGGGACTCGAGCAGCTTCCTTCTGATTCTGCGCTGCTGCCTTCACGATTGTTGAGATTTTGAGATTTTGATTCTATATTAATGTTGTGAGCCCCTCAACTGGTCTTCTATCCTATTACTCGAGAGTAGTAAAGACCGTGAGGTAACTAACCGGTGACTTTCTTTTCGTATTCATCAAATATGCGGATCATTTCATCAGTACTCTTTGCCGACTCTATTTGCAGATCGCGGTGCCACTCAGCGCTATGCTCATAAGTTGACACAGCCTTCTTGCATTTGGTTTTGCGCTGCTCGCAGTGAATAGCTCTCGTCTTCTCACGACCAAAACCTTCACCGCAGTTTGCGCACTTGAAAGGTTTAAGCCACCGCCAGACATGTTCCCTGAGAAAAGTTGACAATACGTGAGCTAAAAACATCTAAACAAAGCCATTACAAAACCAATGAACGGAAGTTATACTTACTTTAGTTTACGGGGGTTTGGGAAGGTCTTATCTGCGCATTGTCCGTGATCGGGAGAGTGTTTATTCCGAGCATAGTATGGGCATGTGAACGATGATGCCCGATCTATTCTAGGCATTTTCGTGATATCGTCATTTTGATCAGCATCATCCAGCGGTCTCTTGACCGGCCGGGAGCTCAAAGGTAGCTGTTGCGAAGATGGGAATATATCCCGTGTTCGTGGCTGCTGGTAGGGGTCCCCACTCCCAACATAGTCGAACGATTGTGGCGAGAATGTAGTTGCCTCAGGGCTTACAACCTCTACTTTCGTCACAGTATTGTCTCTCTCCACATGTATAGGAGGGGCCCATTGGTTGATAGCAGGTTTTTGCACACTACCCAAAAGGGCAGATCCCTCCATTGTTTTCCGCAACCCGATGTCGCACCATCGTTGAAGGATATTTTGGAGGTCGACCGCTAGATGGTTTCTTGCAAGGCTCTTCTCAAATTCGCTAGGGTTTAGGTGCTCCTTCAAGGCGATTTTCTCAAGGATGTTGTCGACAAGTTGGCATCGATTTCGATCGCATCGGAGTTGTACAATATTCAGGGTCCAATTGTGTTCTTGAACAAATTCTTCGAGCTTGTGTTTCTGATAGAGCCATGGGGGGCGAGTAGCCTCAGGTAGCATACTGAGTTGAAGATGCGTTTTAATTGTGGGAGGCTAGCTGTCAATGGAAAGCTTTACCAGCTTAGCAGCCTTATTGATATGGGATTGATATGATATATATTCAGGGGTCGATTGACAATTCTAAATCAACCAACATTTAGAGTCAGCATTACTATATTTTCTTAATTCCTCTCTCTGAAAGCTAGGGAACGGTCGAGTGAGTGTTGGAGGTGGTAAATATAAGAGTCTTACTATTTAATTTAGGTCGGTGGGGGCGTGAGATTGACCCTGTCTGTCGGTGTCGCTAGTACGTAGCTATATCTATGTACGCGCTTGTTGCCTTGAATCTTACTAGATCATCCTTCACTGCAGCAACTCGGTTGATTTAAGCTTTGGAAAAGTTGTTAGTCGAGGATTGGGCTGGGCAGGCGGCTTTATGTTATGGGGCCTAAAATGCTGTCTGTCTACCTAGATGTTATATCACTCAATGTTATCAAGTTCGCATGTTGGTGTGTTCGCGAACAGTCATCGATTGGGTCATAAGTTGTTGCCTTGTTCGTATTAACCCCAGCGCATGAATCATAACTACCAAAATTAAACCCCCTCCCCCATTGAACAAGGCTCTACCAACAGACACGGCAGGGGGACTCAGTCTTTCTCTCTGTGAACATATACAGCTACCTGGTATGATCGGGCGAAGCAGTTCACGAGGCTATCATCATCCAATCTAGGGGCTGACGCTGTCGTTGTGCTCACAACTGGGCTTGCTTTTTTCATGCTTGGCATTGAACCCAGCCTCGAGAAGGCTGGACAACACCGATGCTCAGCCTCTATCTACAATTGAAGATCCTCGGATCAGCGTGCACTGAGAGATTAACGGAGCCTTCTATATTAACAAAATATGCCGGCTGTATAGGCTGAGAAGAAGAAAAATAGGAAGTCGTGGCTATTCTAGATATGTAGATGGCTTGTAGCGCATTGATGGAAAACGTGGATGTCAGTTAAACCTATGAGACTGGTATTGATTGTTTAAATTCAAACCCGCGGTTAGGAGAATCAACCTATCCCAATAGTCATGGGTTTAGATCACAATCTCAGTATATGTGATGGCTGGTCAATTGTTCAGGCCTTCCTAGTTTTATTAGGCGCTTCATGCATGCTTGTTTTACGCGCGTGATGATGAAGGGGGGGAAGGGAAAGAAGAGAGAAGAAAAAAAGAGGGAAAAAAAAGGAGACCATGTTCTTATGAGGATACAAAACCAAGGAAATAAACAAAAGGAGAATCATATGAAAAACAAATTTGACAGAACGGACGTGCACTTTGTTTTATATGCAAGTCTCTGGGAGAAAATTTTACATAATGAGAGAGGAATACTAATCTCCTCATTTCAAAGCGTCTTTTGCGACTGAGTATACACCGTTAAGTGATATTCGTCTTGAATGTTTCCCCAGTGCACGCTAGAGTGAGGCATATAAACCTAGGAGAAGGGCCAAGAGCTCAGCCAACGGCCGAGTCACATATAGCTACCAGCTAATAAATTATTAACCGCCAACTTGTCAATATGGAGCCCTGGATCGATCTCCTTAGGTCTACTATGATGAGGGTACTAAGTTTAGCACAAGAATTGAGTACATCAGGGGCACATGGATTTACCTTTCGCGGGGCTTGGGTTTGCTTTCTTGGCTGGGTTTGCTTTCTTGGCTGGGCCCATGTTCATCGGTCAATGCCATAGCAGGCAACGTGGGATCGGAAGTCCGGGGTGGGAGTTGGGGGAAGCCTTGCTTAAGCTCCGATGGAGGGGGTTGTTCAAGAACCGGGGAGGAGTGTTGCTCGGGAACCGGGGGGGAGTGACGTTCGGGAGCCGGGGAAGAATGTCGTTCGGGAGCCGGGGAGAGGTGTCGTTCGGGAGCCAGGGAAGAATGTCGTTCGGGAGCCGGGGAAGAATGTCGTTCGGGAACCAGGGAATGATGTCGTTTGTGAGCCGGGGATTCAGGCCCCGGGGTAGCTGCCCCTCTGCCGTCAAGCATGGGGGGGGAGGACCGGATTTCCTCAGCTTCGGGGGTCTTGCTTGGGGGTCTGCGTTGCTTTATATGTGGAGATTTTCTCCTGTGATCGGTCTCAATATCAACCGTCTTACTCTCATCCCGACCACCCGCCGCTTTCATCTGATCTTCCACGGGCTCCGGTTCCCCAGCATCGGGCATATCCTGATCCCCCACCTCCGATTCCGAAGGATGACCTGCCTCCAGTTCTGGTGGATGACCAGGATGTATGATCTTTTCGTGCGCCTTAAGTTCGCGCTGCCTCTTGAAGCTCTTAGTGCATGATCCAAGCCTGCAGGAAAATTCCTTTGCGGTTAAATGTGTATGTTTATGATCTCTGTGATTGAAATGCTACCATTAGCAAAAAAAAAATACCTCTATTTCATATTCATCGTCCTTTGCTGGCCGGAGCTGTATACTTACTTCAGCTTCGAAGGGTACTGAAAGCTTTTACCACACCCCTGAAAGGGACAAACATGAGGACCCCTACCGCTGGGTTGACCCAGGCGTTGGCCTGGTCCACGACCTCTTCGCTGACGGACGCTTCCATTGGTTGCATTGGTTGCACTCGGGAGTGATGGGCCTGGGCTGCTCGTGGTTCTCTGGTGAAGTGGGGATCCGCTATTATTGCCATTTATTGTAGATGTACCTCTACCAGTACTAATACTAGTACTTGAACTTGCCGGCGTGTATTGCGATTGTGAGGATAATGTTGGCTGGGTCGTCGCAGGTGGACTACGACTAGTTTGTTTCTTGTAAGATGGCTGTGTTGGACGTCCAACTCCAACATTCAGCGCCGCCGCCCCGGTGATCGGGAGAATATTGAAAGGCTCATCCGCGATCCTACCTCCTTCCCACCGATCTATTGGTTTATCATCTTTAGACAGCTTCCTCAATCTCATCCTCAAGATATTGTTAAGCTCTTGTTCAGCAATTTCCTGGGCGCGTCCCTTATATTGTGGTTCGTATGCAGCGTGGGGAAACTTCTTCTTATAAGCATCCTTGAGGGCGATCTCGAACTGCTTACAGGCCCAAGTTGGTGGTGGGGAAAAGGCAAGATGTTCGGGGTTCAATCGCTCTTCTATTGCGGCGATGACGTCTGCGGTCAACCAGAGGTATTCGTTATCGTTTCGTGGGTCCATTATGGTAAATCTAGGAACTTCTTAAGAAAACGGTCAGCATCATGATGGGGAGGGAGAGGGGTGGGGGGCAGCACTCTTGAGTATAGCGGCGAGTACACTGCTCTAATGATCAAGCATGGCTATCAGAATACGTGTAACCCCTCAGCAATATTATTCTTTTTTTTTTTTTTTTTTCCCTTTTTGATTACCGTCGACTCTATTGGGGGAGCGATCTAACTGGTCCCGTACTGGGAAGTCTTCTTCTACATGCTCATGAGTACTCTGCTCGGAAAACCTTACTACATGACAGCTATAGAGCAGTATTACCCACAGAGGACGTTATTGACCTAATATACAACAAATGCAGGTCTGTATGTGCGATGTGCACGTGAGAATATTTATATTTTTTTTTCTTAAGGATACAATTTCACGCGTCTTCCTATGAAGCGGGGTGGTGAAAGAGCCGGTGAGGAGGGAGGGGGTAGGAGGATGAGAGGAGAAGGAGAGAGAAAGTAAGGTACATATACATGGGGTCTTGAGAAACCCTACTCTACTAGGTATCTCATGATATGATCATCCGATAGGGTTTACATACATACATGTAGTGTAGTACATACAAAAAAAAAAAAAAAAAAGCACTCGACTCCTGTAGTATATAGTTGCTCCTACTCTCAAGCTGTTCCTCCCTTCTTCTTCTTCTTCTGATTCTTTCCCTTCTTCTTCTTTCTTCTTCATGAATCAGGATTAAACAGCGGATAATCAAAAAAGAAAGAAAGGCTTGCTTCTACAGTAACTATCGGCTAACACACAACTGTCACTATCTCCCACCCAACTGAATCGATCGGGGCCAAAGCTAAGAGCCTCACTTTCATGTCAACGCATAACATACATGAGAGTACGTTACGTCGCATAATAAACAAATAAACCTCAAGCTTTGAATTCAACCTAGGCCTGGTTAGAGCAGGTCAAGTTGCTCGGCGATCTATAGATCATGCTCCAACTTCTGATTAAAGACAATGGTCAAGTGTTTCTTCTTACCTACCTGCCCCTCTGATACGCTCATTGAGCGTTCGTCACCTTACAGGTCATAAATCAAAACAACACACTCAGTGCTGCTGCACGCGCATTTTAACAAGCTGAGCGTACTTACACACCAAAAAAAAAAAAAAATTTCTATTCAGGCTTAAGAGCCTCGTTCTCAGTCTCATAAGCAAATCGCCGGTTAATCCATATAAGCATGTAATATGACGCTTTCTCGCGTACTGGCTGCATGTCTTGCTTCTTTTTCGGCGAACCGGCCCCGAGTGAGAAGCCATGGCTCGTCGTGTATACATTTATGTATATACTGGTAACTTCATAGCTGTCTGCAGTAAGTACATGTAATTACTATTCATTTCATAATGTTGACTAGGCTCCGCATACCACGCGCGCAGTCCTGAAATGCTACATGTAGTTACATGGTCGCGATGGGAATTATAACTGTATTAGAATTCGATTGCATTATCGGTCCAGAAACAACAACGCATTCTTACGGCTAGATATCCAATCACATAAACTCGATAATGCACTCATAGTTATGCTCCGCAACCGTCTCATTAACGATAAACGGAAGAGGCGTTCCTTTTGACAGCCTGCCCGTTGGATCGAGCCAAAGATCGATGGCCACATACAAGTTATTACTCGCTGTAGGCAAGAGATACCCGAATATGCAAGTCTTGAGATGCAATTCCTATTGGGCTAAAAGAGAGAAATACACCAACGCAAATGCAGCTACATTTTCGGGTACTTGTTACCTGTTGCGGGTATATACCAACTTAAGAAAGCTTTAGGCTCGAACTTGATAATGAGTCACAAAACATGGTCTTTGGGCCACCAAATTTCTTTGAATAATGTGGTTTTGGTTTCCTCACGAATCCTCACATTTCGCAGCTATCGCCCCGGTAGTTTTGTTTTCTGAGCACCATCACAGTGGGGCTTATTTTTTTTTTTGCACTTGGTTATGGCAGGCTTACCTACAATAGTACATGTATGCCACATAGGCCTACGACGTGACGTTGCCTTAGTTTTTTGTTTTTCCCAAAGCCTATAGCTACACGTGTATTTTCTATAATAAATTGTAGAGGGGAAAGGGTTTGTTAAATGATGTACCTCAGTGAAATTCTAAAGGCACAATTACTACGTATACTCATGGCGAATCTACCTATAGCTACTTATAAGGCGAGCGTGGAGTATTGCCTCGCCTCAAAAAAACCGTTACCGGCTATAGAGCCGATATACGTATTAATAACTCTCTCTCTTGGTTGCCACATTAGACAGGTCGCTGCACTGTCACACTTAATCACGGTCATGCTGGGAAAGTGCAGAGTACTCACCTACCTGGAATCTCCACCTATAAAGATAGAAGGTTTTTGGGGTTAAAATTATAAGATAAATCTCAACAATTCGCCTCTTCCTAGGCTCGAAAATATGTAAATTAAAGTGTAAAGCAGGGGTGAATAAAAGTCTGTTTTCCAGCCGATTACAGGTTTGCATTACTCTCCGCGCCTTAGGCTCCTCTCATGATCACACTATAAACGAATACCCAATGAATATTGGTGGTTGATTAAAAAAAAAAGGAAAAAGAAAAAAGAAAAAAGAAAAAAGAAAAAAAGAAAAAAAGAAAAGAGGGGAAAACGTATATTCGGAACGGATCACAGGGTGGTGTTACGCCTTTTAATTCCCAATTATGGTGCGTGACAGGATTGCAATAGTAGTCACGTCGCTAGCTTTGGTATGGAAAGTGACTCATACCAATGCCGGTAATTATATCTCAGAATATATTAGGGTAGCTACATGTGTTGCAATTGCTAGGGGGGGTAGATACATGTGCGTTGTATGTATGTTGGTATAACTGAATAGCTGTAACCCTGTACATGTAGGTATGTATATACAGTTGCGTGACAAATACACATGTGTTGGTTATTGGCAGTCTATGTGGGTATATAAGTATAGTAGACTTTTACCTACTACATGTACTAATCGTAGTAGATCTAGACCGGCGCCAATATCAATTAATCACCAGGGGCGTATATATATTTCCCTTCACCCCTTGTGCTTATAGCACACCGCCAAGCCTACGTCACTTTTTCTATTAACGCGTCTCCCAACCTCACTCGAGCAACTCACGTACACTACTGAATACACACACACACACACAAAAAAAAAAAAAAAAAAAACTATGACGACCACTCCTGCTCCTACTCACATCACCCTTGATGAATTCACTGAAATTCTTTCTCGGTACCCCGCTACCATGAGCGCTCTCTCAAAGACGAATACTGCACCAAAATTAATCAAGCCAGACGAATCGTCAGAGCTGAGTTCTGAGGAACTTGATGTCTGGCGGCTCGATACACTTCCTGTTGCTGTCAAGGCAAGAAATAGGCCGTGTATAGCAAAAGAGGAACTCCAAAAGTTACTTGGTTGTAAAATGTTTGTCTCCAACTCCTTACCTACTTACTAGCTCTACAAAAACTAAAGAGGGGAAAAAACCAAAACTCAATAGGGCACGTGGGAAACGTCGACAGGCCCTCCCAAAACTCATTGCTACTAATGATTCCTCAACTGTGACCACTGTGACCACTACAGCATTCGGTCATCTCCTCGCTGCACCGTCCCCGCCTACAACCTCGCTCATTCTCGCCACATTAAAGGAGCTTACTGATCCTCTCAAAGGCGTCGGGCCTGCCACAGCCTCTTACATTTTGGCTGTTGTGGCTCCAGATACGGTACCAGTGTTCTCAGATGAGGCGTACCGTTGGATTACATATTCTACAAGCCGCGAGGGTTGGGGAAAAAAGATCAAATACGACGCAAAGGAATATAGGGCTTACGTCGACGGAGTCAAAGCGCTTGTGGAAAGGCTTGGAGAAGGTGTCACTGCAGGTGATGTCGAGAAGGTGGGATTTGTTCTGGGAAAGGAGGGTGCCGAGTTCCGCAGCATTCCCAACACCCAAACCCAGAGTGGATTGGATGCGCTGGATGCAGCATTGGGGTTGGAGAAAGAGCAGAGTGTAACGGCTTCGTCTACCCCGACTACTCCGGTTGCAAGGCCAAAGGTAGCACGTAAGAGGAAGGCGGGTGAAAACCCAAATAAGGATGCTGAAGAGCCTTCCGAATCTAAGCCGGCACAGAAGAGAAAGACATCAGAACCAAAAAGAGGAGGAGTTAAGATGGGCCGGGTCTTCTTCAGAACTCCCTAGTGCGCTGTGAACCTACTCGAGCTCAGGACTACTAAAAACACCAATTCTTTCCAATGCCTCCTGAATGGCTTGTAATGTACTGTAATTTTAGTTTACGGCCTCGACGATATCACCGCCTGCCACCTGTAATCAACAACAATATACCTATGTACATGGAGTTTTCTTTTCTCATCAAAAAAAAATCGCACGCAGAGTGACATGATTGTCAAACAGCAGGACTAGTGACTCCTTGCAATTTCCAACACGTCCATGACCAGCGCACAGCGCATGTAGTTGGCACAAAACAAGGAAGGAGGATCACGCAAGTTCATGTAGACAAGCTACTACATAGGCGAGAGATAGATTAGTAACTACATGTACTCGTACTTTCATAGCATTTCCGGGCTCAACCACTATTGCATACACAGAAAAACCCCGTCAAGGCTACCTTTTTGTATGGCATGCAATAGTCGGGTCCAGAAACGTCACGAATTGACGAGTAGTGAAGAAAGACCCAGCATTAGTCAGACACAGCTTTGTATAACATGTGGGTACTCTAGCCAGAGGCAGACCGCCTATCGTCGGCCAGGTGGCATCATCAAGTCTTACAGTCTGAAAAAAGACCCCGCCCCATCCTACGCATAGTACTTGACTCGCGCCCTAAATAGCATTACTTGTATCCGTTTGACTAATCCTTTGATCCAGCCGAGTAGCTATAGTACAGCTCCATAAAATCTCATGAGAGTACGAATATATTCTTATATTTGAGCAAGTAATTCTTGAAGGACTCAATATATCTCTTGGCTGTATAAGCTTGTGGAACTTGTCGTGTGGGTCCGCTCACGTGCCTTAAGCATGAAATATCACTCACTGTGCCAGTACTCTATCATGTTGGGACTATTGTTGCGAGCCGGGGAAAATATATCCTCCCTGTAATAATTGTGGCAAGGTCTATATTATGTCATTACTGTATTTGTGCCAAGGCAATTGCTGTTATAAAAGGGCAGCTAAATTCCCTCCTGTATTAGAAATATACATCATAAGAATTACTTCTGCTACAATAGTCAATATTTCGGACATACAGTACCGTATCAATCTCATATTTATTTATGTATTTATTTATATCTCATACTATATCAATCTCATAGATCTTCACAAAATTTCAAATCTGGTATGTCTTACTTGGGTGCTAAAAGCTACATGTACATACAAACCGTCTTTGCATGTATCTAACAGTATGTGTACAACACTGTTATCCCGCCGCAAGGGACAGTTGTATAATAAATTAATAGTTGCATATATGTATATCTAATGCGCGGTGACATAAATTATCGGACGGGCACTAAAATTTACTACAAGATTCGATAACGCATCTAATATAAATAGCTGAGATACTAGAAATACATGTAGGTAGATATACTTATAAATAGCCTACGTCATAAATTTCAAACATATTCGGCAATTACCAAGAGAGTTACATTTCTCAGGGTGAGAACAATTTGTGGACCCACAGCTCTTGTAAATATTGGAATCTTGCAGGGCAAGCTCAGAGGCCAATCCCCCTACTACGAATTTTTATTAGAGAAGACCTTATATTGATTGCTTTTGGTGGCGGATTAAAACTTATTCTCTCTGTTGTATCCGATGATTTTTGACCACATAAGTATTTGTGGTTGTTTAATTATTATGATTAGTCTTTCTGGAAAGTAGTAGCTACTACATATGCACTGTGTCTATGTAGTATTCACGGGCGGAACCACTTCCGCTAAACGGTGCACACTTATATATACATGATGGAGCCGGTGAGCGAAGCGCTCTTTAAAATAATAGTTCTAGTAATATTTGTGCACATGTGGGCTAGCTGATAGGGGGTCGAATTGTTATTTACGTAACTACATGTATTACCTTTGCCTACTAAGTGCCATAGCCATGAGGCTACATGCAATTAATGAATTAAACAAAACAAAACCCGTTGTCTGTTAAACAATAAACACTGCACATTGATTATTATACGCACAGATAACTAAATTTACCTAAACAATATGCTTTCCCCCTTAAAAAACATTTAAGTAGGATATAAAAAGAAGGTTGATCACTCCTCATCGTCGCTGCAAATAGGTTTTTGTGCGTAGTAGATATGCCTGATCAATGTTAGTCAGACCTTTGAGCTACCTCACGGAGAATAAACGTTACTCACTGTCTAGAGTAAGAATGAATCTTCCTACTCCTCGCATCTATCTTTGCCTGCGCAATCAACGTATTGACATCATCTACTGACATCTCCAATACCCTCGTCAATAACGCCATACCAAAGGCTGCAAAACCTTCCTCAGCTGTCATGTATAGGTATGCACCCATCTCTTTCTGCGACTTATCCGCAGGCCATGTCCCGAATGGGATCTTCATGATTTGGTGGTGGGAAGATTCAAATCCAGCTTCCTGAAGAAATGGCATGAGATTGGCGGCAATTATGAACTCTCGTCCAAGCTTTGTAGCCGCCTGATTACAGAGGTCATAGTATTTGTATATTGAGCTATTCTTAGGAAGGGAGTTGTCGTCACTGTGGAGGAAGAATTCGTATTCTGCGAGCTCGATCCAGCCGCCGGGTTTGGTACAACTGCGAATATCAGTAAGCCATCGTCACTAAATGTTGGAATCTATGGGGATGAACCGATAAGCCTCTTTAATAAGCTTGCCCCAGTCTTTGATTGCCCCGTTTAAGTGGCGTATATGAACCAGGTCGAAGGAGTTCCTTGCAAATGTCCAGTCTGCTTCCGCATCGTCGATCTGGAATTGAACATTTGGAGGGACCCTATTATTCCGGTTAGCAAGATTGAACATATTGGACTGGATATAACATACCAGCTTGGCTGAATGGGACTCAGATCTGTTCCAATGATCTCGGCGTTTGGATATTTCCTATTCGTTTCCCAAAAGTTAATTAAATTAAGAACCCACAACTGCCCTAGTAGACTGTCTACTTACTCAGCAACATCAATTGCCCAGATACCCGTCCCAGTACCAACGTCTAAAATTCTCTGGGGGTCCTCAACTGGTGCTAGGTGAAGTTTGTCCTTATACAGCAAGAGATAAATATGGTGTAAGATATCCAATCTATATATTACCAACACACGTTAGCGCGAGACAATAGCTAGGACTATAGCGCCGTGAAAATGGGGGGGGGGGGGAATATATATACCTTTCTTGCTCGGTTTCATCGTTAGGGAAGGCGTATTTGCCTTCTTTATAGGCGTGGTATCTACGGCCGTTTTCGAAGCGGTATCTAGGTAACAGCAGTTAGTAAACCTGAGGTCGAGGCAGACATCGAATTAAAACCTCCATCTCAAATCGCCAAAAAGAAAACCGAAAGAAAAAAAAGAAAAAACGGGCTCGATAATAACTCTCTCGGCCGTACGTATCTTTCGCCATTATTATAGGGGTTATCATACTCATAGATGGAAGAAGTCAACGAATCTGTGGAATATTCACTCCTATACAGGTAAGTCAGCAAGTGCAGAAGCGGTCACAGGGAGTTTTATGCACTCACGACCCAGTTCCATAATCGGATCCGGAATCCTCTTCACACTGATAATTAAACATTAATTAGCCATCATTCACTACCATTTTTTTTTTTAAAAAAAAAAATCTTCAACCCCTAACTCACCAAAGGATCTACTTCTAGTTCTTCTGGTGCGTCTGGTGCTGGTGCTGCCGACATGACTGATAGATATAAGGAAACTGCTCGAAAACGTTTGGTATAGTGAGTTTATCAAAAGATAGGACGAACTAGCTGGGTAGCTCATTATATATATCACCAGCTGGGACCTGGTAAATTTAACTGTACCCGGTATTCCGAATTCTCTGGGGAGTGGGTACATGTAGCCACATGCACATACCCCTCTGCTTGGCCCTGCCAGGGTAAAGAATCGGTACGGGCCGAGGATCTAACTAGATGTAGCAAAGCTTGTTAAACATCTCACCAAACTAAGTGAGATCAAACCCCTTTTAAACTTTTAAACAGGGCCATTAATGGGTTCTGGGTTTGGCTATCGCTGCTAACTGGTTTTTCTAATTAACAGCACATGCAACCACAGACACGGGAATACCTACGACAAAATCTCCACAACGTATGTATCTACACTGTCTTCTACATACTATTTTCTTTTCGATATACGGTAAGTTGTCAGCCCTAGGTGTCTCTATCCCTCACTCCATGCCCCATTCCCCGCACTGTCTATTACCACTGTCAATGACAAAGAAAGTTGTATCACATTTCTCTTTTGTGTCATAGCGTAGGTACATAAGGTATCTGCATCATATGGGGACACTCACTCGGAAATAACCATACCCGGAACCAAAAGGTATCTTAATTGCACGTGTTCTGAGTACATAGCACAGTATGCTTAGACATTGAGGCTCAGCGTGTATCTATACGTATGTAGGCCACAGGCGCGAATCAATTCACTTGCTTGAGGAGAATAGGACAGATCACCTCAATCAATGACCTGACAATTTGTGGTGGTCAAAAAAACAACAAAAGATAGCGAAAGGAAGTGAATTGATAAGGGCTTGCCGTTATGTACGTAAAATACGTACCCAACACCTGTCGGTACACTCTCCTAGAACCTATGGTGCTCTAGAGTAGAATACATATACTTCTATCGCCGATGTGATGTATGTATATCTACATGTATGGATCCAGGTCTCTTTGGTAACCACTCAGCTTATTGGGGCCCATTTGGCAACTACATAGTATGTACATGTAGGTACATGTATTAAGATCTCCTGCAATCACAATCACCATCAATTATAGCCTTTATAGGCTCTAAATTTATAATTATATGACTGCTATCATTGTCTTGGGTTTGTAAGGTAGTCCTAGATTCCTATTTTTTGAGGTTTAAGATATCATATATAACAAAGTTTGAGCTGTCAGGTGAGATGTTCGCTAAACTGACTTTCTTTACTCTAGTACTGGCCACAGCTTATTCGCCTCTGAGAAACCACCTAGAATTAAACTGAGTCGCTGTAAATCCACACAGGCCCTGGTAGGTATATACATGTAGAGATGTAGGTACATGTAGGTACCGGCTGCATAACGTGTAGATTATCTAGAACAGATGCTCGAATCATGGGGTATGTAGGTACGCTCGCTACCATTTTAAATCCATACGGGTAACTGCCGGTCGCCTGTCAGGTGCTCTGAGTTATATACATGTAGTTGACTGAGGCTTGCAACAACAACTTAGGATGTGTGAGTGTGCACTGCCCTACTGGAGCTAAAGCCTGACTGAGGCACAAGTGCAGGAGGCTCCAATGGATGCTTTCGTCAGTTACGCTCTGCCTCAGCGTTCCGAGAGGGGATTTAGGCGAGCTGTTGCGGTGCCGCGTTGTGCGCCCAGTCCTCGCGACTGATTTTTTATTTTTTTTGGCGAATTGCCGCGTGGCTTTGACGGGAGTAACATCCCTAAGCAAAGGTATATATACACAACGTGCCTAAACGATGAGAATGCTAGTTTCCCACCCCAGCCAATAATTGCCATACCTGAGAGAAAGAAAAAAAGAAAGCAAAACTCCCGGTCCTGGTCCACAGTGTGAAGAATCGTGAGTTTTGAACGTTACCAACCTCCATAAGCGACCGCCCCTACATTAATCAAAAGGAACACGTTGCATATCTACACCAGCACATCATTTATGCATCTCATTTAAGCAGGCTGCACTTTCATCCGCCTTATTGACGCTCAATCCTTGTAGGTGAATGCTCAATCGAGAGAGATGTCCCTCTGGTGGGGACTTTCCCGCCAGCTACACGTAGTTCTCTCTCTCTAAGCTAGCTCTTTGCTCTCCATACGCACACCGGTGCGCAGAAATCCCTGCCTTATCAGATCCTCAGCCTTCCTGACGACAAAAATTTCATCCACTGCTAATAATTCAACCTGATTGAATGATCGGCTCAAGCTATCGGATCTGGTGTGTAATTGACCTATTTTATACGGGCTTGTAGCAGTAGAAAACGATAGTATTTATTATTGTTCGTGATCATCACTCCAAATGTGAGCTAGCGCTGTTATAGTGAACTGAGTGAAGCTAGGTTGGAAACATTGCCAATGGAGAGCTGCATCCGTTTAAAATTAATGGTTTGTTATTAGATATGGGAGGGACGGTGCTTACGTTGAGCTGTGCTTCATCTAGACCTGAATTAAGACTTGTGAGAGTGGGGTGTAGTGTGCAAAAATGGACAAAATAAATGTACGAAAAAAATACACAAATAAATAGGTACATTGCCTATTCTTGAAAAAAGAAAATTGGAGGTATAAGGCGATTATTAGTAGATAATCAAGAAGCATTTTTCAGGAAATGTAGATCGTATCAAACGTGCGGACATGAAAAAGCAGGGTCCAAAAACCGATACAAGTACAAGTACAAAGAAAAACTCAGGACATGAGTGCCAGTCGTACCAAAGAATTAATGAAATAGAGAGTAGATGGCAAGTTAGAATGGTACAGGGGTTAGTTGGAAAGAAGGAAAAAAGCCGAAGAGGGTTGGGTTTGTGGTCCCCGGGGCACAAGCGGGAGGGGAAATGAGGCTGTGGAATCTTCCAAGGATACATGTATTTACAGATATTCTGATCGTGATCATGCATAATTCTGGTCCAGAGGCAGGGATGACATGTGAATGTGCGGTGTGTGCGGTTTGGCCAGCAGCCTAGAAGGTAGACCTCAAAGCATGCCGGCATGTTTTTTCTTCTCCTTCAATTTTTGGTACCGACCACCAGTAGAAATTCCACATGGGACGTTTTGGTATATTAGATGCATTGTTCTATCGGTAATTGGTGGCAGGTAGTGTTCCCTAGCGCAGTTGGCGGGCGAAATAAAAACCTAGCTTTGGTTGTACGCCACAAAATTATCCCAAAGAGCAGGGTCTATATGAATTGTACTGGGCCTCTGGTGACAGTCTATATTGCTTTGGTACCCAGAATCATAATGTACATTATTGGAATTTGCGTTCGGCGGAATATAAGACCAAAGATGTTGTGGGCCGAAATCGCCCTGAGCAGAAAGTCGGACATCTACTGGTGAGCTATGAACGGAGGCTCTATCCATGAGACTAGATGTTGAAGGCGTAGCTTCTTCATAGGTGAAGTTGTGACGGCTGCTGGCCCTCGTTCCCCCCGCGGATGAGTTCTGGAACGATGAGTTTCGTCGTTTTGCCTCCTTTTTCTTTTGGCAGGCCCCTTTGGTGTTCAGGTGTCTTTTGAGGGAGCTATCTCGCCCAAAGGGCGAATCGCATTCCTTGCATTTGAGTTGGTTCTTATTGTGAACAGCTTGATGACTCCTAAAGGAATCAGTCAATAAAAGGCACAAAAGACCGAGCAGGTAGATAGTACTTACTTTAGCCGTGCTTCAAACGGAAATTCCTGATCACAGTCAGGACATTTATGCGGCCTTTTGGGCCGACTCGGCTTCGCGATCCTACTACTTTGTTGAGCGCGTGCTGACGCTGTCGTAGGTGGCGCATTATCCACGGTGCACTGGTGCGATACACCCCGCCGCGATTTTGAAGTTGGAGCATCGGCAACACTCGAGCATCCACGCGGTTTGGCATTATCTACATGTGGATTTTGATCAATTACACCGGTAGTCGACATGGCCTTTAAAATGAACCCTCGTTTTGGATCCAACAACTCCGACCTGCTCTGCGTAACAATCTCATGCATAGACTCGATTCTCCCAATTGTATTATTCTCGGCCCCCCAACAAAGCCCTACGTTTTTGGCGGTCTGGTTGAGGGGGCTCTTAGAGGATGAGGCTCCCATGTCATTCCCATAGTTGTCCTTTGGAACATCTAGTTCAGGTGTCCAGGGCCCCGCTTTTCGGGGCTCGTTAATGAAAGACAATATAGCGAAGTTGGTCCCGTCATATGTGTGTTGGTCGAGGTAATTTTCGACACATTTTGAAATTTCATGCGTCAACAACCCTCGGGCGTCGGCGGGTAGGAAGTGCTGCTGATGCTTTTCACGAGGGAATGTCGTATTTTGCAGCTCGTTGATGGCGAATGTTGACCATAGGTGTTCCATCAGAGGCGCCACTAGAGGCCCTAAAAATACGTTGTACTGGTGTAATGACTCCGGGAGTGTTCCCTGTAGTTGGGATGTGGTGCTCGTATCGGTCGACATGATTGGTTGTAAGTCGTATGGGTATCGATCGTTATACTAGTACAGTAACTACATAGATTTGTGTTTAGTGCTGGTTTCGTGGTAGTGACAGCGCAGTAGAAGTGGAAGTGTTTGAAGGTAAGCAGGCACCCCAGAGAACTACCACTTACCACAGTAAACACAAAAATCTCGCGGCCACCCACCAAGCCAAAAAAATGCACGATCTTATTTCAATAAGAGATGTCCAAAAGAAAGGCGGGAGAGAGGGGGGGGGGGATGATAATAACTGCGCAAGCGTCTGCGTACCGCAAAACAGACCAAATAGCCGAATAAACCCGTATCAAAAGCAATAGGTGTTGAACTAGTTACAGGGCCGTAGTTGACTCCGTATTACTCCTTCGATTCGAGGTTGAGCCTAGATATAATAAACGTAGAGTCGGGAGACTTGTATATGTACGAGCCAAATGGTGCGAAGTTCTTCGCACAAGTTCGCACAATGCAAGGACCGAAGCGCAGAGCGGTGCGAAATTCGAATCGACAGACTTCGCAGAGAAATTTCGCTGAGCATGTCAAAAGTGTTGTGATTTTCATAAGCAACTGGAGTGCACGCGCATTTTCTCCTGGTTAGGGACGGGGGAGCTGGAGGGGAGACCGATAAGCTTCCTGTCTGCTCCTTTTCGCAGCTAGTGATAGACCCCTGTGTGGCATCTTCCTACCAATTAATACTGCCGACAATGGCATTGTACGCCGTCATATATGGGTCCACACTGAGTCCATCCGCTGAAGCGTGATATCTGTTGCATGTTCGACTGATAATATAATATGTATCATGTATTCATAATACTCTCAGATGAACCAAAATCATAAAGACTGTGCTGTTGACTAAGGTCCAGCCGACTCTGTTCATCCATAATGAAATGTTAACAGTAACTGGTGATACGCATTCTCGGGGAAGGAATTTCTTTCCTTCCTTCTCTGTATGCACTTTAGATACGTAAATCGGAGTTTTGAAACTTAGCGCTCATTATTATCCCTTTAATTAATTTCTCTGCTGTTTCATTGTTTTGTGGATCCACTTTGATGCAGTAAAGCTGTGAGCGGGCTGTGCTATGTGTGCTCATGTATGTTCCTGAGCTGGCGAAAGAATAGATGACCTGGCCCAAAGATGGGCTAAAAGAAGAGGCTGAGAATACATACGTATATCCTTATGACCTACACAACTACCCTACATGAGTCGGCACTCCATGACTTTTTGTGACCTGATGGACAATGTACTAGTAGGTCCATTCATGATGTACTGGCCTAGTCTAACCACCCAGAAACCAAAACTGAGTGAAAAATGAAGCTGCTAGCTTCAGATCTGATCGAAGAAATTGCACTACGTCCCCGTTCGTGAATTTCTAAGCCTCAAACAATATGTATAATGGGTGGGTTACTGTTTGGACTCCTCAAACAGGCAAAGAATGGAGAACTTGCAAAAGGTCGCCTCATCATGTGTTCTGCAGCGAATGTTTCGGCTTGGAATACCCGTTTTAGGGATTATTCAACACGATCAAAAAACCGATCAGATTGATAAATGTATACAGCTGTACGGGTTACAGTATCAGCCCTCGAGCCTCAGATTGAAGACTATGTACAACCTGTTTCAGCGTCATCTTGCTGGGCTGGATAGAGTAGATAGACGTCAACCCTGCTGTGTTACGTAGCGCGTAGCTTGCAATAACTACATGTAAGTATAAGTTACGTCTACCTTTAGTACTTTACTACAGTTGACCCCACTACTACATGTAGTAGAGTATAAGAGACGCCAAGGTGAAGGCCGTTTCTGTTTCTTATTAGCATATGTTTTAGTGCAGGTGTTTAAGGTGTTTCTTATAGTGGAACTTCCTATAGCAAGCTGCTGTAGCCGCGTGTGTTGACCTTGAGGCTCATCGAGCCGGATGGAAGCCCTAATCGCAATCCTATGTAGTACATGCGGCACCTACTCCGCTCAAACGCAACTTCTGGTCCACAGGGCAAAGGTGTTTCAACGTATACACTGACACTGGTATCATCTATACATGCATGTTAGTCCTTGCGCTTGCCCTCCCCACCATCTGTTACCGTTACTGGGCTTACCACCGTCTGGGGTAGCGAAGATTCGATGATTACCACACGTTCAACCGAGTCACTATTAAGAACCTTAATTAGGCGAATGGATATTTTTGCCTGTGCCCAGGTGCCCAGGTATTTGAAAGCTTACGACAATTCTATCATCCCTCCCTCCAGAAAAAGAAAATTACTGTTCATGTAATATCTATCTTAGATTGCATGAATCGTTGAGTAAATCTTGGCCAGCTGAAAACGCTCTTTCTTGGGAATTCAGAGACTTTGAGAAATATATATTCCCCCTGAACCACTGAACTGCCAGGTGAGGATATCCCTGATTCAATATAGGTGCATTTGTAGGCAAGTATCTACAAATATGGGGTAGAAATTGGACTGCAAATAGAGTAGAGCAGGTGTGACTATACAGCAGGTTTGCCGGAGCGGCCGGAGATTCTATGTAAAGCTGCCCTACCTACATCCTATGAGTACCATGATCTGACTGAGTGAGACAAGACGCAGCTTAAGCAATATTATGTACTGAGTCGCATTGTAAGTGGACGTTTCATCCACGAGGCTCTATTCTCCACGCACGTCCCTGCAGTCCCTTATTTGTTTGTTCGGGGTGGTTAGGTTCAAAATAGCTCCGAGGCTCACTCTCCAGAACGGGAAAACTAAGGGCCGCTGTGGAGGTACCCAGAGTACTCTTTACCCAGTATCTATAGACATCCACAGGCAACCCTCACATGAGGCTCAGAGGCTCGAACTCACATGAAGTATTTGACCATATATGCGGGCATGTACATGGACCTAGGCATTACGGTTAATCAACCATTAAGATGCAGCGGCCAACCTCCTGGCATACATCCATAGAGAGTACACCGCAATTAATACCCCATTATGGGGGTTTTCCGCTTTATTCTGTGCACCCCTATCAGTCATAGATCTAGCATGACTTCCTCGAGAAAGGTTTCCTAACTTGGTACTGCATAATGTAACCTACTCTAGATTGTCAACGCTCTATTTTGCAAAGTGCAATATAAAAAATGATGATTTCACCTTAAAAAAAAAAAAAGGGTAAAAACAGGGACCCGGTAGTAATGGGTCATCGCGATTACGTTGTTAACGAATAATTAGAGCGGTTTCAATAGGAAACTCGATGCTCACCAGCCGTTCCACATTGTTTTCGGCCTCTACTGAAGCACAAGGTGCACGTATTTACATAGGCGCAGCTAAGCCGTATTGATAATGGTACTCGATTTCCTACAATGGTTAGCGTCTGTACCAATTTCCGTAGCCTTGCTTGAGAGTAGCAGTTGAGTAGACACTTACACATACCAGTCCTTTCCTACCACACTGCACTAACTTACATGTACCAAAGGCACGCAAATTAAACTCGATAGTAAACTTCCACCTTTTGTAATAGCACGAGTATTAAGTTTGCTCTGCGGCGCAGCACTGCGTTAAGTGAAGCCACGTGTATCCGAATGAGAATACTCTCTGGCTACTCGAAGTTATATCAAGCTCCAATACATCTCTAATAGAACACTTCCGCCTGATATAAACCAATCGTGCAATAAGGCTGTCGATATAGTTTAATACAAGGCGTCCACTCTTGAATAATATACTTGATGACTTCCTTTAGATCTTGCATCATGAGGCTCAAAAACGCCCATCTACCCTATAACTACATATCACGAATCGATGATACCATTATATGCGATGAAGGTTTCATATCCCTTGACGTCCTATATATCCATCATGAAGAATCAAGCACCATGGATTGCTCTCTAATTGAGACTGGCTGTTAGTGTGCCACACGTTTTCAAATAAAGGTATAGCCTTGTCTTAAACCCCTAGATCATCGATTCCTTTTCCAGGTAACAAATTCAGATTGCATCAGTTAATGCACGGCTAGCTAGATAGGTACTATAGTAGGTCTTACTTACATTTCCATGTCTTGGTACGCTAAGACCCCGTAGCCTTGTCTTCAATGCTCGGTAAATTTTTCATTAGTTGAATAAAGGAGCCCGGCTTCCATCGGAGTACCACATGGACGTCTGGGGTGAGAACATATAGGGCAATTCATGGGGCTCCTTGACCACCCTTGAACAATGACGATCGTGGCTATGAGATTGGCAGCTGTTTAGCGTAAAACAAGGATCTAGGTTAGGCTACTAGGTTATCAAAACTCTATGAAATTGCTCACCCAGATCAACGGCGTCCATGAACCCACATGAATGGTTCCGCTCATAATTATAACAATCACAGCGTTCTCCCGATTACTACAGTGGATGATGTAGTATTAGCTACCACAAATAGCAGTCCCGCGAGGCTGGATATATCAATCCATAGCTACCTTAGGAGTATATCATGTTTCACATACCCACATGTTCCCCATTGGTGTAAGTCGCCTTGGTGTTGTAGGCGATTGTTAATCCGTGGATATTAGTTTCCATTACGTTGCATGAGTACAGTATAAAATCTTGGACGTTATCAAAATGCCGATTTAGAATAATCCGTATCTCAGACTTTGCGGCTGAACCCTGAGACTTTGCACCTCGAATGACGATTTTCGATTTATGCGCCAGAAAAAAGGGGCGGCGTGTGTCGAAGATTACCAGGAAAGCAGTCCGAATACCTAATTGGCCCCCTTCCGCCACAACTAAGAGAGAAAACAAGGCTGTCTTAAGCCGCTCTTCTCTGCTTGATTGTGTTTACTGAATGACACCAAGATTGATCTCGATTAAAACCATTTATCGATCGATGAGAGTAATCACAGGTTATCACTCGACCAAGGAGCAAGCCTTGGGTAGCTGATTGGTCGATTGAACTCATACATGCGTGCCAAACCTTGGGTAAGGTACTGCGAGAACCCGAGATGCTTGATTGATTGACTCATTGATCCATTTGAACTAGGGATGATAGGTTGCCATGATTAGACCATTTATTACGATCTTGTATCAGTATGACATACATGTACCTGATGATGAAAGATAACCCTAAATAGTACCATAAACATATAATTAGACAATTTTCTATAAACAAGTATAGAGAAATTATTTCTTAATTCACGATCTTGAATAGACCACTTACCCCCAGAGATAGACGATGCACTGAGTACAACTTACATTTGGGATGGCGACGATAGGGCAAGTTTGCCTAGAATAGAGTAGATATGTCCCTAGTTAATTGCCTGAGATCGATGCCGTACCCATCCGCATGGTCCCACACATAAACATGTGGTTTTACCTGCATGAATCAGTCTGTTAACCCGGGTCACGGACATGTTTCTCTTAAGGTTCCACCTTTCCTAATACTAGCGTGCTCAACCGCCTCCGTCATCCCGTGAAGATTCTCACATTTGAAGAGGGAGCTCCTCGGCCTGATGATGCTTGGAGATGAGAGGCTAATGTTGCCCTTCACCTCGCTTGTACTTTAGAAGACTCATGGGGTGGATTCGGGAGTGAGGGTCGTTGCGGGCGTGATCGACAGCCTTGATCATATTTTACCCGTTGTTCATGTTTTTTGTTGTTCCTGTCTTTAATTCGTTAATTATATGCAATCGTATTTTACCCGTAGTTAGGAGGTTGAATTGAAAGGCGTGTGAGGGAGCCCTGTGATACGTTAATGTCTCTAGAGTTTATTCCAGTGGATAAGCACTGCAGGGGTTTCAACCCCTGGAAAAAAGCTGGAGTAAGAACCTGGGGATACATCACCGGCGATGGGGTATCTTTCTACGCACTTAAGTACTTAGTGATCTCATATCCATTTAGGCCATCATCGAAAGAATAAAGGTAAAGCATAATTTACGTTCAATTGGATCAGGCCTCAATCGTATCGCTTGATGAGAGGGGGAGGGGGAGGGAGACAAGCCTTGTGATCTAGGGACCAAATAGTCTCTGATAGGGGGTTGCACCTAATCTTCCGTGGGGAGGAGGGGCGAGATGAAAACGGAAAAGAAGGGCACGTAATGCCCAGCGAGAGTAGACCTGGCTTTGCGGCTAGTTCCTGATCTTTTTATGGCTTAGTTAGTCAGTGCGTACTTCTAGCACTTTACCCAATCTCCCCTCATACATGTTTTAGAGAGGAGGCTCATAAAAACGTGGCGACAACGTGATTAGCTAGCCCCCTGTCAACCACGTGGATGATGTTGTACGACCATCGAATTCTTAGCTCATCTACAGGCGTCGAGGGGTATGTACCTCACAACCGCTCACCGCCTCAGATCAGGATCAATTATCATTATGAGATTTTAATGTTGATAAGCTCTGAATACCTTGCTCGCTGCAGTCATCACTGACCACCCAAATTTCCAAGGCTTAAGCGCTCTCGATCTCTTCGATAACTTCGTGTAGACACAATTGCACAATATCTACGCAGACATTATGCACGCAATATATGATATACGTGTGTATATGTTGAAGAATGTATTCACCTAGCGTGACCTGTCAACAAAACGAAGTCCTGTATAAGTATTGGGATACAGTTATAGCAGCTCATGACCACACTACTGACATACTCGCGATTAGTCCGTACCGGCTAGAAAGTGCATATGATTATTTTCATGTATTACTCAGATTCAGCATGTGAAAAAAACTGCAAAATATTATATGTATACATGTAGTTTGGAAGAAAGTACATTTATAATGGAATTTTCGTTCGTACAGTAGATGTAGGAGTTATGAAATTAAAAAAGGATAATATTAAGAATAGGGACAGGATTGGAGCTAGCGGACTCTTTGTAAAGGTACGAGGTAGTATATATTGTTTGAATATCTATATGCCTTCACAAGCATTCGGGCTGTACACAGTTGGTTAATGCCTTAATACACTCACTCAAGGAGTAGTTTAACAGCATAAAAGCTGTGATTGCGGTGAACATACCATACTTGCATCCCGATATTTATCAATCATTCATGAGACCTCGTATATACGACTACGCCGTCTTCGCTCGGTTTTTGCTCAAGATATCTCTTCATAGCTTCGGAAATCGAATTTGATCGTTTGTAAGCCCTTTTCGCATTTTCTTTTTCCCAGGAATTATTCCCCTTCAGATCTCCGGTGTTCTTAGAAGCGTAGTCTTCTGGGTTGAAATCTTTGGGAGGTGTGTATTCCTCGGGCATCTTCTCGGAAATCGCCTGAGTGGTCAGCAACTAGGGGGGTGATAAGTGAGGGAAAATAGGTCATATTCATATACCTTAACTCCTCGTTCTCGTGTACGTGTACTACTCGCTGAGTTAATGAGTATCGATATAGTATGTGCCGATTAATCGTAAATTTAAACGTAGTTTTCCGGGGAAAAGGCGCCCAAGTAGCTAGTAGTAGAAACTATATGTACGCAGGTGAGTTTTTATACTAGAAGAATCAGGTACTACTGATTGACACAGACCGGCATGAACTCATTGTTAATGACCCAGGTAGGTGCTGTTGCATGATGTCTCGAATGTATATTATGATGTGTAATATGATATCCAGTATCAGTTTGATTCTTCTTTCCCCCTATGCCCGCATTAGTTCCCAGGCAGCCAAATACTGCATCGTGAGATATGGTGACTTAATTTCAAGTGCAAAAAACTAAGATTCTTGTCTCGGGTATAGAACTCTAAGCGGGCAATTAAACACAGTGTTGATGAAGATCTGAGCATATAAGGGGAGTGAGTATACGACAACTGCCTTATGTGACCTATAGCTATAGCTAGATGTGTCTAATTAGCAGCAACTGGGTGTATTTTGATATAGAGGCAAAAAAAAAAAAAAAAAAAAAAGGTTAAAGTGCTATAAAAAAAATACGTCACCTAAAGCTCTAGGCAGCATAGCTAAGGTTAATTCGGAATATTCCTATAGATCATGATCAAGGATCGACGTCGGCTCATGAAACAGAAATGTACGCGCTACATAAATGCCTTATTATATGCAATGACCATGGCCTAGCTGCAGCTGCATGCAGGAGCTTGATATGGTTTCTCTATTCGCCGTGAGCCAAGCCAGGACATTTTGTCCCATTTGGCACAACGAGATCAATGATTGTGTTACAACCCTGCGCTGCTGCTGTGCATATATTTACCGAAAGGTAAAGGTAACTCACAGTATAATTCGCATTGCAGAGGAAAGATACATGTAGACTAGGCATTTGGACCCTTATAATTCCCCTTTTTTTTTGTTTCTTCAGGCATTGCAAGGCAATGTTTGATTTGACCAAGCTAGTGTTTGTTTCCCCCGTGTAATTTCAATGTATGTATTGGTACAAAAGTATATGACATGTAATTACAGTATGAAAAAAAAAAAAAAAAAAAAAAAAAACGGGATGAAATCACTATAGCTACCTGCATTGGATGAAGAGCACTGTACCAACACCGTATTCTTACCGCATTACTAGCGTACTGTCGACCATAGTGATCCCCTCCCCCCTTAATTAGTACTGTATATTCTTAATGAAAAAGTAAAGTTCCAAAACTACTACCTTGACCCTAGTTACTTTCCGTTTCCTGTTGCTATAATATTACTGACTAGAACGCAACTTGCATGTCTCTCCATCTCCATTACTGAGTAAGTGGGCCTTATAATAACTTGGCCAAACGGACCCTTAACTACAAAGAATTTAGAATGAGGCGCCAAAGGGCCAATGCAAAGCACATGCGAACCCCGAACCCCACCACGCTGGTTAAGACATGCACAGCAGCACCTACGTACTCTACCCCCCCCCCCCCGGAGCAAGTCCCAGAATCCTCACCACCACAAGCAAACTGTGGCGCTGACACATTTAATTAAGCCGACCGACTTATTTTTATTTTTTATTATTTATTTTGGTGAAAACTGGTTTGAAACTGACAGGGAAAGACAAACTGTAGAGTACATGAAAATACGATTAAACGGCACTCATACAAGGCAACAATCCTTAAACGTACTAGATAGAATATGTGCAGCCAATTGAAAGCGCAAATTTAACTATCAATATGTATGTGTGCGCGATAGGGGAAGGACACAAATCAAAGCACAAACAGTAATACAACATTTGACGACCAGGAACTACATAACTAGAGCTAAACATAAAAATCGTGAAACATCCCACCCAAAAACAGAACGAGAGTGCTTGTAGGCAAAAAGAAACAACTCGAATACAGAAAATAAACCAGATGTAACCACTACCTAAATCAGTAACCACAGTACGAAAAAGAAAAAGAAAAAGAAAAAGAAAACCCTGCCCTCCATGATCCATCACAAACTCCGATTTCAACTCCTGACATATGATGATAAAATAAAAATAACAACGAGAACCACAATCAACGCCTTACTTATACTAGGAGTGTCAAAGAAAGAGCACCACCCGGCCCAGCCAGCTACCTATCAAACATAAAACTCCCACCATTCTTTAATCTGTGCGCTCTCTAAACCACCTAACCATGAAACGTCTGTGAATACTGGGGGGAAAAAAAAAGAAAGAAAGAGATAAAAAAATAAAAAGAAGAAACCATATTAAAAACGAACCGAGTCACGCCTCTCTAGAGCCCGATATAGTCATCGTCACTCAATATGAGTGCCAGGAAACAGCCGATCCAGCTCCAGATCCTGTCAGGCATTCCCCGAAGCTGCCATCAACCTCATAAGCAAAGCATGGCAGCTGCTGCTGCATCTGCTGCGAACTAGGCTGAAGGTCGCCGTGCATCATCATCATCATTACCGCCTGTTGGGTTGGCAGCAAGTTGTTGTGCACGGCGGTATGCTGAAGTTGTACCTGGTTAACGCCTCCTGCTATTGCGAGGGGAACAGATACGGTGCCAGCAGAAGCCTGGACTCCGGACTGATGGGTGAAATGCTGCAATATCTTTTGGTCACCATAGGTAAAATTTGCACTATTATCCCACGAGGTCCACGCAAAGCCGTCACTGGGGAGGCTGCCGCTAAGTGGCATGTTTTGAACGAAAGAATCCAGCATGTTCGATTGATTATCGGTTTCCTGACTATCACCGTCATTGCCGTCCTCATCCTCGTTGTCCTCGCTGGTGTCGCTCTCATCCTGATGAGCGGAAGTGGTGGCAGTATGATCTCTCTTGAATGAAGTCTTTTCCCGCGGTACATTTACCTCAACCTCAACCATCCACTTCCTCAGCTCTGCCATCTCGGGCACTGAGTGCTCCAAGGCGCCTGCCGATGCAGCCGCCGCCGCTGCCGCCGCCTTTTTGCTACCCTTACCACCCCTCACCTTAGGCTTGAAATGTTGCCTCCTCAGGTGTGCAGCGGCGTTGTAGTCAACCCCATACTTCTTCCCGCTTTGGCAGGCCTTGCATTTAGCAAGGAGAGTCTTTCCCTTCGAGATATCCTTGATGACCCACATTTTGCGAGTCAACGCATGCTCTCTGTCTGTGTGGCGACGCAGCTCATGATCGCCGCGAAAGCCTTCAGGATGTGCCGCACACTGTGTGCAGTAGACGCGCGGATGAGGGGGGCGGACATATGTGGACTTGGTGGAGGTTGTGAGGGTGGGTGACATGTTTGGGTTCTTCCCCGGTTTTATAGTGGGAAGGGGGCGGGGAACAGTGACAGGCTTTTGTCGAGTTGTGGGTGTGGGGTTTGGGGCCTTCTTTGGTTCCGATTTTGGCCCTTGCTGTTTTACAGCTATGGGGGTGTCGGGTTTAACCACAGGAGGAGAAAGAGGGGGACGCTGCAGTATCTCTTCCACCATCTTTTGTTCATTGAGCTGTTCGCAGTCCATGAGCTCCTGCTTCACCACGCTCTCATCCTCCTTCAGATCCTCCTCCTTGAGCATCCTCTGTTTCTTAAGCCCTGCTGAGCCTAGAGAGTAATAGTCCGCCCGCCCGCTCAACCCTCCATCGAGCTCCTCAGACGGTCTCTTCAACACAACCTGCCCCGCAACCCTGCCCAAATCTTCACCATTTCCCACGAACCCGCCCACACCGCTCAGAAGATGGTCCCCCATGTCATCGGGGAAGATATCCCCCATACTCCCGGTTGAGGAATGGACCCTCAGCATTGAGAATCCCGCATCGAACCTGCTCGCCCCACTGCCCTGTCGGCTCATCTCATGATGGCCAAACAGGAACGGCTCCGACTCGCCTGAGCCGTGCGAGAAGCTTCGAGAGTGTTTATTCTGCGGGCTTCCGGTGCTCAGGTCCATGTCTAGGAACACACTCTCTTCGGTGTAGCTCGACGACAGCTGCGAAGATGGTTGCGAGCGCATCTGCGGCGCACTGAACGGGAGTATGGTGAGCGAGGGCGGGGGGTAGCCCCTGTTGGAGCGGGAGCCCGAAAAGCTTTCATGTCTGAGAGCGAGCGGGAATGGGTCGTTCTGGTCCTTCTGGGCGAGGTACTCGTTCAAGGCAGCTGAGGTGTTGCCGGTTATATCGAGACCAAGGGAATGTAAGGCCTGGAAGGTGGGTGCTATGGGGGCGGAGGTGAACTGGGTGAGTGGTGGGTCCGCCGATGTGACGGGGACGGTGTTGGTAAACTGCGTTGGTGAGCGCCCTGCACGCAGGGCAAAGGCGTGTTGTGGGCTGGTGTGCTGTGGGTTGGTCTGTTGATGGTGATAATAAAATACTTCTCAGCGCTTGATCTCCAGTACATTGGAGGATTTCCCATCCTCCTCTTCCTCTTTCACGATATACAGGAGAACCAGAAAAGGAGGCATACCGAGTTTCCTCTTACCATACGCTGACCCCCAGCTAAAGACATCATTGTTGAGGGCTGTGGACAAGATTCAGGCCTAAATCCCGATAAGGCCAACGAAGGAGGAGCTGCCTGCATGCCACTCCCTCCGCTTATCTGAATCGCCGAGCTCCTCTGTATCGCATTTATATTTACTGGAGAGTGCGCTGCTGCGGATTGTTGCTGTTGCTGTTGCTGCTGGGCGCTGAGAAAGCTCTTTACGGCTTCCTCACCGTCGAGGCCATGAAATTTCGCAAATTCCAAGAGCTGGCGCTGGCTTGAATCCTCAGCGTCTATTTGATCTATTTCTAGGACCGAGTTCACGCGACGAGCTGCCATCCGAAGGCTGGTCGGTCGAGTTCCGATCGAATAACGTAACGGGGGGGGGGTTGTTTGTGTGTGTGCGTACGGGCAAAAAAAAAAAAAAGAAAGGAAGGAAGGAAGGGAAAAAGAAGGGACAGCTAGTTATAGCTTAATACGGGGACGTTGAAAAGTAGAACTTTGGGGCGTCCCCGGGGGGGGGGGGGTTATATAGAAGGTTTAGATTTTAGTTTTTTCTAGCAGCAGTAGTAGTGTATTGCAGGTACCTGAACCAGCCAGCTACGGAGAGAAGAGAGAGTAAGAGAGTGAGGGGGTAGAGAGAGAGAAATCTAAGTATTCACTAATATAGTGGGGGGGATCTTTTAATTAGAGTTGAAGTGGTTCTGGTGATGATGATGATAGTGATGATGATGATGATTCTCTACTATCAGATAGTCTACTATTAATTCCCGTCAGCCGGTAATTCACTGCAAGGCATGTAGTTGATGGTAGTGATGGTAGTGATGGTGATGGTGGTTCCAGACTGGGGTAGATGTATGATGTATGTAGTAGTAGTGGGATGGACGTATGGATGGGAGGGAGGATCTGGAGGGGTTACGAACTCGCTGGCAACGACAATGACAATGACAACGAACCAGCTTCTTGGGGGGGGGACGTGTGGGGGTGCAATGGCGGGGCGGACAAGATGAACAGAATGGGAGATCGAGGACAAGAAGAAGGTGTGATAAGGGATTTAACCACGAACACTTTGGCTAACTATGATCGAGCTTAGGCTAGCTAATTTAGTTTACCTGAAGAGGAGGTGGTGCCTGAGTATATCGATATATCAGGAACGTATGTAAACGAAGTAAAAGTAATATAAAATAAAATAAAATAAAAGGTTGGTGGGAATATAATAAAGAAGGCAGGGTGGAATATAAAGATGCTGGGTCGAGGGAAAGGTAAGTGGTAATATAATAATAGTACTGAATAGTTGGTAGTAGTGAATAGTAGTGTGAACAGTAGTGAGTAGTTGTGTAGTAGCAGTAGTACTCTAGTAGTAGCAGTAGTAGCAGTGTTGTGGTAGCAGCAATAGTAGTAGTGGGTTTCCCGTCGTCGACAAGCAACAAAGGTGTATGGAAGAAAGGGAAGAAGAAAATGTCACAATGTAAATAGGCAGGCAGCTTATGAACGAACGCGATTTCGGAGAATAAATAAAGGCTTTAACAACCACCTCCACCTCCACCTCCACTACTACTGGGGTAAGTAAGGTAGGCTAGCTAGGCTGGGCTGGGCTGGGCTGGGCTGGGCAAAGCAAGCAAGGTATGTAGGGTTTCTAGAAGAAAAAACAAAAACCTCAAACAGCAGTGGGGGGGGCAGGGTCTGCACGAAAAGAAAAAAAAAAAAGGACAAGATAGCTAATAGCTACACTAGATGTATCTATGTAGCTAACCAAGCAGTATGAATGGAAAGAGGAAAACGGAAGAGAGCAGCAGGAACAGGAACAAAATCCAGGCTGAAAAGGAACTAGAACGTATGCCTACACTTCTTTGGTAGATTGACGCTTTGCCTGCCTGCCTGCCTGCCTACCTGCTGGCTAGCTAGCTAGCTCTACTGCTTCCTTGGTCCGGGTGCCTCCTGCTTCACCTTTCCCCCTCCTCCTGGCACCGAAGCTTCCCAGGCCTATGACGGTGTAGAAAGAAAAAAAAGCCGGTGCGTGCTGCGCACCTGGTGGTGGTGGTGGTTGTGGTGGTGGTCTTGGTGGTGGTCTTGGTGGTGGTCTTGGTGGTGGTAGTACAGAACAGTTAGGTACAGTCCCTCTACATGAGCGCCATAGTACTGACTGAACCGACCGACACCGACTGACTGACTGACTTGACTGAAGTCTCCCTGACTGACTGACTGGGGGTAACTAATTGGTTGGCCCGCTCGAGGCGGACACTGCTGGCAGAATCTGATTGGGCGGGGGTGACGGTGTGTTCCGCCAGGCAGAAGTAGTAGGCAGTAGAGAAGGCGGAGGGAAGGGGAGGGGGGGGGGGAGGGGGGAGCAGAAGGAGTAGCTTGCACTCCATCCTCTCCTCTACGAGGAGAGGATGGAGGGAGGAGGGGTAGATGGTGAGAGTGGGTTAAAGACGAATCAGAAAAGGATGTTTTGTTTGGGCTACCCACACTAAACTAAACTTGAGGAGGGGGATGGCTTCGCTTTGCATGTACTTGATGGACGATAGTAGTTAGAGGCTGGGAGGAAGGATACGACTCACACTCGTTTGGGCGGTTGGCAGTGGGACTGTGATGTTCTACTGGTCGGTGGAAGGAGGGGACATCCTTGATGGGGGGGGGATGTCATAGAGTACAGTACATGTATAATGGGACTGTCAAGTTAAGTCAAGACGGAGGAGTTATGTAGTACATGTAGGTACATGTATGTGGTAAATATTAGTATGTAGTGGTATTTTAGTTGTGGTATGTCAAGTCAAGGAACTGGGATGCGAGTGAATGAGAGTTCTGGGATTCGAACATGGACCTACATGTGAGTATGTAGAGTATGTGCTTGACTGCTGCATACATTGTGTCCGTACATGGAGATCTACGTATGGAGAAAGGGCTGTAGCTGTAAGTAGAGTGTGTTAATAGGTATTCCGGAAGGTACAAACTGAAAATTACTTTGATACATTCAATACTTCACATCTCTAAAGGTAATGTACTCGAGTGAATACCCGCGGTCAATTGAGCAGGTCAGAGCTTCAATTGTGTGTCTAGACGTCTACTGCCAACTCTCAATGTCCAATTCCATTCGATTGACCAAGTATGTATATATCTGTAAGTATGAAGAAGTATATCATATGTGTATCACTGCGCGTTCTCTTTTCTTTTCCTCTCTTCTCTTCTCTTCTCTCTCTTCTCCCTTCCCTTTTCTACATCAATTGATCCATTAGAGTACATGAATTCGTCGAGTCCATACATGATCTACCACCGGTGGTACACTCCATCCATCCATCCCATTCATCCACCCACCCATCAATCAATCAATCAATCAATTCCATTCATCCATACATGATCCCATCCATCCATCCCTTCCTCTTCGCACTCACTCACTCTCACTCAGAGCCTCACCCAACTCACTCACGATGCTCCTTCCGATCTCTCTACTCGTACGTGTTCGTCCACGCGCTTATTCACTCATACAATCAATCACTCATTCACTCACTGATCAATTCTGTCTGCCTTGCCTCTAGCTCTCTCTCCATAAGTGTATCTTACTACATGTATACCTTCGTTACCTACTCTAGCTGCATGGCTGCTGCTGCCCCCCAAACAGGAACACTGCCGGGAATTCCCCCCCCCCCCCCCCGCAAAACGGAAAACACTGATGTAGAAAATATAAACGAAGAACACAATGGTCCCCATGCCGACATGCAGTTACGTTATGCAACATCATGATTGTTGGGTTGGTACTCTAAATATGTACCTACATACATATGGAAAGAAAGAATGAAAAAACCTATGGCCAGCCAGCCCTTTTTTCTTTCTTTCTCTTACCCGGAGCCCTAGTGGAACTTCTGCTTCGACTCGACATGTGGATGTAGGTTACCATTGTGAGTTAATTGAGCTAATTGCACAATCAATTCCCCCTCTCACTGACAGCCAGTTAGTTGTTCGTTAGTCTGTATAATCCAGGACCACCACTCGCGCGTGCGGGAGCAAAGCATGTGCGCATCCGCATCCGCATCCGCATATGCACCGCACCCACCTTTCCCCGGGTTCTGTCTGTCTTCAAATCCAGCCAGCCAGCCAGCCCCAGACTTGCCAGCACATATACCATCTCCGCCCTCTCTCTACATGTATGTACTTCTTACCTACATTTAATTTAAGTAATTAACTGTCTGTCTGTCTGATCTGACCGACCTCGCTAAGAAAAGAAAGGAAGAAAAGAAGAAAAGAAAAAAGAAAAAGGCTGTCACCTTCCCCCCCCCCTCTCTTTTCCCCTCCCCTCTATTCACTCCCTTCTCACTTCCGGGCCGGACCATGGCGCCGGGTCTTCTGGAAAGTCAGTTAATACGTATGGAGGGGGGGGTGTGTGTGTGAGCAAAGATGGTTCATAGGGTAGGAGGCACGCAGGATTTGCACTGTGAGGCCAAGACTATCAATCATCAATCATCTAGATCGGTATGTAGTATAATTCTTACGGGCACCAAGACGAGACGTCTGGTGCGGTGCGGCAGTACTTCTCCCAATGTTGCTTTGTTGCTTGTGAGATGCTCGTGTACCGGTGCACAATACGCCACGCCTATGAGTGTTCGTCCCTCCCCACCTCTCACTCGTCAATATGATACACAAGAAACCGGTAAGTACCTACCGGCCAGGTCCGATCCAGCCTTTGTGATACTTAAGTTGCAATCTACTTATCTAGAGCTACATGGTACATGACTTATCTATGTATCCTCCGCTGTAGAGTAGCACATGTAAGAGTTCGACGTATTGCGTTATATTACAAAAGTTGCTGTGCTGCTACTACTAAACGGCCACTTCCCTGTCCGTCGTCATCGCCGAGGCTATGGAAAAGACTACCTTGGATAGAGAGTACTAGTAGAGCAGGCCATGTCAATATTGGATACCTGTATATACAGAAGTTAGGGCGGCAGTCCCGCCTGGAAAGTAGACTCATGTCGACTCACAATGTCATTAATAATATCACAATCTGATGATTTGGAAACGTTATGTAGAGTAAGCCGGCCGCACAATGCCCACACGTGGCGGTGGTGCACCAGCCAGACAAAGATATAAGTACATGTATATACATGTATGTACGTACCGGCTACATGGAGGTAAATCGACGTAGGTAAGTACATGTATCTACAGGTTCAGACCAGAGAGAAAATCAATTAAACAGGAGTAGGACGTGGTAGCTATAAGTGAGGTGTATTCACATGTGGTGGTGCTCTCAGTCCTCCCCCCTTCCCCTCCCCCTGGTGATAAACGATTGGGATCATCGATCGAGAATGTGGGGAAGGGTAAATAATAAAACACAAAACAGTACTGCAGACGCTGCACTGATCATGATTTACATACACACATACGGAGCTCGTATTTTTCACACTCCATGTTAGATGCCCATCGACGGAGTAACTAGCTTAGACGAGGATCCCTCCGGGTATGTTAGGTGCCGGCCCATCATCGAACCAAGCAATTACATGTAATTGGCATTGGCCGGCAGCTCTAGAGTACGTACATCCGTAGCGGATAGGATGTACTCTAGGTATGAAGTACATGTATGTGCTCACATAGGGGTAGATCACCATTCTGGGGGGAGGGGAGAGGAGAGAAGAAGGGGGGGGGGGCATAATTGTTATATACATACTTAACGATCATTATAATATAATATAACCCTCCTCCCACCCCCCCCCCCCATTCTCAATTGCAAGCTCATGATCCATGGAAATACCCATCTAGCTATCGACATTAATTCGTCACGATACGGACGCAGGGTGGCTTTCCAGGCAAGATCATTTATGAGATGGGATATCTCGGATCGGGCGCTCTAGCAGCTGTCGACCTCGCAGCCTTCAATATGCAATCCGATCACATCGACATCATGATCAGGGCTCGGCCACACACACACACACACCGCAACGTCTATGTACATAGTCAAGTTTTTATCAATAGGACTTCGGTTGCTACCCCCCGTCCTATTGATAAAGATTGGGCAAGTACAGCAACAACAACAATTAATTATATCTGATATTGTAGCTACTGCATCCCCCCATCGATCATCATGTACCTACTAGTAGGCTGCTGCACACTGGTAACAATTTCATTCAAGAAGGCGCGCCCCCCCCCCCCCTCCCCTTCGGCCCCCGTACTTTATGATGGCATATCTTCTCCCAGCCTAACAGCCGGCCGTCAGCAGCATCGGCGGCGGCGGCGGAATCAGTCCACATCAGTGTCATATTTCACGTACCTCCCCCCAAATCCCGAAAAAAATAAAAAAAAAAATAAAGAACCCTTCAGCCCCGATCTGTGCCCGGAGGTCTAGAGTACTCTGGACGGTAACAATAACCCACAAACATAATATCCCCCTACATGTACCTCCGTATGTACTTCCCACTTCTACTACTTACTCTACGCCAATGTAACAACTACCGACAAAGATTCCAGAGCCTCGTACCACCCTCCCAAAATCTGCCCCCCCCCCACCCCGGTGGAACCCGCCATGAGCTTCACAACCCATCACTCGCCGATCCCACTATATTCGCAATTTCCGCCCCTTCCCTCCAATCAGCGCTTGTACGCGAGGGGGGCCGGGGGGAAGGCGCACTCACTAGTCTAACTATTTATTATGTCAGCATGCAAGATCGAGCAACCGTCAGCGGAACCAGCGGCATTGCGAAATTGGGGAGGGAAAAAAAAAAAAAAAGGTTTGCAGTCTACCATAAGTCAGGTGCTCATCGCGACGGGATGGGATGGGGATGGGATGGGGATGGGGGCTGGGGCGGAGGGTTATGTGATGCGGTTGAGCTCTCTAGGCTGTATCTCCCTCTCTCTCCCTCTCTCTCTCTCTGTGTGTGTCTTCAACCGGCCGGTGGGTGTTCGTTCGTCCCGAGTATGCAAAGTAGTTGGTCGAGCTTAAGCTTAATATAATTAGCAGGCAGTCCCGCCCTCCCCATATCCACGTTCTACGGGTAATTAAGCGAAGGAGTGGGAGAGCGGATAAGACAGACAGACCTCGCCATCGTCAGGGTTCGGTGATGAGCTTATATTAATTGGGGAAATGGATGGGAACCTGGATTGCTCTATCTAGCTAGTATAGTACGCCCGCAGAGAGAAGCGTGACAACGGGTGCCTCTAACTTGACATCCCCAGACCTGCAATACAACCCCACAAGTATTTCATAGCCATGCCTTTTGGCAAGTCTGGGAAGTGGATAGAGGCTACTCTAATGAAAACATAAAAATTATTGAAGCCCAAGCTAGGGAAGAGTAGGAAAGGCTGGATTGGGGGAATGTATATAAAATCATTGACAGCATGCCAAAGAGAATTGCAGCAGTAGTAAAGGGCTAGGGAGATCATAAAAAAGTGGTGAATATAGTTTAGAGGCCATAGTATCTATCTATTCTGTATTTTGTTTCAATTTTCGGACGGGTTGCACCCGCTGTTTCTTCACTTTTTTCCTGCGGGTGTACAATTGGTCTGGCTAAAAAAAGTGATCCTTTACCGGGATTTTGTGCTTGTCAAATTACAAGCTTCAGCACCTAGCGGTAACCACTGTCAGGAGCTTGTTGAGACCCGCAGCATTATCAGCAATCTAGAAACAATATCACCAAGTGGAGTACCTACACGTAAGCTCAATTGATCAAGTGTCAAAAAAAAAAGAGATTTAGCTGAAAGATAAAAAGACGACGGGTCGGATCATGCTTGCCTGAACCCGTGAACTCCCGCGCTATTGGATGTCTTCGTGAGAATGCTGAGTAGAGTGGCCCGCTCATCTACATAATACATGTAGAGAGGCCTTGAGGGGAAAAGAACCATTAATTTCCGCCGCTCGAGATAACATAATCCACCATCATCATCTCATCTATATGCACAACACAGTAGACCACGAGGTAGTGAACCGGCAGACAATCTGCTCCAAGCGCTGGGACAGAGCCTCAGCATATTATTAGAAATCCAACAAGGGTTTTTTCCTTTTGCGCAGCGGCGCCGCCGGGTCGCTCCAACGTACATATTGCCTCTCTTACGTCCCTTACCTGCCATTGAGAATGAAAACAAGTCCATTTTCCTTCTCATCCTCTCCCCGTTCACATTTGTATCCGAAGCACGCCAGTACAATCTCAATTTCCCAGCGCGCAATATGAGTTAGTGAACCAAAACTCTTTGACTCGGACCCTGCAGCTACCCGTACTGACTTGCCCTGTGCCATTCATTCAGATACGTCACGTTGGAGTCTTGATAAGTTCCCCACATTCCCGTTGATTCAGACAGGGCGACACAAGACAAACGCCGTGGTGAGTTTATAAGGCAGTCGATTACTTAGACCCGGGGAGCTCGAATTGATACCTAGATAGACTACGAACGGATCCCTGGTGCTAGGAGCGGACGATACAAACAATCATCCTCAGACCGCCACCACCGCCACCACCGCCGAGCTTTCAGGCCCACTTCGATGCTTTCGAGAGGATTGCGGCAGTTTCTTCACAGATGGTGGTTTATATAGGTACCCTACCCAATCAAGAGCCTAGAGAACTAGCCCAAGCCTCTATTAGTTACTGCTAGCCACTGGTTACAAGTAGCAGTGGTAATTGGTACTTTCGATCAATTTAAATGTGTTAACCCTTCACATCTCTAGAGAGCACACCAAGACATGCCGTGTCCCAACCAGGCGCTATCACTGCGCGTTCACCAAATGCACCGAGAACTTCACCACCTCCAACATCGACGCCTTCATCCGACATCAAGCGACGCATCGGATCTGGTACTGCGAAGTGGAGATTTGCGCCTTCCAAAAGCGTGAGAAAGCCGTGAAACACGTGACAAAGTACCACAAATCTCAAGAACCATTGAAGGAGACTTGGCTTCCGGTGCCGCCGAAGAATTTAAAAAAGGATATAAGACTTTGTCTGAATACGGGCGTAAATCTTGATCTTGGTGATTTTTTGGCACAATCCGTCGGTGGGGTAGGGTTGGGGAGGCAGGCGAGTGGGCTGCTTAGCCCCCGCGATAGTGGAGGCCTGGATATGAATGGTGCTGCGGAGTCACTACCAACAGCAGTAGTAGCACATGTGATTGGGCAATTGAACATGCTCGGGGATCTGCTGGAGCATCAATCTCTTGTCCCAAGTGTTGCTGAGCACGCCCAGATAGTGCAATCTCTTGATAGGATACGAGATAGATTGGGCGCCGGAGACCGAAGGAACGGATTCCGTCTCGGATGGAACGCAGGTTTTGGTTTTAATACCGGTCCTGAATCGACCCCTTCCCGAGGCATTAATGGTACGGATACTCGACATGAAGTTGCGGCCGGACGCAACGTTACAACTGTGCCCCCGATCTCCCCAACTAGTGAGCTGATGGTGGGGCGGGAATTCCTTCCAAACATTGAAAGCGAGTCTGAGGATGACTCGGATGGGGATATCGAGGTAGAATCGAGCGCCGCACCTACCATAGAACCCCAACAGGAAGCACACCTCGAGAAGGACCAGCAGATCAAGTATTTCGAACACTTGCAAAAGTGTTGCATCGAGGCTGCGTTCACGTTCTATAGACAACACAAGGCACACCTAGATACCATTAACGATAAAGGCTCAAAGCCGCTCTGCATAACCGCTAAGCGTGAAGAGATCAAAAGCCCTACTGATCTCAGTCTACCGCACTGGACACACCTCTTACGGCGGATCAGTGACGCCCGAGGGCTACAGAGAGATATGGTGTCAAGAATTGAGTCTTTTAATGGTGATATCTCACCTGTGGATGAGATCCAGCATGCATTTAAAAAGGAGAAAGTCAAGTCGGATAGGGATCTTTTAGCGTTGATTCAATTAACGAGGAATTTCTGCTGGCAGTTGAAGGACTGGGAGAGGTGTAAGCTTTTGGACGATCTTTATGGGATAGTGGAGAAGGATATCAAAGACTTGAAATCTATAAAGAGGAAGAGCTCACAAAAGGAAGGAAAGCCACAGAGACCGGGCTTGTTTAACCCAATGAGGTCATCACAGAACAATGACGGAATACGAAACGGCCATAGACCATCCGCAACCTGGCCACGGCTTCCCCCAGGTGAAGAAGCTGAAAAGTAGGCATATGTATGTGTGTAGAGGATGTTTTAAGCGCTTGATTTAGGGCGTTACTGGCATGGGTTTTTATTGATTGTTATTTTGACCGAAATTTTCTGTTTCTGTTTTTTTTTGTTTTCATTTCCCTTTCATTTGTTCAATATTACCGTTAATATTCCGAAAAGCATTTCATGTTAATTTATTATCTTCAGTGGGGTGGGGGCCAATACAATCCTACTGTTGACCCTCAACAAATATTTGTAGAGTTTGATTTAGACTCCCCTCGGTATATGCCTATGAGGCTAACCATTGGCTCGCTTTTTATTCTTTTCTCTTTTCTTCTTTCGGGATTTAGTACTCGGTCTCAGGTTTGGGTAGTTGCCAGATATCATGCCGCTATTGCCTTTCTTATCATTCCTACGTCGATCGATCCAGAATATAAAGGTGCCTATTTAGTTTTGGACAAAGGATCCGGGATAAAAACGCATCACCACAATATTCATGCTTCCTTTGGGGCCGACGCCGCGGGATTGCAGCTAATATTCTATGGGTATCACGGCTTCAACCTTGATTGGGAGTCGTAAATGCTTTGTTTAGGGTGGACATTGAGGGTCGAACCGATGGAATAAGGAAGATGGAGAGGGTATCCTTAATATAAGTACATAAGTACCTCTTGTGTATGCCTCGAAAGGTCTGCAGCCTTAATTACATGTAAGGACCCCGTCATAATTTTAACCCTCTGGTTGCATGCGTATATGGAAACATAAATATAGATGTAAATAAATAAATAAGATCTGCAGCTCCTGACCATGGTTTTCTCCTCAAACTCGAGTGATCCTTACATCTAGGTATGGTGTCAAAAGTAATTTTACTAGCGCTGGGTTTCGGTTCTTGTTCTAGTATAAAAGCTGAATTTCAGTCTTTATGCTACGCGCGTACGCTATCATTATTGCAAACACTTATGAAGGTTTCCCACCGGTGGTGAAACTCCCCACTGGTGGACAACAGGGCTCACACATTGGCAATATAGCAGCCGGAATGTCTGTGCGTTTACCATAAAAAGTGACACTATAGGTATAAACCATGGTATTATTTTCACCACCGGTGGTAAAATAATTTACTACCGTTGGTAAAATTCCTTTTGACACATCCAGAACCTCACAAGTTCATGATATGTACATACATGTATCTTATCGGTACTACATGTATGTATGCATTTACCCTACACGCAGAAATAAACCACATATAAGTACATGCAGCCGGCGATAACATTATGTTCAAGTCAACCAACCAATCAATCGGTCGGCGATAGCGGCTGTGAATAACACTCGAGTGATATGTTATGATTTTACCCACTTGTGCGGGAACAGAGACGAACTCAATAAACGCCGCTAGAAAGCGCTACAATGAAAAGAGAATAACGGCCATTATTGTGCATATATATTGTTCACCTAAGTACCACCCAATCCCTAGCTACCCCATCTCAATCAAAGCTTTGCCAGCACCTCCCCGTCGGTAACCTTTGGCTTATTTCTATCACTACTTACAATAATTGCTAGTTGATTTGCGATAGCGACCAAGTTTTTGTCCTCGTCATAGATATCCACCATGACATCCATCCTCCCGTTCCGAATCTCGCGAGCTTCGATACGGCAGAACAGCCATTTCCATCCTTCCGGGGGTGGAATCCGCTTCACCTCAATCGACAGCGCAAGCGTGGGGTACCAGTGCGTCCGTGAAGTTTCTTTATAGTTCTCTGGTATTGGGAGGTACTATACACTACGGGTTAATTTAAGGGAGTATTGTAAAGGACATGAAAGCGTACCATATCACTTAAAAACCCTAACGCTGGAATATCCATCATCCCACCATCCTTAAGACTAACCCAGTGCTCCCTGACACTCGGCGTATCCTTTCCACTTCCATAGGTCAACGCCTTATCGGCTTGCAATGTATATAAAAGCTTCCTCGACACCGGCCTCACATCCACCAACGGATCTTTCGCGTCTGGTCCCACCAGGCACTCTGTAAGTCTATCGGGGATCCCACCTGGCGGTAGTGTTCGCGCCGTTGGTAATGTGGGGCCGAGTTGTAGCTTCTCTAGATGTGTGAAGGGGATTACCCCCTCGAAGCAGATTCGGGAGCCATTGTTCTGGGTCAGCGTGGCGCGCAAGAAGGTGTACTGCCTACCCGTTTTTATGGGTGTGATGGTGATGCGCGCAGGGCCGGGAATGCAGGAGTTGAAGAAATGACACGAGATCTGGATTGCATGGGGTTGGTTTAAGGGCGAGAGAGCAGGGTGGGTGGTAATGTGCTTGTGGGCGGTCTTCAGGAGGAGAGCAGTGAGATATCCGCCATGGGGGACTGGAGAGTTGTCAATATATGCGAAGCTATATACAGAGTAAGTGAAAGACGATTTTCATACCAAAACCAATACACCAATCGCGCTTCAAATCAGCGGAATAGACCCCCGAACCCTCAGGGACGTTGCTGCCAGGGACAAGTGCGATCTCGGTTGCTCCTGCGAAGCTGGCGTATTTGAATCCTGGGGGAAAGGTTGGTTTATTCTTCCACTCGAACATTCTGAGTGTATATATTAATCTGCAGGCAACTAGATCTATAGGGTGTATTATCGCAATCAAGAAGAGAGATTCGCGAGAGTACTTACAGAGTTGTATATATCTATCCACAGCAGGAATCTTCTATCGCGAGCTGCCTCGGGCTCCGTAACTCTGAGCTGTGCATGGGGCCGAGGTCGCGATCACATGATGCAATCAAGGATTAGTTAATATCACACCTTACATCCAGTAACTTGACCCCCCCCCCCCCAAGGAAGAAAGCAAAAAATCGTTTGGCTAATAGATCTTGTTATCTCCCTTACCAAATAATTGATTCTCCATAGGAGGTCAGCGGGATACCGTGGGGCTCTACTAGCTTGATCAACAATTTCTGTCCCAGATTTCTTTTTTTACTCGTAAATCGTACGTTCGCTCCCTGACATGTACAGCGATGGGGAAAATTATTGTAGGAGTATGGTAAGAGTCCTATTGGCCGGGGCAGCCACTAAACCCTGGTCTTAGACCCCTGTTTCTACAATAATTTTCCCCATTGCTGTACATACATATACATACATATATCTATCCCAACACGATACCAGTACAGTGGCTGAGTTAAAGATCAGAGTTTGAGAAAGCGTAAGATAAAGCGAAATGAATGGCCATGTATAACGCGAGAAGATTGATTGGCTGCAAGTTTACACACCTGCCATAGCTTCTCGAGCCATAGGAATATTGTAAAGAGTCACTTGGCGTTTTTGCATGAATCATAAGTGAACAAAATAAGTGCAAAGACAATTATGTTGGATTCTTTCCTGTCTATAACGGGTTAATGAATCGTACGTAGTTTAGCCAACTATTAAAGTCCAATAAATTAAATACATGTAGCTAACAGATGATTTGTACGCGGATTCCTGCTGTCTAAGCTATCTCGAGATATTTGCTCCAAGGTTTTTAGCACCACAACGCCTAGTAAAGCTTAAAGGTATCCTCGTCTGAGATCAGTTATCTATAATTGGAGGCTTTGTGCAAATGGAGTCAACTCCATTTTTCAGTAACTTGGCTGGTGTCGATCCAATCAGATAATCGGAATATAGAGCTGGCTCCATCTGCGCAAAGTCTCTATTATCGTTACCACTGAACTCCAAAAACGTTATGCTACCAAGCGATCATTGGCCCATGGGTCTTGGCAACCCAACTGTTAGTGCAGTAAGGCTACGAGTAGGTTTCAAGACTCGTTCATCATATGTAGCCTTCAAGCGGTTAATGGCCACTTGACTTGGTATAAAGATACCCCTGAGTTTGTGGTCTCTAGTTCTTTTGTTCCCTCACCAGTACATATCCTCATACTAGATATCAGTGCATTGCTGGCCGCTATGTGTTATAACTTCGAAAAAAATTCTAGTACGCGGAGAGCCCCCTGGAGCAGCGATGAGCTTTATGTAGGTTATGTACATGTAATTTGCCCTGACCTTTAGATGATTCTAGTTTTACACCAATATTGGTGTTCCTCGCAGGCATTTTCGAAGTAAATATGGTTGGCTATATTGGGTCCATGGAGTTGTACCCACACATCTAGAAGAGTTCTAATGTTCGGAATTAAAGTTTGAGTTGAGGGAGCGGATAATCCCCTGCCCTCCTGTGGTTGGCAATATAGCAGCTGTTCCTTTCATCAGTGTTTTATTTGGAGCGAAACAACTGCCGGCAGGATGGATAGAGCAGATACCTCAGAGGAGAGAAACATTCCTAGGGCACTGCCACCGAGATGGATATAAGCCATGGTACGATACTTTACTCTCGTGCCGGTCGAGCAGTTCACGGAGGATACTCCGTGGTGCTTGTTTGACATGGGTTGTTAGATGGATGGATAGAGCGAACCAAAGGGGCGGGGAAAGCAAATGTTCCTACATCCGCTGTAGAGAGGGACCAGGTTATTCCTGTACCTGATGGTACATGTACCTATCGATATCACGGATGGGGGGATAGTGGGTCTGCGTCATGTGGGATGGTTAGATGGTGGGGCAGTGCAGTCGTATCTATACGATAAGGTGCCCCTTGACTCTACTGCTTTTATCTACATTAGTAGGTACGTACATACATGTAGGTACTCTACCTGTGCCGAGAGTTTATGTAGGGGTTGGGAATGGGTGGTTCTCAGGTACACACTCGATTCCCTTTTTTCTTCTTCTAGAAGTCGGACATTTGCGTGAGGGGTACATACAAAAGGAGCAGGGCAAGAGCAGGTGTAGGTACAATTAGGTACAAGTGCTTACTCGACAAACCGGGATTCGTTAGAGTACCAAGTGGTCGAGTGAGATGCCCTTGAGATGGATGGCGCGGTGAGGGAAAGAGATGTGACATGACGCTGAAGCGTTTCACAAGGCGGCCTTGTGATTTCGTGCTACACACAACTGCTCTCTCCCTGTACCTACTTGGCTCTGCATAAGTTCATGTACCCACCTATCCTTATTGAGACTCGAAAGCAGAAGAAGAAGGCTGCGAGTATATAATTTTATATAATTTTTAGGATTTAAAGTACCATCTGCAGCGGATAAAGATAGACACTACATGTAAATACAAGTACATACAGGTATGTACCTACAGGTCTAGATGGACTAACACTGTCTGGTCGCTCGTCTAAATACAGCGCCCGCGCTTAATGAAAAGGGAGAGGCGGGCGAGCGGGAAGGGTTCAATGGGAAAGACCTTCTGAGGGACGGTCAAGGCTAAGGTGGTCCCCCCCCCCCACCTCTAAGCGATCTAATCTCTCCACGTTGATTTTCATGTCATCATGCATAAAGTACAACATGTATCAGAGACCCCAGCATGCTGGTCGTCAAAAAGAGGAAATATATGAAAATAATGATCCCTAATATCTCTTCTTAAAGAAATATTCGTCGCAGAGCCGCCTCGAATTTAAGGTCCTTTGCCCGATACGTGCACGATGTTAAGGCATGTTGTTGTAATGCCCAGCCGTTCCGATATGATCTCAGCCCCTCCCCCAAACCATCGAGGTTTAGATTCTCACAACCCAACTTTCTCCAAAAAAGGTCTCTTGCTGACAAGGCAGACAGACTCGACTTTTCGAGTGACCTATTCTCTCCTCATCCACACGCGAGTCTCTACTACCCACGCTAATCTATTCCAATAATATCGTATCTGTCTTTCATCACCACCTCCACCCTCAACCCACCAACCCACACCCCAATAAGATCTACTCAGAGCAAAATCCCTTCCTTGCTCACCACCAGTTCCCCGAGATTTTCACTGGTGATTCGATAATTGGCACAGCTTCGACCTTCCTTGCATGCCAATTACCACGGACCCAAGGCTACGGTGCTACTACTTTCTTGTTCCTAAACTATAGTAGTGCAACAAAAAAGAAAGGTAAAGCTTAACCTAGCCCTAAAGATCTCCCTCCTAGAGGCCTCTCATACTTCTCTGTATCGTATGTATATAGCCGTTTTTCTAGAATTTCTCCCAAGGGGGCCCTGCTAAAATCCCATGTGTGCCTGACAGATAGGAAATAGGTTGGTTTGTACCCAGACATTCTACCCTCGGCCTGTGATCGCCACTACAGGCTGCATATTCACCTCCTACAATTGTCGTATTGTGGACCCACTAACAGTACAACCAGTACCCACTCTATCACTTTATCGTCTCTAAACCCACATTACATTCTCTCATATTCGCCCGCAGCTCGTCACAAAATAGAGAGCTCCTGCTTCAAAGTTGAAATATACACTTTGACGTTGCAAAGGGAAATAATATAGCATAGCACCGCCGCCTACTGCGCCAGCTTCTCGAGCAGCCTGTCCAATTACCTACCGCATATCTACTGGCTCCCGAGTTAACTGCTTCGTTTATTTATACCTACTTAGTCGCCTCCCCGCCCGCTTTATTGAGAGTCAGAGCCCTGTGGAAGTCTGCCTTCGACTGCCTCCTGTTATATACAAGCTTTACCTACATAAGCCAATTTTCAGAATATTACCTCCTCCCAGAAAGGAAAAGAGAATAAAATATTTATTTGTGTCATCAGCCAACCAATAGAAGGCCAGCCAGCGCGCAGGTCCCATATCATTTTTTATTTGTTTGGGGGCCAGACCAAGCCAGGCCGACTGCGAGCGGGAATGAACTTGGAGTGGCGATAGCCATTGTTGTTTTACTTGTTGTTTTCAGCGGCGACAGCACTTTAGTGGGGGGAGAAAACATCACGACACTCTTACAGCTCAATAAAAAGAAATAGGGACATTTAGTGAACGGGATTTCTTTGATTTTTTCTCTTCGTTTCTGTGCACTCGTTCTATCATTGGTGAGCACACGAGCTCTTTCTACTACCACGATATACGCGGGACTGTCTTCCCCCCCCCCCCCTCCCCACTCAATCCCTCAACCCCAATCTACCCGCCCCATCCAATTCCATGCCTTTTTACCCATCTCACCTCACCTTACCTTGGCCGATGGCTCTGGCACCTGTCAGCCCAACCAACGAGGATATGGAGCCCCTCTTTCCCTAAATATACGAGGATAAGGATTGGAACGTTGAATAAACATCCTAGTTTTCATTTTTTTGTTTTCATATTTACTGTCCGATCAATCCCCTTCTTTAAGATATCTGGGCACTCATATTTTCCTCTCTGAATAAATATTGCACAGCCCTTATTGCCTGCCCTATCTTGCTTATCAAAATATTGAATCATATCCATCTTTATATCCGGCGTCCCATATCCAATCCTTCAATCTGCAGGGTTGGCAAATCAGAGAAGGGCAGGTGAAGGAATGCCAACTGACAACCTCGAGATTCTAGGCATCTCAGACCTGACTTGAACCAGGCCGGGACCTGTTTACAACACCCAGCTATGACTACCTCGACCCCCTCTGCCCCCTCACCCAAGAGCCAAAAATCGAAAATGAATCCCTATACAGCTTCTGCATCCCCGCCATCACGGCCCACATTCGACAGTTCACTTTTTTCCATGGACGCCTCTGGCTCACCATCGCTGTCACAACCTTACCAGCCCGCTTTACCAGCTGTGAGGAGTAACAATAGTAGATCACCAAACAACAAACGGCCCGCGCCGTCATCGTCACTCCACCCGGACCATTCACTACTAGCTAACCCCCCCTCCACGTACTCGGCTACCTCGCCGATTACAAACAGTAGTTTCTACAATAGCATGAGCTTCCCGCACGGACCTGGGTCGCATCACTCTCCAAACCCGAGCTACTTCGACCATCCCTCGGGCGGACGCCATAGTCTGGATGATGAGTCGCCAAGGATCATGGATGGGTTCACAACGACGCCAAATTTCGACGATGTTGAGATGCCGCCGCTGGCGGACGACGATATGTATGAGATTAATGATAGTTTATCAGGGACCGTTTACTCGACACCGGCAAATGGTGTTGGTGGGGGGCTGATGACATTTCCCCCCAGCCCTAGGCCTACGATTTCACCAAGTCCTGGTATCGGGAGTGGTGGTGGGAACGAGGATGTACAGATCAAGGTGGAACAATTCACCCCCGCGACAGCTGCGAAAGGGCTGGGCGTGCATATACAACATCCAACTCCAATTTCACATGCGTCCTCTGCGTCGTCCAATAACCCTATCGTGAAGGCAACGCCGCCAGTTATAGATCTCACCGTTGATAAGCGTGGTGAGGATGGGGCTTGGAGCGGCGGGTATGACCCCGAAATGCGTGCTGCCCTGGGAGTGGGCGAAGATGCTGCAGAAATACCTAGCCTCAACGAACAGACAATCATCCAGCAGCATGAGTCCAAGGCCTTGGAGGTTAAGGATTGGTTAAGGAAATGTGATTCTACTGGGTACGGAGTGGATGGGAAGGAGGGAAAGCCCGGTGGTTTGACGGTTAAGGCTCCAAAGAGGGGAAGGGCGAAGAGTTTCTCGGATTTCAGGAACAAGGGCTCGTCGACTAAGGGTGTAGAGGATAAAGGGGTAGTGATAAAGGTCGGAGAAAGTAGTGCCGGGGCCATCACAGGCGTATTGGTTATAGATGACGATGATGTCAGGCCAGGGGAATACGATTATGAAGAGGATGACAGCTCTGAGGGATCCTTATCGAACGATGGATCTCTCGATGACGATGACGAGTCAATGAATACGTCTGAGGCGCCTCCAACTGAGGAGGCTTTAAAGAGAACCGAGTTAGATGATGAAGAAGAACAGATGCGTATCGACAACGACCCTTCGCTACTCCCGAATCCGGGGCAGTTCTACTCTGCGCGCCCATGGACTGATGAGGCCGGTCCTTTACCTCGTGGTACAAACATGAGCGCAATGAAATGTCAGCCTAACACCGCGAATGGGGCAATATCGCGATTCCGCGAGTATGCGCAAAACATTGAAACTGCATCCCGGGTCGCCACATTCGGTAGTGAGACATCTAAACATCATCGGAGACTCAGCGCTAGCGATGTGGACCGGTTTACAGATGGTAGGTTACTAGGGAGGTTAAGCTTCAGAAATAAAGAGAAGAGCCAAGATAAGGATGCCGCATCACCAGGACACTCAAGAAGGCCCAGTCTGATGCAATCCCTCATGAGAACAAGTCTTAAGAGAGGGCATAGTAACGCCAGCGATAAACTGAAAGAAAATAACACAGACGTCAGCAATGAAGAAGAAAAAGATGGGTTAATTGGTGATGCAGCTAGCACGGGGAGGAAGAGAGGTGATTCTGTTGCCTCTTCTATATCTGCTACTAGTTTCGCCCCTCTGAAAACGCGTCCATCATGGTCGAAGCCTGGGACTTTGAAGGTTGATACAAGTGTTCATGGTGCAATTGTGGGTATTGCGGGGATCACAGCGGGCATCGGTCAGAGCTCCGGGCACACCACTAGTACTGTAAAGCCTGCCAGCCCTACGCCACCTGAAAAACGAAGCACTGGGTTGAGCGTAATGCAACAAATTCGTCGGGCTCGGAGCAAGAGCGAGCTCTCCGCAGGTTCAAAACTCCATAAAAATAGCAAACCTGCCTTTGGAATCGTCAGTATGCTGGGTCAGTATGGTGGACCGCCACTAGTACCTATCAAGACATCTCCTGTTGCGGCCAATAGCACTCAGAGTGCCCCGGACCCGACTCTGAAGCCCCGGTTTACCTTCGGCGAAGAGACGAGTAAGCGAGGGCTTGAAGCAGTAACTCAATCGTTGCTAACTCCTCCCGATCCAAATAGACATCAAGGGTTTGATGATAGTGACGATGAAGCTGCGGAAGAAACTTTGAGAAAAAACCCGGAAGCAATAGCGCCTGGCCAAAGACAGCAAAAATTGGATATCACGCCAAATGCGGAAGGCTTTACAGCCCATATTAAGTCCAAGACCCCAGGATTGAATCACAAATTGGTTGAACGGATCGTGTACGAACAGGGAAAGAGGTTCAAGAAATTAGTTGAACACAGGCAAAAGCATCTTGCGGCGATCAAAAATGGTGGTAAGTGCGGTAACAACACAAAATGTAGAGGTAGGGTTGGCTCTATAGGAGCGGGTGGGCAAGAGGAGAACAATGGGCATAAGAGGAATATCTCTGGGGAAGGTTTCGAAGGCGAAGGTAGGCTCATGGATCTCTTTGCGATCTGTTTTGGAACTGGGCTCATGGACTACAGCATATTCATCCGATGAGACTGCCGGTGATCACTCCCCCACAGAAGGCAAAGTAGCTGCAGCACAATTTCCTTCTGGAGTCCCTCAGCCTCCTGTCTCTCGGTTACCAGCTGAATTCGAGTGCCCTATCTGTTTCAAAGTTAAAAAGTTCACAAAGCCCTCTGATTGGACCAAGCACGTCCATGAAGATGTCCACCCCTTTACCTGTACGTTTGTTGAGTGTACCGAACCGAAATCCTTCAAACGTAAGGCCGACTGGGTTCGCCACGAGAACGAGCGCCATAGACATCTTGAGTGGTGGACATGCAACATACCCGATTGTACACATACTTGCTACCGTAAGGATAACTTTGTTCAGCATTTGGTTCGTGAACACAAGATGGCAGAACCCAAGATCAAAGCTCATAAAGCAGCCGCAAAAGCCGCCGGTAAGTCCATAGGGAAGAGGGGGAAGGCGGCCAAGGCCGCCGCGGGAGCGGATGGGGCGCCGACACAAGAAGACTTTGATAAGGTGTGGCAGATTGTTGACGACTGTCACAAGTTGACAGCAAAGCTCCCGATGGAAGAAAAATGCAGGTTCTGTGGGGTGACTTGTGCCACATGGAAGAAATTGACCGTGCACTTGGCCAGGCACATGGAGCATATCTCACTCCCGGTCCTAGATCTGGTTACGGATGATGCCGTAGTACCACCGAGCACTAGAGGTTCCGGCAAACAAGCACCCGCTAGAGGTGCGAATACTGCCCCAGTCGCGCCGATGCCGAAGGTGCAGCAGCAGCATTTATCAACCGATATGGATATCGACTCGATTGGTGGTGGTGGGGACGTTTCAAGTCAACGGCAGCAGACAGCGGATAGACAATACGAGGATAACATTCAATATGCAGGCGGGAATACAAAATATACTTCACACCACACCCCCCCACGCAGCTCGCCGCACATACCAATGGACAATCATTTCAACGTGTCAACACCCCCACAGGGTGGTCCTCAGTACTCCACACCCGGAAGCCTGGGGTTCGGTCCGGAACAGACCATCCATAACATACAAAATGTCTCAGGTCTACATCCTATAATCAATCAGTCTTTCGAGTACCCCGGCAACGATATGTACCCTAGTCCCTCGTCAATGACGGGACCAAGCGCGCCGTCGATCAATAGCGGATATTCATCGTCCCCAACATACTCACAGCGCCCATTACCACATAGCCCAGCGAGCCAACGAATGGCTCCTGTAATCTCGGGGCAGCAACATTTACAGGTCCAGCCACAGCAGAGCTACTTTGCTTATGGGCATACTTCTGGGCAGCTCCCAGCCAATTCTGGATTAGGGGTTGATCAGATGCATAGTCAGACAGTCACTACAGCCAACAGCTTGATCGAGAGCCACGGGCAGTACGGTTATTTCCCCGCGGAAATCCCGATGGCCTTGGTGGGGGTGGCCATGGCACCAATGGATAATAACGACGACTACAACTATATCCACTAACGGTAGATATATCTCTGTATAAGCCATGGCCGAAAGCGGTTCTAGTCTTGAAGTGTTATTTTTTTATTTTTTTGTTATTCTTGGTTTGCCTAACGTTTTTCTTTGTACTGGTTAATAATTTCCTTCTAAGAGATCTGTGAAGAGATGGGCGTCCCTTTTTCTTTTTCCTTTTTCTACCCATTCTTGTCCTATATTTGGGTTAGGCGATAGTTCACGCCCAGAGATCTTAATTATCAAGCTAGGGGAAAGGTTAGCTAGATAAAAGTGGGTAGTGCTTTGGTGATAAGAGTATAGTATGTGCACAGTTGGTAGATCGATCGATCTCTTCCGCATCTTTTCCAGTCTATTTCATATCGTTTGTCTTATTGTGCTTATTAGCGTCTGTCTTTTGCCCTTCTTTTAGTCTGTTTTGCGATGGGTTATGAATGGGTACGGATCCGAATTTCACAGGAGTTCTAATCTATTCTATGGCATGCTTACATAACTGAGACTTCCCCTCGGCTCGCCAGCACTTCAGTTACTCGACCACCAGGTTTCCTGAGTGTAGCCGTAATTCATTTTCAAAGCTAAGGGGACCGTGCAAGAACCAATATACATACATGTATGTACACATCTGTGCTCAAGCCTGCTTAGACTGTAGCGGCTACCTGCCAGCTAGGACCTCTTCACACACGGGGGGAAAATTTTCTATTGAGACACGATAACTAGATGATGAGCGGCGATAGCTAGGCCATGGAACTACACCATTGAAGGCTACATGCAGATGCACTGAAAACAAAACCTGGTTAGTGACTGGTCGCAATTATCACAGGGGGTGCAGAATTCCGTAGAAAGGCTCAAACGATGATGGTGATGATAGCAGTGATGATGATTTTATGTAGTTATAGTAAATGGTGATGGTCGCTGTTGTGGTTGTGATGATGTGTCGCTCCTATAATGTGGTTTATAGACTCGTGTACGTTTGCTTCCTTGTGAAAACGATCAGGTTCATGAAAGAGCACTCGTCCGAGTTCCATCTAGAATCGATGGCAAAATTCCACCGTTCTGGACTTGAGTACATACATTTATGTACCTACATTGCGAAAAAGTAACACCTCGCAGCTTTTTTTTTTTTTTTTTTTCTTCTTACCGTGGTTTGAGAACACGGTTACCTCTAGCAACGTCATCACATCCCACCCAGCTCCCAGCTATGATTTCTCCACATCATCACTCAACTTACTGGAGAGTATTTTCTAGATAAAAGCTCGTTTTATATCTATCCTTGTTAAATGGGATCAGTTCATAAACAAACGAACCTCCAGTTGGCACTCTCACCTCTATTCACCAGCACGGAGTCTTTTGCCTTGGCTAAAAAGGCCTCGATCAACATCAATCTGCGGCTCGATGGATAAAAAGATGATATATGCTAGAGACCGGATTCGTTTTATTGCTAGTGTTAGGACTGGTGGCACTCTGGACCTTTAATGTCAATTTTAGAGGAGGGGGTTTAAGGATGTACTCTAGTATATCTTTCCTGAAAGGTTGCTGCACTAATGACCGAGTGAGAAAGTATGCAATTGGCCTTGGGCTTCTACCCCGATACGAGAGCGTCCAATATCTTGCTCGCTCAGATGACATCTGATCTTAAGAGCGCCCGAGGTCAGATATTTTCTATTTTGGAAACCTCATCCGCGGTATGCCTGAATACGCATCCCGCGTGTCCACCATACCTGACTACTCCATCACATCTACTGGGTAGATTGGAAATAAGATTACCCTAACCCTGGTGGAAGAGTTACATTGAGTGCCGATAATGATCCCTGTCAATGGGAGTCTGAACAAACCATGTAATCAGCTGGCTAATCCTACAAATATGATTGTGATATTCCAGCTGATCAATTCTAGACTTGTGGAATTGGGTATGATAGCCGCCGAAATGTCGAACACACCCCATATGGACCGGTTACCTCCGGCGGTTAACTAAATCTAGAGGCGGCCATCCTGATCATGCGTTGCAGTGGCTTTTTCTCGTGACAACAGGGGATATGTACCTACTTGTATTTAGCAGATAGTGAAAACCGCAAAAAATATCTGGAGTATGTGAACAATGAAGGAGGAAGGGGCACAAGGTGGTTGGTGAGTACTTTTCCAAGATAAAGTCAGTGCTCGTATGTCTGATTAATGTAGAGCACAACACATATGTGCGCAATAGGTTCTTTTTGAGCATCCAACAGGCTGTTTCCAAGCACTGCGTTTCTCAATCTGCGCACCTCTGCATTGGTGTGGACCTGCCCTGACAGACTCAAACAAATTTTATTTGGGAGTACTACTGGGGTCTTTATGATGCGGGTCAAGGAAGGGGTTTTTTTTTTTTTTTTTTTTTTTTTTTTGATTTGCAAGGCGAGCCAGGCGGAAGGGAGCTACGCAGAGGTGAGACTGCTGCCTTGTCAGGGCGTCCAATAGTTTTTCGACATGGGCTGCGTCAGAGTGTGCATACACCCACGCCCAGAGGGATTAAGACAGACCTTCTTGGGATTAACGACACCGGTATAGTACTCACTCACCCTTCTTCTTCTTCTCGTCTTACCAACCTGCCTATCTACCCTAACCACTTACCTGGTTTAAACTTGAACTGGACTGGGGGGGCGGCGACGACGACGACGTATGATACAAATCAATACATACCATTCCTCCTACCCTACAACGAAAAATCATTACAGAGCCGTCAGTTGATATTGTATTTCCACTGGGGGAGTTGGAGAGAGTGTGTGTGTGTGATTGTAGGTACAATAGGTAGAGTAGATCGGTGGTATAGTTATCGACGGACATGATTTTTGTAGAATCACCCCGAGCCGTCCCTTGATCTGAGCTTGAAAGAGAAAGAGAGAGAGCCTTCTTTCACACCCCCCCCCCCCACGCCCTCAGTTGCTCCCACAACCCCCCCCTCCTTTCGTCACCTCGCGCTTCCCCTCGCGCATTATCGGCTTTCCTCCCCCGCCGCCGCTCCGCTGTCGCGTTAAGGTTCCCCGCTTGTAAGTTCCCTCTGCTTGGGGGGTTAACATTGAAATGGGCAGAGGCTGACCAACACCGATCGTGCGCAACGGATTTAGGGGACTAGCTCCAAACCGAACCCTCCCTTCCCGAACGTACTTCCACCAAGGATTTACTTAGTGAATCTCCACGATCGAGTCCTAGATATCAACACCTAGGATCGTTTACATCTGTACGGCAAGCAAGGTAAGCAAGAGTTCAACCATAATTGGTCATTACTACATTTATAAAGTCGTAGTGTGGCTTTTCTTACCCGTATTTGTCCCCATTTCCTTGTGTTCTTTTTGATTTCAATATCGATGTCACGGTTCAATCTATTGTAAATCTTGCGCGCCCAGCGGATACTTCTTCTCCTTTATAACTCTCCCTGCTTGTTCTTTCTTTTCCCGTATTCTTTTAACGCTGTCCCTTTACATTCCCGAAGCCAAAAGGTTCCATGGCTAACTGCTGTCACAGTGAATTAATAATTACATACCTAATATTGTATGCATCATTGAAATAGCACAGCAACAACTATGCCGCCTCATTATCCTGCAGAAAACAGGATGGAGCGAGATAATTTTGGTATGCCCGTGTCGCCCATGGGCTATCATCCACACTATCGTCGACCAGAGTACAATATACTACCATCAATCGAGTCCATGTTTGGTCGAGAACTCGGCCGCCCTGGCGGCCCAATACCTCCGCCAACTACACCCAACGGATTGAGCCCCCCATCTTACTCTGGCTACTCTCCGGAGTCCCCCACTGCTATCAGGGCACCGGGAGGAGCTCCTGCAATGTCACAGTTTCTAGCAGACAAGAATGATCCATGGGGAGCATACAAACAGGGACATCCTTCATCCGTATCTTATCAAGGTATAAACCACAATCAAGCAAGCGAATATCAACAGCAGCCCCCACAGCGGTCACCAAATAATAATGGCGAATTTCCAGATTACAACCGCCGTACTGGTTGGAATAGTGATTTTATTAACCGCAGTAGATCGTTGGACCGTACAACACAGCCTATCAGCCCGACGACAGAAACAACCGTGGATACTCGTAGTGGTTTTGAATCTGGAACAGAGATATACTCGGAGGATCCGGGAGAGATGTCGGAGATTAATAGTGGAATGGGTGATACGCAGAGTCAGGCGGGGAGCACAGTTTCGAGGTTGCATTTGAGGCAATTTTCTTGCAAGACATGCAAATCAACGTTTAAATGCGATTCATTACGACGGTAAGAGAAAAAAAGCCCGTCTATTAGTCAAATGTTGTGGAGGAAAAAAATCACTGGGAGAAAAGAAAAAAAGAAAGAAAAAACCCCTCCCCCCACTCCCTTCCAAACCCAGAAAAAAAAAGTAGACTAGATGTAGCTCAATCAGGTGTATGCAAGCACTATTGGGATTTTCATGCCTACTTCCACGGGGCAGGGCTGCATCTAGTCTAACTACACATAGAAAAAGAACCACAAGAAATGGGGAAGAAATAAATGAATGAGTTGCAGTACATAGCTGATTCTGCGTCTTTCTGGGCTATTGGCCTTTTCTCTGTCGGCTGCTCTTGAAGGAAACATGAAATGAAGCATACAAAACCATTCAAGTGTCAATTTCCCGATTGCAAGCGGAAGGGCCAGGGCTTTACGTCCATGAACGACCGAGATCGCCACATGAATTCCGTCCATAAGAGGCACCTTAGCCGGCCAGCAGTGGGTTACGATTGTTGCTATGATCATTGTCGTGGAAACGGAAAGATTTTTTGGAGGCTGGATAACTTTAGGAATCATTTGAAGAAAAAACACGATCCGAAAGGCTCCAAAGATGCGATGGAGGATTTCTTGAAGAGGTATGTGATTTATAAGCTCTTTCATTATTGCTTTTTTTCGGTTTTGCTCTCCAAGTATCGTACCAGAGAAAAGTGCGTACGAGTTGGATTCAACGTCAATCAACAGCCAGATTTATGAATATCAATTCCATGTGCTTTGTTGGGATTGATGTTGATTTCACTTGGTACTGCCTTTTTATCTTGGCACCTTATGCGCTAGATATAAAATCACCCCCTTATTTTTTTTGATATTCATAGTTACGGAACGAACAATCGTTCTGTAATTTCCCTATTCTTATTTTTGTTTTCCATGTTCAAGGGCGGAAACGGAATGCCGTCGGATCCAACCCGCTGGAGGGGATGCTTCCTCCATAGCCGGCTCTATAGACGCCCGGTCCGAGCCCGAATGTTCCAGTAATCGTGCCATGGAAAGCCCCGGCCCAGCCATGTCCGTGGATTCCCCACCATCTCGGCGGAATCGCCCTCTGCCACAAGTTCCCCCCTTCCATTCAGGAGGTTGGGAGTCTGCATCTGAGTCTGGGATTGCACAAGCACCAATCTCGCCAGTTTCGAGGGGGCCTCATCCTGACATTGGATCCGATTCTGGTGACCGGATGGAGATTGATGAGACACCGGCGGCCACATCTCAGCCTATGGATGAGGAGCATTCATCGGATACTGCCAGGATAAATAGTAACCAGTATAATGGACATCCCGTTTCTGATGTGCTTTCGGAGAGACAAGGTCAGGCTTTGGGAGAAAACTACGCTAAAGCCCAAGACATACTCAAAAAGCGCCAGCAATTAGATGAGATGCATGAAAAGATTAAAGAAGTTACAATATTGCTTGCTGAGTACAACGATTGTGTCGCCGAGTACAGCGAGATGTGCAATGAAGATCTAAAGGGTTCATGGAATAGATATGAGCTCATCGCTATCCCATTTTCGGCTAGTGATGACTCGGACAATACCATATCTATGGACCACTGCGAATCACCTCCTCCTCAAAATGTCAGCATAGGAAGATTTCTCGCACAGGGCCCCGCCGATGAGTCGCCTATGTCTAGACTTTTATCATCGGGAGGGACAGCATCAACACCATCTTCAACAACAGCCCAGGCAGATACTATACAGCTAGTTTCCCCACCTATATCAGTTGCTTCACCGCCACATGCAGCAGCAACAGGAGAGGTTCACCCTCAATCTCAACAGCCACATCACCACCAGCAGCAGCAACAACAACAGGGGCAGCATAACTCCATAGTCATACCGGATGATGGGGTGATAAATCCAATACGGTCTCCAAAGGTAGCACACCGTGGTTCGATTTCACAGAAGCACGGCCCCCCTGGTGGCACTCAATCTACCCATACGTTGCTTCCGCAAAACGGAAAAAGTACAGTTTGCCCAGAATGTGATAAAGTATTTGCAATGCCTAGCAAGCTTAAGTAAGAATCCTCATGTTTACTTTCCCAATTATCTCATGGACGTGCCTAACAGACGGTCACTACTTTTCTGGTAGGAAACATATGAAACGTCACTCTCGCCCGTACGCCTGTACTTTCCGTGGTTGTGGGAAACTCTTCGGCAGTAAGAATGACTGGAAACGTCATGAGAACAGTCAACACTTCCAACTAGAGTTATGGAAATGTGGTGTACTCCCCCCCAATACAGGCGCTCTATGTGGGAAGCTTTCATTCCGGAGAGAATCACACACTACTCATTTGCGTAGCGTTCATGGTATTACAGATAAAAATGAAATTACAGCCAAAACTAATGAGGCGCATATTGGGAGAAATAACTTTAAAACCTTTTGGTGCGGGTTCTGCCCAACTTTTCCAGGTCAGCCGGAGCCTAGGGGTCTCGTTGTTCATCTTGAGAAGAAGGGCCTTGGTGGATGGGACGAAAGGTTTGATCATTTAGGAAAGCATTTTATCGACGAAGGCCTGAAAATTGGTAAATACAAATTTCACGACGACGATGATCAATACGGACCCCCTCAAGATAGTGGCTCAGATGATGAAGAGGAGGAAGATATGACAGTAGGCGAATCATCGGTAGCGGGGAATCGATTACAGCTCCTTGGGGAAGATGAGGTACTGGATGATTTTGGCGCAAGTGATGGAAAGAAGGCCGTTGTGGCGTGTACAGTCCCGGAGGCGGAAAAGATGGGCATGGAGCTGGCTAAGGACGAGCTTGGCGACTCTGCAATAAAGACTCAGTCGCAACAAAAATCAAGGTCTAGTACTAGAGTTTATGCCTGGTATTGTGTATAGACCCCTTGCTCCCATCCTTAGCCAATATTATCCCTTAGTTTAGCATTAACTTATGGCCTTTACGTATAGTGTCAAGATTGTTCAGAACCGGGGCCTTACTCGGTAGGCGTTGCAGAATCTTGCCTCTCATGCGAGCACAGAAGATGCGACAAATGCACCCAGGAGCGAATAAGCAGGGCTGTCGACATAAGCAACCATCGGCTACCAAGCTTTGCCTGATAAATATATTAATAATGGTTTCGAGAGAAGGTAAAGTGAGTTGATTGATTGACGATTTGTGTACAATGATTGTGTATTTTTTGGCCTGTCCTTTATCTTTTTAAATTTCTTTTGTTGGGGGGGTTTTGGAGTTGGTACGGTCTGAGTAAAATCTAAACGGTGTAAGGGGTGAGAGGTGGATATGAAACGAAAAACCACACTTAATTGAGTTGGGTTGAGCCCTGGGAGATCATGCATGGAATCCTTTTTTTTTTCCCTCTTGTCCCCCCTTTTTTTTTCCCCTTCTTTTTTTATTTATTTTTTTTTTTTTTGTAAAATTTATATTTTGGGGGTCTCAAGGCCTGTCTGTGTGGGTTTGCATGCGGTGGGCAAGGGGAAAAAGTGATATGTTGGCTCGGGAAAGATAAGGTGGGGCAAGGGTGTAGGGAGGATTTTGAATACCCGCGGGAGATCGCCGTTCCATAGGTAGATGGCCCCCAATTCTGCCTACGTCATTCATGCATGTACGTACAGTACTGGGAATGATGGGGCAAAAATCGCGATCGAGCACTTTTAAGGCGTTTTGGCGAACCAACATATCCTTCATAACCTATCACTCGGAGGTTGGGAGGTTTCTGGATTGGGCAGCATAACTTCTCGGAGAGGATCTGGTATATGTTGGGAAAAAAAGGGGGGGTGCCAACACGTACTTGACTTGAGATCACTAAAGGGATATTTGATGGGCGGTTTTACTCTACTGGCATACCCAGGTTTGTGCAATAACAACAAAAACGTGGATACCCGTATGAAGAGGGGTTATTCCCATGGGTGGATGGAATGGACTGTATGCCGGTATATAGTGTCCTCCACATACACTACAAGAGAGTATATATGGTGTGTATATAATGCCGAGCTATGGATACAACTAAGCAAGCCAAGCTGCAGGCCACTTCGGAAACACGGGTACTGAAACGACAAGCCTTGCGGCAGCATCTTCTGTGATCGTGAAATACAAAATGGAAACGTCCAGCAAGCAAACCATTGCTTCCTGTAATTAATCCCATTGAGGACGGAAGAATCTCCCTGAGTGAAATTCTGTGCGTTACTGATGATATTTGCTAGTTTGTGTAGCGTGGCGGCTCAAGTTCCAGTGCTACCTGATACATACTCAGTGTATCGGCCTGCTGACATTGGCTGGCTTTGGGGTCTTTTAAATTGACTAGTTCATGCTAGGTGCAACTTTTTTTCTCGGGAGAAGCCATTGTTATTGTTATTGTTATTGTTGTTGCTGGTTGTTATTGTCGTTGTTGTGGTTGCGTTTTTGTGGGAGGGTACAATAGAAAACGTACGAGTATACACATGTACCTACACATGTAGTTAGTTTTTTTTTTTATTTGATGGCGGTTTCTCTCTTTCACATTGGCTCACGGGTAGTTAGTTAGCAGGGTTAAGATTGTGTGGAGATAAGCATGGAACTCTTGGGGACATTAATTCAAGATGTCACAAGATCAGTTATGCGGCCATACATGCGAGAACAAGGATTGTAGGTACTCGTGACAGGCAACAAGTATACGTACCCGAGAATGAAGCTGCATTAAATTTATTTTAAGATCCAATAGCAATTGAATCGCAGGGCTTGTGTTTTCGGGTAATTTATATACATACATGTACTGCGAATATAGCATACTTTAGAGTAGAGTAGGTATGTACATGTATGTACTTCGGCCCGATAATCTCAAGCCTCCCACGTATGAGGCCGTAACGGTATTTCCATATCCAACCTCCCGGGGACAGTTCATATCTCGATATCTGTCCATATATCTATAATTACCTGCGTGGTTCAGCAACCAAACAGCAATCTGCCCACCACAACAAGGCTGCAAAAAAAAAAATTGTACCTACTCAACCAGATCAGCAGTGACCATTTCCCACAATGGAAACTTTTTTTTTCAGCTCTTCGATTGCGAGTACTGATTCAATGTGTAACTCAAACTCAATAGGGAAGCCATACTCCGTCACTTTGCGACCTCACGCTCAACTCCCTTCCCCCTCCCCAATTACAAGCCTACCGTCATTTTAATGGTTTGTGAAACCTTCCCAGTTATGTAGTAGCTTCAGAAACATATCTGGAGCTCTCAGCGATAGGTTGACTGTTATGTAGGCGCTGTCTCCTACTTACATCTGCATCAATGCGTCCCAATGGTCGACATAAGACAGAGCTAACAGATACAACCCTAACCTCTTGGTAAATGTCTTAGGAATGATATACCTCTCAATATGAGAACTAAAGATAAAGTATGATCTAAGCCCGACTAGTAATGAGATCTACGCAACACCACGAAAGCGCTATGCTACGTGTCCTCAGCATTGAGTAAATAAATCAGGTGTAAGTCTGTAACTATAACTATACGTACCTCATATATTTAAGAATCAAGGTCAGCTAATACAATATTCAAGCTGAAGCCATGTTAATCGAAACCGCCCCAAACAGCCAGATTGACGATAAATACGGTCTCAGTATCGCCATCGAAGAAGCCAAAAAGAGCCTCACTGAGAATGGGGTTCCAGTAGGTGCCACTCCATACTTGTCAATAGCTTAAACAGGAAAGCTGATATCGGAAACATATTGGTGCTGCGTTAATTTCTTCTAAGGGAGAGGTGTTAGCTCGTTCCCATAATCTAACATGGCAGAAGATGTCTCCTATATTCCACGTAAGTGACCACTGTTACGAACTCCACAGTCCCCTGGGTCACTTTTTGACGTTTATGTTTTAACAGGCTGAGATGGCAACCTTTGACGCTGCGGGACACGTCTCGAAAGCTGGGTATCGTTCTTCAACGTTATATACGACGTTGACGCCCTGCGATATGTGCACTGGGGCAGTGTTATGGTTTGGTGTGGGGAGAGTTGTGATGGGGGAGGCTAGGTCGGTTAGTGGCGGGGGCCATGACATATTGAGGAGTAGGGGAGTAGAAGTGGTGGATATGGATAGCAAGGAGTGCTATGAAATGTTGCAGAAGTTTATAAGGGAACATCCAGATAGGTGGAGGAATCCTTCAAAACTTCCCTGCAACTGACGGGACATAGGGGAAGATTTTCGAGCATTGGCGGGCGCTCTGATATAGTCTATATATCCCACCCCTGGGGGTCGGCAAATTTTATCAACCTCCTGTCTTTTTCTAAGCGTCACGCTTTAAATAATTAAAACACCTTTTCAAAATGCCGAAGAAAAAATGTCGAAAAAAAAAAGAAGAGGGGGAAAAAAAACTTGCACTTCACTCTCGGCAACTGAGGTTATAGGTTGCACCCCGCAGGGGCTTTGAATAGCAAGGTAATCTGTGAGCTATCGATAAGCAAGAGCGGTAGTTCATCTATAAAGCTTCAGGTTTGAACCCTCCAGAATATCCACCGGTGTTGTCCAATCGTTGGTTGTTGGTATTTACCTATCCCATGAGTCGCGTACACATGGCGCTAAATAGTACAACCTTGGTGTTCGTTAAGCTGTCAGTAAATTCTGGCCCCAGCAAAGATTAAAGGCTGGTGGCTTTAGCTAGCAGGTCTTGTTATCTCTCTTATCAAACAATTAATCTCTCTTATCAAATAATCAACCCCCCGTACAAATTCTGACCCTCTATTATAGGGGGGGGGGCCAACATCGATAGGCTTAAGGGATAACTTGTCTCTGAGGCTTTCTGAGAGGTGGAAGTGCATGCATGAAAAATGATTCGCGGTGATAGATACATTATGGTTACAAGTGCATACATTTTTTTTTTTTTAAATCAGTTGTATTTGTTTAAGGTACAAAACATTGCATACAGTTAAAAACTATGGCATTACAAGTGCATACATCATAATATAATTGATATAATAAACTTCACTACATGTATGTAGTTACAAGCTCTAAACCTTTTCCAACGGTCTTGGCACAAGGTATCTGCATAACCCATCACTCGGCCTTCCCCGCTAGTCGTGTTTTGTTTTTTCCACTTAAGTTGATTGATTTCCGTCCTCGGTACATAAAAGTTACTTCAAGTGTACGCTTAGAGTGTAAGAATCTACCTATATCACCTACAGAGCTTTGATATACCTCCTTCTAGCTATACCGGAGCCTATATGATAGCTTCCAATGCTCATAGAAAGGTTGGGTTTCCACCGCAAACCACCCTCTAGATTGTTGGGCGAACGCATTATCCCATCGCTCGGGATTGGTGAGCTTATAACCATCTTCAACGAGATCTTTCGCTTGCTTTGCACCAATTGAAACTAGGTGGGCTATTATTTTTGTGATGCCGAAATAGGTTTCGCCTAGATATCACTCAGAATGAGTTACGTTTAGTCTTCTAGGATTAGAGGTAAAAACACTTACGACTAATACCCTCATCGCCAAATACTGAAGAGAAGTTAGTACAAAGATGTCGGTGGGCACGGGGATTTTAGTATTGAACTCACCAGTGCCATCCTCTCTGAATCTCAGCCCAAATGCCGCCCCCCTCTCGCTTGCCGCATCCCGCTCGCTGACAGTGAAGAAGCTTGTTAGGGTCTCAAGATACGAGCGCCTAATCTGCTCGCCGCTTCTCAACGCCCAGTCAAGTGAAGTACGACGATATTCACTAAAGATCGCGTTTGGATCAATACCAAGCTCGAGGAAATACTTGACGCACTCAAACTTGCCCAGGTGGATAGCCGCAAAGAAAGCAGGCAGCTCACTGCCAAATACTTTTGTTATTGAGGAAGTGACCATATGAAGCTTCTCAGTATCACTGTAATCCTCTAAATATTTTCGGAGGAGATAGGTTGTCTCGCCATCTGTCATGATAGGGTTATTGCAGAGAATGAAGATAAAATCATTGTCCCCTCTATTATAATGAATACGTGCACCGTAGCGGGTCAAGACCTCAGAACGCTCTAAGGCTCCTCCCGGACGCAAATCCGAGATTGCAAGTAGTAACGGACTGGTACCTTGTTTGCTCAAGGCGTTGATATCCGCTGGAGGATCACGAGTTACCAAAAGGCGGATTCTCTCATCGAATTCTGCCTCTTCCAGGGTTTGAGGGGCTCTGACGGCATAATGGACAACTGTTTCATCCAAGAACCCGCCCTTTGAATTGATATCGTCCATGTAGTCTAACAGCCGCCGGAAAAGCACCGGAAAGCCTTGTGGGTAAGCTATTCGCTTAGGCTCAACAGAGGCCCATATATGCACAGGGAGTATATTCATAGAATTCCTGTCGTTTGCACTAGCACCAGCATCTAATAGAGCCAGGGCGACTACACAGTTCTCACTATTCGTGGCATCTAACAGTGGCGTATATCCTGGTCCTGAACCCGTGCTAGCTTTTCGGTGGTTCAGGTCGCAGCCAGCTTTGCAAAGTGCGCTGATACATTCCCGGGCCTTCATTAGGTAGTTTTCATAAGTACCGCCATATATCCAAGCATCCACCCCTTCCCAGAGCCTATACAGTCGGTTGGACTCCATGTAAGTCAAGCCCATTAAATGGAAAGGATTACGCCCTTGGCCGCTGACTGTTTTTGCACTTGCTCCTTTGCTGAGCAGATATTGGACAATCTTGCTGTCGGCTCGTCGCGCAGCCATATCTAGAGCCGATTGTGCAGTGCGGTCTGTCTTAGAGTCCCGGGAATTAATATCGGCACCAAGATTCAGGAGGGTGTCAATGGCAGTGGTACAGCGGGTCGAAGCTGCCCAGTGGAGAGGTGTGCCAAATGGCCAGTAGAAAGGGAAGTGTACGAACGGCATGTGCTGTTCTTGTGCGGCGATCCTCTCACCGGTAACAATGGCGCCGATATCAGCTCCGCCTTTGGATACGAGAAGTTGAGCGATGTTGTCAATATGCTGCTTCTCAAAGTTGAAAAGCCAATGTAATGTTGATACTTTAAATTGTGCAGAAGTAGAAGTGATTGATGCATCCGCCCCCAACGAAATAAGCATCTCCACAGCAGCATGGTGGCCGGCGCGACAAGCTTTATGTAGTGGCGTTTCACCACTATCATTTTGGGCGTTAATCGAAGCCCCAAGCTCCTCCACAAGATATTTTATAACCTCCGGTTTATCAAACATGGCTGCAAAATGAAGCACCCTATTTCCATTAAGATCCTGAAGAGATTCCACTCCGCCTTTGCATGCTAAGCGCGCCATGCCGATGTCAAGACCCGAAAAATGATGGGCAATTTCATGCGAGGCTTCAGCGTTATAACCTCCAGCTTTACGGAATGCCGTCTGGGCTTCAATGAGAAGGGTTGGATTGAGTTCTGCAAGGTCTTCTGCGGCAACGAATGACCCAGTGGAAACAGCATTATAGAGCCAAGTTTCTAGTATCTGTTCATTCACAATTGTGCCAATAGAAACTCCAAGTGCCTCACAAATCCTCTTCGTGATGGCCTGGGCCGGGATACATGACCCCTTGGCTGCTTCACTCAAGTATTCTACAATACGCTGTTCAAACCCGGGGGGCCGCACTGATGAAGTGGATATTGCCATTCCAAAGAGCGTCTCGCTGGGAAGTTGTGGGCCCATACCGTTTTTTGTATCGTGGAAATCCTGTTCAAGCTGTCTCAAGGCCATGGGCTGGACTCCCATCCAGTAAGCGATTCCTTTATTGGTTTCGTTCGCTTTCCTCCCGGCGATATGTTTCCGTTTTTGTTTCCGGGCCAGCTCTCTGGAAGCTATCCTGTGGCGGGTTAGATGTATGTACGAAGAGTTGCCGTATGGCCAAACGGTTCAGGAAAGAGGTTCCATAAGGATGAGAGGTAAAATAAGGAGAACTTCCATACCAGTCATTATATGCCTTGCTACCATCCGCTAATAGCTTATGGCTAACATCCGCCCGGTCTTTTGGTCTCAGCTTGAGCATGGCACTACACAAACCCAACAGTTTGCTTCGTAAGGGCTTAGGAAGTGCCCGGTCTTCAAGCCCCCATATTAGGCCTATACTCTTCTCATACGGTGATTCTTCGCCCTCTTCCCCCTCAAATCGAAATGGAAGCCGCCCATGGGTCAATAGTATGGAGATAACTACTAGACAGTACGAGAATCCATCGCATTTAAAAAGTAGTTCTGGTGAGAAATCTCCATGTATATCTTTATCGTACACGTCCACTTCTGGCGGTATCCATCCAGGGGTGCCCCGATATGAAGCAAAACTCAGGCTAGAACGACTCTCCATCGAGATACAGACCCCGAAATCGCTCAACTTGCACAGGTATGGTACCCTCGGGTTTTCCTGAGGAAATACTAACACATTGTCTGGCTTAATATCTCCATGGACGATTCCTTCGTTATGAAGCGCTTCCAAGCCATCCGCGATATCAAGGCAAAAATGATGTCGGATATCTACATCACGATTCCCAGGTACTGCAGTGGTATCCCGCAGGAATTCGGATAGTGAAGTCTTCGCCCTCTCCATAACTAGTACTGGAAGGTGGATCTCAGGTGTCTGATGGTCATAGCACCATTCTAATAGGTTGACAATATTACGATGGTCTCGCAGTGGCGGATGACAGAGCGCCAGTATCTCCAACTCTAGAGTGCGGAAATACGTGCGAGTCTGCTGGGGCATCGATAAACTTGCTTCTGCGTTGTAAGGATTGACCCGCTTCAGGACACGGCTATCATCGAAACCGTCAAGGAATACTGTGAATTGTGCTCCTTTGCCGATGACAGTTCCTAATCGATCAAGGTTTCCGGCAACCAAATGTCTGGGTCCGTCAACACCCATCCTTGCGAGTATAGATGTGAGATCTGAGAACGTTGTCATGAAACGATGTGAGTTTCCGTTTCGGGTTGACAGAATGGCCATGTCGAGGGTGCTAGTATTGGGTATAAGATACTCATCTTGAAAACTAGTCGCGGAGGGGTTATAGGTGTTGGAGACCAGGAACCAGTCTTCTTCTCCTTTGTGTTTTCCCTTCGGGGATAGTTGAGGGAAACCGCTAGGACGGTCCTTATTTACGTAGGGGTGTTCAGTCGTTGATTTGCCTTTGTGAATAAATTATAGATTAAAGGGAATTATCATAAATCTTCTTACCTGCAAAGTTAAGCCTTTATCCATAATATTGAACCAATCAGTCTCATCATCGCCCTCACTAGTGGGCGGCATGTCGTCGATAGTGTTATAGACGGGGCCATCAGGGGAACTCTCAATCGAGGCAGTAAGTTGATAGAAACTGTCTTCGTCGTTGGTATCGAACATTGGAGGGGAGCATTCACCATCGGTGTCACCAAGGCCTTCCGACATTACAAACAGTTTGTTATGATACCTTGTGGTGTGAGATTTAGAGTTTTTGGTTTAACCCCGCGATGAATACTTCATGTGTAACATATTAGATGACATTTTGTTCACTCACTAAAGTACCGCTTACTTAATCCTTTATTAATATTTGCTTTCTCACATGCACTGACATACTCGGGGCAGGTAAATAGTACCGGACAATGCAGGTTTTGTCTCTGTCTTTTTTTGCAGTAGTTCTCGCCTAGTATGCGCACCCATTGGTGAACCAGAACCTTTATTTGTCCGGTACTTTTTACCTGCCCCGAGTACATTTGCCTGCATACTACATGTACTCGTACTTTCCTGACGTTTGGAAAAATGACCGCTATTGCATGCCATACAAATACGCGCCAAGTCCAAAATTTAGCATAGTATGCAATAGTGGTCCATTTTCCAAACGTCAGGAAAGTACTAGTATATAATACTGGGTAAAGTCTTGTAGCGTACCTACATGTATATGTATGTACTTTACTCGTAGTTTTCTAACGTTTCCGAACTGGACTGGGTCTGCATACCACCAAAATCTGGTTGCCAAGCACGATTTACGCCCATATGCAGACCCAGTCCAGTTCGGAAACGTTAGAAAATTACGAGTACTCTGCTGCGGCCGGCCATTCAAGGTAGAGAGGATGATCATATGGGTCGATGATTGAATTGATATAGTCAGTGATATGATATAAGGTCTATAGGCACTCATGTATGCACTTTAGAATGCGATATATGCTTTTTGATTTCTCATGCGGATCTCTTCCTATGTGGTTAGTCTCTTGCCTCCTTAAGTTCGAAAATAACCATGCAGACCGGAAAATACTTCGCCTCATATGACATTAGAAATTTGGCCAACTCCTCACTATGAACTCCTAGGCCTCCCCTATGACCAACAAGTCTAATGAAAGTCTAGTTAAATACTAGGTTCCCTGATCAAAAAAAAATACGTCTTGACCAGTTGAGTTTTCCTTGCCTTGTCTAGACCTAAACACCAAGCTAGAGATGGATATCGTCAGTTTCTCCATAACTATTTTCCGCGAGACATACAACCTAGCCCTCTTCATCCATGAAGTAGTGCAGGATGTGCGCGAATACGAGAGCGATAAAGACCAAATTAGGCAGAAACTCGAGCACGAGATATTCTTTCTCGACGCCTTCAATAAGTTTTTCCTCGATCCCAAGTCGGGCGGCATCATCCACGACCCAAATCTTCCCGCCGCATACCCACAGCGTATCTTAAATATTCTGCAAAATCTTCGAGACTCCTTGGGGGTTTATAGTAAGCTCGCACTCAAGCATTACCCGCCGTATCAGCGATTGATACTTGATGACGATGGTGCGGAGGAGCATGGTGGGCCTAATGAGAAGCACGCATCTCTAGGAGATACTGGCAAGAAGGAGAGAGGCCTTGATTTTGACAGGACAAGCTTCAGAGCGAAACTGAAAAGCCTAAGTTTGCGTACATGGGATTGGTCTTTGTTTGACAAGAAGAAGCTTGTAGAGGTGGTGGCACAATTCAGAGAATGGTGTGGAAAGTTAAAGGAGATTATGCAGTTCTCTATGCTCTTCGCTATCCGTTTTAAGGACCCTGCAGCACTGAAGGACTTTCAGAATAGCGACACAGCAAAGAAAGCCGGTCTCGAGCATGTTGCTCAACGACAGTTCTTGAACAGGTGCAAAACAATCGAGGAAGCACCACCATTACAAGGCAAACTTATCGAGACCCCAGACATCATCAACGGCTCATCCACAATGAGGATTATGCGCTTGGTTACCGGGAGTGAACAACCGTACGGGACGCCTGTTGCGGTAGAACTCAAATCGTATGGCGTACCACCAGCCATGGATGACACATCAGGGCAGAATTTACTTAAGGTAAAGACAGATATCAAAACCTTAGCGACGGTGCTTATGAATTCTGCCTTTGTGGAAGGGGAGGGTCACACACCAAATGACTCTTCCTCTAATTCGCCAGTTTTGAACGCTTTCCAATGTATCGGATATATCGATGAGCCCGAAAATAGCCGTATGGCGTTTGTATTCCGGCTACCAGCTCAAGTAGAAAACCACGGAAGTCTACAGACACTACACGCTTTCATAGAGGAGATAGACCCAGGAAAGAAGAGGCCTGCAAACGTCATATCCCTGGAGCAAAGATTCGCAATCGCTCATAACCTCTGTATGACTATTCTAAATCTGCACGGTTCTGGTTGGGTGCACAAAAGTATCCGAAGTACAAACATTATATTACTTCCCGGGCCATCTCCTTACTTGAAACACACACCTTATGTAGCTGGATTCGAATTTTCACGCCCCGCCCTCGCAGCTACAGTGGTTGGCTTCGATTTTGACCCCGACCGCAACTGCTATCGTCACCCCTCGAGGCAAGGATATCCGACGGCTACATTTACTAAGCTTCATGATCTCTATGCATTGGGCGTGGTGCTACTAGAGGTTGGTGTATGGAGGACGGTGACGGGACGATTAAGGCCTGGGTTTGAAAAAGCAAAAATGCATGGGAAGGTTCCTTCGCCAGAGTATGTTAGACAGACTTTGGTCAAGATTGCAAAGGACGAGCTGCCACCAGTTATGGGGGGGAGGTATGCGAAAGCAGTATTGAGGTGTTTAGAGGGTAACTTTGGCATAGTAGGGACTGATAGGGAGATGAGAGAGCTAGGGCTGGCATTTATGGAACAGGTAGTAGATGTGATGGCAGATGGGCTGAAGCTGTGATATAGTTACATTGACTTAGTCCCGCGCTTGAGTATAGGCGTTGAAGTTGTAGTTTAAGATTATCATGCATATATCTTTATATACCTTTTTATTGTCTCTTTTTTCTTAATATGGAGTCATGTCATTGGATAAGTAACAATGAATCAATTATCCAAGTGCCACAAATAATAGTTAATCAGGCCAGAAAGTCATATGCTATCACTCGATTATCGGCTGGAATTACTTAGGCGTTTAGTAAAAGGTCCTAAGTATAAGTGCGTAATAATAGTTAATCCTTATATGGCGGATCTACTCATAGAGGGTGGGAGTACATATCCACCTGAAAAATACCATTGGTTGGGGGCCTGTAATAGTGTTGGACTAAAGTAATCCTATCTAAGGAACTACGGGTCCTTTCTTGGTTGCCATCACTTGGGTTTAGTGGCCATCAGTCAATAGAATCTTGGGGGGCTGGAGTAATTAATTTAGCGCGCTCACCCTCTATGAGTAGATCTGCCATACTTGCATGTAATCGTTAGTTTCAAGGGGTCGCTGCTGTCCCCATTTGGGCAAAACCTAACAAGATGCTGATTCCAAGAGTATGGGGACACGGGATTTGAACCCATAACCCCTTGATTATAAATGGGGTCAATGATGCCTTTATCTACTTTATACGCGAAGAAGAAGAAAATCACGGAGTACCTATATATATAGCTAGCGAGCTATTTCTGACGCAAATTAGTTTCACGAACCCATTTGTAGGCTGTCGAGGTTTATATAAAACGAAGTCGTACATTCGTGATTAAGAGGCGGGAGGACTAAGGGAGCATTGATCAATCATTAAGTTCATTTTTTGACGGAAAGATACATACTAGCATCTATAATTTCGAGGTAAGTTCCAATCGGCAAATAATAAGAATTCAGAAAGAATTGTGTGAATTGATGTAGCTCGAAAAGACGTTGATATATACAGCCAGTACTAGTAGTAATAAAATACATGTACTATAACAGCCCAAGGTTTTTATCGGTTCCGATCTAGACCTATATGTACACATGTACTACGTGTAGACTGGTATAAGATGGTTCCATGTTACATACATATTTGACGGTTTCAAAGTTATATGAAAAGGAGAAAGATGCTAAACTGTCATGACCATGTATAGCAAGTAATAAGTGATGGAACACCCTGAGGGTACGAACACCAAATGCTGGCGGCATTTTACTAAAATAGGCATCGCTGTGTTCCTTCATTTATTACCTACCGCTGTACATGTCAATATTATGTAATATATTGTCATGCCTAATTAACAAAAGGGATATTTGATTTTGAGTTCTGGCCTAGCTAGGAAACGCGCAACCATTGTATTATAGTTAATGGTGTTGGTACCTCTGTATGAAATTCATATACATGTATGTAGTGGTTTTATGGGTATATCCAGCCGGTTAGACCCCTATGGGCATTAATGTGTCAAAGCTTCTCATCGATATTCTCAAAAGAAGAATATACTCAACTGATCAATGGATCGATGAATAAATAAGTAAATAAATAAATAAACCAGTGAGTTCTCATGTAGTCGATGATTATGAATTAAATAAAAAGGAAAATCAATTAATATCTTTAAGAGAATGCTGGGGATGTTTCTAGTTGTGTTCTATGATTCTCGAATCTCTAGCAGTTGATAGCTATATATACGTATACTTCATACATGTGTGCAACCCAACGGCTACGAAAAACCCTACAACAGTACTAATACTACACCTACATCTAGCAGATGAACAAGTTACTGGGGGATAGGAGATGTTATCATTCATCCTACTATACATGAGTTCTCGATCTCACCCCAAGACGTTTCACCTCTGCTGAGTCTAGCAGATATCCTATCCAGGATGATCTGATAAACAGAGCGATCACAATTGCAAGCGCAGGGTGGATACTAGTGGAACCCTGTTACATGAGCTGACGAAACTCACTATAGGTCAGGGACTTGATTATATATATATTCTGCGGCTTTAGGCATATTTGGTATCTTTTATGTATTATAATGATGTAACCGTTATATATTTGTTCGCTTTGAAGATATATGGTCTTTGTGAGCGCCTAATTATATAAGAGACGTTAGTGAGATTCTTAAAGTTGTCTATTTAAAGGGAAGTAACAAATTTAGGTATTTCTATACTGCCTAACATTTTGCGAACGTTTACAATATGCATTATCTCTAACCCCTTTACCTCTTAAGCTTTAACAAACGTACGCGTGCGTGAGGTTAATTAAAAAGTGTCGCAACTCAATTGATCAATCTTAGCATGCATATGGGAATCTATGTTGTCGTATAAGGGCCCATTTGGAGGAAGCAAGGCCTGGAAATTTAACTGCGTTGGGCCAAAGTCCTGTTAGCAAAGTAAAAACAGGAACCATCTTGCAGCAGACTTATATTCCATCAATCACGAATTCTGTTAGGTAGTTTTATACCAATTTTGGCAGAGGATGGGCATCGTAATGTGAAGAAATCTGACCATTTCTTTTAGAACTCAGTAATGGCATCTACACTAACCCGAAAAAGTGGTACGCCAAAGAGGCTTAATATTTTAAACAACAGTTAGCCGGGCTACAATTACATCACGGTATTTCCGGGTCTAGATCTTAACCTCGGTTTAGATGGTCGTCGACGTCCCAAACGAGCCCTAAATGTTTAAGTCGATGGAAAAGCCTAGCCTTGGAAATGGTCCTAACACCAGCAAAACAAACAGTCTTGCCTGGGATATATACTCTGACATGTTGGCAATTAATGAATTAACAACAACAATCTAACATGCTGGCGATCGATCGAGTGATAGGACATGATTATCAACCAACCTTAGTATCAAGGATACTATTTCTGACCTATCACAACTCGGAGAATGATTGCCAGGAAATCCCTCGGAGGGCTTGAGGTCTCTAATTCCCTTTTGTCAGGTGTAAATGCAAGCCAAGTTTCGAAACAAGCATTTATATTCTATTATCCACGAGTTCTGACAGCTCCTAACGGATCTTGAAAGAATACACTACTTACAGCGATGGGAATGATCAATGGAAAAACAGGGGTGTCAAAGTTGTATGGAGAAATATCTGTGCACCATATAACTGCTTTTTCCATAGATCATTCCTATCGCTGTATTCGTACTCGCAATTTCATAGCGTTTTTGAACACGACTAATATTGCATACACCCAAAAAAACCGCCAAGACTACATTTTTGTATGGCATGTAATTAATAGCGGTTGTGTTTAGAAACGCTATGAAGTTGCGAGTATATCCAGATATATTTAGCCGGGGATATTCTCTGACGTAGCTTCCTCATTCTTCTTTCTTTTTTCTTCAGCTAATTGGAAGTTCATTCTTCAGCTGACGGACCTATTGTATACCCTTGTACGAAAGGTAGGTAGTTGTGGCGGGAAAGTGCATTTCCAGAATCAAGAGAGCTCGGCTGTAGGTTTTGGTTTCTTGTCTGGAGGGTGAAAACAAACATCAAAGTGTCAGATTGAATGAGGACCTTACGCCCTTCCCAATGATTTGGGGGGAACTGTCATTCCTGAGACACCAATGGCAAACCAAGGGTAAAGTTTTAGTCGTCATACTCGATCGTGGAATCCTTTTGTACGTCGTGAACCGGGTAGAGCTTTTGAAAGATGTAATCCATGGCCTTTTGCAGATATGTAGTTTGATCCCTGCCGAACCTGCGGCGCGCTACGAGTCCAGTTTGGAAAAGATACGAATAGACAATTTGATGCAAGACCCTACTGTATACTGAATGTGGCTCAAATAGAATGCTAGCTTAATGAGCAAAAGGACATCATGTGAAAACCAGTGGCAGGAAGTCGAGTCCGTGAGCAACAATAGAGGCTTGAATCCGGAATTTATATTCCGGTCATGTGCAGATGACGGGCATGTATATAGCTGAGAATACCTACATATATGATAACCGCGTTTAGCACCCAAGTAATTCTCGGACGTCTGATCTATAAAAGCTAATCCTATGGTCGGAAAATTTAATACAAATACATGTACTGACATGGGTACATAAGGTGCATGTAGAGTAGCTGGAACCCACTGAATGCACATTCTACAACGGCTTTTCCGAATGCAGCCATAATAAGCTCCGTTGCATAGGCTTGATACTGCTTGTTTTAACAACCACCTCTACCCCCCTCAGGACCTATTAATGAATGATACAAGGCATCCAGGGGGCGTTCTTTTAGCCAATAGACATCAAATTGTAAAATCATGATCGTCAATGTGTTGCTAACTGCGAGCGGTAAAGCGGATATCCGCCGTACTATAGAGATTTCTAAGAAAGTATAGGCGGAAAAGATATGGCCTGTTTGATGAGAGAAGGAGGGACCATACCCTCGACAGGTCCCTTGGAAGCTTTTGCACGCACGGTGGGCAATCGACCAATCCTCCTGCCTGGTCTGCAATGGGAAAACAAAAAACCATAAACTAGACTCGTACAATTATTCAACACACAGAGATGGCCGATAATTACTGTTAGAGCCTTTACTTTGTAAAGCAAACCGGAGGTAGAGATGTAGGTACGTTTTATAGCTTCAACGAAGTGGTTTCGATGCCAGTGAATCCCGTTCGAGTTGTAGGATCTTAGTGCACGTGCGTGCAAGTTTACATCATTTGCTATTTTGAGCCGCATCACGTGATGTGATGCGCCATCGCGAAAATCGCGAAAACACAAACCTCCAGCACATTCTGTGATCCAACGCGTCCCACCCCTCAACCATGATGGATTCATCAACCTTCCCCCAAACCCCAACTAGGAATTTACCTTCTCACGGCCCTGGAAATCAAATACTTGGCTCACCGGCGAGTCGAGGAGGACAGAGGGTTTCCTCGAATCGAAGCCCGTTCGCAAATCATCGAGTGGTGAGTGATCCCCCCTACCTTCTTAAAACATTCAAACACTAAGCTGCCGAGCTCTGTACAGAGTGATGGGCATCAGGGTGCAGCAGAGCAGAGTTACACTCTCCCTCCGCCCCCTCCGCTTCCTCAACTTTCCCAGTCACCGCAACAACGGTCGTACTTACCAGTAGGACTGGGTACAAAAGCGGGTACTTTCTCATCTCCTAAACTTTTACTCGAGCAATATTTCTCACTTATTATTAGTAGATATATCGAATGAAGGAATCCGGGCCGATCTAAACTCGGTGCGCTATGAGCTTTCGACACTACAGGAGGGACGAGAATTGGAAAAAATTCGACATGAAAATGAAATACGGGAGCTACAGTCGAAACTAGAGGAGCAGAGTAAGAAAGCAGATGTTAGTTCTGTTCCTGGTAACGGGTGGCGTTTGTTTTGTGGGAGCTGATGCGTCGGACAGGCCAGCGAAGGAGACAAACGGTATTTGTTTGATAAGCAAAAGGACCTCTCGGAAAAGCTACAGAAACTCAAAGACCAGGCCGCAAGTCACAAGGTATATTTTTTGCCTAGTCAAATGTTCGTATCTATATAGTCGTGTTATTGGTTTAGCTAATATCATACATTATCCTATAGCAAGATCTAGAGCGACAGATTCGGATGCTGAAAGCTGAAAACACTTCATTGAAGGAAACAATTTGCGAAAAGGATGAGGACACACAAAGTCAGGACCGGCATTACCGGCAACAGGTGGCAGATCTTAAGTCTCGGAATGAGGCCTTGACGAAGATGAACAAGGAAATGAGTGCGGAATTGGAGGCAAAAAGCCTTAATCTACAACAGACCCAGACGGCTCTGTCCATGAAGGAAGCAGAGCTAGGTAACTTAGAAACAGAATTACTAAAAGCTAGAGCACAAACGGGTGATCTAGATACATTGAAGATCCTAAAGAAGGAACTTTCGGGTGAGTTCGCTTATAAGTGTATCTTTCTTTGCGCAAGCCTATTGACAATGAAGAAGAACAAGTGGCGCATATTAAAACACTCGAAGTCACCAACCGAAAACAAACGCAAGAGTTAAAGCAGTTACGAGATCACAACAAATCGATCGAGATCCTGGAGGAGGAGAAGCAGGCGCTTGAGTCAAAGGTTCGGATGATGGATACTCTCCGCCACGAGATATCTGAGGCTCATCTTCGCGTCTCTATCTTGCAAGACGAGCGAAACTCTTGGAGTAGTTACTTCGAGTCGGAAGGTCTTGAATTTGACTCCCCGGAGGCCCTTGCCCGAGCATTGGTTCAGGAGCGGGTTGAAAAAGCCGCTTTAATCGAAAAAGCAGGGCGCACAAATCCAGAAATAACAGAAAAAGAGGAGACTATTCAGCGTCTTGAGGCAGAGTTGAGCACTATAAGAAGGGAATTGGAGAAAACAAAAGAAGACTTGGCCAAGGACTCAAGGACAAGGCAAAGGTTGGAAAGGCAACGCGCGTTGGCTATGAAGGAGGCACAGTTTCTAAGGGATCAGCTGAAGAGCTTTTCGACAGAGGAAACAATGTATATGGAAGGAAACTTTGATGAACAAAAGACTAAGCGCATTGAAGAGCTGGAAGTGCTATTAGAGACATATAAAAAAGAGAATGAAACCTTGCTTGCGGATGTTGTAAAGAAAGAGAGGGTAGTGGAAAGTGAGTTGAACCCTAGAAAGAGATCGAGGCAGGATGATGAGGATGAGAACAAGAGAATCGGAGAAATGATAAGAAAGAATAAACAACTACAAGACGGTACTGTAACCTCTCAACCACATTTGATGTCTTTATTTTTCGTGGCTTTCTTTGCTGACTACCTTTACCAGATGTTGCACAACTCCAACAGTCATTGAAGTTGTCAAAGAAGGAAATTGACTCCCTAAATATCCGTCTAATCTCAGCATCCTCTACCTCAACTCGCATCCTCCAATTGAAGGATAACCCGACTTCCCAGGAAGAAGCGATCAAAATGGAGACGCTCACAGCTCTTCGCGAAGAAAATGCTGCGCTATTAGCACAACTTGAAGACCGCCTCGAAACTCTGCCTAGCCACAATAACAAAGTGGTCCCATTACGCACCCTTGAAAATGTACGAAAAGAGATACAGGCAATGGAGAAGGTAGTTGCAGATAAGGAGAAGAGGATGTTGAGACTGAAAGAAATTTGGGCAGCAAAGTCGATGGAGTTCCGTGAAGCAGTCTTTTCACTACTTGGATGGAAGTTAGATTTCTTGCCCAACGGAAGGGTCAAGGTTACACACATGTTTGCGGGTAACTCCGATGAGCAAAGTATTGAATTTGATGGAGAGAAAGGTATGTAAAACTGGGTCCTGTATCAAAGCTATGAATCGGTAGATTCTGTGGTTTACCGGGCTGGAGGATGGAATGCCACAGGAGTATTATCATTGTCAAATCACTAACGTTCTGGTTACAATAGGCACGATGAAGGTTTCTGGTGGGCCTAATAGTTTGTTTCGTAGGGAGATCAAGAACCAGTGCACGTTTTGGATGGCAAGAAATAGCATCCCGTGTCTACTCTCGAGTATCCTTATCGAACAATACGAAAAAACTACCCGTGCACAGATGTGAGGTCACATTACCGGTTTTTTCTTGTCATATAGCTTGACAAGTACGAGGCATTCCAAACCTTCCTGTATCTTGCTATTGGAGATGTAGATAAACTTGCTGTTGAAATATAGACCGGCATGCAGTGGTAGGGTAGGCAGGTACTAATCCCATGTGGTTTATAATTCTCCTTTAAGCGCTGGTTCTTGATTCATCAGTTAATTTAAATTATCCTTATATGTAAATTACAGCTACTCTCATAATGCGGGTTTAGAATATCTATCGGAATATCGCGGGAGTTTCAAGATGTCAAAGTTTGTTGTTAATATGTGCCGTGCCCAGAGTTTGAGCAGGTAGGGCTGGGTGGAGACATAATAATGTTCGTTCGCTTAATGCAACCTCGGCCTGCTCTATCTCTATCGATCGGGCAATATTTCGGCATCACCTGCATGGCACAATGTCAGGCTACCTTTTCGAGGACGGGTGCTCCCGTGTTGATGCCTCCCCCAATAGTGTCTATCAAGGGGATTGCGTCCTGAAAACCGGGTCATTGTCTTTTAGAGGTGAGATGCCACGCGCGTCTATGTGCACATTCAAAACCCAACGATCGCTCATAGAAAATCGAACACCGGAACGGAACCTCGAAAACGCCAAGAATACCAAAAAATAATTGATTTCCGGAGGATCGCAAACTGTTCATAGAGTTGTGTGCCCTCTCTTTTCGTGAACTGTTAAAAACGTCGGAGTACTAGTTGCTCTAGTAATAGACCATATAAGGAGTACTAGATGCTCCGAACATGTCTGCCCAGTCATCGCTGCGGATCAATGCCTGTGCCCGAAAGTGATGTCAAAACTGAATGGCGTACCCAGCGTCTAATTGGGCGGAACACCGAGTGAGCCATTGAACCTTCCGCTGTTATTGCACAGGCACGCCCTAAACCATGATATCATGGCGGTTCTCCAGGTTTTTGCTTACACGGTCGTTGACAGACAGGGGTATCCCAACGAGTAAGAATTATTAGAATCCCTGCGCCCTGCTAACTCCTAGTGCTGCCCGTCACTGTACTCATGAGGTGAATCAGTAACCATAGTGTAAGGTTGGGCGGTTATATTCGGATTAGGTACCGCCTAAGGGAATTGAATATCTCTCCACTATGGACAAAAATAAAAACCTTGGTATTTATAAAGCTTGCTACACCTGAAAGCGGGATGAAAGAACGCGAGGACGCTTTACGGTAGATCGCTATCAAGGTATAGCGTACGAGAGGAGGATGGGAGTATTCGTCTTATGCAGGAAGCCTAAGGTGTCGCGGATAGTAGGCCGGTGAGAACTGATTAACGGGGTATACGTAGAACATGTGTATACCCACGGCCTCCTACATCATGGCTCCAGTTTGGCGGTTCCAGAAAGAAAGAAGGAAGGAGATCTGCCGGCATTATCCAATGTTTTAACTAGATGGCTAGGTTAATGTAAAATAGTCGGTGGGCTAATCTAGTTTTGGTAGGATGGCAATACTCTATTATATTAGTGATATGCTGGCGGTACTACCAGTAAGCATCTGCCGTTCTTGATCCTGGGTTAGGTGCAACGCGCGCACACACATACATGTCTTTATATGCATATACATCAAGCTATGCAAGTTCATGTACAGCGGTACATGTACACTAAGGACATTTATTTAAGCCCCCAATTGATTATATATGCATGAAGAGACTTCGCAGAATTCAAGATCTACGAAGATATAGATTATAATTGCCGGACTCGAGTTTGAGTGACGTGGTCCGTGGTATATAATACTCGGATGGGAATGTAGCCCTAACAATATTGTTATTACGGTCGCCTGCTTCTACTTTCTTCTTTTTTTTGTGGGTTTTGAGTTCTTATGTACCTTGTTATATTGCAGCCCCACGCCTTTGTACTGGTCTCAAACCCAAGTAGTGCTACAAGGCACTTGATAACTTCGTTGTCCAAACCCTTTCCCGCACTCAGGATGTTCCCGAGATATAAGTTAGGGAGGGAAGGTTGTATGGTCGATGTAGCTTCTGTATGCCAATGTTCTGCCTGATCCCGCTGGGCCCCTCTTTCACCTTATACAGTCGCTTGTTTCACCACGGAAGTAGCTGTTTGGGGAAAGGTAACGTCTATTCTGGAGCTACAGAAAGATAATGCATTGGGGTTAGAAATTGAGTGGTTAATTACGAAGTATTACTTTGATCTAAACACTTGGCAAATAGTGAAAACACATACCCGTCAAAAAGTGGTATTAGTTAGAGCTGATGTAACGAGTGACGAACCATGATTTGAATTTCCGGCAAGCTGCAGATAAATGATATAATATCACAATACCCTAAGAGTTAGAATCAAAACCGCCGTGATTAGGCATATCTCGTAAGATTATTGGTCTGATATGCTTACAGCTTTCTGTATCTGCCTGGCAATTGATGGCGGACAAATTACACACCTGGCAACCAATTACAAATACCTCTAATATCTACGGGAAGCCGCGCTATCAATCGGAAACGATATTGTCTATATGTCGTTTGAAACTCGTCTAAAGTAAAAGGCTGAGACTACAAGTCTATAAGTTGGGGAAAATACGCTAGCTTAGGGTCATTAAGAGGCTTACCTGGTGTTCAGTAATACTCACATAGAGCTCTTTCAAGCTAACTAGCCGACAAAGTCGACAAAATGACTCGAGTATTTAGACGATTTTCTAAACACCCCCTCCTAAAAATTGGGAATGAAGGAGGTGGTTGTAGTTTCCCTCTGTAGCAAATACTTAGGTACGCCCCTGCATATAAACCACGAGGTTTCCCCGAGATTCAACCCCATGGTATGCATAGTTCTTACCTAGAGACGAGGTAGTCCAAATCATATAAGGTAGGAGGGGAGTGAAACAATCATTCAGTTGGGAGAGCTCCTTCTTTTCGACCGCTCTGTGAGACGTTAGAGAAACAGTATGTTCTCCGTGCATGTCCAATAGAAAGAGGTGGGCGTGGGTGGCAGATACCATGCCTTGATTTCTGCCTCAACGCCTTTAAATTTCAATCATAGCTAAAGGGTTCCAATAATGAAGAAGTCGCATCATTTGTGCTACCCAGGGCTTTGGCCATCTCTGGGGACTCTTCACAGGCGGCGACTTTTCAGACCCTCTTTTTTTTTATTGAGTACGAACCTGTGTAGATAAATGTCTCTATGACGTGAACAAGTGCACTAGTAACAGTTGTGAGACTTGTTAGACGAAAATCGTTCCATAAAAATCTACCACTCATAAATTCAGCTCTCCCCCAAACTCGAGGTTCCGCGGAGTAAGTTAGACACTAGCCCATAATGTTATACGATATCCGGATAACCTAAAGTCCAGTCCCGAATCCCGAATACCTGGCTGTTAGATTGGTCCCTTTGCGCAAAATTCCCCAGCCCTGGTTCTGGGCCGATTAAAATCGATCGGCGCCAATCAGTTTGGTGGGGTCTATGGAGCTGAATTAATTTTGTGATTTCCAACCCTATTTCGAGAAGTCTCGGAGCAACAATCCGGAACTGATGAAATCCTGGATCTCATGTCTGAGATCAGCCTCGTAGATTAAATCTTACACACCAGGCAACAGTCAACATAATACCACACCGTGTCTTTGACCTCCTTTCGCTATGAACCTATGGGCTTCCATTCATTTGGGGCTGGCCTCGGAGTATTTACCGCGTGCGCATCTTTCTTTTAATTTTGCTTTTTTGTTAGTAAATCATGACATAGGTACTAGGTAACAGACGCTTTGGTGGAGGTGGGGTAGAGGGGTGGGCCGTGGTAGGTTTGCTATTCAGCTACTTTTCAACATGACAATTGCAAGGGACTGTGCATTTTCAACTTGCTATGATTCCAAATTGTCAACTTCTTCAACGCTCAGATCACGCACCAGCTGTGGCACGGATAACGTTTTTAAAGCTAGAGGATGTACATAAGTCCTAGTACCAAAGGTCAGGCCCATTTTTCTATTTGAGACCCGATAGACTCAATGCCTTGGAAGATATCGATCATTTAGCCCCTCATAGGAGTCGGGGGGCCTGAGGAGGGGATGGATACCCCCCACTGTGAGGACCCAGCAAGTAGCGGTGGCTTGTAGGTCTAGGCGAGAAATAAATCTAACGAATGTTCCGGCATCAATTGCATAGCGTAGCTAGAAGTAGGTACATATAGTGAACATGTGTAATTATTCTCTTTCTCTCTTTCTCGGAATTTGATGGCCAGGGTGATGTCCAGGTGTAGCTGGCGGTAGCTACATGTACGCGGCGGTTCACCCGCTTGTTTCTGTATCTAGTTAGGATGATATCTTGGATAGACACATCGATCCTCATAGCACACAGACACTTACCAACAGATTGGTTTGCGTCCTCCGTGCAGTAATTAAGCCCTGTAGCTCATAAATCTATTTCCACGCAGTGCCCGCTGCCTATACCGTGCAGTCTACGTATATTTGCACGTTTTAATAAGAAACATCAAGTAAGATAAGGCTAGGGAGAAGGAAAACCACTGATTGCTATTGCCAGGTCTGGACACCAAGGCTATTCTTGCCATTAGTCGTAGTCCAGCCAGCTCGGTCATTCTCCCGAACCGTTCGACGAGAGCATCTTGATTATCATATTATGCAATGTGGCATCAAAGGTTTTATCCCTCAGGATAAAGTGAAAGTCAACCCACAACCCACATCGAAAAGAGAGCGTAAATTAATTTCCATCTCTGTGACACCCATCACGCGATCTACAAGACTACAAAAAAAAACATTATTTCTCGTGATGGAGTCCCTACCTCTCTTTCGTTAACTTTTCTTTTCCTTGCTACGTTGCCCTGCATTAGGATCACGGTATATCACTCTCATAGCTTGTGTGCCAATGATGGATGGTAGGGTGGTTACTACCTAGCTCAAAACAGGTGTGCTTTAAATTTAGCTGTTTATTCTGGTGAGACGGCTGTTAACAGGATGAAATGCACTGGATGTATTCATGCTCGCTCGCCTCCCGAGTTTCGCTTCTGGCAGGAAGCAATATTCGCCCTGTATGTCTCCGAGGGAAGTATCAGATCTGTTTATTCCCTTGCCCCTTGGCTCAACAAATATATCCAGAGCGTACATTAAATAGTTTATCTTTTCTAATCTCGAGTAAATCCCCCACGGAGTCGGGATCATACATGTATCTACCCTCTCTGGGTGCCCGTTGGTTGCATATAAGGACACCCCTAAATTACTAGAATTTTGGGACGCGGAAATTCCCGAAAATGCCATTGGTTTAGTTGAATTAACATTTTACATTTAACTCCCGAAGGCATAAACACGGTTGGTAGTTGATCGTGAAGACCACCGTCTGGTGAATGTCGATTCCGACATGTGTATAATTGCAAATGTCAGTCCTGGCAGCCCTCCCAGCCTGAGCCACGTATAGAATGTTGAATTCTGAACTGCATACGTACATTAGTGGCAAATTCGGCACAACGGTGTGAAGTTCATCGATGTTTAGGATTTCCATAATGTAGATTCTAGTCATACATTGGATACTGGAACAGCGGCTTTGTCTCAGGTGTACATACCACCAGGACATACTGTAAAGGCCGCTAGCTGGAGAGACATGTAGTAAGTATCTCAAGCTCTACTGTTTGAGAGGTTCGTGTGTGTTTACAGTAGCCAGGTAACTGGGAAGCGCCTGTTTTGCCGGCTCGCCCTTTAGGAGATGCCGTTAACAGTGAAAATAGTTGGTTGGACTGACCCATCAACGACGTTGTTGGGCGGATTAAGTGGTGGCCACGGGTGGGTGCGAGCCACAAAAGTGACCTCATGTGAAGGTAAGACATGAGAAGACAAAGCAGGGCAAATAAGAACAACACCATGAGTATTGCGTGTTCATCCTATTTCCAACTGCTTTTTCTACCCCCTCATATCAAAATACATGTGTAGGTATGGGTCTAGAAAAGCTTGGCCGGATTTGAGACAATTTTGAAAGGGGTTGGTTCCCTGTCCAACCACCAAGACCGAGTCGGTGCTATGCTCTAAGACAACATTTTAATCATTATACTCTTCATTATCTGACATCCAGCGCATAAAGTCGCACTTTTGTGTATTGTCTTCCCATATTGAAGAGTCTGAATCAAAATCCCGCACGTAATCTTGCGGCTACATTTAAAGTATGTGCTCCTCAATTTAATGGAGTATGTGTAAAATTGATCATTCGATTGAACGGAACTGGGGCCTCTTGTGCGTGGGACCTGTGGTGAGGTCGGTCAGAGTTTAAAGCATTGTGAGCAGCCATGAGTTTATCTGGCATACAATCGGAAACGATGCCAAAATCAATGTACATCATCCACCCATCAAGCATCGCATCCGTTCGATCATAAGGCGTGATAAAAGCGACCAGCGGTTTAAAACCCTAGATTAAGGGCCGAAAAATATCTTGACAATTCTTCGCAAAAATTCTCTCTCTTTCTTTTCTTTTCTTCTTTTCTTTTCATTTTCTAATGGGGTGAGATAGGCCTAGGTTCTGCGACGTTTGGCGCAACCCGTGCGTAAAGACGACACGTACATCGACAGACCTATAGAGGATACTCTCAATAAATTGATGTCTGGTCGAACAAAAGCAAACTCTCTGTATAAAATGTCACGTGCTTAACTATATCGAATAGATTAGCTTTTAATGGAAAAATTTGAATGGGACTTGAAATTCCCCGAGCCAATTTCAATGATAGACACCTATTTAAATTTTGCGATTAGTAGTATAAATAATTATGGGGATATTTGGTGAATGGGTTGTTTGTAGTAAAGCAAAGAATAGGTAGACGAGGTATGTACGATAAGGTTGATATTCATCGAATCATCTCGCAATATCATGCTTAAATCCCCTCAAAACATCTTATATTCAAGCGTAGTGCTCGAGGCTTGTGGTCTGGTGCGCCCGGTCAAGAGCAGATTCGGTTTGGATAAGACAAGCTATATCTTATGAGTGTCGTAGTGGATAATCTTACCAGCATGAAGCGCATGCTAAGAGGGGCCTTCTGGGTGGAAGATGACGGCATATCAAGAAGGCACGAGGATAATGTCAGTGAACTGGGTCACGAGGCATATAGTGGGGGGTGGGGGTGTAGGTACATGTAGTTAGGTTGAAAGCTTGGGCACAAGGCTTGCTCAAACCCACAAATACGTAAGAAGCCTGATCCATGTAGCCATACTGTGGTTCATGTTCACACCAAAAAAGTATGATAGTGTAAATTAAGATGATCATGACCTCGTGCAGACCCCCGGGGGGGGGGTTACCAATGATGAAGACTGTTATTACTGTCAAATAGAAACTCGATTCAACGCTTAAGTTAAAATTGAGAGTACAGGATGCTCGTCGATTGTTGGGTTGAGACCGAAATTAACCTGATGTGTGCTTGCTTACCTTGCTCCAGTCCATAGGCCTATGTACAATTGACATTAGGACACTTGTCTCCTTTCGAACAGCTCAAGCGAAGGGAATAGAAAAAGCAATTCAGGAATAGAGTATAACGTGTCCCCGAACTTTCAAGTCTTTGCGTTGCGGGGGGGCCAAGTAGATAGGTTGTCTTTTTGCAGTCTTTCCATGAATGTGTCGAGATTCGATTATATACTATAGTACTATGATGTAGAAGATTCATACTGTGAGCACTACTACAAGGCCTATCAGAACCAGGGTACAACCTTTGATTTTGGTAAAAGAGTTTCTCTCTCTAAATTTTGGTCTAGTGTTCTTGTATTGCAGGGGTATATACGTATAGGTTTTTTTGATAGGTTTTACTGTTGTTACAAGGGTTCAGTCCAGCCCAGAAGATCATGCCGAGAACTCGGTTGCCTCAGCCGCCTTAAGGCCCTATAACGAATGTTTTAAACTGCATGTTCTATTTCAATGAGCACATGGCGCACAGTCGATCCCAGGCCCATTGCCTCATAATGTGCCGGTCGGTAACCAATTGATATATGCCTTTCTGGGGGCCCTTCTGGGGAGCCCTTCTGGGGGCCTTTCTGGGGGCCTAGTGAGCTGCATCGCATTCTCTATATTGTTAAATCCTTCACGGATAGCCTTTTAATCGAGAAAGCCCTTGATGAAGGCGTCGGTAAATATAATGCCTGAGCGCAGTACATATCTTGCACATCAATCTATGCTGCAATTTTGCGTGCTTATGTCCGGAGTATCTGAGAAAGGTCGATCCTCACGTAGTTGTGTAGGCGTGAAAACATCATGTCCATAAACCTGTAGAGAGGCTTAGGGAAAACTTGCCACACTACAGGGGCTGGATTGATTTTCCGTTCCATTCATATAGAGTCAATGCATAAGTAGAAATCGATAGTCCTAGGCCCAGGGTCAACTATGGAAGTGACCTTTTCGCTATAAAAATTCAGTTGCTAAGAAGGATTCTTAAACCGACCAGAACCCTGTAAGCAACTGAACCGCAGCAGATACAGTGGTATTGCTCAATTCTTAGTATTGACTCGATCTTAAATGCTCAGATTAGCGCAGATGATCTTATTTTGATTTTGTGGTACCGGGTGGTCCCTGCTAGGACATATGTACATGTACCTACCTAGCCTGTGGGGGACGCACATACACATACATATATACCTAGCTAGTAGTCCAAATTATCGCACTTGGAAAGCCTAGAGTAGTCGGATAGCGTCACATCCTACCTGAGCTTTTTCAGGTATATCCGATACGCATGTCATTGCTTCGGCAAAAAGAAGCATGATATGATCACAGACCTGCAAAAAACTATGTATCTCCCCGAGCCTGCGGAGGAGGTCCGTACACAAAAGAGATACCGCTATGTTTCTTCTAAAAGTCTTGTGTCCTAGTGTCTCTAACAACTCGAGCTGAAATTTAATCTTTCGAAGCGTTCTGAGCTTAGGAGAACCACCCAATCAGAACAGATGAAGGTGCTATCGGGCTGTCGATATTGCAATGCTACCCGGACCCGTGCGCCAGGGACGTTGGCTATTTCTTTTTAAGATATTCGCCGGGCATCAAAGTGAAATATCCCACCCAGCGCAGAGTGCTCGATAATTTCAATCAACTCATATTCGAAGCGCACTTATGTAGGCTTCCAACACTTATCATGACATATGTGTAGTGACAATGATCCTTGTGCAGCAGCCACCCAAATATACTGGGGCCGGCATCCGGGGTTCTGGCTCGGAAATATGTAGTGAAGCCAATTGTTGATCTCTGCATTCCGGTACCAGAGGAGTGGGTATTGCATAACAATAGATAGTTAATCAGGTACCGAAGCAATTAATTCTTGTGACTGCAGCCGCTTTGACGTTGATGTACTGCGTTCAAAAGTGGGCGGAGCGCATGGACGACTATCTGTTCTTCTCACATATTCTGCAGGTAGCATTAGGGCTCAAAATGCTCCGACTCCGAAGATCGATTTCAATGGGAGCTTGTGCTTCCGATCGAGAGCTTGTACAGCGCCTATACCATTCCTGCTACAGCGTACGGCTTGACTCTCACTCTCGCTCAGACAGCATATGATATACCAATTTACTTATTTCTCCCGCCTAAGTAATCAAGGTAAATCTGTTCGTCATCGCGGCCAATGGCAGTCCAAAGCCGACTTAGCCATCCGGATATAATAAAATGTCATATAATGTATTAGCAAGAAGAAGAAAAGAACGTACAACACTTCCCTATTCTGGCCAAAGACTAGTATCATGCTAGCATCAACAGGGGATATCGTGAATAGATCAAATGTAAGTCAAAGCATTTCCATCTGACTCGAAAATTCATTTAAAATGCTCCTCAAAGGCCCTCCCGCCGTCAATATCATCACCTCTTCAATTAGCTTCATCAGTCAGTAGAAAGAAATCACCAGCATTCTCATTCAAATCAACAACAAAATCAACATCGACTTCCTCGACATAAATCGTCGAAAGCTTATATAAAAAGCCTAGCAAATCAGCATACCGAAAATGTGTCAACCAATCCCAACCTTTACCTTCACCGGTAGAACCCCCGCCTTCTTTAATATTAAAGATGATGTCCTAAAGGATTCATTCTTGGCCACCAATACCAACCCTACCTCATTCGATGCTGCAGGAGATTTTCAGGGACCCCCACCCCGCCCTTTTACTAGATCGCTCCCAACTTCCTTTGTTATTGAAGAGGCTACCCAGATGGGGGTCGGGCTTCAAGCCCCCATTATGTCCTTTTTTGACTTTATTCCGATCACCACAATGGCGCCTGGAGGTGTAAGTTTGGGAAACCCCTTCCTTTGAATATTGACCTAACTTTGATGGACAGGTCCCTGGTGTAAAGTGCCCTACCTGCGAACAGCTCGGCGTCGAAAGCTGGGTTATTAGGGGGAAGGTCTGCTCTAAGTGTGGGACACCATGTCAGTGAATTAAGGGTCACCATATAGCCCTTTCTAGATGATTTGGGGCAGTGGTGGTAGGGGGTAGAAATGCTAGGAGTTTTGGACTGTGTTGAATTTTGGGATAAATTGCAAGAATTGTTTTTTGTTTGAATTTTGTTTTATTCGGGACGCTCAAATATATCTTAAGGTGGAAGATTCAGATGTTATAGCAAAGTTGGAAGATTTTACGCGTATACGGTCAGAGAAATTGGAGAACTATATGCTTTGTTGATTTAACTTCCGGTCCCTTCAAACATCAAATTAGTCCCCAAAGTGAAAGGTGGGATTTCTTGATCAAGTGAATAAAACAGAGAATTTAAAGGAGAGGGGCCCCACGGGGGGGGGGGGGGGTTAGTTACGAATAGTAAATTTAGAGGCGTATCGGCCGACAATAACCCTAGAATCATGATCAAATAACTAGAACTATATTCGGTATAACAGCTGCAACCCTTCCCGAATGCTCTAATATGAAGAATTAACAAGCAGACAAGTCTCACCTTCCATAGTGTTGGTCCTTGTGATTCGACTGCGTATAATATTTACCACTAGATGTATATTCGGCCTTGTATCTATACCTAGAAGTCAAAAAAGTCCTAAATTGTTCTAGACCTTTAAATATAAGTACCGAAAAAACGAGCCCGAAGGATATGATGTGTAGGGGGTGCAAAAAATTAATCTGGGTAAGGCCTGTCATAATCACTCGTCTCAAATCAGGTCAAGTTGACTTAATCTAGGTTAATGTTGCACCTACCAACTATCAGGTTTATGCGTAAACATATATATGTTTGATAACCTTTAATTATAGCAAGGAGCAATTGCATGGGTTATCCTATATATAGTAGAAAGCCTAAGATATGAAGCTGTAACTACTTAATAGATGTATCTTGGTGTGGTTACCTTGGTCATGGGCTAAAGGGAGGGCAAAATTACTTCGGGTAGATAATTCACTGCTCAGAAGAACCCGTTCCCCCTATGTAGGAGGGATCTAACCTGTCATGAAAAACGTACGTATGTTAGATTATTTATAAAGTAAATCGGTCAGAGCCAGGGAGTAATATGAAATCCTGCATTTGTGTATCAACTAGACGCTCCGGAGCCGAACATGGATTAGTTTGTGCTAAAGGTTTTACCGAAATATACATGGTATCGATATCAAAACCAGGCCATAAAGCTTCGAAGGCTCTACCCGAAAATGCGCTACGGTTTTGTACTAGCGGGTGCTTGTAGTTAAAATATTTGAATACTTCTAGGTGTTTTTGATACCCTTTTACCAGTTTGGTACCGGGGCGGCATTGCACTCTAAGAATTAGACAAAAACCCCGGGAGATCATGCCTCAATCGGTGAGTGCCAGAGCCTTTTGACTCATGAGTATTTCTATTGGTTATTGACTTGTAACCCGACCTTGTGACTAAAGGTCGGAATGTCTTGGTGGGGAGTACAACATCGTATAGTAGGGATTATTCTAGTATTGATGGCCAAAAACATCCTAAGCTTGTACTGGTTAGGGATATCTCAGGAATGTTCGGCTGTTCCAACCTTATAATCGATAGTGTACTCGCCCAAAAAAAATTCTATTGATACTTTGAGTGGCAACCGCACCTAAAGCGTCAACAGACTTTATCTTTTGATGAGCAGTAGATTCAGTCAGGTATTACAATTAAAGATAATTAGGCCGGGGAACTCTTTCGATATTAGCAATATAAGAATTATCTCAACTCGACAATTGTTAGTAGTGTAACTTTGACCTGATAAGGTCTGCCCTTAGAACCTGGCTCTCTTAGGAGCCTATTTTTCTTTAGTTGCCCTCAGGACAAAGGCCTGGCTTATGGGATATAATGAGGTCTGGGGCACCTACATGGATTCTAATTATTATAAGGCTAGATCCAATAAAACCATTTTTGATAGGGCCTAAGACTGGTACGTGAAGGGAATGCTTAGTGTGATAGAATCTATAATATAAATCAGCCCAGTACAAAGACGCAGAGCTAGAGGTTTAAATATCTTACATGGAATTAGAATTTCGTCTCCATTCACAACCTATAGAACAGGGACAATTGAGCTTCGATGCTTCCCGTCTATCTTGCTTCATTAGGGCGAATTCGTCCAATTTAGGCAGTCAATATTCTGCAATATTCATCTTCATATTTCTCAAGAATAACAGCTTTAAGAGGAGCACGGGATATATCTTCGGTGATACGTGGATCTAAAGATACAGATATCGTAAGGTTCAAGCCCTGGCCAACTTTGGCGCAAAAAGGATTATATCGACGACCTTTACTTGAAAACTGGGATATCCATTTAATATAGTGACCTAGGTATTTGCTCAAACTTAGTGAGCCCTGAAGAGCAGAATCGGTGTATAAAACTAGCGGTTAGGAGTGGTTTGTCCCTTGGTGCTTGGTAGGCCCGATAGTATAGTTCTTATTTCTGTTTTCCTTTTTAAAAGGAAAGAGAAAATATTGGGACCCTAATGGCTTAGTTTTGAAGGCTTCGATCATTCATAGGATTGAATGAGTGGCGGCAATTTGTTGCTGTTAATTTTTTGGTCTTTTTGATAGTAGAAAGAGCCCATTATGTTTTGTTTTGGGCAATTTAGCCTCCTGATTGGTTCTGGTTTAGTACTTTGTGTTAGCATAAAATGTAGGGGCCATTAGACATTACATCGCGAGAAAATATATCCCGATTATTCCAAACCTGTACTGTAGCCCGGCGAATGCAATAACAGCTCTAGATTTATAATCCCTCCAGGACCTAGTAGAGACATTAGTTTAATGGGAAAGGCATCTTGGATCCGATGAGAAATATAAGGCAAACTCTAGAGAAGGCGCTATTCTGGCGAAATTGAGCGTTATATAGACCAATTACCAATCCTTTAAGGTGACTAGAAATCAAGACAGAAGATAGTAGCAGTGCTTCAAAAATGTATCGTATGATCAGCCAGTACATGCAGGTAGATATAGATGGCCGCACTTGTATTAAAGATGGTTTTTCACCGCAACGCCGAATCTAGGCGTCCCCTCCCTCTCAATTGATTTGTCCTGGCCCACATGGTGGACGAACCGTAAATTCCGTTAGCTGCCAGATTGGTCTTCTATCGATCGGGTTGAGCCCCTGCTCTTATTCGGCACTGAAACGATCCACACAAACAAGTCTCTCACGGCTCGGGAAAACATGATAATAAAAAATGAGGCCCTTTACTGGCTTTTAAGCTCATCAGAAACTATTAGGGCCAGGAGAGGCATGGACCGAGGTGCGCGATAGGCAACAATGCCCCCGCGGGTGTGTTAGGATTCCCAGGTGCCGAAACTGGAGGATTGTTGTCGAAACTGCATAATATATGTGTATCCCGGTCTAGTCGATTTGGGTATTCCCATCAGGTCTAGACTCATTTGTTTCTGGGGGAAGGAAAAGATACTAACAAACCAAAAGTCAGCCAGAGTATCACAAATGAGAGTCCTGCATCGATCTGATATGGAGATCTCCTTCGTCTATCTGTAATGATCGTGATGTCATGCTTGGTGTTGATTATTAGTTGTATGATGCTAGTCTCGTGGGATTTCAGGGGTCCGGGGTAACCTCCTGGTAACCAATCACAAGCTAGGTTTGTAAGTACTCAATCTTGAGCTATGTAATCTAGGTTGCATTCTCGGTAGCTTGATTTGCCTAGCTTAATTGTGTAGCCTAGTCTTTCGTCCCATCTTTGGTCGATTGATTATCTTCATCGTGGGTATATTTCTCAGCCAGAAGGTGGTTGTAGAACCACTGCAGTTCAGTTTCGTAGAATCCGATCGCTCTCCATTGTATGGAATGTACACGATAAACCTATCCCATCCGTATTATTCCCTAAAACTAACCAGTGATTCCTCGTGATAGTCAGCGTTCAATGGACTAAATAATTATGATGGTCGATAACAGGAACAGAGACTTGTAACATAACACTAGGTGTCGGGGGTCTTCAACATAAAATATATATTACTTGATAGCCTGAAACTCGAATCCTCGAGGCTTGATAAGGTGGGGAAGGGGAGTGAAAAAAGATAAAGAAGAATATGTGTTACCAGACCATATGTAGACAACGGGTGAAGGTAGGATGTATCAGATGTATCAGGCAGCCGCCCACCGTCCATTGGCCATGTTTTTTCAGAACCCCTTACCTAAAGTTTACCATAGGGCTCCTAAATCAGTGCCCGGTCCTCAACAACAGAAGGAAATATCATACATACATGTAGGCTCATAATCAATGTACCTACGATGTATTGAAGCAAGAGAATAGAGTTCACCGACGTTTAGGCGAACTTGATTTAGCGACGTACACATAGTACATACATGTTCATGTATCATGATGTACGCATGCATAGAACCCGATAAACGCAAGAACGTACTTACATGTACTTAGGCATGTGTATCACGACTTTTATGAGTTTTGGAGTTGCGTACGTCCATCCCTGTATGCATAGGAATTAGTGGGTCCGAGGAGCTTAACGTGGGAGACGGAAGTTTGAAGCTTGAAAAACATCATGTATGTGCATTTATCCATCACTTGAATATTACATGTAAGCTTTGAGACTGGCTTAGGCGAGCAAGTTTAGCAGCCTCCAAACTCCTAGACTTCTTTCACCTATAAATACGCGACTGTAACCGCGAGACTGTAACTCTACCCCTCAAGATGTCAATGTTATGTCCCCTCCTCCATAAGAGAAGACTAGAATTTTTAGATTAATTAAATGATAAGGGGTTTATTAAAGGCACATTCTTGGCGTGAGCCTTCGGGAGCATTTCGTTGACATTCTAAGGATAAATGTACATGTAGTTCTAGTGGATGCTTTTTTTTTGTTCAATATGAAACATTTCTCCTCAGATCCACAAGTATGTCAATCAGTTGCTGCATGGTTTCCAGCCTACAAAAAAACAAAACATGTACAACACATGTAGAAACCTCATGTTGCACCAATGCATGAATGTCATGCTTTGTGTGATTCTGATCTTTTCTGGCGACGTTCTGTCGAAGAGTTATGAGAACTGAGCCCATTTGTATGGGCTTAGGTGTACATACATGTATGTAATGATGTATTGGTATCGTAGCGTTGAGCAGCAAACGCATGTGCTTTGTACATGTGGGTGAAGATCAGCTACATGTAAATTCCTACATATCTATGGTGAGACCGAGCTCGAAATACTCCTGTCAGCGGTATCTATCTGCTTTTGAGAAAGTTTCAATAGACGTGCTGTAACTGCTATGCCCTCTAACTGGATAGAGGGGTGACCCACCTGCAAACATAAAAATAGTATGGTAGAACATGTACATACCCAAGGAAGCTTTGGTCACGGGCCACCACCACCCACAAGCCTCTCTCCCTCCAAGTCAAAATTTTCGTCTCGTGCTGCTTCATCACTCTTCATCCATCATCCAATCATCCATCATCTACCTTCTGATTTCAGACCAACATATCTGGTGACTTTATCATTCAAGACTGGCTATCAATTGCGACCCAATCCAGTACTAGAATCCCCTGTTAGATCTGAGTCCAATAGGTCTACAAGATGCCACTTTGGTATCATCCCCCCCCAGTCCTCGTCGAGGAGGGGGGACCTTCTGTGTAAGTTATGCGTCCCATCTCATTCTAAGATTCCAACTGATTGGGTCTCCATCAATACATGTAGCCATGGAGGGCCCGTCAACCCACCTTTGTACTACCACCCTCCTCCAATTTGTGTTGATCCTTCCGAGGACGCTGTTATCCCACCAAGTGGAACCGCGGGGGCATTGCCCCCACCTCCTCCTGTCCCGGCCTTTCATGGAGCCTTTCCTCCCCCAGGTGCAGGTTTCCTAACCGGAACATCTTCCGGCGGTGTTCTGCCTTTTCCAATGATGCCCGGAATGTATCCCGCACCCTTTCAGGGGGATATATCTGGATATACCGGATTTCATCCTGCCGAAGAATCCCAGCCCAGGGTACCAACACAGTCTGGGAGCTTTGCCCCTGGCAATTCTAATCAACAGGTTCCCCATCCTTCTAACTCTCCCCTGGGCCAAACACCATTACAAGAGAATTTGCAATTGGGTTTTCCAAGGTTCGACGCTACAGGAGCTCCCAGTGCAACTCCGCGTCGGTTCAAGGAACGGGTCTACTACTACGATGATGAGACTAATGAACTCCACATCCCTGACCCGGGAAAACCTACTAGGCATTGCACCCGTCCCGAAAAACCGAACTCCCCAGCTCCACCCAATTCACCTCATAGTAACAAAGCCCAAGCCCGGGCATACTACATCGAAGAAAACACTGGTAAGAGAATCACCGTTTCGCCGGATACACCTCGAGAAAAGCATAGATCTCGCCGCCTCGAGCTCACCAGGGAAGGTAGCGGAGAGTTTGAAGTCAAGCTTTGGGACGAGGGCGGCGATCATACATGTAAAAAAAAATTCCGAGTTTCTAGTGGACCAGGTGGGGCTAGTGATGTTGGTATTGACCTTAGCGACTGCCGTGTTTGTCAGGGTCAAGAGCCATCTGAGGCCCCGGTGGGCACCAAAGAGGATGATGAGCAGAGAAGACGGCTAGAGGAGCAGAAACTAAAAGATAAAATCCGTCAAGAGGAGTATGCAAAGATGAAGGCCGATGAAAAGCTAAAACTTGAAATTCGCAAAGAATTGCAATTTGAAGATGCACAACGCCAGGAATCAGCACGGTTACAACGGCTAGAGGCCGAAAAGCAAGCCAACGAGAGAGAAGCTCAGCGCCGGCTAGCCGCAGATGCTGAGAGGCAGCGTATACAGAATCTCGTTGATGCCGAACTGAAGAAACGCGATGGTGTTCACTTGGCTGAGCTTAAAGCTGAGAAAGAACGCCGTTTGCAAATGGAACGTATCATGCAGGAGGAAGCCAAACAACACCGACTTGCTGAAGAGATGCAAAAGATGAGAAATGATCAGTTAGTCAAAGAGCAGGAAGAAAAAGCCGCGCAAGAGGCTAAACAACGAGAGATTCTCATCCAAACCGAACAGGAAACGATACGCCAACAGGTCTTCGCGGAGTTTGAAAAGCGAGAACAAATTCGTCTTGCCGAAGTTGAGGCAGAGAAGAAGAAAATTGAGGCGGAGGCGCAAAAGCTCAAAGAGGAAGCTAAGAATTTCCAGTTGTCGGTGGAGATGGAGAGGAAAAGACTCGCTAATCTGGCAGAACTTGCGGCCGAAGAGAAGAGAAAGATTGAGGAGCAAAAGGAGGCTGCAGAAGAGGCCCGTCGATCGAGACTCGATCAGGAACGCCGCCAGATGATCGAAGAGATTAATAGGGACAAGTTAGAGCAGGATAGAATCCGAGCGGAGGAGTGGGAGAAGATTCGGGCGGAAGAGATAAAACGTATCAAAGAAGAAATCAGGAAAGAATTTGATAAACAGGAAGTACGAAGAATCGCAGATGAAAAAGTCAAGACTGAAGCTCTCAGACTTCATCAGCTCGAATTGGATCGTAACAAGTTAAATGAGGAGATCCGCATCCAGCTTGAAGCTAGTAGGAAGGAGCTCATGAAGCAAGTTCGTAACGAGCTTGAGAAGGAGGAAGAAATGAAAACCATACGCCTTCAGGCTGAATACGCCGCTCTGAAGGCAAAGGTTGAGGCGGAGGCTCGCGCCAAAGAGCAAGCTCACCTTCGTTCCCTTGCCGAAGCGCAGGAAAAGAGGCGAATCGAGGCCAACATTGCTCATGAAGAGGGCGTAAAGCGGCATCAGCGTGAGCAAGCCGAAGCGGTTATAAGAAATCATGCTAAAGCCCAAGCAATGGCGCTTGAACAGGAGAGGATTAAGAAGTTATACGAAGCAGAAGCTGCGAAAGTGGCCGCCGTCGCCGCAGCAGCTGCTGAGGAGGATGCGATGAGAAAGGTTATTAGAGCGGAGATTAAGGAGGATATGAGAAAGTCACGTGCGCAAAATGAGGCACAGACAGAAGGAGCTTTAGGAATGACAAGTAGGTTGCCGGCGCATAGGGACAGGGTGCAGGTACGCTGGGAAACTGAAGATTAGGAGCGGAAAGCTATGTCAGAATCCGCCCGTTTATTTCAATAGAGGAGCTTACTTGCGGAGAGGGGAACAGCTTTTTGACATAAATCACCATGTTGAAGCCTTATTTTTTGGTTTGGAAAATAGGGAGAGTCATCACTACACACATGGAGGCATAACTACATGTACTAGATAGGTGAATAAATTCAATGTTCTGAGTAAACGACTTACCTCTCATGAGTCCCAAGCTACATAAATGCTTCGTTTAAACATGAGAAAAAAGTCCACCCCTTGACAATGATGTTTATATTCATGAGATGTCACTCGGTTAACCAGCCATTGCTGTTACTCTTATTCCCTGCCCAGCGAGGTCACCACCTATTGAGTGCAGCACCCAGTTTCCATACAAATACTTCCTAGTTGCAGCTTTAGCTGCCAGGCTTTTCGTGTAAAAGTGCACACGGTAGGTGGTGAATTCGCTTGGTAGAACAAGGGTATGTGATCTACTGCATGTAGCTATAGAGGAGGTGATTGACTACATGTATATACATGTATGTACATATAAATGTACAGTATGAAAACGCGGGGCGAAATCACTACCAAGTACTAGGCAATCTAGTGAGGAATATCGAGTTAGACGCTGTACTGATACCGTACCCTTACTGCCCCACTATGGTGCGGTAAAAGTGTCAAAAGTGATTTTACCAACGGTGGTAAATTATTTTACCACCGGTGGTGAAAATAACACCAGCATTTATACCCTAAAATGGATAGAAGCACAGACCTTTTGGCCAAAAGGGGCTATATAATGCCAGTATATTTGAACATTGTCCACCGGTGGGGAATTTCACCACTGGTGGCAGCTATTTTACCACCGGTGGGAAACTGTTGGTATTAATGATATTAATGCAGAATAAGGACTGAAAGTCAGCATTTATACTGGAACAAGGACTGAAATTCAGTGCTTATACCACCGGTGGTAAATAATTTACCGCCGTTGGTAAAATTACTTTTGACACATTTACCGCTCCATACCCCACTAGCACATTGGTACATGTGGGAATAACGTAGCTGTATTATTGAAAGACCCCCTGTATATGTATGCGATAGAACACGTTATATCACCTTATAGATAAACATTTGGATGTTCTATCAAGTGGAACGGGGGTAGTCTCGTTCCCGGACCCCTTTGGTTGTATGGTTCAATACCGGAAGGGTCTGGTGTGCTTGCCCATATTAGTGGTGTGGAAATCAACCTTGATTGGAGAGATTCCAGTGTGTACATGTAGTTACATACATGTACTACATGTATGTACCTCATATGTAGCACTATAAATTGCATATAGAATAGGTTTAGAGCTACTGACATCTGGTATCTGCGTGCTTAATTCTCTCGGGTTATCATTTTCACCTCCATCCCAAGTTCCTCTCGAGCACGTAGACACAAGCGCGCATACATGCATGTATCTTTTATCGTAACCGCAAGCCCCGAACCAAACTACCGGGGGAGTTTCCCTTACCACATACGATCTAAGTTTTTCATTTTTCATTTTCCTGCTTCCTCACGAGAGCTCGCCATATTTTAGAGTTTATCTCTAGCCTCTCACTCTCTGCGCACCTCCTATATATATATGACACGCCTTAGCGCCCCGATCCAGGTACAAATAGCTAGATCTGCGCTTTGTATCTGAACCGCAGCCGCTCGTCACAAGTCTCATCCCGTGGGTAGGGAAAGAAACCGTGCTAGTTTCCGGGGGAGTGCAGAGACGGCTATCTACACTGACCTGGTCCTGGTCCTGGTCCACACACACACAATGTGTGTGTGTATGTGGCTGATCCAGTAACTACGGTGTTTCATGAGTTCCGCACGTCTGCGGCTGTGATGGGGCCTGAGATGGGATCGATGCTTATTCGTATCATGCAGCGTCTTCGCCAATGATGATGAAAAATAATCAATCACAATTAATTTCCACGTGCCCCCCCGCCCAACCTTGAAACAGTGTTGTTTCGTAACGTAACATTTCCCCATCTATGTAAGTACGAACGAGTGATAGCTTAAGATGGACCTACTACCACCACCACCGCTCAACCCCCCCCATCCCCCCACCCAATGACATATTAAGAAAAGGGCATCTTGATTTGCTAGGGCGGCAAGGAGAAAAAAAAAAGGGCATCACCAAAGGGCACTTTGCCCTTTCACTCACGTACCAGGAGAAAAAATGGGGGAGGGGGGGAACCAAAGCCAAACAAATCTAGCTAGCCAGCTGGGCAGATCGCAAAACAGCCCGCAGCAGGAGTAACCATGCCCGAGGAGTGCACAGCCATCCTTCTTTCTGCCTTGCAACGTTTGGGTCCCGCCGGGCAATGGAATGGAGATACCGTCGACATAGCTGTCGGGAGTTGACAGCTAGCGGTAGGTTCTGATTAGATGATGTGCAAGTACAATTAGTTCTTCACCCCTGTTATAGAAATGTTGTATGTAGGTATGTAGCTACATGTCTTCTATCTTTCAACTACCCCGGCTTTGGCCTCCACTTTTACACTGCACATCACTTTCTCTGGGCTTTTCTGGGCATATATCAGATCAGATCAGATCGATAAATTGACCAGGGACTCTAAGCCATAATTGAAGCTCGTGGCTCTGAACTCGCAATGTGGCAGGACAGGGCGTACTTTATAAGGTAGAAATATAGTCTCATGATCAGTGTAACTAGTACAGTTATCTAGAAATTTATTTTAATCATTAAATCGTGTACAACGTTAAACATTCGCATCTTATAGCCAGTGAAATAATCGCCTCTATCTGTGGTAATTTATGAATAAGGAATAAGGAAGGTCATGAAAGTGAAAAATAAAAAAAACATCATTAACAAATGAAGAATGTATAAAGAGGAAAAGGAAAAGAAAAAGACGCCATTCCATTGAAAATTCACTCTGATCCCAAAATTTCCCTACTGCCGCCCCCCTCCCCAAGCACACATACTTTTCTCCCCCACCCTTTCCTGGCCATTTTAGTATAACTCATGATATACCCGTACCGAAAATCGTTCGAGGAAGTCAGTAAACAAAGTGAAAAAAACAAAACCGAACAAAAACCATTTCTCCACCCAGAACCTGTGATGCTGAAATGCATAGACAAAAAGCAAAAAAAAGCAATGAAGGAAAAGCCAGAAAACACAAAAATCAAAATACCAGCGCCTTAAATATGATTTGTTTAATTAATAAACCCAGATTCTATCTCATCCTCACCTTCTGCATCCTCTTCGTGCTCATCACTAGTCTCAAGGTAAGCGAGAGCTTCATATTGGCTGCTTTTCCTCCTCTCTTCTCCTTCAATTGAGTCCTTTCCATGGCATAGAAGTATATAACCATCTGGAGTTTTCTCAATAATCCCCACATTAAGAGACCAGCTAATGAGGTCTTCGTCCGAAACCCATGTCTTTGGGTCGATATTCTTGTAGTTGTTTTTCTCGTAGTGCTTCCCGACATGTTCCATTCTTGCATCCCAGCTACCTTCACCCGAGAATTTCGCCCCACAGTATCCGCATTTGCTTTTCTCGGGAGGGGCACGGCGTTCCTTGCGGCAACGATCCTGGATCCGTGGAATCTCCTTTTCTTGCCAATTCTTCGTCTCAGCCGGATTTTTAGGTCCATGCATGCGCTTAGCGTGTTGGCCAAATAGGTCTTTCCTATTGAAGAAGGCCTTACGGTTCGCGCACTCAGCGTAGTCGCAGCGCCAGTAGTGAAGCTGTAGGTGCTGTGAAAAGACGTGGCGCTTCCACTCATTCTTTGATCCGAAAGTTTGCTCGCAGCCCGCAAAGTGGAATGTGCAGGGGAAAGGTCTTGTGTGCTTGTTCTGCATATGTTTACTACATATTATTGTTAGAGGGTCTATATCAATAGGAAAAATAGATGTAGAATTACCGGAATTCAGAGTCGTGCCTGAAGGCCTTGTTGGGATGATCTGGGCAGACCTGTCGTTCTTTTGTCTTCTTGCCCGCTCCTCTACCTTTGTGGTTCTTACCATTTGCGTTGATTGCGTCGGGGTGGGGCTGCATCATGTCTGATCGAGCCTTGTTCGAGAGCTGTGAAGCTGCGGAGCCACTCCTCGACCGACGGCGTTCCCTTCTCTCCTCTAGCATTGTTACTGCACGGGAAGAAGAGGGGTGGACCTTGGAAGTTGGTGAGGTACACGAGATCTCCATTGAGTCTTGGGGGAAAACCCCCATAGAAGAGCTCCAGGGGCTAGTACGTCCAGTGTCATCCTCATGATCACTGTGCTGCTCTTGTCCATTGAGATATATCCCTGGTATGCTGTTGCTGTTGCTGTGAGGTCTCATCAAATCCTCTCCCTCGTCATTGTCATCCTCTCCCGGACTCTTCTTCTGTATATACTTTAGGCTGACGAAACGTTTTTGCATTTCCATGTTGGAGCCAACAGAGGTGTCGGAGTGCCTTCTCCAGTAATTGGCAGTATTTAATCCTGGCGAGGCGCAAGGTGAAAGACTTCCAATTCCATCGGTAGATGATCCTTGGGAGTAGCCTCCGGAATCTCTGCGTTGATAGTCAGGTTGGCCATCGTAGTCAGGTTGGCCATCGTAGTCAGGTTGGCCATAATCGACTTCCCCAAATTGTTGTTCAACCGGTGATCCAGTACTGGCCGTTCCCTCATTCTGGAACGGATAATCGTATGCTGAGACTGTCGGCGAAGGATCGCCGTAGTGCGATCCGGCCCAGCTTGTTGCGATTGAAAGGTGTGTCCTGTGGGGAGGAGGACTGTACTGAGTGGCCGTGATATCTACCAAGGGCCTAGAAGAGTTGGTGTCCGTCATGAACCGAGAAATTGATGTAGTGTTATCTGTAGTTGTATCCGTAGGGAGTCTTAATTCAGACAAAGCTTGGACTTTTTTCTCAAGTACCGAAGGATCCGGAAGCCGGTTGAGATGCCAAGTAGTAGTAAACTCGCTCGTGGGAAAGAGTGGGTATGTCGCTTCTAGGGGTATTTCAAGGAAAATGTCCTCAGATGAGTGAAGTAGGGTTTGCATAGACACATGAGATTGCTGGGGGGATGTGCGTTGCATTTTTCAAGGAGGTGGTTCGAATTTAACACTATAGTGCAAGCATGTCAGATATCCATTCATTTAATATGCCTTTGATATCGAACTTTTCGCCCTACAAGAGAACTTGCACTTCTTCTGTAGTTTCTGGGTAAATTTCAAACCGATGAAATCCGCCTCGGTGCAACGGGATATGCAGAGCATTGCTGTTGAAGCTTGAGGGGAAAGGGCGAGACGGGCAAAGCTTTTGTTCGGGAAGAAGGCCTAGAACATACATAGTGTTTACAGACCTTGTGGATAGTTCTTAGGGCAGTGAGACTTTCTCTATATCTGACAACCGAACAGCCTGGATGGTGGTAAAGGTGTCAGAATTATCATTGGACATATGGAAACAATCGGGGAAGCGATTTTGGAAACATCAACTAACCGAATTCCCTGAGTAGTGCCTGTAAGTGCGTATGAAGTTGATACACAATATTGTCCACAAGGCTTCTAGCTATTTTCTAGCTTCCGAACAGGTTTTATCTTGCAAATTTGGAGGCGGTGCGAGATCGAGAGCTAGATATATAAACTACAAGTAGTTATAGCTCTCCAGAGAATGTTCTATAAAAAAAAATAGAAAGTAGGTGCAGAATGTAGATCTGGAGACCCTAGAGTAAATTCTCGGCTGTGTGAATGTATGGGGGCGCGTGGTTGGTTGGGAGGGGGAGACAAGGCAGCTTTGTACCGTCTTTTTGCACGATGGTTTGGACTTAAACCAGTTGACGCGAAAGTAATTGCGCGCGCGCTCTGGTTCGCATAGTCATCGAACAATTCGGTGCCCCTCTCAACCTCTTCGTTACGTCTGCTGCCGTTTCTTAGCAGATTTTTTTTCTGCCCACAGTCGCATGGGTGTGATGGTTGGCCAAATTCCACTTTTGTGCGCATTTATTTCGCACCATTCTCACACATCATCTACAAATCGGAAACCGATGCGCACGAACCAGACTCTGTGGAGCATCATGTACACACTATCAACAGATTAAAGAATTCAACAGATGGGTACATGTATCTTTCCCTGCTCCACAGACATATCTAAGCTGTCGTGCGAGATTGACTCCCAGTCAAAGTCGAGTATCAATCAATAGCTATGCCTGTAACAATATGCAGTTTCGATTAACAGCCAGCAATAAGTCTCCCGTAATGAGCGAAACTCATCCATTCCGGGTGACTGCTGCAAGTTAGTTGTGAACAGGTGAGAGTCGAAGGGATCCTAGGAGCTTCTCTTTTTTTGAATGGCGCATACAGACGTAGAGTACGTAGAGAGAGAGATAGCAAAGCAAGTTGAGTACATGTATGTTCGTGAGTACTCAGGCACACCCACCATTATGATGACCCTATCTGTCCAATCTCTCCATCCAGGCACACACCACCACCCACATACACTTACCCTGTAACTAGGCAACAGCGGCGCAGCAGTGAGGTACGTACTCGAGTAGGTAAGTAGAAATCTCATTATACCCTGTCTGTTGTAGAGCTGGTGCATTTAAAACACATGTAAAATGGAGCGTGCACATGTAGATTAACAGTATTTGGTTATCTGCATGGCGTTTCTTCTTTGTTTCTTCTTGTCCCTACATGTAGCTACATAGCTGCGGAGTAACACATCGGGCCGAGAATCAAATCGACAACATCCTCATACCACTTGGATGCAGAATTGATAGGTGTACCTACATCCTTCTGTAACACGATGTGGATTCGGCGGCTACGTCTAGGTGTGACATTTACGGGGGGGGGGGGGCATGTTTACTACCAATGTACTTTCATGAAGTTACGCTCACTCCATCTGCAGAGCCTCATGATCAGCCTTTCGCGGGACCTACTCGGGCATCCCTGTCTCTCGGCTTTCTTAGCCCCCCCCCCCCCCCTCTCTCTCTCTCTCTCTCAGCGTCCCAGAATATTTGTGTAACTGTGACACCACTATTTGTTACTATGTGTACTACCTCCTGCTAGAGCAATGCCACCCTGCTGTAACACCTAACTCGCTAGCTAGCTAGTATTTTATCACAATCACTTTTGTCACGTCGTCATCAAATATTTCCTTTGGGATTATAATATGATTGGTCCTCAGTCCTTCCCAATCAGTAATATTTTTCAACTTAATAAGCTTGCGCACGCCGAGCCCACACCCCTCACTATCAGGACCCAGAGTTGGGAACCCTACTGTTATGCATTACCGATATTGCACAAGTGCCGTACCTTATTGGGCCTTAATGTGGATGGGAACACCTTGCGCCTCTAAAAGCAATAGTGTTCTAGAATAGAGCAGCGCAAAGGTAGATTCATGGTAATTAGCCTTATCTACAGACAGACAGTCAACCGCGCCCAATTGTCTGTTATATTCACCAGCTACTATACAGATGTACGGGGTGATAGCACAGCCGGAGTACCTACATATATGGTTGATCATTTACCTCTCATGCTCGCGTCAATTTCAAAACCCCCTCCCCCGTTACTAGAGCGTGGACGGGCGAGGGCCGGGAGGTATGACATGTTGGCAAAAAGAGGCTGAGTCGAGGGTTGTTGATGGAGGGCTGCCCGTCTCGTGGGAGGAAAAAAAAAAAAAAAATATGGAGTCTCCGGCGCTAGCTGTATCTTCGTTCTTTTCAATCCTTGGGGAGGCTGCTGAACCAATCAGAAAAGCCTTATTGAGGTCTGGATCAGAATTTTTTCGAGATGAAACAACCGCATAACCTCCGGCGAATTCCGGAGAAAAGCAACTAGAAGACTTTGGATTTACACAAGCTGCTTTAATGATTAATCTGGCGACTGATTGCTACATACATAAATCAGCTACGAGACTGAATATTCAGTCTCGAATGCCCAAGTCAGTCGGTCCGGTTAACAATTATAAGCAATGTTTCGAAAATTCATTTACAACTAACGTACGTATTTGATCAGGTACGGATACAAGTCCCAATCAATGTTCAGATACGCTCTCATATCACATACATTCGTTATGGACTCATTTTGGGCCAGTTGAGCCTCGAAGAGGGGAAAGTCGAGAGTAATAGTTGGCATATTCAGATCTATGCATCCCCAGATCAATGAACCATTTGTACAGCCATTCTAGATCAAGCCACCAATCAGGGTAACTAGCGAAGGTAGTCTAGAAAGGTTATTAATGATTAGTTTTTGAGCATCATTATTTATTTATTTTTTAGCCGTGCGGGAGCTGGGGGGTTACAATTGCATGGTCCTGGCCATTTCTTTCTTTCTTGGTTGGATTGGATTTGCTCCGTGATTCTTATTGAGTGCGCACCAGAGATGCAACGGACAACAAACCACTTGTGCGCACCAGCAAGCTCGGGCCAAACAATTATTACGAGGCACACAACCAGGTTCTTGATCTATAGAGACCATGCGCATACGTCCCAATTGAGAACTCTTGCGTCCAAGATCCGTCGATTTGCTTGAGGCTCTCCAGGGCGAACCATTTGCACTATTTTCTGCGGGGGACATGAGATGGGTGCAGAAACATGAATCATTCGGTCGGTTAAATAGACTGATTAGTCCCACAATACCATTCTCGGAACGCTAACATGGATTTCAATTTTTTTTTTAGGTGATTGCAATGTGATCTCAACCCACGACGTCAAGCATGATCTATCACTCGAGTTGCGGCTAAGCTTTTTGACTCAAATAGAACAAAAAAGATGGCTTGTCGTTAATTTGTTAACTGCATCTTGCAACGGGTGGCTTTCGCTCACGCCTTTAGGGACACCATCCTCACGATCTATATATTAGGGAGGTGGCCCTGCAATAATTCTCTTAGTCAGCTTTCACTAGAGGACAGCCCTGCGATGATGTAGCTAGGGCCTGAACGGAGAGGGATAAATTACACAACGCAATGGTATTGGCACTCTCTACCAAGGACCCCCACTCCTCCAATTCTGGCCGCCCTATCTTTGCGTGGTCCCCTGGACATTGGAATATCTTACATGGCTTGAATCTTTCTCTTTGATGTAACAGAATCACTGCAGGTGAAAACTTTGTGTGCAGGCGGCATAATCTATGGTAACGCAATTTAAAGACTGTGGGTGTACGTGTTAACTTTGGTTGAACATGCACGGACTATGGGGATATAGGGCTCGAGAGGGATGGTCTATCGGCGACTGCCATTACCCCCCGGGCTTCCCCAGATAATTTTTAATTGTGCCCAACCGCACTATCTGTATGTACCTCCACGGCACACAGCCTACATGTGACTTTAGAAGAGACTCAATACTTGACCATCAATCAATCGAAAAGAGAAACCCTAGTAGTGCTGACCAAAAAGCAAGAAAACCCTTCTTCTATGTAGCTTAGCTGTAATTCCATGTCGGGGGGGTTTAGCTTAACTTGATTTAGAAAGAACTTCCTTTATCAAATCCGTTGTCAAAACGAAATTTTATAATTCCACCCTCTCCACACCCTTAAAATTCTGACCCTGCATCAAAAGAACTTGCTGGTTGAATACGTGTAAATGCCCTCGGCATCAAAGCTGCATACTAACCCTCGCAGTGTCTGCATAAACCCGTGTCTCAAATCACGTTTTTTCCGCCCCCCATAAAGCTACCTAGACATCACAGGTGTCCACCACCTTTTGAAAAAGGGTAAGTGGCTTGAATACGCATATCGGTGCAGCTGCATTCTGCCCTTTAGAGAGATGAAACAGGGTTAGGGTTACCCGCACTCCTTGGTGAATGGTAAAACGGTGCGCAGTGTTGTATACGGGAAAACGTGGGCCCACACACTTTTGAAATTCGCATGCTGATGATGGTGTATATTTTCTCGGGATCGATGGAACCTGGGCCTCTCTCCCGGAATCGAGGCTCTCCAGACGCACCGGCCTCATGCTCATCAAAAGCCATTGGGGGTTCATTAATTATATAAGCTACAGGGAGATCTCGAGATGGGTGGTTGGAGTGGTGCGTAAACTTACATGTATTTTTAAATTCCTTGGAATGAGAATATACGATTACATATACATGTAGTTTGTCATGAAAGTGTCGAGTGTGCATGCTGGAAGTAATTGTTTTTGCATGAGTACCGGAGCCGACCCCCTTTATTGAAGAATCAAGATATTGAATAACATAGTAACCAGGCATCTAGCCACAGATAAGAGCTAAATTTAATGCACTCAAGAACCAGTGCATCGGGAGTGTGTATATAATTCGGCCCAGCATTATAAACACAGAGTTGGGAGTGGGAGGAAAGCGTGCTTGTGGATAAATCAGAATATCACTGGAAGGATTAAAAATTCAAAAAGCACTCTAGTGGGGAAGAGAAACCCTACTCGCCCCGCCAGCTGTGGTCATTGGAGCTGGTCGGGTTAGGGTTCTGTGTTGCTTGGCATTGATACGGGTTTGAAGCGAGGGCGATTCCCGGGCCAGGTCCAGGAATTCAAAAATACATGTATCCTGAGGGGCCCACCAGTGGCGTCAGTTGATCTTTTGATCACTTTTCACATACTAAGTAGAGTACATGTATGTAACTAGGGGAAACCACCTCGCGACCGCGAGTTGTAGGTGCTTCACTACTTTGAAGTATGGATATCAAGTTCTCCTGGGCTTCTAGTACAGTTGTTATTGGGGGCTACGCTCTTCTTCTTCTATGTCCCCCCATCTATACAATTATGGGAGAGTTTCGGTATTCTCATGAGTCATGCTTAGTCAAATACCCTGGCCGTGCCCGACCAATCATATAACAGAAACTTTCAAAACGATGTAATCCAGTACATGATAGATTAATTAATGTGGCTCTTTGACTTCTTTGTCGTTTATAGATTAGGGGATTGATTTGTGAGTTCGCCGGTCCGTTTGTGCGCACACATAAGGAGGAGGGGATATATTAGGGTTAGGTGTGGCGATGGCCACATCCTTTCTTTTCCTGATCGAACTGCTACTTACTTTCTTTACTCAGCAACTTGACCCCGCACACCACCCGCAGGTACCGCCGGTACTACTCAGGGCTTCCCTCCAGCAAATGGGATGTGCCCACCTGTTAACTAAGAATCTCATCTCTCAATTAACGGAATCTTATTTTAGTCCTTCCAGTGAGTGAGTTATCTGTGGAACAGCCCTTCTACGCCCTGATTAGTGGGGTTATCGGAGTCCCTTTTGGCCATGTTTCGTTCGACCCCCTCACCTGTTGGCGAGGGCTTCAGCTAGACTTGGTTGATGGTGCTGTAACTGGGGTGTGTTTGGGCTCGTTGTGTGTAAGAAGCTTCGGCTTAGGGATCCCCAATCGGAAATCATTAATCACAAAGTGAGTACTCTAGTACATAGATAGGTTTCTGGGCTCAACTAACAAAGTTAGAAACCGTCATTATACACTTATCGTTAGCTATGGCGGGGAGTTTCCAAATTCGTCAGGATTCTCGCTTTCGTAGCATCCCTTCTTCCCCGGCATAATTGTCCTCTCTCCTCTCCTATGCGTATGTTCTTAGTGAGTTATCATCCCATAATAATGGTCTTTTACAGCGTTACTGATAAATTGTACAAAAATGAGTGGGGTTGTAAAGGCACCCTTTCCTCTTATTTGAAGGCGCACCGCCAGAATGGCACATATAGAAGCCGCTAACCGCTAGCCGCAACAACACCAGCCGCACACAATAGCGCCCTCTGAAACCCAAACTCCGACTATAAGATTATAATCCACATCCTATCTCGAACCTAAACCCCGACAGAATCTGCCATGAAATACGCGCCAAGACTATTACCGAGTGACTTTGCATGAAGTGGTGCACAGGTGGTCACTCGCGATCATCGGGTGTCACTCGGGCTCCGGTAGCCGGCCTAAGGTTATGGCAAAAGCTCACCTCTGTACCAACTGTACCAGAGGCCTCTAGCTTTCTTGTTTGTTTGTTTAATTCATTAGTCGTATACAGCCTATCGCCTATGACGAGACGTACTCAATCTAGGATTTGCCTGGAGGGTTCTATCCTTAATAAACCTAATAGAATACCCCACCAACCTGCTAGTCGAACGGATGTTTTGTTGTTACGGTTGTTACCTTACTAACTGTAAGTTATAACAATATCTGACATGACCACTTTCCTCTCCAATAACTGAGGAACATAAAAAGAAATAACGAAAATAGATAAAAATAATATGCTTAGCCCATAAGCTTATCCAGTTTCTCTCTTTCCAATATCTTCTCTTCTAGTCTTCTAGGTTTCACTTAAGAAGCATTTTCATTTGTTGGCTTGATTTATCATAGAGCCAAACGGACAAAGAAATACTTCCAGGGGCGGGAGGGGACACATTAAACATTAAATGAATATTACACGTTGTTGCATCATAGACATAGGCTCGATGATACCTAGACATTGACCGGTACTAGACAAAGTAATAGCTAAGCCGCCATCAAAGAGGCTTCTCGGTGGAATGTCGTATGTGAACCCTAATATATTTCTCGTGATAGTATATTGTTATAAAAGGGGTCTCAGAGTGAGGTTTTATGTACTCGCACGTACGTAGGGACATAGCCAACATCAAAACCATCATGGAGGGGGCAAGTGGTAGTATTTTTGAAGCTTGGTTGTGGTCCTGGCTGAGAAGGGACATATCATATATATATATATATTGCAAAGTCTGGTTAGTATTCTTAGAAACTCCGATAGTATATCTTCACTGAATTTTATCCTGTTCGAAGTCAGATTAGAGAAGCTTAAAGCATAATGGAAAACTATCACACGAAACATCCGCCGAGATCACAGTGTATCACTCCATTCCGGGCCACAGCTTGAAATTCTCAGGGGGGCCCGCAGGCGATGGAGTATTTATATCCCGATTTAGGTAAAAGTTCTTTCTACCAGAGCTTAATCCACAAATACATTGTATTTCCTATAGTTAATAAAAAAAATTGCATAATAGAACTATCTCTCCACTTAAGCTCTAACTTCATCGACTGACAACTTGACTACTTCCTCGGGCTTCAAGTAACCCATACCGACCTGCAAGTGGGCTGTACCGTTCTTGCCTAGCTCCACCTCACCCACGGCCCCCCACTTTTTCTCGATCTTCTCCGCCTCTTCCCTTAATCCAAACTTCACCATCGCATACTCGAGCGCTCTCTGCGCCGAGTCTAACGCGCCGACAATCCATGCGTGATGCCCACTGCTGGCTTCTCCTACAAAGTGCAGCCTACTGTCCGCAGTCGGGCGGGTGAGGAAGGGGTAAAGGCTCTCGAATTGCCCTGGCCCAAAGAGAGCGAATGCACCAGAGGTGTACGGGTCGTGGTACCAGTCGAAAGCATGGTGAGTCTGGTATTGTTCGCAGAGGAACTCGTAGGTGATACCGCTATTTGCGTGCAGTCTCGCAAGATCTCTGAGGATCAAATTGATGAGGGTTCCCTCGCCCATTGGAGAGCTTTGATTATTGATAAGACTGGCAATGCGCTGCGCGTCTTGTGCCCATGTGTATGAAGCGAGTAGGACCGTTGGCGCCTCATGATCGTCGGTGAGGTTGTAAGATGGATAGACGCAGGTGCGGAGCGGGAGATCACTGGATGCTGCTCCTCCTTGAGTAATACCGCACTTAGTAATCCACCATGCAGTCTTGAACCGAATTCCGACCTTGCAGCTCGCATCGTAGTGGAGCGCACGAATGGCGTCCTTTTGAGCGGGGTGAAGCTCAGCACCGGTAAGATCCATCCTCGCCGCGCAGCCGAGCGTCGTAGTGTTGAATACAGTATCGTATTCTCTAGTTTGAGTCATGCCCAGTGGGGTCACCATATCGACTACCATTTTGTTTTTGCTGTCATCTCCATTGGGATCACGCCTAAGTGCGATACGAGTGACAGAGGTATACATCTCCGGCTGTGTTTTGATTTTTGTGAGCAAGGCTTCGGTTACCTTCCTTGTACCGCCTTCTATGCACTTCCATTCGACATCATCGGCGTACTCAAAGTCGAGAGAGTCAATGACACTTTCGGTATAAGCTTGATCGAAAAGCCCGCTTGATCTAAAATCGCGGAAATGGTTGTTAGCCCGTGATATATATTGGTACTGGTGGTATCAAACCTACGTCTGATTTGTTTCTAGCCATTGAATTGTGTGGAAATCTAGGCCTTTTGAGCCTTGCCAGTCCATTTGGGTTCGGAGATACTCTCTAGTGGAGAATTTGTCTGCCTCTTTTCTGAGAAGATTGAAACCAGCTTCAAAGTCAAGCTTCATCGCCTCTTTGTATTTCGCAAAAGCTCGACGCATCATCTCGGTTACCCCAAGTCGTACTGCCCTATAGCGTAAATGTTAAGATATCTTATAAGGTAGCTAAAGGCACGGTCATATAAATACTCACTCGTCTGAGACAACACCACCTCTCTCTTCACTAATCTTGTAATGATCGAAATCGCCACTCGATCCGGGGCCTAAGATGTCATTGTACATCGCAGGGTTCCCGGTTCCACTCAAATAGTAAGGAATGAGTGGGACTTCAAGCTCTTCGAAAAGCTGGAATGTCCTAACTCAGATTCAGTAAAGTGATTTTTTTGATGCGTTCTAGCTATGGCCTACCTGTCCATTAACGGGATCTTGGGATACCGCATTGCCCCAATGTCATAGTAGTCATGTGGTGCATCAGAAAAAGCCTTTGTATACATCCTCCCACCGACTCTCCCCGACCCCTCAATGAGATCATAAGGGATTCCAGCCTCGGTGAGGAGTTTAGCGAGGAATAGTCCGGAAACACCGGCTCCAACAATGCAGAATTTCAGAGATGCTGGGTCGATAGGGTGTAGAGACCTTGGAGTTTTATCTTGGGGGAGGTGGTGGATATCGGTTGGAAGGGAATCAGCTCTACCATCTCCAATAAAGGGCACACCACGGGGTGCACCACGGGGTGCACCAACAACGTCCTCCTCTCCACGCTTTCTGAGCTCACGGAAAAGCGTCTCACGTACAAGTTGGCGAGCATATTGGGCTCTGTAGCTGACTTTGGGGGTAGCAGTAGGGGGTGACATGATGAAGAATTGTGATGTTGATGTGAATGGGGAGTTGAAGCTTCTTTCAACGACCTTATGGGACCTTTATATATTCAAACCCTGGATGCCTTGTTGATCCATAACACCACGGCTATAACTAAGATCTGCTCTAACTAGAGATCTAGATGTGATTTTCCTCTGCAGCTGACGGCTATGTATGTGCTAATAGGTACATACATGATTCCCATGAGCTGAAGAATTGTGTGAGATAATTAATTCTCAGCTGAAGATTTTGGGGGGTTTAAGAAGACTGCACCTGTTTGAGGAACAGAAAGCGCGAGCTAGTAATACCATTACTACATGTAGTCGTAAAGAACGCTGCATCGTAATTATCAATTAAGTAGTCGGATCGATATCATTGCAACCAAATTAATGCAAAGAATCCCATTAACGGCTGAGTAGATCACCAACTGCATAAAACGCGCTATTCCTACTCAGGATACCAATTGTAGTACTACTACATTTGGTACTGTTTCAACAACCGTAGTACCGATTACATGTAGTAACCAGGAGCACGGCAGCCGTGGTAGAGATAATTATATGATGACAGCAGTGGTAACAAGTTAAGTATGGGAGAGATGATAGCTAGTCAAATTCTCTGGCTCAGGCGCTAAACGCAATCAAATCAATAGAGCCACTTTAACACGCTTCACTACCACGTCTTCCTATAATGATCATGAGGAGCACCGCAACACTAAAGTCGCCCTAATCCAGTGGCAATCCCGAATTCCGTCAGATCTGGCTAGGGAAACGGACTCTCAGCTCGAAAATAATTTCTTTCCAGTGCGGGGGTGAAGATCTCCTGCATCGCTGACGCCTAACGTTACACTGCTCTAGGCGCCGCATATAAGCTTTCCTAAAAGAGTGCGCCTCGCTACATACCAGATGTGTGTGATTTTTTTTTTTTTTTTTTTAAATCAAGCTAGTTTATTTCTGGGCTAAAACTAATTGCGTGCAGTCAAAGACTATGGCATAAAAACCCTTCCCCTAACAAAAACAAACAAACGTCCCCAAAAACACAAAATCAAAATTCCAAATAAAAACAAAAGAAAAAATTCCTTAAGTTGTATAGACGAAAAGCAAAACAATAAATATAACACGGGGGGGAGGAAGAGGTATAACAAGTACATTATATAGACCTCTAGTTTCGCTCCCCTGGCTTAATACAGCCAAGTGCCTGATATCAGGGCTTTCGGTAGGGTGATGACATTCGGGGGTGGAGTTCGGCGGTGTAGAAAAATGGTAGGTTGATTAGGCCGTTTCCATTGGGGTGAAGATCTTGGCCGGCGAAGCTGCAGTGGAGGGAGTGCGGACAAATTGGAGGTTTGATAAGCGCTTATGACAGGCGGGTTAAAGCGGTGTGGGTTACTGATTGCACTTTGAGATTTCGCAGCAGTTCTCCACGCCATTTTGCTTTCGCATCGTGAAGGGCGAGCGCGGTGGTCGTTGAGTCGTGGTTGAGTGCAGATAAGCATGGCCTATTTGCGAGTTGGGTGGGGTGGCGGAACTGGCGGCAGTTGCGGCGTTGGGTTTTGGATGGCGGGATCGTGGTGAAAGCAGCGGCGGGCGGAGAAGAGGCGACGGTGGATAAACTTTGCGTCGTCGGTATCGCGATGACGCATCGGAGGAGGTGGCTTTGGCGTTGCGGGTGGTGGTGTTGGGGTTGGAATCATGCGGAGGGTGGCGCGCGTAGAATGGCGTTGATGATTCGGCGATGATCGGCGCTCTTTGTCTTGGAAAGCGAGGGAATCTGCGTGGATGCGCAACGTCGACGCCGTCGGTGGAGTGCGGGCGGAAGGTGGTGAGGGTTGTCACGAGGCCTGGAATGCGGCGTTCAACGCCGTGAAGGCGCAGCATGAAGAGGCGTGGGTGGTGGATTGGGGCCAAGTACGGATCTTGCGTTGATTAATTGAGACGGAGAGGGAAGTAACTGGGGCTTTCTGGTTGTTACGTTCCAGAAATTGGCCCAGGATAACGGGGAGGGTAGCCGTTAGCTTTTCAGCTTCAGGGATTGACGTGGGGTGGGCGGGTAAGAACCGGCGACGCTCGGGAGGCTTTTCTTGCAGTGCGTGGCCTTCCTATTCCAGCGTTTGCTTGCTGCGTTCTGTTGGGGTGGTGGTGGTGTGCTGGCTGCCCGCACGACTGGCTGACTTTCTTGGCACTTGGGTTGGTTGTTGGGGTTCTTTGGGGGTGGGGCGGGGCTGGTTGCGACAACTGAGGTGGGGAGGAGGTTTTGGTACGGCTTTGGCCAATTCTTCCGCGGAGGGGAGGGAATCGACTTTTTGCTGGAGTGCGGTAAGTCTGGTGGTGATGGGTGCGAAGTTTTGGTTCCAGCGTTCTTCGCGGATGGAGCGGACGTGTCTGATATCTCCCCTGATTTCCTCTAGGGAGGTTTTTAGGGAGGTCGAGAGTTGAGCGACTTGGGAGATCACACCGGCCAGGAGGGTGACGGTGAGTTTGTGGGCGTCGTTTGAGCTAGACTCGAGGAGCATTCTCTCGGTTTCTCTGGCGATGGCGCTGTGTTCGGTGGCAGCAGAGATAACTCTGCCATCGATGAGGGGTAGTAGGAGGTCATGAATAGCCGCCTGTAGGTGGGGGCTATTGAATTGTGACATTTTGAAGTTAAAGTTTTACAGAGTTTTGGTGGGGTGGTGATAATTGCCACGCCAAGCTTGGTGGTTGATTTCAAAAATCAGGGAGGAAGAGGGGAAGAAGGACGACCACATCAGCAAGACTTCATTTGTCTCCTGATGTCTCCTGAGCCTCAGGAGACTCAAAAAATATCCAGGAGCCTCAGGAGACTCTCAGGAGACCTGGGAGACTGTTGGGAGACTGCATACACAAGTAGTAGTTTGCTGATGCAGATGTGTGTGATTAAGCCTAATAACATATATAAACTCTTGGCTTAGGTGCTCTACATAAGTATATACATGTACTTAACATAATGGTTCTGGTATGTTGGTATTTGTTTCATAATTGTGGAGTGCGTGACTCTTCTTCCCCGCAGGACAACTCGCAAATACATGTATGTACCCCGCAATCATCCCGCGTTACATATACTTAATGTACTAAGTACATGTATGTACCTACTTGGAAGGCCGGTTCTCGACTTGTGGGCTTGCCATGCATTATATACTCACATTTTTAACTTTCTAAGAATAACTTTTCAGCCGAATCTCGTGGGTCGCAACCCATTCCCCAAAGACGGTGTTTTAAGCAGGCTACAAACTTGGATGTCGAGTGTACATCCTTAGACTGAATTAACAACTCGGACTAGAGTTAGTCAAATCGAGTGACAGTCCATGATTTGAAACAAGGCATTCATCCTAAACCCTAACCCAGATTCTTACCTAGCTGGAATGGACTTTTCTATCTGGCCTCCCGAGGCCTAGCCGCCAGATACCTCTGCCCAATCTCGGTTATAAATCGCTTGTAGACACGTACATGTAGTCATTAGGCCTAGGTAGATATCATAAGTGTGCGCGGATCAGAGCCATATACACTTCGCTTGTAATAAATTCATACGTATACTATTTCGTCTACTCACGACATATTAAACACATCTTCATCTCCTCTAACTTAACTTTTACTTCATGATCATCTTCTTTCCCATCAGTATTTATAACATGAACTGGTGCCTAGAGAGTGGAACCTCGGCCGCGCATCTTTTGCGCTCTTAGTGATGAGTACTTACGTACATTCGACGCTTCATATATATAACTATCGACGTGACTTAACTAACGTGGAATAAGATTAATACGCAAGGAAATCTATTACGTACTTTCACTCCCTACTAAGAGAGACATGAGAGGTCTTCCAGATGCCAATCCAATAAAGATGGGCTGATTGACCAATCCCCTGACGGCTGGTTTTGGTAATAATTTCTTTATTTCTTCGTCTACTCGTCTCGTCCTTCTTCTTGTAACAGTACTCCATTTATCAACTGATTCACCCCCTACTTACCATCTTACTTTATCCACTAACGATACCAAGGCTGCTGGGCTGTTGCACTCGCAAAACCGGACATATTTACCGAATGTGGAACTGAAACTCGGAAACAACAAGTTAGTCTATCAAAAGTATATCAACCACTTTTCTTCCTGACTAACAATGCAGCAGCCACAATTTCTATTGTAGTGTGACAGTTTTACTACCATATATCCACATTATCCCACCATGGAAAAACTACCAAGAGGCTCGTTTGATTCGGGGTTGGTGTCAGTTTGTCCCCATCACTCTTCTTGATATGATAGCTAAGATAGTATAACCATAATCATAGAGAAACAGTTCCATTTTGCGGTCATAACTACCAGCACATAAATCACCTCAAATCGGGTGCTCTCGCTAGGTCCATCAAACATCATTTGGGCGGTAGCAGTTCTCACGAGAAGTACCGCGGGTTGGCCCTCAGAAGACCATAAATGACTTCCCCTATTAGTGAAATAGTTTCCTGTAGGGCGTGCGTACTCATAAGCCTTACGCCTAGTCTTCCCAGGCATACCCACCGGAGTCATCACGGTGATCCCAAGGAAGACTCATTTTCCTTAAATCTACTCTGTTCTTCAATCTTTGAGAACACGAGGGCGATTTTCAAAGGGGTACATATTGTCAGGCGGGTGTTGCAGGGGCAGCAGCCACGCCGGGATGTATCATTAGAGGGTTGGCACTATAAGCCATTTCCTTCTTGTTCTTTAAGACATTAAAGTCCCTCACCCGCATAGCCGCCTAGCACCCGTCGAGAAGCTGGCCCACCAGCTCCTACTCGGCGACGATAACGACGACGATGATGATAGCTCCGATGGCACTATGCAGCAGGAGACTGAAAATGTGAACGAATTAGAGGATAAGGACGGGCCGCGGAAGGAGTACGGGGAGGGGCAGAAGCCTACGGGAGTGAACGAGCGTGAGGCTAGCGGAGCGACTAGATATAGGTTGCAGGATATAAATGAGATGTGGGGATTGGAAATATCAAGGGAGAGTGGTAGAAGTTTGCTGGAGATCAGGGAGTGGTGGAGGGGGGGTAGAGGGGTCAGTTGGAGGGGTGATGGCAACCCTAACTAACTAGCTCGATGTTGCGACAGAGCCAGAAGCCATCGGGGTTTATATTTTAGCTATTTGTAAGTGGAATATATATATGGTCGGAGGCCGAATATGTGACCGTGTGCATTCTAGTCCGTAATGATTCGTCTCTATTCATGAGGCCGATAGATTCCTTTGGTACTATTCAGTTCAGTCTGTGTAGGCCGTTGGGACAGTAATCATGTAGGACCCCCCTAATGTAGCTTTCCTTGTCAATATGCTTGTACTTGTATCACTAACATACAAACCACCTTGACCAATAGAAATGCTTCCTGATGACGATAGACAAGCTTATACTGTTGAGATTTTAAGGGGGCAATGTATCCAGAAGAATATTGCTGCAGAAAATTTGTTTCCAGTATTATATCTGAAGAATGTGAGGGCAGCAGAGACGTCAAGCTCCTTATAATAGTGGTAAAGGCGGAGTTATCAAACTGAATAGAAAGCAACTGGTTTTTAATTCTGCGTACTACATATCACGATTTATTAAAAGCTAGGGGTATAGCTAAGAGCTTCGTCTTTGTAACGATTCTTTTGGCTTGTGGACTACTCACTATAGCTCTGCCAGGATTAAAATACAGTTTAATTGCTTTATCTTTATTAATATTCTTACCCAGTTTTAGACCTTGGTTGCGGCTGATCGGCGGCATTTTAATTCTGGCCCCATGAGCCCTGTGGTACACGAGTCGAAAAGATAACTTATTGTCTATAGAGGATGAAAATCTTGGGTCCTTTTCCCATACTAATGTATCCTAAAACCAAGGATGCTTTATACCTCCAGTTGCGTAACTCGTGCACTTTCACGAGTTTTTGGGATAGGCATATCTCCACTCTCCGATAAGATACAATATCTAGAGCCCTTCTATGATCGTTATATGGTAAGCTATCATATAGGGGGATACAGGCTATCATGCAGGGCGGCAGGGTGGCAGGAATGGCAGGGACAGCAGGGCGGCGGGGACGGCAGAGCGGGGACGGCAGGGCAGCAAGCTATACCATCATCACCATCATCATCATTATCGCCATCGCTATCACCATCAGCTTCTCACCTTCACCATCATGAATGCCAACTATCAAGATCATTAGAACAGTAGTAGATAAACTCCAACATGTTTTGCTCAGATTCTTGTGCAAATAATACTTGTAGTTATTCTGTTCCCCAACTCTGGCAAGCCCAATGATGGAAGAGATGATTTGAAGGTACTGTTGATGTGGGCGGTGATGCATATAGTGATTTAGTGATGATCGGGTGATGAAGCTGAAAAAGTTCGTGATGGCTCGACAGAGCGCGGCAGCTAGGCGCGGCTCGGGGTGACTGAGCATAACCCCGCCTACTATATATCATCCTGATAGGATATCCATGCTCCCGAGAAACACCTATCCTGGTTGGATGATATATAGTATACATATCCTGACAGGACGATATATATCCTGACGGCATGATATATAGTATACATATCCTGATAGGATGATATATATCGGTCTATATCCAGTGCGAAGGATAACTTCACTTTTTGAGCCCAAAACATGCAGAATTATCATTTCTTATCCTCATGCCCAGGATAGATTACCGTGTCACCATACAAATCGATGTACCATAGGGGAGTATATATTAATTAACTACATGTAATGAAGAAATTCTAGAGTAATCAATCGAGTTATCAAACGGTTTCAAACCTACTATGTACATGTAGTACTGAAAACACAATATGTCACTTCCCAACATGAAAAACCTGGGGTATGAAATGTCACCTTTTTTTCCGCTAATCTTCTCGCCCCAACTATATGTATGTAGCTCCCCCATCCCCTTCTGAGTTCCCGTGCTTCCTCTTACCTCCCCTCGTTTGCCTCGCCTCTTTCTTCATGCCGCCACTTCCGCGTTTACTATGACTTTGATATTCAAATAACATAAAGGTTCGGGGGTAGTCGAGTGGTGTATACGTAGTACAGGTAATTTATATTTTACTCACCCGTTGTATTATGATAAAAAGGAAAATCAACCATCCCGTAGGAGGTTATATGATTACATGTATTCATGGAAGCAACGTTAATGATGACCCTGTTAGGAGGTTTGGCGACAAAGTCCCTCAATACCAAATTAGCATATACCTTAGCATCGCGCTACAAAACACATTTCGTTATAATTTTTCCCCTCGATACGTATATCCTACTAACATATCATTTTGTCTAGTATATTACACTCCCATCATCATATACAACTCCCTACAGGTAGAGTCTCGATAGTAGCATATTGCTAGCACATCCCCAGCTATATGCCACCATCAAGGCTCCAAAGAGCAGTCGATCATAAACTCTATTACCCATAGACTTTAATTAATACATGCATCAAGGCAATTGAATCCGAAATCCATACTCTTGGGCGCTCGGTCAGCTTATGGTGAGGGCTAAATAAGTACATGTATATACTATCAAACTCCGACCCCATGGACTACAGAGCGAATTAGTTACAAGGAGAAAATTTAAATGTAAAGCAGCAAAAGACTTCTTTTTCGCGGAGAATCATATCTACATTATATATTCTCTTTGGCTAGAATAGCCGTTCCTGGCCGTTGACCCATGCATCTGGGATGGGGGTTGGTACTAACAGCTATAATATTATGTAAGTAGCAATGAGATCTGCGCTCTGGTTGGCTAAAAGAGCAGGGTTCAAAGACCGGATTAATCTAAGCCGTCTTTACTTCTCGCCACCACCTATCACTCTGTACTTTTGGATTGGGGTGTTTGTAGAACTTGCAGACTTGTGGGGCTTGCAAACTTGGCCGGATTGGCTGCACAGCGTTCAAGCTCAAATGCACTGATATGTATTTACTATCGTGTCTAGAGCAATGGTGAGCCCAGTTCAACGGCGAAACTAACCAGCCAAATACAACAAAAGACAACAGAAACGCGCCGGCCCCTTTACCTCCAACCAACCCGATAGTTAGCCATTCGTCATTTACCAGTTCCGCCATCCTCCCAGAAAGTACGGTAATTAAAAACGGCACCACAAAAGCAGCCCTCATAAACGGGTGGGTTTTAATGCAAAGTTTCTTTGCCACTGGGTATAGGAAGTCGGCCAAAATCTTCAACTCGTACATGTACTCTATCACCAACATGTCCAATCCTCAAGATCCTCAATTTCAGAAAGGGCTTCGCCACGCCATCTAGAGCGTGCGCACCTCCATGAACGAAGTTCTTCGCCCTCCTTCACATGACACATGACCGTGGTTCTAGATGAGGTCCTTAAGAGCATCACCCTGAACGTTTCTCAGCTGCCTGCCAGGCTCACTGGCAGCAAGGTAGCGAGTGGTCAGACCGAGTCCGCTTCAATTGGGCCTGCCGAGCCCGCCCCCATCGCCAATACCGAAAACCCTATACTCTCACTTGATACCGCCAGTAGGCTCTTTCGGTTTGGACCAATAAGCATCCCAACATCATGGCAGAAGCCTTGTAGAGCACAAATTCACGACGACCGACAGTGCTGTTTTGTGGAGGACCTTTTTCATGAAAGCTGCAGCAACTGCTATATGAGAAACGGAGGGATAATGTGCAGCCCTAGGATTGGTGAGTGTACCTACATGTGATATCTATAGCTTCGATAAGTTGCAGAATGTACTGACGCTGGTAGATTCTCCTGCATATATATGCTGCGAAAAAGCGGTGGTATTGACTGATATAAACCAGGGCGCAAGTGGGGGAACGATTAAGGCTACATAGTACGCTTGCTGTAGCTGGTGAGGTGGAATAGGGAGCGAGTGATGATAAGTGATGGCTGGCCGAGGTACATATCCTAGCTGGGCATGGATTAAGTTAAGAGTCAAGATCTTACTGGCGATGATGGTGGCGATGATGACGGCGGTAGTGTATGTTTATTGATATGTGAGCAAGGGAGAGACGCAGCTGGGCCGAGAAAAATAATAAAAATAATATTTGTAACGCAGCCATTGCCATAACGTCGTGTCGCGTAGCACGTGACCGAGTGACGCGTTAAGTGTGGAAAGCAGAAACCTCAACGTATGGCCGGATGTTCGACACATCAAAGCAAGACATCATGTCAAAATATAAAACAAGATGGGCTGTGGTGATGGTCGCTTGAATATAATCTTCATCCCATCATCCCTCCCCCGTGCCCAGTTGTTTCTTCTCCTCCATACTGCTGAGAGGACGATTCGGATTATAATTAATTCACCACGTTGCGTAGAGCCTCAATTACGCGGCCCCGCTAGTGAGATTAACCCCGCATCCTGTCAACGGTCAACCGCGTATGTCGGCTTCATCATGATGAGTCCTCATCCATTAATTCGTGCGATCCAAAGAGTTAATTTTGGAAGTCTTGAGGGTGCCTGATAGGTATTGATTTCAGGATATGAATCAGTGGGCTTTCTTGTTGTTATGTAGCTATGACGGAATTCGGAACCCCCGCTTTCTCCAGCCAAACAGGAGGATAAAGGCTCAGCTGAGAGACTGGTGAGATTGGCTGAACTCTCGGTTCTCTACATAGTGTAAGTCTCAAGATTTGAGTTTTAATTTAAACAGGGATTGTAGTAGTCGGGGGCAAAACAGATATATAGTAGAAAAAGGTGGTGCCAGAGACCCTTTCTTTGATTTAGAGGTACGGATCCTGTCGTCTACCGTCGATTCTATTCTCTCTACAACCAGCTGAGCTGTGCCCAGAGACAATTTTCAGATATCCCTGATATATAAAAAGTCTTGAACGATACCCCGCTTCTATCTCCTCCATATCTCTTTCACTATATATCCGGATCTATACAATTGCTCTGGAACAAAACACACTACCCTGCAAAGATGTCTAGTGATCTAACTGCAAAGATGGCTAATTTAACAACATCATCCTCAGGCGCTGGTGGTGGTGTGGGAAGCATAGGTGCTTCCTCGAAGCCCCTCAAGATCAAATCCGAAAAGGTCATCACGGAGCTCCGCAAGATCTTTAAATCGCTCACCAAAGGCGATACTCTACCCGTCAAGGACTTCAAAGCCTTTCTTATAAACACCCAGAAAGTAAAGCTCTACGATGATCGTTCCGGGAATCACCCAGGCGAGAACAAAACCGGGTTCGCCGGCTTCGTATCCCACATCTTTCACCCCTCTCAGTCAGCCTCCGCCGAGAAATTACTTTCCGATGACTCTAGCATTACATTCGACGAGTTCAAGGCGTACTTCTCAGCGCCGACGAATAATGCTCTTGCGTTGCCGGACCCAAAGACGAAGGACTGGAACCAACCCTTGAATGCGTACTTCATCAGCTCGTCTCACAACACCTACCTCACTGGCCACCAACTTTACGGTAGCTCGACTACGGAAGGTTACGAGACAGTTCTGAAGCGCGGGTGCCGCTGTATCGAGATTGACGTATGGGATGGCGATGACGGTGAGCCACAAGTGTTCCATGGGTACACCCTCACCAAGGAAATCTCCTTCCGCGATGTTTGCAAAGCCGTCGCAAAGCATTCATTCTCGGCGGAAGGTACATGCTGGGAGGGTGGTGCTGGCGAGGGCCCAATCATTATCTCACTGGAGTGCCATGCGGGACCAGAGCAGCAAGATAAGATGGTGAAAATTATGAGGGATGAGTGGAAAGAAATGTTAGTACAGGGAATTGAGCCAGAGGAGGTGGACAAGATTCCCAGTCCTATGGAACTGCGAAGGAAGATTCTGGTCAAGGTATATCCACTTCCATGCCTACTAAGTGTACGATTTCCGGCTAACCGCCCACCTCCAGGCGAAGTATCTCCCACCACCAGCCCCGATCAGGACCAACTCCACCCCCCAACCCATATCTCGTGCTTCTACACGTCACAGGAGCTCCACATCATCATCATCCTCTGACTCCGAACTCGAAGAGATTTCTCGAAAAGCCAACAAAACTAAGCCTCCCAAGGTCAAGGTCACCCGTAATCTCTCTGCCCTGGGCATCTACTGCTCTGCGCACCATTTCCCCGCCAAAGATCCTAACCCTTTCACTCACCCAACATCTCGTATTCCTAATCATGTATACTCCTTCTCCGAGAAGGTCTTTGCAAACCTCCACCAGCAACACGCCGAACAGATCTTCCTCCACAACAAAGAGCACCTTATGCGGGTATATCCCTTCGGCCTCCGGTTTTCATCATCTAACGGCGACCCGACCACTTTCTGGCGGCGCGGGTGCCAGCTGGTTGCACTCAATTGGCAAAAGTGCGATCAGGGCATGATGTTGAACGAGGGCATGTTTGCCGGCGAAGGTGGCTACGTTCTGAAGCCAAAGGGCTATAGGCCGAGCGATATTGAAGGACCGGTCAAGAAGACATTGGACCTGAGCATCGAATTCTTCGCTGGCGCCGAGCTCCCGATGCCCGAAGATGACGACACCGCAAAGGGCTTCAAGCCGTACGTCAAGGTCGAGCTACACGTCGGGGAAGCCTCAGGGCCCAAGGGCAAGACTAGGGCAAAGCGCGGCATCGAGTGTTCCTGGGAAGGTGAAAAGGTCGCATTCACGGGCGTCAAGGGCGTTGTTGACAAGCTCGGATTCATCAGGTATGTCCCCCCCCCCCCCCTTTGCCCTTTCTTCACGAAGTACCAACTAACTGACCGCGCCGGAAAAAAACAGATTCAAAGTACACGATGAAGAATTTGGGCGTGACGACCTGGCGGCGTGGGCGTGTATCCGGCTCGACCGGTTGCAGGAAGGATACCGGTTCTTGAGCCTGTTTGACAACAAGGGCGATAGGTCGGATGGGCATATCCTGATTAAAGTTACAAAGCGGCTATACTAGACGCTAGGCGAGCAGAGCTCGATCAATTATTTAGCATTAGTTGAAGATACCTTGGTAGTTTGGAATGGAATTAAATCACGAGTGAATGGTTAAATGTGTTTTTGGATGCTTGTGAGGTAGAACTGGGGGCTTAGATACCTGGTATCCGGGGGATGATTTGGCATAGTCGGATGCCTACATGCTTCGGATTCACTTTTACAGCTTGTTGAGTTGAGTTAGATATCTTTGTGCATTAGATATCAGTTACGTTTATCGTAATAAATGAAACCGCTGCCTTCTTTTCTTCTATATCATTAAGAGTAATCATAACATATCACTCGACTCCAAACTCGCATCCAGCCCTTAGGCTATGGCGTACCAAACCCTCTCCAACCAGTGCAGAGTCACACCCATAGAAGCGCTAGCCTCGAGTGTGGAATACCCGCATTTTTCTCTTTGGGCGCCGAAAACCTCTCTCCACGGAGCAGGAAACCTACCACATGCCAAGCCAGGAAAGCAAACCACGGTTAACACAGGATTCGAACCTGCGACCTTGCCCACCCTCGGAAATATCCTCATATCGACGCGTCCCCACCTCCAGTTCTATTCCACAATGTGCGGAAGGTATCCTCTCCCTCCGGGTCCGTCCTACCTACATACACCTCTCTAACAGCCAAACCCTTGTGCAGATACGCACTCGCCTACCCCCCCGCTGAGGTCGCCCAGCGCCTGATTGAGAATGGCATGCCTGTGGACGAGCAACCGCCTGCGCGCGAGGTCCGCCACGGATATAACATCGCTCCAGGGAGCTTCCAGCCAGTCTACCGCGCCCTGGGGGAGCGGGAGCAGGAAGAAGTGCCCGGTGGTGGCGGGGTGGCGGTAAGATATGGGCTGCAGGCGATGTGGTGGGGTTAGTAGCTGCCTACCTGCCTACCCCCCCTCCCACTGGCAATCCCATGCCCCACAACTACTAACCTACCCACCCAGGCCTACCCACCCCAGGCCTACCCACTCACCCCTCCAAAACTCCCCACAAAGCCATCAACATCCGCGACACCACCCTCCGCCTCCCCACCGGCCCCTGGCACACCCTCCGCCACAGCCACCGCTGCCTCATCCCCGCCCTGGGCTTCTACGAATGGCGGTCCCAGAACACGCCTTATTTCGTCAAGCGGCACGACGGAGCCCTCATGTGTTTTGCCGGTCTCTGGAGTCCGGACCCGCAGAGCAGCGGCGCAACAGTGACCTACGCGATTGTGACGACGGCCGCGGCGCCGCAGCTGCGTTTCTTGCATGAGCGTATGCCGGTGATGCTGGAGATGGGGAGTGAGGAGGCGAGGGCGTGGGTGGACCCAGGGGTCCGGTGGAGCGAGAGGCTGCAGGGACTGTGTGTGCCGTGGGAGGGAGAGCTCGATGTCTATGCGGTGCCCGCGGAGGTCGGTGATGTCAAGAAGGACCAGAGGAGGTTTATAGAGCCCATGAAGGGCGGGATTGAGAGCTTTTTTGGGAAGGCGGCGGCGGGGGAGAGTAAAGAGGAGGATGTTAAGGGGCAGGATGTAAAAGAAAGGGATATCAAAAAGGAGGATATCAAAGAGGAGAGCATTAAAGAGGAGGATTCTGCCAAAAGCCGGGAAGAAACGCGTAAGTACTCCCCCAACCCCTGGCAGTCAAAACGACTAACAATTCCCCAAGCGTCAACCACCAAAACCGAGCCCAGCATCGACGACGACGGATGGGAAGTCTGGCCTGAGGCTTACCAAGTCCCCCCCTCCGAAAGCACCGAACCCAGCACCCCAAGCCCCGCACCGACATCTCTCAAACGGGCCCGCTCCGTCGGGTCCTCCACACCGGCGCCGGCATCAAAGGCTACAAAGAGCGGTAATACCCCATGGGTACGCTCCGCCACTAGTAACGCCGCAAACCGCAGAACTCCACCGGGCGGTAAGAAAGCGAAGGACGCAAAGGACGCAAAGGACGGGACGCAAAAGATTACGAGTTTCTTTAGGAAGTAATTATTACTTAGGTTACGATATTTTTACCACCCACCCATAACACCTTACTCTGCGTATGGTCTTTGTAGTCGAAGGCTTCAGATACTATACGCAACTCATTATAATATTATCCCCAGAACTATATATCACAGCTTTCCTACCTCCTCCGTGTATGTAGTTACATATATAGTGGAAGATTCAAGAAACGCTGTTATTCTGCTTGTTACTCACGTATCCACGGCTAGCATCTCTCCTTCCGATATCCACCGCCAACTCAGCTAGCACACTCATAATTAAATATTAAATCTTCCACGGGGTGAGACCGGTGAGCGAGTGATAATTCATGACTCCGCACTTTACGCACACCCCGTACAGCGCGCAATGTATCCCCAGCCGATTATATCTAACCACCAGCACACCTAATCAAACCCCCCGCACAATTAAGGAGACCCGGACAAAATGCTTGGTCTTTGTATATGACCCGCCCTAACCAACAGGAACACTCCCGATCCCGGACTAAGCGGGCAGCAAAGTCCAATGCCAGGCGTCACTCTCTCCTGGTTCCTGGTCCATCCCGATGTAACTGCGATCGTGCTTGATGTATGCACATATAGAAGTGCATTATGCCACAACTCACATTTCACTTCGTGCGCAGCACAATAGGGCAGAATATATCCCCGATCATGCCTCACCGAACTAGAGATAGCGTAACGGCGACCACGGTTAGCAAGGCTACCGCGCGCACCGCCAATTGTTCCCAACGGCTTATCCATCCATACATCGATGATGCAATACATCTACATGAGAACTCAAACCAAGGCATTCCCGAGTCAAGATCGGCACCCACGATCCCCAGGGTCCTACCTTTCCCGCCCCATTCCCGCCCTCTTGCCTTTTCATCCGTGTCATTTCCGCCGTGCGCCATATTCCCTCGACTTCCTCTGAGGATCGTCCCTCCGGGAGGGAAGATATGCACAAAGATAAAGTTGATCCGCGCAGATCCCCAAAGACCTGACCTGTCCAGTGTAGCCTAGCCGAATCTTCGCGGCGTAGCGGGATAGGATATAGAGAGAGTATTTTACCCTGCCAATGATCGCAGATGCTCATATATAGATTAAACGTCCCTAGAGTAAGGCCTAGTAAGTGATATCCGGGCGTTGTAGAGTAGTTTAGTGTTAGAGGGCATGTCCGTTTGAAAACGGACTGTCCTCCTGGTTTCCGTCTGCGTGGGTTGGCTCTTTCGTCCCGGGGTTAGAGCCTTCACCAGCCCGTCGGGACAGATTGGTAACTACCCGCAAAATAAGTGGCTGTAACCTGTTATCCCCGGGACCCCCCTACAATAAACCCGCTACGTTAACTCCCCCCGCCAGACAATTAGCTGCTGATTCGCCGGTTCAGCCAGGGATATAGTTTCGCCAGATGTTTCTTTGGCCGGCTCTCCCGGTACTTGAAACCCAAAACCGCGTATACCAAGCGTTTCATCTAGATTAGGGTGCCAGGTCAGGCCCCCATACCTACTCTGCTCTACTCTGAGGCGAATAACCCCGTACCGCGCGAAGCGCGAGAACGCGAGTGATCCCCCATGCATAACTCCCTCTCACATGCAAGCCCAATTATACTGCAGCACCAATCACCCCATCCCCCGGAGTTACAGCACCCCGACTGCCGAAAACCCGCTCTGCACCGGCATATTCGCCGAGTGATAATCCATGACTAGCGGCCACGCGGACTAACTACATCACATGCCGGTGATCCCGCGAATCCCGCAGATCATTCCCCGAACGCCACGCCTGTGGAACGGAAGCCGTACGCCCGGCCGAGACAACAGCACGGAACAGGCTGCTGCGTGCTAGAGAATAATCTTAAAAAGGTTCCATGGCCAAGAGGGGCCATGTCGCTCACTGCCCGTTCACTGTTCGCTTGCCTCGGGCGGGAGATAATTTTAATTTTAAAAAAAAAGACGCAACTTCCCTGGCATTGGAGACCTGTTTTATAGGCGGTCGGAGATTTCCAAAGTGACAGGTTTGGCAGTATTCAGTATGAGTGGCTTGTCACGCCATCAATTCCCTGAAGTGGAAGGAAGTGCGTTCTAGAAAGCATCATCGATCATCACTCTTGCATCGATCGTCGTTTTTTTTGTGAGTAGGAATGTAAAGTATGTATCTCTCTACCTTCTACTCCTTATTTCCCGCAACGCAGCCCTGTTATTTGTTGTCGGTGGCCGCCTTCGAACAGAACAGAAGCTGCTCCTACGGTTCTTGCATGTTGGGATGTTTTGAACTGAACTGCACATGAAAACACACCTAGCCCTGAGGGATGATTGACAGTTCAGGATGATTGACAGTTCAGGATGATTGACAGTTCAGGATGACTGACAGTTCCACTTCATGTTCAGTCCCTGCCTTACACAACCACACAGAGGACGTCAGCGGAGCTCCTGGGCTAGAATTAAGAGTCATAACGTTTATCCCGAACCTCCATTTGTTTGGCCCAGCCAAACACCCGTTTGCATTGGCCAGCTGCTGTGAAACAGTCAAGTGTTAAATGGGGCAATACACCCGACCGACTCGCAATTGAGTGAGGCTTGTGACCACGGCCATCTTCATAGCTTCCATTGACAGGTCTCTTCTCCCCCCTGGCTGACTGCCGAGCAATGATTGTAATAAGTTTACTTTGACCTTGAATCATGGTCATTGCCCTTGTACCAAATGAAGCAGCTGCATCCCGACGAACGTATCTGACGGAGGTGGTATTGGAACCTTAAACTGCTTCGCCCAGGCTTCCGATTCTCTAGGATCCACGACCAATTAATTACGTGCGGACAAGCCCAATCCAAGACAAATGATTGTGTTTCTAAAGTAAAGAGGTTCCGCCAAGAGGACCAAAACCCCAAGAGATAAAAGTTCGTCACGCGCTTCCCACGATTCCGGGATAGCCCCGATGCGATGTGGGTGCATATAGGGAATCTAGAATGTGAACCTCATGCATACATACTGTAAAGTAGAGCCCAGGACACACAGGGTTAGCCGGGTCTCTCACTAGCTAGGTAGGTACTCCAGATACTCTTCGTAGAGTAGAGAGTGGATCAATTGCGAGTGTCACCTTTTCGTTCAGTATTAGGTACGCCCAACGGAGATAAGCTTAAGGATGGGGTACATAGGTATGTAAAGAGTAACTCCACATACACTATGTTGTATGTATTATGCAGTTGCCAGCTGAGGAGTGAGTGTCCATCACGGGAACAGCTTCGTCTCCTTACCACTTGCAGTTAAGGAATCGCAAACCTGAGAGAAAGCACCACTTGTCACAAGCGATCTCATATAAACTCCAGATACCTAGGCCTGAGAAGAGAGCTGAGGGAGGTGCCTAGTCACACCATATATGTGATAGATAATGGGGACTATGAAGATTATCTTTGCTTTATAGAAACGAAAACAAAGAAAAATATCTGTATACGGAAAGAGACGTCTATAAAGAGAAAATAAAGAAAGCATCATCCCGATTAGGAAAGAAAGAGACTAAATAAAGAAAGAATCTTCTTTTATCTGGAGACATATTCCAGCATAACCCAGCAATATGTACCTAAGTATATGTAACAAGATACCTAGGTACTCTAAACCAAGCGCGCCGACGGGGAGAAGATCGGGGGGGGGGGTTGGTACCGTGGTAGATGTGCTAGGTTGCGCGTGGGATACGACAACGCAGCCGGGGGCCGAGAACGTGCGAGTTCCCCGACAAATCATGGGGTAATTGCGATTACCATAGCGAACGCAAAGCCTGAACCTCGTACACAGGTTACAAGTACCATATGAGTACTAGATACCTCCAGTCAATTGGCGGGAGTTATTAATTGGGTTATCGTATCCTTTCTAACCTCGATCCAGACGTATCACGAGATGCACACCTAAGCATATGCTCCTGTGCTATATTCGAAAGTCAAAGAAATCAGTTTTGTATTTGGATCCCCGATTAAATTAGAACGGGAAAATCCCGATGGAGGCAACCCGTGTCGACAATACGCAATCACGCCGTGTACGTCCCCACCAGAAGCAACTCTTAGAGCCCAAATCCAATTATCATGCTTGGGAATATAGGGCAAAGGGAACTTCTTTCCACGTTATACGTTCCACGATCCACATTGCTCAAGCCTCGGGAGAGGGGGAAAAAGCAAAAAAAAAAGTGCTCCTCTGAAGAAAAAAGACTCGATGAGCACACCAAGATCCCGATCCACGATCCTCATGCACCCCGCACAATAGCTTTTCTTTTCCCCGGACTTTTCTGCAGCCCAGAACTCTGATTTTCTCCACCGTTTGTATGGAGAATGTGGGATGTGCTCTAGATCAAGAGAGACAGCAACGCGATTGTGGGCAACACATGACTGACTGGCCGGTGATCAGATGTTCTCCTAACTTGCCCTTTATGTATCGTATCATCTTGCTGGAAATCCGTCGTGTAACTTCCCTTTGAAGGAGGGCTCGAGGCTTGTATGCGGTATGCCGGCCTTCCAATGGGCACTGAGGTATGTTGTGATGGTAAGCGATCGCACGAGTGAGAAACAACAGCATGGCCCACATACCAAGATTCACGGCTTCTTGCAGAGATCGAGAGTGAAACAAGGAAATTTAAAACACTTGCTGAGTCGATTATGCTTTTCAAAAGTGTGTTGGCAAAAAAAAAAAAACATAGGAGGGGCTCTCTCTCGCAGCAGCTCTCCTAAGTGGCGTAGCGGCTAGCTGCCGGACCGATATTTTGGGAACGGGGTTTGAGATAAGCGACTGCACAAGCTTTCTCGGTAAGTGATGTCTAACCTTAAAATCAAAAATTGATCGGCCCGCACCACCCACCACCCATCCACCCAAGACATGGAGAAAAAATGTGGCATGGAATTGAGCCTCATCGTCATCGTGACTTAGTTAGCTAGGGAGCTTCAACGTCCTGAAAACCAACAAAGGTTGTATAACGATTGTTAGCCGCAGGGTTAATTTCGAATGCCAGGAATATCGCTGATTATGCCGTGTGCCTTGCAGCATATTCTCAATCCCGACTGACCAACTGATTCGTCGACTGAGACAACAAAGCCATCTTGAGCACCTACCCGGGGAGCATCGTGAGGTCCCTCATGTATAGCCTATGCGGTTAGGCGGATAAGCACATGTCGATCACATTGGTACTAAATGGAGGGACTCGCCTCTTACAAGGCCCAGCCTAAAGACCATACTAAACGTCTACTCTATATCATATTATTGTTCATGGTATTATAATTGGTTATTCCGATCGATTCTCTATCAATTACAGAAACTATGTCAAACCAGATAAGCACTCATCTTGCTTTAGGGGGATTCAGTTACGAGTGTTGTTCGACCAAGCCGGTTGGAAGAAGACACTTGATTGGAGGAATCCCTTCTGATAGAGCTATTTATAGTAGCAAAGATATGTAGGTACAAGTGGGTATCCTTTGTGTACCTTATGCACTGCGTCCTGAAATTTGTTCTACATACAGATTGTTTTTTTTTCCCTCTACATACACTCCAGCAGCCACCTACGATGTCGATACCGATACCGTGTTTTTGCTCTACCACCTATGCATGCATGCATGCACTCAATCTATTAATTCTCCAGAGTTCTTGGCCTGATGTATGTATGTACTCTATGTGCATACATACATACATACAACATGTACCTACACATCCTCCATAGACGGTTGAACGAAAGGTGGTGTTACTGAAGTATTCAGAATATCAACCGCGTCTTTTTCGAATCAACCCGACCAGATATCTTGCCGTGTTCTGTGTTCTGTAACGTTACAACAGCTGTTCACAACGTAGGTGCCGGTAGGTTCCAATGGGGCTTCTACGCCGGCAGCTCAATGACTGATTTTACAATGGACCGGTGATGGTATTAAAAAGCCCATTATTAAATTCCCTCGTTCGTGAGGCGGATCGATCTCGATTACAGGCAGTTTTTGACAATTTCAATGGTCTGATTGATGCCTACATGTATGTGCCTGGCGTTACTTTCAGTCAGGCCATCGGGTTTCGGTGTGCCAGGAAGGAGGAGCCCTCGGCTCACCCGGGGAAACGGGGTTACCCCGGACAAGAAATATGAGAGCTCATGCTCATCCGACATTTACCGCGCCAGTCAGCTGAATAATAGACCGGTATGCGTTTTTTCCCGTGTCTCTCCCCGTCGTTCGTTTCAGAGTCCCAAACTCCATTAACCCCCCCCCCCCTCCCTCCCTCCCTCTCTGCTACGTGATAGCTGATAGATAGTGGGGAAACCCCAACGGTCCATTTCGAAACTATGTTGAAAGGTATTCAACGTATCATGGACAGGGAGAGTCATGGCCAAACATACCCCTCCCTCGCTTCCTCCTCTTGAAATGTGTCACACCAACCTCGAATCTGGGTACTCGCACAACTAATTCTTATGATTCATCAAAGAACCGAAGAAACGCCGCCGAACCGCCAAAAACAAAATAAAACACGAGTTAGATCCCGACAATCTCGATAGCTAATCAACCACAACTAAACCAACTAGTTTGTCATTCACAGGCAGCTAGAGTAGACAGGAAGTTGCCACACTCGCAGCCCTAGATTGGGCATCGCATGCTTTTCTCAATCTATTATGCGCACTATCCATCGATATATCTGATATCACAAATTCACAGCTAATTAGAGCCTTTCTTACATGCACAACATAATCCCGGCCCCCAGCTAGTGTATCTGCATGTTGTACCTGACGTCTGCATGCAATTTCAGGATAGGCAAAGTTCCTGCTGCGAACGCATGGAAGGGCAGCAACTTTGGTGGGATGTGTTTCTTGAACAAGAGCACTAGCTACTGCAAAATCTGGATTTGAATAACAGCTGGCGCTGGGTCATTGGTAATTTTTTAATTTCCTCGCCCTGCTTCTAAGGAATTCTGGCAAGTGCTAGAATAAATGAGTTTTAAACTCACACTGTGGCTGCCACGAATACTCTTGGGAAAGTACTAGCGCCCTTATCCGAGGGAATTAATTCTTTTTCTCCTCCACCTCCACCTCCATCTCCACCGCCTCCATCCTTATTCTCCCCCGGTATCTCGACTCCACAATTGTGGGGTAACCACGACTCTAGTAGGAGCGGCGGTTTTTTGAAATCAATTCTGCCCTCGTGAGCAATTGCGGGAAAAAAAAAGCCCTCACGTCCTATCGATAAAGAAGCGAGATACGTCATGTATTCTGGTTCTTTCAAACGGCAGTTTTGTTTTGGTGGGTTATTTTTCTGTACCTACATTAGTGTCTATCATATATTGCAAGTTTCATACGAGGATAACTATTATTATTATTATATATATATAAATAAACCATATCCCGCGTGGCCGCTTTGCCCCCCCAAACCTCCGGTCCAGACGATCCGACAGCCCCGCCAGTTCCACAAAGAAATATCGGACCGAACCGAAACGACGGTGATCCATTTAGGTTCCGGACCGGGGGGGAGGGGAGGGTTTCTCGCTTTCGTTATTTCACATGTCAATTTTTCCGTATTTCAGACAAAGATATACTGCAGTTGTTGTAGATTCCACTGTCACTAGGTCATACTTTGCGTCATGTGTGAGCATCCCTTGCGTGTAGTTGAGATAGGTTGTTGATAAGACCAGTTCCAGAGCGCAAGTAGTTGATTTTAGAATTCAGAGTAGCGTTTTAGTGACATCTGAATGAAATAAGATGACAGAAAGCATGAGTACCTACATGGAAAGGAAGAAGGAGGCAGGGGGGGTGGCCGGTTAAACGTCAAGGATTGTGGTGTATCATATAGGTTGATGAAAATCTTTCTTGTATTTCTTGCGCCTATCAAAGCATATCTGCATATTGTAGGTAATCTAACGCCCAAGGATATGAGGACATATCTACTACATGTAGATACTTTATTCTGTCATTCACATGTCACCAGTGGTAATCCCAAAACATCAAGAGGAAGGAAAAAAAAAAGGATTCCAAAGTCGACTTGCGTGCGCCTTTGAGTTTTGTACTAATGCAGCCCTCCCTCCGTCGATAAGCAATCAAGTAGTTCTTGAGTAGGAGCTGTGTAAGGTAGGTGGTGAGGTAGAGTTCTGTAGAACTTCTTGAACCACCCTATCGCGTGTGGCCAGCGCCACGGTGTTCAGGCCGATCCGACCCTAACACGGCAGCGTTGCCCATTTTTTTTTTTCAACGAGGGTGTGGTCGAGCCTGTCTGTGCACTTGGCGTGCATGCAAAAATAGATTGCATGCGTCCGAGTTCTCGCGTTCACCTACCCTTCGCAGCGGAATGGGTAATTTTTTTTTTTTCCCTTGAGAACGGTTCTGAGAACCCATGGGCCATGGGCGAAAAAGTGAGGGGGGTGGGAAAAACCACCATGGTGGCCTGGACCACCAGAGCTTGCTCCGTATTTTTTTTTTTTTTTTTAATTTTTGCGTGGCGTGGGGGAAGGGGGGGCGGGGGTTGTGTGTGGGGATGCGGACACGGAATTGAAGAGGTCGAGGCTACCTGATACCTAGCTCTACTACCAGGTACCAAACGTACCTCCACCTACAGATAAGCTACCAGTGATAATGTTTGTGAGTCTCATGGAACAGACGGGGAAATATTCAGCGTTGAGGCTGCGGAGGCTGCCGTTTAAGTGCTGTTTTTTCTTCTTCCACGCCTTCCTCCATTGCTCAAGTGTTGGAGTTGAGTAACTCAACAAACGAGCCGCGTAGCTAGATATGTAGAGCAGAACCAAGAGTCCGTATCTAACCAGGATCTTTGGCGAATTTCTTCGTTAGAAAGACAGCGCATATGTATGTAGCTGCTGCTGAGGCAGACAAATACAAGCAAAATGTGCAGTAGCGGGGGGTAATATGAAAAAGTACGATATGTAAGGCAGGTGATTGTGGGGTGACCGGCAACAACCAACGACCAGGACGGAGTGAGACAACAAGCATTCGCTGCAGGCGCACGGGGCACAGTAAGGAAGGACTGGATTTGATTGATCCGTCGTTCCTCTGTTTTTACTTACTTCCTTCCTTCCTCCCCCAGCAGTAACCTTCTTCTTTTCCAACTGGGATCTCAGAGATGGGATGGGATGTGGTGGAGCGTTGCATTGCAGCAAGCAGTGCAGCGAGATATGAGATGGGGCGAAGCGCGTGACTTTGTGCCTGTTTTAACTCGGGGAGAGGATCCAGGGAGGAACATCGTGCTTATGTATATGTAGTCTACGTACATTGCATAATCATATAAAAAAAACTGTTTCCCGTTATTTCCCTTTTCTTCCGTTTCCAATCATTGATACCGAGTTTCCCAGCGTTACCAGGGAAGGGGGGGGGGGGGTAGAGAATTATGAAACAAGACACAGGTATAACGAAATAACACCTGTGATAATGTTGCTGATTCTGTGTGTACATACTACATCAGTAAGTAGGTATGACTACTAGATGTAGTATTAGTGCTCTCGAGGTATACGCCAGCTGTTTAAATTTCGTTCGTATCGCCGAGTCAACCGCCAGCGTCGACAGTGTGGAGAATCGAGAAATGTTAAGGGGCGGGAGTGGACATACATACATGCCCATACTTATTTCCTAGGACACGCAATTAATTCACATGGTCACAGTGGAGGGCTCACCATCTCCTAGGTATGTCGTAGCGTTGATATGAACAGTGGGTTGTGGAGTGAACTGGGGGAGCTTGGAGTGATGGAGCTTAGTATATATCGCTTAGTGCCCCCAACCTAGACTAGACAGAATAACAACCTTGCTACTCTAACGCCCGTGTTGTAGTCAGGGCGCAATTGGATGCGACACTCCCAGACAAGCTCCCATATGGCCATGCTGGTTGCCTTTTTGCCGGTACCAAAGTATATGTAGGTACCGCAGTTAAGTAAACTCTGGACCTCGCACCTACTGAATTCAACGAGTGTCATCAATATAGGTAGATTACTACATGTACTTACAAGAACTCATTCTGGAGTGCCCAGCCTGACCGACTTAATTCTGCGCGAGTCAATATGCGTGTGCTGCTTACACGTACTACTTTGAAGAAGTACCCACATAAAGTAGAGTCCACGAAAAGTCTATAATTGGACCTTATATGGGCCAATTCCAATTCAAGGAATGGAGAAAGACCCGACCCGTGTGGAAAGAACTGCTCAGGCGTAGGAAGGTCGAAGTAAGGTGGTAATACACGGACGGGAATTAATGTGAAGCAAAAAAAAAAAAAAAAAAAAGACAGCGAAAGTGTTGTTGAATTTTCAACACAGCTGAGTGAGAAGACATGATGGTGATGGTGATGATTTAGACAAGTATCAATTCGTCTGCAAGAAGGGTCACAACAGGAATCAGTAAGGCAAGGGAGTCTTGAAGGTGTTTTAGTGTTGTACGTCTAGATCGAAGCCTGCAGCTACGGGGTAAGGTTCCTCTAGTATCCGTAAAATGAGTACTAACAGATCTTACTCTCTGGCGTCTTCTCGAACAGCCCTTTGCTTGGGCGATTGCTCATCGACCTCCGTCTTTCCCTTCCACTACACTCCTACTCCTCTCTTTCTTCCTTCAATTCTTTTGCGGAGAGAAAAAAAAAGACTCAATTGCGGTTGTTCACACCCCGGAGTCCCATTATCATTGCTACTGTTGCTATAACCGTACCTACTTTTTTACGCCACTCGCTCGTTCGCCGCCCCGCTGAACTGTATCTAAATATTCTGCTTTTAGCAATTGTGGGGAGCATTGTCAATCAGTCAACTAGACGGACGCAATAGCCCCCCCCTCTCTTTGACGTCAAGAACAGCGTTTGTGCCCATCCTTCTCCCTTTGCATGATCCATCTCCATTCTTCCCTTCTCTTCTTCACTTCTGCCCGGCCCCCTTGCTTTTGAAACTCCATTACTCTGTCTGTATTTCTCCTATTCGCTCTATTGTTCCCAACAACAGATTGCGTTCTTCGTCGTTGTTGATAGAATTGCTTCCCCACTGTTCTCTGCCAGCGGGCAACCACTTTCCGGAGATACCCATAAACTCGAATAACATCCCATTGCCTCATTCACCGGCAGAAATCGTTATCCAGCCTATCCGGCACCCAATATTGTGTTTAAAAAAGCAAAAAAAAAAACATCCTGGAGGTTTGCAGCCGAATATAGGGAGCAAAAAAAAAAGACCGTCATAAAAGTCGAACAAAGAGGCCACACTCCACACGCACAGGGTTGCATCTCACACCACACACAACCTACCACACACACACTGCATAACGCTCCCTCAAGCTACCGGCCGGGATTTGCAGCAGCGGCTCTTTATCCATCCTTTGAAAAGACGTGCGTGAAAGTGTGTCGGATAAGAAACTGACAGCAGAAAAAAAAACAATTCAAACCACACGGAAAAAGTAGGACTATTTCTCGAGCAATTGTCTGGGGTGGTAGCCAACGTGTCACAGGAATTTTTCAACTGCGTAAAACAAAACCAAAAAGAAAACCGGACCCCCTCCTCTTCTTTTCGATCCCCTTATTACTGCTTCTTGCATCCCCCCCGCAACGGAGAAAAGCACCATCAAAAAAGCATTCGAATCGAACCGATCGAGATTGAAGAAAACGGAACTGGACTACAAACGATTTAACCCCAGGGGCAACATCAAGCAGAGAACCTGGAAATCTCCCCACACATATTGCTGGTCGGTTCCCAAAGACTGAATTAGGATAGACACCTTTTTAGCAGGGCTCAGGGCACTCCTCCATACCTATTCGCTGGTTCCCATAGGTCAGCAACGAGTGGTACCGCAAATTCCTTGCCAGACAAACGGTCATACGGCTCGGCCCAGAAATCACAAGGAAACTGGGACACATTTCGTGGGAGCGGCGTCATCCGTACCACGAAGTCACTTCGATTGGACCTGCTTCGCAAAGATACCCGTTTCCTTACAACTTTTCACAAACAAACGGTATGCCTTGCCCCATTACGCGAGCTCATTTCGTCATTTCAGAGTCTCAGTTTTTCAGTCCCTTCTGCCTACACATGATCTTTGCTTCCTTTTTTCTCTACTGCTTGTATAAAAAATTGTTTCTGACGTGGTGTGATCGCAGGTTCTCTTTTTGCTTTTTATTTCATTTTTTCCCTTCAAGTAACTCTGTGTCACCCGCGTGGTACTTACTTAGTCCTACCTTCCCCGGATTTACCTTGTCTTATCTGCGTCTTCTCCAACCCCCCCCCCAAACTCAGACTCATCGCCCCTCGGAACGGAGAAACCTACTTTCATAAATAACAATCTGTGGATCTACCCCGTCTACATTACCAGACCCCCATCCGCCCTATACCCCAAACCAACCATCAAACCAACAAGGTCCCATCATCAAAATGGGACTCAACCCTCTCCAGAACGCTGCCCCACGGCAGCAAATCCCAAACGAAGCCCCAAGCTTTTTCTCCCCATTCTTTGAACAACCCACAGCCGCCGGAGCGCCTGCTAGAGTCTCTGTATGGCAGCCTCCGCCAGTCGAGTCAACTCTTCGATCGAAAGCTCCAAACAATAGACCATTGCAGCCCCCACAGATCCCTACTGTCGGTGCCACAACCCATACCACGCGCCTAACTATCCATTCAAGGAACTCCAGTGCCGACGATGGAAGGAAGAAGCTCTATGAGCCAAAGGAGAAAAAGAGCTTGGACGAGATCATGTGGCTAGGCTCTGTGACCGGGTTCAATCCCCCAGTGCCCCCCCCAATGAAGGTCGAAGCTTCCCTCCGCAGTAAGCTTGTTAGAAAGCCAGAAGACAAATCAAGCCAGGCCAGTGCCCTTACCCAAGCAACACGCAAGAGACTACTTGAAGCATCAAAATCCGAGGAAGAGAAGGCAGCGGAGGCGAAAAAGGCAGCAGATGAGGCTGCAAGGGAGAAGAGATTGCTAGAGTGGGCTACCAAGAAGAACGTGGCACCGAAAAAGCTACCGGTAGAAGAGAAGAAGCCTGCGCCCGCAGTAATTACCTTGCCCCAGCCGGTAGAAACGAGCTCGAAATCAACTGCTAGTGTAAAGTCATCAGGAAGACGCGGTAAAGTATTCATGCCTGTTCCTCAGCCAATCGAAACTATTCGCAGGAGCAACCGACCAAATTCGAATCACCGACCAAACCTACCAGACAACGTTTCATCGTACGCCCCGAGCAACCCCATCCTTCCGCAACCAATTGAGACGACGAAGCGGAGCCACCGTCCCGAGAAGCCCCCGGTTACAAACAAGAAGAGCGAGGAGGAGACCCTATGGATGGGTCTACCCCAGCCTGTTGAAACCGTGCGGAGGAGCAATAGGAGAAGTCCTCTGAGCAAGGACGATGAGGGTACCGAGGTAGGTAAGAGAGCACAGGTATCGCCAAAGCACTCGGCCCGTCACTCGACCGTCTCGCCGAAGAGCACAATGTTCGCCCCACAGCTCGTGGAGATTACCAAGAAATCTAACAAGCCCGACTCTATCCAACTTCCGCAACCCATGGAAGTTACCAGGAGGTCAAACCGTCCCCCCCTCCAGAAGCCGGATGGACCTCCTACACCCACTACCTCCTTTTTTGGCCCCATGACACCAACCCAACAGCCCTCCTCTCCTTTACCAGTACCCTTCGAGAGCACCAGACGCTCACACCGTCCCATCTCGGGTAGACCCCTGGTACCGCAACAGATCGAGACCTCTCGCAGGTCAAACCGCGTCAGGGTTCCACTACCGGAGATGCAGATTGACGCAAACCAACAACAGCCCCTGCCGAACGAGTTGCCACAACCTGTCTCGGTTTCAAGGTGGACTAACCGCGAAAAAGCTGGCGCGAGACATCTCCGAAGAACAAGCACCGATAAACCTGACACTCCCGGGCTGTATAACACGGCATCGTTCGTACGGGACAGAGAAAGAGAGAGACGGTTGGTCAAGAAGACCTGGGTTCGGCCTATCGATCACGTGTCGCATCTTCACGAGCCGATTGACTCTGCCCCACCAAGTCCAATGGTCAGTCCTCAGAGCTCTAGGTGTCCCAGCTTGAGCTCGTCGCCAACATCATCTGCCGCAAGCTCGACATGGGATGTCGCCTCGAAGATCACCAAAGCTTCGCGTCACGACAGGCGGGAGTCACTGGATGAAGGTTTCGCTGGGTATATCCTTGGGTTGGAACGGGGTTTGAAGAAGAATGGTGCGCTGGGGACTACTGGACGCGAGCGGGAGAGGGCCAAAGAGGAGTCAGAATACCCCTTCCCCGTCGTAACGGAGGATGTCAATAAGCACGACGATAAGAGGATCCGAACCGAGGCTAGCGACCCTGGTCCATCCGCCGGAGCCCGAAGCGAAAGCTCCGAGACCATCCGCCCAAGATTGACAGCTATCAACACGGACCCTGGCATCCTTGAAAGTAAGCAGACAAAGACAGAAGAGGAAGAGGACTATCCGATATGTCACTCACCTGTGTACTCGCGCTTTAAGGTACCTGCCTCGGAGCCTGAGCCACTTTTCCTCGACCACCAACATGAACACAAGGGCTTCAGCAACGCACGTATCTCTACTGAAGATCTCGCGATGGCAAAGCCGATCGGTATCGCGGTTAACAAAGGAAACGCCCAGCTTCCCACCCCTCCCGATTCCCTAGAGTCTACCAAATCGAATATGCTCTCCCCCACATCAGCTATAGCAATTAAGGGGGGTCCTTTAACCGCGCCACCTCGCGTTTCATATGCACCTATGTCTCCGTCGCCAGGTTACACTGTTGCTTCTTTGCCGCCAGCGAAGAAACATGAGAATGTAGACGCCGCCGAGGTTGCTGAAGAGCTCGTCTTCGGGGTCATGCGATACCTTAGCTTGGAATACGAGAACGTTGGGCGCAAATATGACGACGAACTTGCATTGTTCACTGGTCTACCCAAGGAGCTGGTCAGGAAGGATCGCAAGTTTGCGGTCAAGAAATACGTCGAGAGATGGGTCAGGGAGAACCCAGAGATTGAAAGCGGCGAGAAGAAGAAGGGTGGATTGTGGTAAAAAACGACAAGTGGAGGTTCAAGTTTCTTATGTTCGCCGAATAAATAATTCACAGTATGGGCGTGTACTCCTTTTTTCTTTAACTCCTTCCCTTTTTTTTTTCCATTTGTCAATTCCACTTTTTGAAGGGATCAGATATCTCTAGGTTCATGGTTTTTATTTACTGTTGGGTTCTTGGGTCTTTTTCTCTTATTGTGCAGTTTTTTACGGCTTTTCCCCTTACATCGTTCATATGGGGTCTGTTGATTGATTGATCGGCATCGCGGGGTTTACTTGTTTTGCTACTTTTACATAGTGTATTTTCGGTCAGGGAGCGTATGCGGAAGTCAGTTTGGCGGATTTGGGTTGTCTTTGGTGGAAAAAAGGGAGATACATCATGGTTGTGCTTTTGGTTCACGGTTTTTCTTTTCTTATCTCAACACTGAAATCGTTTCTCCGTTTTCTGATCTTTTTCATACGGAATTTCCTTTCTTGTGCAGTCTAGGGTTTTCTTGTCCATTTCTTCAGACGGGTTTGCGTTCCATTGTTTTTTGTCCGGTTCCTTCCTTTCACTCCTTTTTTTTTTTTTTTTTTTTTTGTGAACAATTACTATCAGGTGTGATATGAGAGGATTTACATACATACATTTATTATATGAAATCTACACACTATCTGCGAAACATCTGTTCTGCTTGCATGCATGCTTCATCCATCACATCATACCCCCCCTCCCTTTGCATCGAAATTCATTTATCTCTCAGAGGAGACAGCATGGATTAGGGTTCAGGTTCAGGTTCATGAGCTGCGACAGGGGGCTCAGGGGATGGATTGGCTCGGCAACTCGGGGGGAGGGGGGGGGGGCACGATAATGAATACCAGGGATAATTAGAGAATGTGGTGCGCGGGGTGAAGGAGGGGGGGGGGGTATTTGCACACTACAAGGAGCGGACTTATGGACCGACGTTGAACTTTGTATTGCTGGGATGGAGTATCCATTTATTTATTTTTCTTAATTTGGCATCTATTCAGTATTCTTTTTGTAGCACGCACTTCTTGCTCCTAGTATAATAAATTCATGTTACGAGGTTCGAGCCGGTGGAGATCATTTTGTTTGTGAGCTGCTGCTGGGGCCAGAATGCAATGTAGATTGCGTATTCCTAAATTAAAACTGCCAACCAAAAAAAAAAAAAAAAAAAAAAAAAGAAGATAGTGGAATAAACCGAGTGATATACCATACAATCCAAAATTCTCCCTTCCATTCGTTCGTTCGTTATCATTTGTGGTATTGACATGAGTCATGCAGCTCTGTCTTGGCACAAAGTTGTTCATGTCGCGTCACTCGGAATATCAACCGAAATTCAAATAAGCCGAGAGTACGGAAACGGCTACCGGTAGATTATTTTCATGGGAGGGTGGTCGAAAGGCGGTAGCACATGCCAGATGGCGCATATCGCCAAATGGTGGAAGATGTAGGAGGGCGCTCACTTTTAAGCGGTGAGTGGATACAGGAAGGATGTGTGCATGGATGGGGACGTGGGAATGGCGGGGTGGGATACGAGGTTTGGAGAGCGGGGAGGGGGGGGTGTGATAGTTACACGGGTATAACAAATGCCAGTAATCTCACGGGGGTGCGTATCTTGCCGTTGGTTACCTCGTCGAGGGTATGATAAGGGGGTGATGATAGGTGTAGCCCTCCGGAATGATATCTTATCGTCTACTTTACACAAAAAGTCAATCTTGTTCCTTTTGGCACACCTAGACAGTATCTCCTATAGTTATATGAATGTGACATACCATTCTAGAAGCTTCCGGGTATATGTACCGCCGCCTATGGGTTTTAGTTTCTAGTGTCAAAAATCCCACAATCTCCACGAATTTCACGACCATGTTTCCAGTTTCAAAAAATACCGGTATTCTTTTTTCTCTCAATTTTTTTTGCTATATTGTGTAATTTCGGAAGAAATCAAAACTAGAAACTAATACAAACCTAGTTAAAGAATAATCATATCTCCCAATATTTCTCCCAACTTATTTAGGAATGGACCCGTAGTTATAACAGCCTGACCACTAACTGGCGGGACTGGAAGATCCACAAGCTCTTTCAAAATGTTGACTTTCCCAGCAACTTTTAAGCAGGGATCCATCAACGCCTTCAAGTACCATAGCGGAACCTCTGCAGTGTGAAAATATACCGCAGCTATTGTAGGATGTGGCGTGATAAGATATACCTTCACCACCATAAGTTCATCCACAAAAAAGTTCCATATAGGGGAAGCGATTAACCTTGAGTATATTAGGAGTAGTTCGATTGGACCTGCAAAACCAAGCATGTTGTTCCTGAGCGACGGCTAGCACAGCAGCAACGTTATACGGATCCATGACCTCGAGGCTGAAGTTGAGTTTAACCACAGTCTGTTTCAGCAACCACTCAATGTTGGAACCAGCACGGGTTTTTGGGAAGTTATGGCGGAGAGCGTATATGGTCCCCGGGCAATTGTAAATGAGGAACGGGAAGCCTTTCCGGGTGCGTATAACCAGTTCAGGATGAATCTGCATAACGTGGTCCAAGAATGTGAAGAGTGGACTTGGAGGTTTAGGGTGCTGACTATATTTATCGTTTAATTCAGTTTCTAGCTTTGAAGTTCGGATATAGGAGTGACGGGGAATGGTGAGTAACGTGGATCTTGTTATTTACTCTTGAGAATAGAATCGGAACGGTCTAGGTTTCAGTGCTTTTTGGAATGAGTTGATGATGCGGGCGATAAACGAGGCCAAATAAGTCTCAAGAAGTTTGATATCCTGGAGTATATATCTGAGATCTCGGGATGAGATAAACCCATGTCCCACTAGTGTTGCACGCCCCCGGCCCCCCGGGGGATTGGCGGTGTCGGTAGCGGTGATAGTCGAGATTGATATGTGAAATGCGTCGAGATGGTCAGGACGCCAGAGTAATGGGTGTACCCATATTGGGGTTCGCGTCGTTACGCGGAGAGGGTCTATAAGTGACATTGGGAGAGATCTGGTGGGTTGATGAAGTTAAGGTTGGCTGGCACACGACGTTCATTCGGCTGCATGCTGTGGCGTGTGGCGTGTGGCTTGGCTAATTGCAAGAGTCTACTGCAATATCAGCTTAAATCTCGCTAGGCTTTGGTTACTGATTTATATTTTACCCTCACCATAGATCTATAGTATTTGGCTACTCAAAACCCACACGACGAAAATGGAGTGAAAAGTACAATGACATACCTCAGGGACCCGCATGGCCTATGGGCGGTCTAAATTTCTGTACGGTGTCCAGTGTTTCCTCAGGACAGCCAGAGTTAGTTGTTTTGACGGTAGGTCCGCAGTGTAGCACTACTAATGAACTAATTTAATAAAAGGGAAATCCTGAGTGAGTGTCGAAAGGGGAGAATAGAAAAGGAAAAGAAAGGTTTTGAAACGAGGGAAACGTCCGCTTATCCACAATTCCTCAATGGGAGGACAATGGATCAGATTTCTTGGTCAGAGGTATCCATTGATCACGAGTTGGCATGAAGGTATCATAACCTGATATCTTAGGTGAGTTTATTCACTTACTAGGGTGCTTCTGGATGTTACCACCCGGGAAACTCGCGTCAATAGATATCCAATTATACAGTATTGAAAGCTTATCTAAAGTTCTAGAGACCCGGGTCTAGGCTGATTCTAGGCATCTGATTGATATCTCCGCTCTCATACTGGTATATCACTGTAGCTTCTTCTCATCGACAGAATTTATTCTCGTTCGTTGGCGGCTTTCATTCAATGGTGAGCTGGGAATCGGGGAGGACTAGGGTTTAACGAAACTTATATGATTCAATATCTAGGGGCGGTGTCTTCCTACGTTCCGGTTCAAGGGTTCAAATCGAACGGTGAAACCCACCTATCTGCTCTCTAACCATCCCCATTGGTGAAATTGGTTCTTGCTATTTTTGTTTTGAGTAGATCAGGTCCCCAACTTTGGTTTCATGGCCCAGATAGAACTTTATTTACGGGTCGAAAAAAGCTCTCTACACCTATAAGCGATTTATGTCGATTTCACAAGGGAGTAGACATAGATCTAATATACGTATTACTATCGTCAAATTGATTTACCGTGCAGGCAGCAATAAAGCCTATTTGACAACTGCCAGTTAAGACTTTGCCGCTTTCAAAAGCGACAAAAATGTAACAGTGCTAGTCGGTGTCAGTTTTCTTGTGCCTTTCGCTACTGTTAAATCTGGAGTGAATGTATGGAATGTGGTTATGGAAAAATCAGGTTCTTATAGAGTCAAATTACATCTGGGTACATGTTCTCCGTGGCGCAATTGGTTAGCGCGTCCGACTGTTAAATTCACCATGTATGTGGTTGGTTTCTCGGTATCGGGAGGTTGGAAGTTCAAGCCTTCCCGGGGAAGAAATTTTTTTTCTCTACAAAACTTAGCGAGTGCCAAGAGAGTCCTCAGGACTAGGTTTGATGCAGTGATGCTGACGTAATGAGAAGATCCTGGTACTGTGGTATCAAGGTCGTTAAAAAAGAGGCCTCCTTAAGGTTCAATTATAATAGGCCCTTTTTTCTACTTGTGTGTGATTGATGGGAGGATAGGCACCAATTAGGCTACCGGGAAAAGACTCTGAAGTCTTTTGCGCAAAGCTATTATAATACATACAAGTATTCATATACACTATAGCAGAAGAAATAGTACTAGTACAATTGATACATGTACCGCCTCTAGAAACTGCGGGAATCTACGTAGCATAACACGCGCGAAGAATACAACAACAATAGTATTTCAAGCACGGCACTAGTATCCCATGGAAGATAAAATAGTCAAATTCGCGACCTACCCAAAATGTCATATCATATCCGTTCTGGGCAATAATTTACAGCATATGATCAGCCTCTCGGCCCTTGGTAGTAGGCAAGTTGCCAGTTTCAGCAGAAGCACGGACCAGGTCACGAATTAGACCATTTTATCCCCCAAAGGGATAGTAGTAATATCATGTTAACCCCCGCCACCGTAGTAAACCCAAGTTTTAGCACATCAGCTATAGCTAGTCGCGCCGCCCGTTCTTGTAGGGGGAATGATGTGCTGTATCGCTGAGTCGTCATATGAGCAAGAAATTAACATATGGTTGTCACCGAGTCACCAGGTATCACTCGTAAATTCCTTACCCGCTTGTTAAATCATTTTTTTCCCTTGCTTACATCATTAATCGTATCCAGTTGTTAAATCATTTATTGTTTGCGGCCCATATAAAGGCTAGATAGTACATGTATCTAGCTCCTAGACAGCCCAAACAAACAAGGCCAACAAATCCGGTTACAAACAAACAAACCAGCATGCGTAACGATAAGACTTCGAAATCGGTTTTCTTTCCCCCGATCTCCCCTCACGGGTTGGTGGCTTAGCGATATTGTCCTTCCCCTCTCGCGGCCGGTTCCAGTCGTATCTTATACAATTCTTATTCATGTTCGTGTCCTCCTCACTTTAAGTAATTTTATCATGACCGTTTCCTCCACTGGTGCGGGTATAGCCCTCACAGGGTTAGAGGTTTGGCAAAAAGTCGTGCTTTGGCGCAATCGGTAAAGCACCCAGCAGAGTATCACCCGCCCTTGAAACTTGAATATAGGCGGTGTCTAAGAAGATCCGCCGCCTCCGTTGAAGCAACGTTATGGAATCTGGGCGACTGATTTTTTTCATTATTATGCTGTGTAGAGGTTTCTAGTCCCTATAAAGAAGCTGCGAAATATGGAGCGGTAAATGGTCGAAAGTAAACTTACTACCGTGGTATTCCAGTCTTTGTGCATGTATAATTGTGCCACATACTAAACTGTTACTGTAACAGTAGCAGTAACTGCATTAGTACATACATGCACTCAATCATTTCCCGCCAGTGGTATAAACGCTGAATTTCAGTCCTGATAAGTAAGGGCCCGTTTGGGAGCCATCCAAAACGGGAGAAAATGTGTTGTGTTTGGTGACCCATTTTGCAGGCCGGAAAACAACGTTAACTCCATGAAAATGAAGGTTTACAATAAGCAACTTGGATCTAGTTTTTTGCTTAAAACTCCGTTTCGAAATTTCTCCGTCCCCACCCACTAACGGAGGATTATCGAAAAGATGTTCAACAATTAAGCCAAGCCTTATTGGGCAACGTCGATATATACTGGCATTATGTATACACATGGCCCTTTTTGGCCAAATGGGCTGTGCTTTTATCATAAATTCAGGTATTATTTCACAACCAGTGACAAATATTTACCACTGGTGGTAGAATTACTTTGACACACTTACCGGCCCATAGCGGAATTATACAGGAATTCTTTTTGGATAATGAAACCTACCGTTTATAAAAAAAACCAATACATATATAAAGCAATTACCCAGGTGAAATTCCACAAGGACGTTATGAAGTCTGATTACAGGCTAGAAGCCTTCAGCCCGAGATCGACCAGATAGTAATCGGCCGAGTTAGGGAACGAGTTAGTTGAAAAAGGCGCCTTTGTCTGATGCTGCATACGAGACTGGTGTTCCGCAAGGCCGAGAGGCACCTTGATGAACTATAGTTTCCCTAGTCCTGAGATGACATGTGCTGGATACTACTGGCAGTATCAACCTTGAAAAGATCGAGGCATACTCGTATCTGGCACTCTAGGCAGACCCTCACCGTGGCAGAGACCATAACTTGGTAAGCCCTCTCCAGGGTCCACTTCACATAAGGAAGAATTATGGCCGAGTTTCCGACCCTTGTATGCTAATTGTTCGGGTGAGAGTTTGTGGACAAGATCGGTGAGGGATGAAATCCTTTTCAGCTGCTTTAGGCACTGAGGAGGTCAATTCTGCTCGAACTTTCAAGCTAGTGGGTTGTATGAGGTGCGTAGGAATAACTGAGTGCCTGTTACACGGAAGTCAATTAATCATCAGATGAGGTGGGGATATTGAACAAAGAGGGGCCTGCAGCTGGCTACAGGAAAACTCGAAGAAGGAGGTGTATACGTAGAATTACCCTTGCAGCATTGGGGCTGAGTTCGTGTTAGTGAAGATCCGAAGTATCAGTCGCGCCTGTTGCGGATAGCGGTAGGGCGTGAAGGAAGATATATTTGGTGTTGAAGAATGGTGTATGCGTGTAATATACGTAGCGAGGGGAAAAACCTGTAGCCTGAAGCTGAACAACCTATCAATTTCAAGATGAGATCAACATCGCTGGCAAATAAGAAACGAGATCCTATTCCTAGGGCTGGTGTCAATGCCACGTCCCACCAGGGCTGACGTCCTTGCACGAGTGAACTAGGATTCTAGTTATCAGTCGAGAGAGAGGTTACCGGGTAGCAGACGCACTCCCGGGGGTACGGTTAGCAGCCTGGGAAGTACGTGAATTCTGACAAGTAGGAACATTTCTCCGTATTAGTGCAAAAAGAGTATTCTCTGCTCTTCTAATCCTTTACTGAGTTTAGTCATACCCCGTTTAACCAACCCCAAGAGCACCCCCAGATACATGTATATATACAAGGTATTACGAGCACTGCAACGGATTACGCAGTCTAATAGCCGAATAATGGAGTTACATGTATTTGTTTAGGCCAGCACCAGAAGCTATGACAAATATTGCATCATATATTATCACTCGAACGAGGCAGGTGAGAGGATGTTTCATGTGGCCGCCTCGAACTGAAGGACTGAAGACTATGAGGAAAATGTGTTCAAGCGCTACTTAGGATAATGAAAAAGGCTGTCTATGTATTTGTGCGTCTTGTAACCATTTCAATTTATGACTCGTTCCTTTTACACTGAAGGAAGTAGCTAGTGCACTTATCCCCCCAGAGGAGACAACATACAGAAAGACTCCAACTAATGAGACAGTGTGCATTGTCAATCGTGGGCATGCGCCATGACTACATACATGTATGGTATGCAAATGTATGCAGGACGAGGTCCCGGGACCCCAACCGTTTTGCTGCCATCAAGCCCTGACCAATCGTCTGCAGCTGGTTGATGCGACATCCGCATGTATCCGCAACATGATAACTGGTAGAACACCCAACCGTGAGACATATCGATAACAAATAAAAACAATAGAGCCACTGCTTATCTTATATGTATGCATTTCTTTTCTTTCGTATTTGTATTTTACCTGATATCCTAAATATCTCAAATGCCGCGATACCAATTCAAATCCAGAGAAACACCGCCAATTGGTGTTGCACCACAGCATCACCGCCCCGTTCGACTTGCAATGGATCCAGTTGGGCGCTGGAAAGGGTAAGCAGATAGAAAATCTCCCCGGGGCAATTCATCCATCCAGATTCGCTTAAAGCACGATTACTAAACACAGCTGCACAAAAAAGCCAAATCATGAGTCTGGAATGGGCCACTAGGTAGGAAGTCACACAAGGGCGCGGGGAATTATCATTCCATTCCATACATGTACCTACATGTATTTGCTAAACGGCGGAAAGATACCGGGTCCGTGGCAGCATTGCTGCCCCATACTTGGGGCCCCTTGTGGCGGTGTATATTGTGGCTTAAGATTATGTAAGGCTCAACTCTAGAGTCGGCGTGTTGTAGGACCTTCGTTTTTTCAACTGGAATTTTGTTTACTCTAGCTACAGTAAGTAGTGGCAAAAACATATACCCTCTCCCACCGCAATACATGGACCATAAGTGTACCAACCATGGAGAACAACTGCCCCCCCCCCCACCCGAGAAATAGACAATAAACCCTTAGAAAAGGTACATAACAAAACTTTCAAACTCCGTGACACCAGACCGTAGAAGAAGCCAATCCTAATATAACAAGAGACACCACACACTTAGAAAAAAAGCAAAGAAAAAAGGGGAATTGGAAAAAACAAATAAGAGATTCAAAGCGAACTGTACGCTACTAGAGATTAAAGGTAGCTGGAAAAAAAGGAAATCTCGAAAATATAGTTAGATATAAAAGAGAAAAAGGTAAATAACGAGAGTAGGCTATATGCCGATTTTGTGCAAGGGCAGTCTGAGTTGTAACAACTCATGCCGGCAGGTGAGCAACGGCTTAAGGGGTACACATTCAGGATATGTATGTCGCAGATTTGCCCTTATTCTTCTATACCCTGTGCAAGGGTGCCATCACTAGGATAGAACCACGATGCCAGGCATATTATCAAATAAAGCGCAACTAAGAGAATTCCCTCAAGGTAGTTTGATTTTCCGTCCTATTTCCCATCTATTAGAAAAAAACCACCATCAAGAGAAGGGAAGGGACAAGAACATACCTGGATTAGATAGTTGACCAATAGGACAGCTACAAAGAGGATCATAACTTGGAAACCGTCAAAGTACAGCGTCATCTCATCAATACCCATGATCCATCCTAGAACAACAATGAATGGAATAACAAGCAGGGCAATCTGCATGCTACTCCCTACCGCGACACCAATACTCAGGTCCATCTTGTCTTTCACAGCGACAGTAACTGCTGTAGCATGCTCTGCCGCGTTCCCAACAATTGGTAGAAGAATCAGACCGACAAAGACTCTGGAGATACCCGCAGAGGTCACGACCTGATCGATCGAGTCCACAAGGCACTCAGCGCAGATTGCGACCAGTGCAGTCGAACACGCAAGAAGGATAGCCGCGGCCCAAAGCGAGAGCTCGGGAGTTTCCGGCTGCTCCTCAACATCGGGCTTTGGCTTCCCCATGACAATCCCATGGCCGGTGTTTGCTGAAGTTTCAACAAGCCTTTTGATAGGCGCGCCAACTTTGTTGCGCTTGGGCACCTTCTCGGAGGGCTCGTTGTAGAGGTTGGTGTGTGATCTAAGCTGGAAGAAGAGATATGCGCCGTATACCAAGAGAAGTATAATCGCCGTTCCGCGGGAAAGCTCGGTGATACCAACATCACCGGCGGTAGAGGCAAGGTGGAAGGCGGTAGGGACGATCAAGGAGCCGACGGCGAGGGCGAGCAGAGAGGAGGCGGTTTGGGCGACTGTGGTGTTGAAGTTTTGTTCTATGCGATTAAAGCCACCAGCAACGAAAGCCATGCCTAGTACCAGCAGTCTGGAAAGGAATTAGATAATTTCCAAAACGGTTGCAATGTAAGGTGGAGATGGCTTACAAGTTACTCAAAATACTTCCTATTAGAGACGTCTGTACAATAACAATTTCATGCTTGGTCAATGCAATGATCGAGACGATAAGTTCAACCGCATTGCTAAGAAAATCCCATGTAAGCCTAAGCGATTGAAAATTGTAGGGTGGCGAGAAAACAAACCCAAAACTCGCATTGAGTAGACCTCCGGTCACTTCACCACAATATAGCGCAATCTCCTCTGTCCCGTACGATAATAACGCCGCAAGGGGTATTATAGCTATAAAATTCAATACAAAGACGATGGTTCTAGAAAACCAACAGATTAACTTTGGGCCGCGAGAAATGAAACGAAGAAGGAAGATCATACGCATTAACACCAGCAAAATGTGCCGCAATACCAGCAGGGGCAAATACTAGTAACACATTAATCCAGCTGTTGAATAGTGCCGCTCTCATCTGTCCCCATATAGTTCTATGTTCCTTCTCCTCCTTCTCCGTATAAGGACTTTCATCGTCAACAGCAGTAGAGTTTCTCCCCTCCTCCATACTGAGAGTATTTGATCTATGTACCGTTGGAGCTTGAGAATCGGGTGATTCCTCGTTCTCAGGGGGCGATCTCATAGTTGTCGCTTCAGCGTTTGGAATGATAGTTTCTTGCGACGCTGAGGGTCTATTTTTTCTAGCCATGATTTTGCGGCGTCGGTGTTGGCGAATTCGACAGAAAGGGTTGAGGTTGTCAGTGTCTGCAACGTTGGAAGCAGTTCTTTTGAGACGGTCTGTTTTCAAAAGGGATGGAGGTCAGTAAAAGTAGTCTCTCGGGTTGAGTTGCCGCGTGATATATTATACGGGCTAAGCGGGGGCTGTGCTTATTAAAGTGGAGATTGATTGTGGGGCCCATCCACTTACGCATATTTGTTTTAATTGTAATATTGGTCAACAAAATAAGGCTTTGATGATAAACTCAAATAATTTTGAGGCGAAGAGGAGTGAGAAAAGTGATAAAATGTCCTTGGTAGTGCAAACTATGTGCTTGTATGATTCAAATAAAATCGAGAATTCTCGAACTACTTATAAAACCGTAGGGGTTGATGACTTATATTACAACTTGGCCGAATCAAGCCAAGCAAAGAGGCGTTTGCCCAGTTTCTAGGCGATGCTTGATTCCACTGCACTTCATCCTTGCCCCTTTATGACAGGTTGAAAAAATCCAAGAAAACGCAACATACCTGATAGGCGTCATTCGCCTATTGGCCTTCCACAAACTCGCTCAACACCGCATCTGTTTTTGAATAGATGGGATAAAGTGTGATCATGACGTCACAAATCAACTCAAGGGATATCGACGTTAGGCCGTTAGATCTTACTTTCACAACCGTCGTCACGATCTTTTCTCGCATGAGAACAGAGAGGGCATTACCTGTATTAACAACTGGGATGCAGCGCGTACGTACGTCTTCGCTGCGGCACTCCACTCTATCTGAACTGAGCTCAAGGGTTGCTTGCCTGGCTCCCAGCACGCGACGCAACGAGATGTAACTATTCTAATACAATGGTAACAGTGTCACGTCCTTTACTTTACTCTCCCAGTGGATAACACTCTAAGCCACAAAATCTCGGCTGAAACCCTAGCAATACTCCATAATCCTCGGGCATTGCCCAATAAAATTGCTCATCCTTCACGAAAAAACTCCGCCAACGGGTGGGCTAAGCTGGTGCCTGTAGTGTGTCACCTGTCTCTAAAGAGGCCCTGCACCCACCATCAACTGGTCCGAGCGGTTATTGAATTCATGTCTAGACAATTGCTCAATGGCTGTGGCCTACATACGCCCTGCATGCATCGCGTGGGTGATCATTGAAAGGGAATAGGTATCTCGCTTTGTCCCACTTATCGGTGGGGATGATCTTCAGGCGATGCATAAGCTTCAAAGCTGTACCTACTCCAGCATAAATTTCCGACCTGGGGTTTAGGAATCTCATCTCCACCCCGATGCTAAAAATCGGGCCTAACCCGCCGAGCCTGTCCGACTACATGGGGACCAACAGCAGAGCTGCGTACAATACGTACCCCGAACCGCAGCAGTGCCCTCATTCGGCATTCCTTGCGCACATCCCCTCGGCATGTTAGCCGATCGAGTGAGTGACCATGACCATTCGCTTGGACATTGCGATTTAAGGGGGATAGAAGAAGAAGGTGATTTTTCCGGAAGCTATAGAGCTATGCAATATCTCTGGGATTCGTTGGAGGGATGAGTTGTTCCTACGTAGCAACATTACATGGTAAGACAACCTATCCAATCCATCTCTCTAGTCAAAACTGAGGTTCGGTGAGAGTAAAGACCGACAGTAGTACATTTACCTCCAAACTGCCTACTGCGAGTTCTCTTAGGGTTGGATATCCATTTTGGATCCAGCGGAGGGACTTGACTTCTTTTCACGGCCGTGGCGGTTGACGTATGGCCCTTGCTGGGACCACAGGGGTATCAAGTTCCCTGCTAGAACTAGACACCTCTGCGCTATAGGTCGGCTTGATGCCCTTTTGTCGTTTCAAGATGTCCAGGAAAAATGGACCCCCAGCTTAGTACTTTCGGGGGTGTACATTGGTACCCCCCCTCAAAAAAAATAGGCGTAAAATAAACGGTGGTACATATATTATTAACTCTGGCGGACGCGAGCATGGCTTAACGAAGAAGATGCGATGAGACGTGGCATTGGGGGCATAAGAGTCTAATTGGTTCTCAGGATTACAGTTCCCTGCACGTATCCCAGTCAGATAACGTCTATTGTAGATAGTCGAAACACGTAGGTATAGGGAACCGGCGGAGTTTTATACCAACCACGTTTGTAGAAATTCGTGGATGGGAGCAATTGGACTTGCAGTACACCGTCTTTCCATCTTTTACCAAAGCAACAAGTTGGTAGCGTCGTCGTTAGGTGCATTACCCAACAACCACACATAAGTGATTTAGCGGTCAGGCTATCAGGCACGAGAAGCAAAGAGACAGTGGCGAGATTTTCTGCCTGCGGTTGGCCCAGCTCATGTCCGCCATCTCAACGTGCCCAACCACGTGCTAATGAAAATTTGCAACCCCGCACTGGCGCGGTGCAAAAGTGAACATGTAACCATTTGTTTCCAGCCATACTTGATGCACCTACATCTAAGCAATGTTTCAAAGACGGTAGCTTAGCAGCATGACAATTACTCCAGGTCGGCGAGAAGACTGTGTTGGGGGGCTGATGCAATCACTGATTATCACTCGCGGATAGCCGGCTTGTGCTAGCTGGCGAGACAGGCCGGAGAGCGGGCCCAGGTGTGAAGAAGTTTTTTCTTGACATAAGTGATCTTATAGGGGGGAACACCCGTTATACACACACCGTGGCAGTATGTCACTTTGGGCGCCCCATACTCAGCATTGCGTGCTTGATTGGTTAGAGCCAGGCTCGGGAAAGCTTTCTGAAGGGTACATATGTACCTGTCCTCTGGCGTTCGACTTTGTATCTGACCTCCCTCTAGTTGATCCAATAGAAGGTATATAACCTGAGGCAATTGTAAGTTTGTACCTGCCGCCACACGAGCTGCACCATGCATGACCTCCCACCACCATCTGAGGCCGTCTCAAGCTCCTGTACAGACAGAAATACTCGGGGCGGTAGGTAGTACCAGACAATAATGGTTTTGATGTGCGTACTGGCGGGAATTACTGCAGAGACAAAGGTTGCATTGTCTGGTTCTATTGACCTGCCCCGAGTAGGTATATATGTTGACTGAGTGCATAAGCACTGGCATCTCGATCTCGATCTCGCCTTCCGGAAAATTCGTTGCAAGACAGCAGGGGTATAGGCCAACGCCAACACGCAAGTTTTGTGTAGAGTAGCCCTGCTGCAGGTTTTGCGGTCCTCGGGGGCGGGTCTGGGGTTTATGGGCCCGGCTGGTGTAGACATTGTACTAGGGCGTGTACCAAAGTGATCAGAACTCGACGACAGTTGGTGAGTGCGGCAGCTAAGACCTGCCAAGGGTTCTTATCTTGAATGGGGGGAAAAGGTCATCAAAAAAAAGATCCAAAAATATATATGAAGTATTGTATCTATCAGCACCTTCTCTATATATATGCTATTTGGGTACAAATTCGACTGTGTAGAGATCAACCTTCAGCAGGCCGCAGTAGAATTGAGGGCCTCTTAAGTTCCCTGGGGTACACGGTTGGGCCAGGGCGGGGTCAACTTGGCCATGGCAGACCAGAAAGTTCTCCAGATCATGGCAATTCTACCAACCAGGAGCAGCCCTGATCACTTACCCTACACCCAAAGTACATGTCAAGTACTTACTTGTGCACCCGAAAAACGGAGTTGCATGCGTGCGTGCGTGTATGACCCAAGCACCAAAACGGACAGCAGGCCTGGGTGCCGTGTAGACTTTCTTCCGCCCCCTATACTAGGTTTATCAGCCTCATCTCCGCGGGTCAAGTTTTGGCAACATGGACTAGGGTTAGGGTTCTACTTTTTGCGTTATCAAGTGGATGCAGCCCCGATGGGATTGCTGATATAAACTGCTTTACAATCGGGGATGTATGGGGAGTCCTATCTCTACCACAAGCTTCCTTTCTTCTCTCCCCAGAGCACTGTCGTGCGTTGATAGTTGTGGTTGGGTGCGCGGGGTGGAGAGGCTACCAAGTACTGCCCACGAGAATACCAGCGGTGTTGAATAGCTATGGTGTATGGGATCCAGACGGACACACCAGCTTCCGAGTGAGTTCTGGTGTGTACCTATGTAGCTACATAGCTATATAGAACCCCCACCACCACCGCGACCTGTGTCTGTCAGAAGAGATACACCCCCCACTACCACCCTCTGCCCAGCAGCTGTGAATTGTAACCATGCGCTGACTACCTACCTACCCACCTACGCTAGACGCTCTGCCTGTAGTAGCTAGCTAGCAACTGACCATGAAGCCGCCCTGGGGATGTCCGCCCGTCCGTCCGCTCGGGGCCGCGTAGCTGGGCTCGTATCTTTAGGGTACAATGTACATACAAGCAAACGGCCATACAGAATATACATGCACCCATACCCACGATGCTACATAGAACCTCTACACAGCTTACGTACGCGCAACTCCGTGCGACGTACAGCCATACCCAGCCATACGCGTGTCCGTGCGGCACACAGCACGCGGAGCGTTAGTAAGCAGCCTGTCAATGATCGCGCAACCGGATCCTGCGCGGGATGGTACTGCGCGGCAACACCGGCTGGCGGGGGGCGGAAGCAGCCGGGGTATGGCGGACCTAAGCTTTGGTGCTCTGGGGGTAATTAATTGGCTGGTGATATACCTACCTACTTAATTATGTTTACTGACGGCGATTACTTGTAGCATTATAATTATTTCAAAACGGTATCAAGTCTCATTAAAGCAAGGTATCAAGTCTCATTAAAGGCATCACCACCAAAAAAACAAAATCCAAAAACAACCCCCACCCCTACCCCGCCACAACCACCCCCCTCCCCCTCCACGTGTCCACCCCCGCAGCACACTCCCCCGCCACAAACCCCACATCCCCTCCTCACAGTCCACGCGCCCGCCACGCTCTCCCCAGCCCTCACCGCCCCCGTCGCCGCCCCATCCACCAACAGACTCGGCCGCACAACAACCACATTCCCCAGCGTCCGCTGCGCCCCCACGGCGGCAGCGGGGTTGAAGTCCTCATGCACGATGCCGGCGGCGGCACACACCGCGCGCTCCATGGCCTCCTTGTCCGCGTGGGGCTCGCGCAGCAGCCACGAGTATATTGGGCGTAGTGGTAGTGGTAGTTGTGCGTGCGCGCGCGCGCCGATCCCGTTCGACGAGACAACCACGAGCCGTGGCTGCGCGGCGGGGTCCGCGAACTGCTGCGTGAACACGGGGAGGAACACGGCCATTGCGCGGGTGCAGATCTGCGGCGGCGAGAGCTTGGGCGAGAGGGGGTTCTTGAACGTTGGTTTCCCGCCTGGGTGCGTCAGCATCATGTACAACTAACTATATATGATTAGAGGGGGGGGGTACCGATGCTGAAGAGCACAAAGCCGACGTCCTGGGGGCCCGCAGTGGCAAAGAGGCGCTCGAGGTCGCGCGCCTGCAGCGCGTCGCCCTGCACCACGGTGATGAGCGGGTTTGTGGCGCCGCGGGCTGCGAGGGTTTCGGCGAAGGCGGGCGGGTCGCGGGCGAGCACGTAGCTGGGGTGGCCCTTCTCTACGAGGGCGAGTAGCGTTTCCAGGCCGCAGCCGCGTGTGGCGCCCAGTAGCACGCATTTGGGCTTTGGGGTTGGGGGTGGGGGCGTGGGGTCGGTCATTGTTGTAGATAGTAGGGTTAGGGTTGGGTTTGGTTGGTTCGTCGTCTGTGTCTCGCTGTCTGTCTGTCTGTGTAAATTAAACTGAAAACGGTGGTCCTCTAGCTAAGTACTTATCACACCCCATCTCACTCTCTCAACGGGCCTCAAACCGCCGTCGCGCAGACAATCGGCCCGACGGCACAACCTTTTGTTCGGCAGGCTTGGCGCGCCGCCATCGTGCAGGTCACGAGTGAGGGGCTGTGAAGTGAGTCAGTGTGGGGTGGGGGCGAGTGAGGGCGAGTGAGCGGGTGTGATGCGTCTGACACTGCAGAGTGGTGGACTATCCGTGGGTCGGCGGGCTGGTGTTGCGTATGCCTGCATAAGTGCGGCGGTGCCATGACTGCCACGCGGCGGGGGGTGGTGTTGGTAGTAGGCTGTTGCTGCTATCACTGCTGCTACTACTGGATACCATTACTCTGCCACTACCACTGCTACAGGGCGCCACGATGCATGGCAGTAGTGTGTCGACAACCGCTGTGTAGCTGCTCTGTCTGTTGATCCGTAGGGGTGGACTCTGGCTCGCACTGCTCTACTCGGGACGGATTGGTACGAACCCTAACCCTGGACGGGTTACATTGAGCGCTGGTGTGGTGTCGGGGGTGGGGCCGTTGAAGGTCCCGGCGTGCGGGGGTTGGGTACGTGTACTGTGGACGGCGGCGGGGCACGTACGGGGGGCGGTGCTGTGGTGTTTTGTTTGTTGGTGAGAGGGGGGGGTATACGTTTAGAGCGAGATGTAGGTACATGTGCTCACCCATGCAGCCAGCCAATATCGAGCCCACACAACGAGATTATCGCCTGGTTTCCAAGATCAGAGCCTGGCACCACGTACCTGTCCGTGTCACGACGGACACGACCAGCGAGTACAGTTGGTAGCTGGCAGATGGAGGTTGGCTTTGGAGGTTAAGGACCAAGCCTAAGTTAGTGCCCAATATCCTCAAGTACACATGTATCCCACCTACCAGCAAGCCATGGCCGGGTTCAGGGTGGAGGGTGTGGTTGGTTGGTTGGTTGGTTTAGCCATCTGGTCATTGGCCGGCGTGCTATACGGGATGCATCGGTCCGGCCGTGGGGCGCAGAGGCGGTGATGGGGGCAGTGGAAATTGGAGCTGGAGCGTATCTGCCCGGGTTATGTATGTATTCGGGGGTTATCTACAGTATCCAAGGCTGGGGACAACACTGCGGCGGGTTATTTCAGACAAAGTCTGGCCTTTAAAGCCGGGCAAAACACTCAACTGGTGTTTATAACGGTGGACTTGTTTCTCGCTACGTACTGGTGCCCTGTGGTTCTTGGTAACCCTAACCCTATCCCGCCAGTATCTTACTCCCTGAGTCTATAACCGTGGTTCTATATACCCCCAGTGTGTTACTCCTGTATATCTAACGGGCCGGACAGTGGGCGTGGGAGGAGGTCGGCGGTGTAGGGCTTCTCTGCCGCTGCCATTGACTGCCCGGGTGTCCGCGGTGACTGAGGAATTCGGGCCTATGGCCGCCGTAGCAAGGCGGCGGGCGGGGTGTAGAGGCAAGGCAGGAGATCAGATTATGGGCTGCTGCCGACTTTTTTTTTTTTTTTTTTTAGCGATTTTTACCCCAACAGGGCCTACGAAGGATCTGCTGGATTATGCTCCATATAAAGAAGCCGACGAATCAGCCATTTCCTTATTTCCTTACAATTTATCCAGTCTCTTTATTCCTTATCGGGATGATGCTTTCTTTATAGACGTGTCTTTCCCTATACAGCCGTTTTCTTTATTTTCGGCTACTATGTAAAGGAAAGACGATATCCACAATCATAGAATCAATCAACTCACCACCTTTTTGAATCCTCGCATCTCCCATCAAGGAGCCTATTCGACCCCTAATCTACCAGGCTCCTCACGCAGCAGGTTACCCGCGCGCTCTCCTGGCGTAGGTGGAAGTACATGATTAGTGTAGCTAGGCGGACGCGGATGCGGGGCGGCGGAGGGGTGGGTGGGGGGACTGAGTTTTCATACATGGGCGGGACCACCAAACGCAATTAGGAAAAAACGGGCAGACCAGCATGCGTTGTGGTTGTGGGATGGACACGGGGTGGTCGTGGAGGGGGGGTGCTACAGCCGCACATGGGGGTGGGGTTCGATTCCCGCCCCGGTGGACTAACCTTCTCTTGGGGGGGTTTGTCTGTATAGCCCGCTCCACTCCCGCTGTAATAAGGCCGGCGGGACTAGAAGTGTGGATGGACCCACCCCCATATAGCGGATTATCTCTCCGCTTGAGTGAGGATGGCATGGCATGGACTAGCAAACGGCGCTTAATTACGGACCGGCCGATATAGCCTTATAGCGGAATACCAACCTCGTTATAGGGTTGGCTATATGATATTCGTATTTCTTCGGTGGGGTTGGTGCTGTGGGCGGCTGCCGTGGATGCGGTTGCATAGGGATGCCATTGAGGTGGAGGAGAGCTACTATGGAGAGTGGATACCAGCAACATACCCCCCTCGACATATCTAACCTGCTTGTATGTAGCTACAGGAGTCAAGAGGGGACCTCGCACCGGTAGGACTGGGGGTGCAAGCGGGACTAAAGGCGTTGTTTTGATTTTGGGCCTTTGCCGTGGTGGGTAGGAGTAGTAGGAATAGGAATAGTAGGAATAGTAGGAATAGTAGGAATAGTAGGAATAGTCAGAATAGTAGGAATAGTAAGAATAGTAGGAATAGTAAGAATCGTAAGAATAAGAATAGTAAGAATAGTAAGAATAATAGTAGTAGGAATAGGAATAGTAGGAATAGTAAGAATAGTAAGAATAGTAAGAATAAGAATAGGAATAGGAATAGTAAGAATAGGAATAGTAATAATAATAAGAATAATAAAATAAAAATACAAATAATAATAACAGGAATAATAATAATAAAAAAAGAATAACAACAACTACCCACCCCCCGCCGGCCTCACCCCCAACTCACACCGCCCACACACCCACACCCCCGCCTCATCATCCGCCCACACCTTCTCCCCCTCCTCCTCCCCCCCCTCCCCCGCCTCAACACCCAACCACACCGTCGGCCTCCCCACCATCTCCGCAAGCTGACACCCCTCACACAACACAGCGGCACACACCAGCCCGCCGCCCCAGCGCGCAGCACACACCAGCTCGCCCCCCCCGGGCGCGCGCAAGCACCCGCAGCAGAACCTCCGCCCGCACCCGCCGCTGCACGAGCGGTACTCGGGCTCCAGCGCGTACGGGCGCGCCTGCTCCGCCTCCCCGGGGAGACGGTAGTCCTCCTCGTATCCGAGGCAGCCCGCGCACGCGCCTACTCCGCAGCGCGCGCACTCCTCCCAGATGCGCGTCTCGCAGAGGCGCCGGTGGGGGTCGCATGGGGGGTTCGGGTCCTGTGGCGGTGGTGGCGGTGGTGGCGGCGGCGGTGGGCGCCGCGGGAGCGAGGAGAGGACGGTGGCCATGATGCTCCCGTATGATGACTCGGGCTCGTACTCGGGCGGCTGCACTCCCCCGGGCCCACCCTCACTCCCAGTCTCTGTCTGCGCTTCATCAGCGCCCTCCCCGCCCCACCCTCTATACGCGCCAATCTCCCACTCCCCGATGTCGCCCACGACGCCGAAGCGCTCCCGCTCCTCCGCCGGCGTCCACCCGTGCGGCGTGTACAGGCTCGAGGAGACGGTGGTGCCCGCGGGCCCGTGGCAGCCGTAGCAGATGGACCCGTGGCAGTCGATGCACGTCATGTGCGACCTGCCCTCGCCGTCCTCGCAGTCGCGGCAGAAGGGCCCGTGCCGGCGCTGCGGGCACGTCCACTTGAGGTGGTTCGGGCCCGGGGGCTCCGCGGCTAGCGGGTTGGGCGCGGTGCCGGCGGGCGGCTGGAAGGTGCACGAGGGGCAGAAGAAGCTGGTGGTGCGTGTTAGTGAGGGAGCTAGTAGGGGGGAGGTGGGGGGGGGGGGTACCTATTACACCCCGCGCAGGTCATCTCCCTCACACAGTCGGCGCAGCACGACCCGACACCTATGCGTCCGACGCCCACGGCGGGCCCGAACCGGATACCGCCATACTCCTGGACCTCGCCCTCCCCGCGCAGCTCCACCGGACTCAGCTCATCCTCCCACAGCCCGCAGTTCTGGCACACCGTGCCGCCGTCCCTCCTCCTCGCGCCCACCTCCGCCACGCTATGCGTATGCTGGATCTCCTCGTCGTCGCCGTCAGAGAAGCAATACGGCACCATCCTCCCCGTGCGCCGGTCAACCACCAAGACCCTCGCGCTCCGCGGCACATCCCCGCCGCCCGGCGCCGCCCCCAGCCGCGGCCGCGCCCCGTCCACAAACGAGTAGCACCTCTCCCTCCCCACACAGAGGGCCACGTCCGTGCCGACGCCGAGGAAGCGCGCCACGGCCATGAACGCGACGAGCGGGTGCGGCTCGCCGAGCGGATACGCGGGCGCGAACCATCCGCGCTGTGTCCGGCCCTGGCGGTACTGCGCCTGGATGGTGCGCACCAGCTCGTTTGTGCCCGTCGCGCGCGGGCCGCGCGGCAGGCTCATGGCCGGCAGCAGCGGCAGCGTGTGCTGCAGGTGGAAGCGCAGCGGGAGCAGGTTGGCGAATGGGCTCGGCTTGGGCGCCCAGGTTGCTGGGTCGGGGTTTGGGTCGGTGGCGGGGTGCGGCGGGTCGTCTGGGTGCGGCGGGAGCGGCTCGAGGGCGGAGGGGGCGAGGGTGAAGTCGAATGTGTGGTTTGGCGTGTTCCCGGAGCCCCAGATCTAGATTTTGTATTTAGTATAGGACATCGTGCTGGAGAACATAGATATAATACATACACATATCCACCTCAGCGCGATCCTCCTCCGGCTCTCTATGCCCTCCAACCACCACTCAGCCCACAACCAACACTCCAGATTCGGACACTTCCTGACCGACAGCCCCTGGAGCGTGCCCTCCACGGCCTCCAAAAAGACCTTCATATGCAGCGTCTCGACGGCCGTGCCATCGAGCACCAGCGTCGTGAGGCCCCTCCCCGCCGGCAGCGGCAAGCTCCTAACCAACCAGAACAGATGCCGCGACCGCAACCCAGCAATACACTCCGGCGGCGCACCGGCGGCGCCGCGCCCCCTGCGGGCCAGCCACGCAACCTGCGCGCTCCCCACACTCGTCCCAACAAACAGGCGCTGCAGGCGCGGCATCCCGTCCACGAAGCGCGCCAGGCAAACCGCGAGCAGGAGCTTCCGCTCGGTCTCTGTGATCTTTACGCGGCGCGTGGGGGCTGCGTCGTCGACCGCTGCCTGCCAGGGGAAGGGGGTGTCGTCGTCGCGGGAGGGCCAGCGGGCGGCGGCGGCGTCCGGGAGGAGGATCAGGCTTGTGAAGAGGCGGGGGTGCTGGGAGAGGTGGCTGCGTGTGGTGTGGGAGGTGCAGAAGAGGCTGAGCAGTGCGGGCGTCGTCAGGTGCTGCATTAGCAGTGTTGTGAGGGGGGGTTGGGCGAGGAGGTGTTCGAGGGGCGAGGCGCCGGGGGGGTAGACGAGGTTTGGGGGTTTGAAGTTGAGGGTTGTGGGTGGGCGGACTTGGGGGCGGCGGTGCCGGTGGGAGGGGGAGGGGGTGCGGGGGATTGGGAAGTCCATGGTGGTGTTGATGATGTTGATGATGTTGATATTGTTGATGTTGGTGATGTTGATATCATCGACAGTTGATAGAGGGGGTCTCTCGAGCAACGGCCGAGGGGGGCTCTAGGTGTTTGCCCCTCCCTGCCAAAACCACTGCTCAATTAATTTAACCAATCCCACAGTTCCAAAGGTTATATAGGAAACATGTAGACAAGAAGCCGCCAGTCTCCCTCCCAGTTCCTTATATCAGGAGGTGGATATCTGGATGTATGTATATGGCGGATCCACGCACTGGCAGCTGCGATATAAATATCCATCTGTGTAGCCAGTAGAGGCGGGTGTGCTGTCTCGGTACATGTATGATGTATGTATAGACCTCCCAAGTCTCTACGGCGGTCTAGGGACGAGTGTATTGCATTCCTCGCTCAGCCGGGACTTTCAATTTGGCAAGCACCGGGCTGGGGGCAATAGCTGGCTATGTAGGTCTATAAGGGCTATACATAATAGACCGCTTCCTGCTCCCTGTTGCAGTTGGCGCCGGGGGCATCCATCTCGGTGTGATATATATGTAGGATGTTCGACGTAAGTGCCAATGCTACATTCCTTTCCCGCCTCTGACGGCCACTACACACAACCGTTAGCCAGAGTTCCACGGTATCAAGAAGGAGTGTGAAGCCACGGTCAAACAGCCAGCCATAGTTCTTGCTACAACAAAAGCCCTCCCTCAAAGAAGAGGTTTGTACGCACAATATGCATCTACACTGAGCTCAGTAACCACCCCACCCCTACCCCTACCCTACCCCACCCTTGGCATCGTTTTTGCCCTTACCCAAACTCCCTCCCCGGGGGGTAGGGCTAGGGTTTGCTGCGGCGTTTGTATGTGAGGAGATGGTCGGGAGGGCAATTGAAGCAAGTGAGTGGGGTTTAATTGAGGCGATGTACGCTGGGTTATTTATATGTATGTACGTAGTAGTTATCTCGACAGTTTTATGTGGTGCATGGGAGACATCACGGCGGTAAAGAAGAAGAGAAGAGAGGAGAAGTAGAAGTAGAAGTAAGTAAAAAAAAAAAAAAAAAGGATACCAGCATCGTGAGAGACAGGAAGGAGCTAGTAATACAAAAAAAAAGAAAAAAAACAGGGCGGGGTACCCAATGGCAACCCCGGCGAGATATACCCCCGCCGCCTCACAACCCCTCCCCCTCCCCCTCCCCTCCCTGGCCACCCCCGCGCGCCCCCTCGCCTCCACCCTCAACTCCGCAATGACCCTCCCAAGCCTCCAACTACACCTCGCAGCGTCGCCCACGCCGTGCTCCTCCCCCGCCGCGCACGCCACAGCCCTCTGCCGGCCGCCCAGCGCGACCTGTGCGCGGCCGCGCGCCTCCTCGCCGTCGAGCCGGTTGACAGCAACATACTCCTCCCTGGACGCGTAGTAGACTGCGTAGGAGCCGAACCTGCGCCCCGGCGCCGGCGCATACGGGCTCTGGAACCAGGCCGGCGCGGCCGTGGGGACGCGGTCCGCGCGCAGAAGCTTCGCGCTTGGGTTCGGCGTGGGCGACGCTTTGATGCCGCGGTTGTGGTTGGGGGCGGCGGCGCGGCGCTTGCTGGCGGGGCGGGGGTCGGTGGCTGGGGGTGGGGATTGGGCTTGCGCGCGGCGCTTGGTGCGGGGCGGTGGTTGCGTGGTGGGCGTGGGTTGCTCGGGCTCTGGTTCGGGGGAGGGCCATGACCAGGTTGTGGCGGTGGGGGAGGGCGGCTGGGCTATGAATGGCGGCATCGTGTAATGTAAGGGCGTGTGTATGTAGAGGCGCGATGATGATGATGATGATGGGATTGAAGTAGATGAGGTGAGGTGAGGTCTTGAGATTCGCGGGTACCGTAAGTCGTGCGAGTGATGGGTCGTGACTAGCACTGTGGGCATCCGGCAGCAGAGGTTGTTGGAGTGCGAGGATGTACTGAGGTTTGTGTAGTTCGGGGAGGGGGTTGCTTATCATAATTAGTTATTGTATCATACAGCGAACCACATTATACATATGCATGCACGATGGCCGATCTGTGTCTGCGCCAGTAACCAAAACATAACATGACAATTACCGCAAAAACTCGAAAAATTGGCTATCTCCGGCCAGGGATTACCTCCTTCACGATTGGCTGAAGGGCGTAGATCAGGTCTGCTTATAGTACTTTTGATCTCATATGCATAGCCAATTTTTCGAGTAATGGCGGTATGCCAGCTTATACTTTATGCAATGTTTTGTAAAAGGGAGACACGACAATCGCAGGAAACGCCTGTTGCTAGCATATGCACATCTTGGTTCTATTGGCTATATTATGGACTACAACCCCTTCAGAGGTGCAAAGCCACGATCGTGTAGTACGGGAGACGCCAAGTGCTGCTGGTGTTTTCAAAATAAACTGATAACGTTCCTGCATGCGCATGCAGGTGTTCGTTTTCTTGGCGCATGTACGTACATACTCTGGCTATTTTTTTTTTTCGCTGGCTATCGTATGAAGGATCAATTGATTCTATGTATATGCTGTTAGGCTTGCAATTGGGGTGCTTTGTACCTTAAAGCATATACAACGGATTAAAAAAAAAATGGGAAGCTGGTGTTTTGAAATTTGGAAAAACGGGAAACAAAAAACAGAAAACAGAAAACAGAAACAGAAAACAGAAACAGAAAACAGAAAACAGAAACAGAAAACAGAAAAGAGAAAACAAAAACAAAAACAGAACAGAAAACAAAAAACAGAAAACAGAAAACAGAAAACAGAAAACAGAAAATAGAAACAGAAAACAGAAACAGAAAACAAAACAAAATACAGAAAACAGAAAACAAAAAACAAAAAACAAAAAACAAACAAAAACAGAAAACAAAAACAAAAAACAGAAAACAGAAAACAGAGAACAGATACTTTAAACTGTGCTTATAGCATCAAGGCAACCCTATAATCTACTCTAGTACTATAATTTGACTGCAGATCACAGGTTCAGCGTAATCAATGACGACCATGACAATAGTATCACCAGCTGCTATGGATCGAGCTCGAGGTGTATCCACATCCACACTACACGCCCAAGCAGAACAGACAGTATCCACCAAGTGTCAAAACCGACAACCTACACTCCGCCACATCAAAAGGTGGTTCCAATTTTCTGAAGTGGGGATGCATGATACGCCCAGCCAGAGATGTTTACTATATGTTACTGTGTGCAGTTCATATATATCCTGCCGGGGTCTTTCACAGGAAGCGTCTACCTACGGAGTCTCTCCTACCATACCTTCCATGTGTGGTTAGCAGTGTGTCCACGAGAGATTCCCATTCGAGGCCTCGAGGTAGCCCAAGGCATGGAAGTCAACGAGGCAAGTATGCTCGAGGCAACTCCTTCTGCCCGCATTGAGCAGCTCGAGGTCTAGCTAATCATACTATCATTAGATACATAATGAGTATACGTATATATATATGAGTACCTCGGAACAATTGTGAGATTATCAGCACCTTGGTATGTCTTGGGATTATATCAATAGCACATATTTGCCTCGATTGCCGGCCTCGAACACCTCGAGGCATCATATCCCGTTGCTCGAGTAGAACAAGTTGAAGCGCCCCCTCAAAAGGCCGAGGCATCTCAAGCGTTTGCCTCTGCTCGCCTCGAGCAGCCTCGTGGACCACACTATGAACAGAATAACCTGTCAATAGTAGCGCGCTAGCATTTCAGCAACATTCTTATGTACCTGGACTCTCGGCCTCCAAAGAGTCCGGCTATAGCTGCACGCAGACTGTACATGCAGTCTGAACACTGGCATACAACAAGAACCCCCCCCTTTTTTTTATGTTAGCTAGGACATGTAGCTCAAACTGCTCCTCAAGCAAACAAACAAACAAATGGTCGGTCCTAGCGGAACAGATCAGGCCCTGGGGTTTCTACATCCAGAGCCTACGTACTTACCATCAAACATGACTTTCAATTCAGCCAGCGAGACTATAGAAAACACCAGTCTGTGCAAACCCAAAGCCCTTCCTGGCACTGAAGCCTAGACAGCCCCTGCTGCTCTCTCTTGTGTGGAGTATATTCGATCAACAGCTGGCTAACATCAGAGCACATCGAAAGCGCACGCAATCTTGGAATAATCCTACCATCCACACCCCCCACTAAAGGCACCATCGACCATCTCTACCAGCCGGGCAGCTTTGCGGCGGCACCACGACACGATCGCCGACGCACAACCCTCCACCCAGAGACCAAAGCCACCTGACTGCAAAAACCAAGAAGATCGACAACATGCAGCCAGCCTGTGGAAGGGGCGCACTCAAGTGCAGCGTAGGCTTCCCGTGGTGACCAGTTGGGGCTGTATCAATCTCTTCACTGCCAAAGTGGGTGTGTACGTCCCCTAGCTGAGCGGACCATGTGTTCCTGTTCTGGCGGTTGAAAGTAGCTAGAGAGCGCTGGGAGGTCCGTCGCGTCGGTTTGTAGGATGGTGGAGTGAGTGAGTGAGAGGACTGGTATCGCGTGCGATGGACAGGGGCGGGGACGTTGAGCCTTGCGTGTATGTGCTGCTCCTGGAACATGGCTTGAAAAGGTACGTTTTGGCGCATGATTAGAGTAAGGCACAATCATCATCACATGTCGTCTACCAACTCCAGATTGAGTCAGGGAGTCTATTCTTCAAGTCGTGATTTGCAAGTTAAGCATGTTGTACAGCATGCACTAGAGGAACGTGGCCGACGGTTATACCCAAATCAGAATTACATGTCGTCTACAAACTCCAGATTGAGTCAGGGAATCGATTCGTCAAGTCGTGATTTGTAAATTAAGCATGTTGTACAGCATGCACTAGAGAGAACGTGGCCGCCGACAGTTATACCTACAGGGATACTCGATGGTAACTTTGGGTGGAAAGGGGGGCCCGTCGGTAGGGGTTTCACTGAGTCTGTATCCATGAAGCAAAAATAAGAAATTTAACATATTGGAAATCTGACCACGGCTTTCCTTTTGTCTCCTCCATCTTTCGGCGCTTGCCCGTACGGCACGCATACGAACCAAGCTGCCTGTATCCAGCTTTCTTGGTCTGCAGGCCAAACGATATACAGGGCGAAAGGCGAGGGAGGAGGGGTACAGTTAGTTGCTCAAGCCTTGCAGCTACATACAATACCTGGCTGACCAGCAACCACATCGAACCATACAATCAACGGGCCAAACCAAAAAACAAAAAATAAGCCCGTCATGCGATATCACTCGAGCTCGCCTTCGGCACATGGTACTGTATATATGGGGCCGTCACGGGATATATTTCCCCCGAGGACACCCCACGCATGACACCAGAGACATCTCCACTGGAGACCCAAGCACATATTCCGCGGGGGGAGCTTTTATGCTTATATGCACTGCTTAAAGCTTAGCTTCTTGCCGTGAGGCCTTATTTGTAAACACCCGATAGGCAGGCTCGGGCAGGGTTCTGCAAGCCGCCACGAGGTAGAGGTAGGGGAGCATAAGGATATATCATGCACTGCATGCATGGCAGCCCGTCGCTGGCGAGTGATTGGCCTTGATTGGCCTCCCTGATAGCCCCTGACGCTGCTCACGTCCCGACTCTAAAATTACGGTTTGGATGTGTAGATCTCTCCAACGCTATGGATTTGCTGGAGGGAAGCCATTGCGTTGGCAACCCGCCAGATAGTATTGATTGCGAATCGGAGGGAGAGGATGCAAGTAATCAATGCGGTCCGAAATATCGCGCAATCTTTTAGTTGCTCTGCGGGCTCCTCTACATAATATGGCGTATACCCAATCCTATACCTATTTGTGTCCTCCTCAAGTAATGCATGGCTCTGATCTCAGCTGAACGCAACGACGGCATGTAGGAGCTCGAGAATGACAATTACCCCACGCCCGCTAAGAGGATGTTAGTGCGTTAGTGCTTGTGCGTTATCTATATATTACTACGCACTGGAACCCAAAATCACGTGCACACAATTACACTTCGCTTGGTGCGTGGGAGTTTGGGCCCAAACCAACAATAAGACATATTCCTGTGAGTTTGGGCCAAGCCAGACACGAAAATACATTTTAGAATCCCGTTAGGATCGAAGTATTGGCCTAAACAGCGCGATCACACCCCGCGAGCTTCGAACACAAAATATCAAAGCTCCCGCTAGGAATCGGGTTCCTCGAGTATAACGGCGTGGAATGCTCCAACCCTTGTACTCATCATCCACTGATTCAGTTGTATCCAAAAATACCAGAGAGTGCATCATACTTGCTTCTCACTTCCTGGGTGAAATTGTTTCTAAGCTGGTCATTGGCAGCTAGTGTTTCCTACACGCAAGTGGAATTACCCTACCCAATTGCAGTAATCACGTAAGCATTAGAAGACAACTTCAAATAAATAATTACATTGTATGTATGGAAAGGTGTAACATTAGTACCAGACCAAAGAGATTGACGTACCGGGTCGAAAAAATAATTATTTCAGGGAAATCATGTTTTGTTACAAACACTGGGGAGGTAATCTACCTAGCCCAGGGGTAAAAACCAGTATCAGCCTCGTTCAACTAGAAACAGAGAGGTGCAGGACCATTGCAGGTAACCAGGTAGTCATAATGAATCCATTGGACATGTCTCAAAATACGAGCTTATGGATCGTTTCTTGGGACCCAGTTGGTTTGCCTCACAGGTTGTTTGGGAGAAGCAATATAGAGGAGCTTGAGGTGCTGCGCATATCATTGACGCCGGGCCGGCCGGCCGGGTTTGGCTCTGGAGAAATACTCATGCGTTATTTTTGATGGGGTATAGTCCTAGTTTCCCTAAACCTGATAGACCAAAATGGCATTTTCGTGGGCACTAGGCTTAGTCGCATGAGTTTGGAAGGCTCATGGGGATATGTTTGTCCTGAGATGACCGGCATCGGAAGTAGTTGGCTTTTGCGAGGGCGCAATTCTCGAGAGGAGAATTGTTTTTGGAGTAGTTGTGCGCACAATTCCTTCAGCTAAAAGAGTTAGGGTGGATTCCCAATTTTTCGAGAATGAATATGTAGTCAGCAGAAGCTGTATGGGGTGGAGCTGCAGGCGCGCGCGGCGGCTCCTACAAGCTGTGTCGATTGGCGTGGGCACAAAATTTGATGATGGCAATGCAAAAAAGTTTGTCATAGATTCTCCCTTGGCGTGTGTGGGGGGAGGGGGGGAGTAGCTGTACATGTAGTTACATGTAGCTTAGTCCCAATCAACCTAATTCGTCAGCTTCGCCATGCATAACCTATATTAATTTATTATTTTATTTTCCTTTTTTTGTTTTCCTTTTCCTTTTCCTTTTTTTTTTTCTCGCTTTGCCGCGTGCGGTTAAATTGGATAAAATATGAAACTAGGGGCGGGAAGACCTTCTGAATACATGTGTTCATGAGGATCACACAAAGGTTATGTATGTAGATCCTTCTCAAACGATGATCATCGTCTCCACTCAAGCAAATGCATGAAATTCTTCTCCACAGTCCTGTGATTGAGATAGTGCTAGGTATGTAGGTGGGGTTGCGGGGCCCCGGCCGGGGGTGGCCAATGTTCCGTAGAACATCGGGTAGAAGACCACGCACGACTCTCGTGAAAAAGTATGTCCTCGTTGTTAAGACTGGCGGCTTTTCTCAAAATTCATGTTACAAAAGGTTTGAATGGGGGTGTAATATATATTGGTTCGTTGGTGGAACATTAATACTGGTTGGTTGATGAAAAATGTAGATATTGAATTGAAAAGTAATAATAATAATAGTACAAGCAAAGGAGGTATTTGAGTGCCGAGTGAGATGTGAAGAGAAACAAAAGTAGAAAGAAACGAACAAATAGAATGCGCCCAGAAATGCAAACATTGACGTAGCAACGAACGATACCAAAAAAGGGAAAACAAATTGACAACGCGAGAGGTGGAAACCAAAGTAGCGTAAATAATAAAAACCTTTAAGTGTCAAAATTGGGAAAGTGTCTTGTCGCTCTGTGTTTTCCCATCCACAATGTAAACGCTGCCATCAGTTGAGGATGTTTTATCGTCCGGTGTGTCGTCGATGCTTTGCGAAATTGTTGTCCATGACGAGTCTGTTTGAGAACGTGGGGTTGGTGTCACGCTCGGATTGAGGGTATCGATAAGATAGGTATCGTAGAATCCAGGATCTGTCCTCGCCAGAACCATGTTGTTCGGCTCGTCCATGAAGCGATCTATGCCGGTTTGTCCAACACCATTGAAAAGGTCTTGTAGATGCCTATCGTCCAGTCCATATGGGTCCAAAAGACTCATTATCTCTCTCTGCTCCTTCTCGTTAGTCCCCTTATACCAGGACCAAGCAGATCGATATGGATCTTACTGATGAGATAGTATTAAGTTGAGGTAATAGCTTATACGACGCTCCGGGATTCGACTCCGTATAGGCTGCATCCAATTTCATGAGATTCGATTGAGATAAGGGGTTGGGGCTGTATGTTCTGATGGAAGAAATGGGAGTTGTCGGTGTAGAGTCTTGAACGGCCACTGACTGAGAATCCGCCTTGATTGGATGAGTCATTGAGGTTGTTAGTCGGAGATAGATAATAAATAAATTATTCCTTGTTGGTGAACGTAGGATGTAGGTACATAGAGGATGAAAATAAAAATAGAGAGGATAAGATAGTTTTAGGTGCGCGCAACGGCCCATTTTATAGCTGTCTCCTAAAACAAAGCTATCACTGGGAAATTTACAGCCATAATGGCAGTCACAGTGCTGTATACATGTATGGCTAATGAGAGGAGGTCTGTGCGATAATTGATAATTACATGTAAGTACATGTATGTAGCCTTCGAAAGATACATGTATATACATACATGTACATGGGCTATTACGCTCTGGGTTCTATGGTTTGCCACTACATGTATTCCTGGCAGCGTTAACGCGCAGCTCACTGATTGTAAAGCTTTGGCGTTCCCTTGACAATATCTCATGTTATATATAATAGTAATACCGGACTGGCGTATCAGAGGCATTTATATTTGATTATGCTGGTCCACGTAGCTCTGATAATTATACAAGACTACAAGCGCTTAGAGGTAAAATGGGAGCTTAGAGTGGTATTTGAGTTGCGGTAATCGAGAATGTTAGGTATAGGAAGACGTCGAGAATGAAGCATAAGCTTGGTGGCGAAAAGGAACTCCGCATGTAGCTAATAGGAAATATGGTGTATACATGTATTAACCTCTACATGACTTCAGGTAAAAAATATACCCATACTACGTCCCAAATATAGCATGTGTAAACTGTTCTTTGCCAAATTCGAGGCTTGCGGGTGGAGATGGAAGCTACAATTAGAGATCTAACGTAGAGCTTGGGATTTCCCAATTAAAACGATATATGTAGTCCTTAGTACGCAAAACTCTTAGTATGTAGTATACATACTAGAACTGTACATGAAAACCCGAATCAATATGTTCAGCAATATTTCAACAACCTAGTTTGATATGGTCATGGTATGATACTTAAGATGTCATTAACATCTCCTGTACTGACCGATCTGAATAGGAATTTATACCTGACTAGCTTGACGCAGCGTTATATATACCTGTCCCTAAGTAACAATAAATATATATATATATGTATTTAGTATGCGCATATATATATATATATATTGCAGCTTCTACGTGAATATAAGGCATACTATACTCATAATTGCTATTGAGCGTGGCATAGTGAAACCTACTAGGAGCGAGCAAATTACGATATAAACCGCCGCCAGGCTAACCTATCACAACGTTTATATTAGTTACTTTTGTAGAACGAGCATCTATTGGCTTTACGAGAGATGAACTCGTTAATTATCAGAGATGCGTTCAAGTCATGAGGCGAGAATCGGCTATCCAAATGAAAATTTATGAGGTTAATTTTCAACTTCTCTCGTATGGAACAAAACAAGGCTGTGTGTCGGTGTAAGAGCCGCAACGATGTGGCTAATAATAAGCGGAGGATACGTGTCGCGACCTAGAGCCGACGAGGGAATGCGGGTGAAAAATGTTAGCATCGAAACATATTCCTTACAACGAATAGGGTAACTAATACTTGGTCGGCTAAGTTTAAGAAGGTTCCCACACTAAGGTTATATATATCTTGTTAACTAGTAGGTAACGATCTTATACGATCGGAAAAGTTAGCTCGTTCAAACCCGATATTTTCATTTGGTTAACTTCCGTAGATTCTATGGCTCTGTGACTTCCCTGGTGGGCTCTTGTGTCAAGCATTTTGAACTGTGCTTGGATTGCCGCATGACTTATTCGTCACCATGCGAAATAAAGCATTTTCTCCATGTCGCTCGTTTCCGAACCTCAAGGCCCCTCAGGCGCCCAACGTTTAAATCCCGAGTTTTGAAAAAAACTAGAGAATGTGAACATACCTAAGAGCTGTTAGAGATATGTTGTTTTTAACTGCCGCTAGGAAATAAAGGCTAGAGAAGATATTTACATTTAACACTAAAATCAATGTATACCCCTTCCGAGTAGCAAAGATACTAGTAAGAAACGATTTCGTGGTAGTAATCGTATCATAATCCGATTGGGTAGTAGTTAAGCGTATGATTCGTGCCGACTTAGATTCAAGCATATTATTGGTTGACTCCCTGTTTATTCATGCCTCGCCTTTAACATAAACAACTATTTTGTGTATACCTAATTGCCTGCGGATGTTAAGGCGCTGGACATTCTCACCAGTTGGGTTCTTTTGTGTTTCTTACCTGCCTTCAGTACTTTGGAGTGCTACATCGCTTATTCCAGTGGCTATTTAGGTGTTGGCAAATGAAAATGAAGCGATGACTTCGATTATCACCCCCTTTATCCTTGCTAAAGAATTGCTGGTTTGAAGGCTTGCGTTGGTTGTAATGTAAATAACACGCATAAGAAGCCTCATGAGTATGTCTTGTCTTTGTGGAGAGAAACCCGCCAAGGAGGCACAACAGCTCTGGGATATCGAAGTGTATGGTGTGGGGGATTGATAGGCAGGGAGTTTGTTCCGACATGATAAGGATGCAGGTATTCATGCGGGTGGTGAACACCCTTGCTTGAACGTAGCTGTATCACACATCCGTAGAAAAACGAAATGTAATACGATTGAGGTCGCTGTTTACGATCTGTTTGCGTGGACGACCTGAATAGTCCTGTGACATCGACTAGCCCAGATCATGGTGGTGCATTTTGTATATCCCTGTTGTAAGCTCGGTCCTTGAGAGTTGTCGACGCTGTTCAGAGGGTTCTCCTCCAACCTGGTACCCTGATCCTAGATGTCTCGTTTGTCGAGCATGAATGTGCGAATGTGCGAAGACGTGAACTTGTGCGAACTTGTGACAAGGCTGGCAGTAGTGTGCTGTGCATATCAGGCACAGTGATCCCCTTCGCTATCCAGGAGGGATGGGCCCCCAATGCTAACTTCTATACGTAGGGGGGGGGGATTTTCATCGGCCGATCGGTCATTAAACTACAAGTTTGTCAATCCCCAACATGCATATCTAGCTTGAGGTCTTATGCAAGGTTTCGGTACCGTTTGCTCCTCTAGAAGGAATCAGTAAACATGTGTTATAGAGAGTTCTGTGGATCGTGCAGTTGGAGGTTTTGTGATGCATCAATCGCAACCATGTGTACGTGTCTGAATTATGTCTGGCTTGGCGTGATAAAGTAACACTCTCGGGTTTCAGATAGTTAATCAGGGTAGCAGGCTTTATAAAAGTTGTATAGCGTTAAGAGTATTTAGAGAATGGGACAGGTTATTCACGTCATGTATAAGGAGTTTGCCTGTCTTGCGCGAGCGGAGAGGAGATTGCACTAGAGCGCTTACGTAAACCCGTTACCTAGTAAGGAAAGTGTACGCGCTCTTGCCTGTCGTCTTGCTGAGCACAAATATTGCCTCGAAAAAGACCCTAAGAGCATAATCTTTGTGTAGTTTCCAGTGCTGTCGTTAGCATAGTATTCAGCTGGAATACGTAATTTAGTTCGGAGATATGTAAGAACAAAATAGCAGAAACACCAGCCTGTAGGACAGGACGTATAACGTGGAACAGCATGCATAGGGTATTTGCTAGCTCACCGTGTGCTATTAGCTTATCTCCAAGTATGTCTACCCTGTAAAGCTCAGCCACGCTTGCTGGTGTCACATTTAACCGAGCTCCGTTCAGGTAATTTGAGTGAGATCGAGAAGTGCTTGGATGAGTTTGAAGGAGATCTTGATTCTTGCCCGCCATGATACGCCATCCAATTTCTTTAATAGATATTCGCACCATATGTCTGCATGTGAACTTTATAGTTGGGTAATTCAATGCAAATCGCATACAGCTCATCGGGCTCGTCCAAGACGCCGAGGCCCCAGCGTACAGGGAGTATTGAATATAGTTGGAGGGACAGTATTAGTTATCTATCCAATAATGAGCAAATTCACTGAGAGTTCATTTGGGGGGTTGTGCATGAGACACTTAAAGGATACTTTCGTGGCTCACCTACGTGTTTAATATTCACAAGACTACTGAAAGTCTCAAAATAGAAGTTTCTAAATAGAATATTTCTATTGAATACGTCCTCTACGACATCAAAGCGTAGCTTGAAGGCTTATGATCCCACCCTCTTGTCGTCTGTTAGTATTCTTCGTAGGTATAGAGTTAGACTTGATGGCCAAGATGGTTAGAATAAGGTAATTCTTAAACCTTATGGGGAACATCTGTATAATCGCTCTCGTGTATTCAGAGAAGGATTGATCTATCAGGCTGTTGAGACTTGTCTATAACGTTTGATAAGAGTCTCCATCGACGATGTCCAATAGAGACTGCGGAATAGATATGAAAATAGAGGTTCTTAAAGAAGGCATACCGCATGCGTTGCCCCTCTATCCATAGGTATTTGTGATGGTGATGGGGATGCTATAACATAGACTTATAACCCAAAGATCATTGACTCTTCCCTAAACATGAGATATTTTAAAAGATTATAGGTAGAGCGCTCCATCTTTACCATCGTGGTGCGATCTCCACATTTATCAGAATCGATGAACCAATTCACCCCTAAACATATAGTTTTGTCAACAGTGCAATGGAATTATAGTTTCGTGCAGATATGAAAAAGCAAGCAGCAAATCTTACCATGAATACTCGTGCGGTGAGTTCGATTGATATCCAACTTCTAGAAAGTTTCGATCTCGTTTCAGCGAGGCCGTTCAATTGAGACATGGAAAACTATCATTGCGGATAGTTATCTGGGTGCTACACATGCCCCTCTCAAAGATTGAGGTATAGAATCTCGCAGGTAGAGTGACTGCTCGATTTTATCGCTCTACTGCACTCTCGCAGCGTAGCTGTCCTTAAATATGTGCAGGTCTGCCCATGAAGAAACAGAAATTCGAGATCAGAGGGGCTGTGCACTGTCGGGGCAGTGCAGCCCGACGCGGGGGATATATAGATAGTGTAGACAACCCTGTAGGGGCCCCCGCGGTAGCCTATGCTGCATGATAACTTTGGGGGGACAGGGTGTTGGTGGAGGGGGTTCAGGTCCTCGCTAAATTACTTCATGTAGTTCAGCACTTTTAGTGGGCTCAGGTCTTTCGAGTGAAATGATGTAGATATCGTGATAATATAATGGGTCACAGTTTAATTCCATCATGTTGCACGCTGCTCTAACTAGCCCAATCTCAAATCTGACCTTACGTCCGTGATTACATGTATATACATGTACATACCTGTACGTACGTTTATCTCTCTGTAAGTGTACGCCCGATCCATGTATACATGTACATGTAGTTACCGGTCCTATGGGCAACATGGAAATTAGTAGATTAGAATCAAATGGTGAAAGTATATTGGATTATAATATCTGCCGAAACATCGAGTCATTTTGTTTATCCTGGAAATATCTGCTAACAATTTTATACATGGTCTTTTTCTGGGCTTGCCGTGCCGTCATGTATGATAAGAGTTAATTTTGAGGGCGTATATGCGCATGCAGTGTTTTATTAGTTTTTATCCCGCTTCAATGCACTGGGTACAGGTTTAATAAGATTTCCCCTATGGTGGGGGAACCCTTGACGCGGAGGAGTTTGAACACCTCAAGTTTGATCCGTTATAGCTCATCAACCACAACACATATTTTTACTTTTGTTGAATACATCAACTCATCTGTACCCTCTCTACCATTTTATCTGCTTGGATTTTTAAAATCATTTGCTGTTGTTGGGTTATAGAAATATTTGGGCTGGTAGAATGTCGCTTGTAAGGTCAAAAAAAGTGCTTCCCTGGTCTTGGCGACAGGACTCGTAGTTAACCCTAACCCTGAACACCAGCAATCTGTCGTTGATATGCAAACTCCAGTTTTTAGGAAAGCCGGGATTCTGTGCACTTAGCAGGCCTTTTTTAACGTTCATATAGTGTAGCCAATCAAGAATCAGAATCTGTAAGATCGGTGTCACATTGTGTGGGTAGATTTATGTATTTCTTGGGCGAATGATACATTCTCTCTCTCACGCGCGATTAAAGTCATGTGATATGGGATTTTTGTTGTCGGGTGTACCCAGGGTGTCGGAAAGTGATGTACCCCCACACCAGGTTATTTCAAGGTAAATATGAGTGTGTAGATACTCTTCATCAGGTATATGCTTAGTACTTGGGTATGGTAGAGAAGTTCTGTACGATTCTATTTTATTGTGATAAAGCATTTGGGCGTTGTCTGGTCAAAATGTGCATCACTTTCCAACACCCTGGGTACATGTGACTACGGGTAAGCCGCTTGCTGCATTATCAGTCTCGAAATTACTTGTGGAATGCTACTCCTCGCTTTCTCTAGTCAATCACTTCCTATATAGGCAATGCTTATCCTCTTCCGCGACATAGCCTCTCACAACGACTTCTCTGCGCTTCTGTAAACGGAAGTGCTTCCAAAAGCTAAAGAAAATGGTTTATATTCCCCTAATGAGCTAGCTGCCTAGCGACGGTAATGTGGGGTATGCCTGCAGGCTGTTTCGGCACCCGGGCTTCCCCACCGGGCTGCATGTTGTGCTGCCGCATGTACATGCATAATATAAAGATTTGTAGTGAAAGTATAATACCAAAAGAAGCTGTAGGTTCACTACGGTGTTCCCGTCAATGCACTATCAATAGAGTAAGAATACGTTACTGGTATTGGTACACTATTGTTCCTAAAATGACTGTATCCCGTAGTGATTTTACCCCGATTTTCCGTACTGTAATTGATAGCAGGACACAAAGTCCAGAGTCTGATATCCATGTCAATCCTGATCGATATCTTTGGCCTGAATCTACGTGCTCTATGTACTCACTTTGCCAACACTAATTCGCCACTTACCTAATTTCTCGCACAGCTTAGGCCAATCGTTTACCAGGCCAACCATCACTTTTGGTCAAAATTACTAGTTGCAGGGATCTTTTTGCTGTGGGCAAACAGTATTTCTTAAGAGTGATGCTCGGCCTAAAATCTCTATCCTGGCACTGGGATAGGGATCTTCGTCCTTCCCCTACCATTACAGAAAACCCCTAACCCTACATAGTAACCAGCCCACTCGAACGATATACATGTAGTTTAACAATTCCAACTTTAACCACATGTAGAAATAATTCAACTAGAAATACTGACATCAAAATGTATAAGAAAGCGGAGGGTTGGAGGTGGGGGAGGAGTGAGCGGGGTTGAGGGGGCCAGGCCCCATACAGCTGCAGGGTTTCGATTTGATACATGTATCTATCACCTAGGCCGAAACATGCTCAGAATCTAGTGCACTACAGCCTTGGCAATTTTGCGCCAGAAAAATACTGTTTGGATGTTGTAATGTTGATTTCTATCATTACCTTACATACATGTAGTAACTTAAGGACTACATGTAGGTTTGTAAAATATGTAGTGCACTAGATTCTGAGCATGCTTCGGCCTGCCAGGCGATACTTCTAAGGTCCGGGGTTTACTGAGTGAACGGATTCCCACCTAGCCTTGTGGCCTCGTGGAGGTTATGCTTACCTCAGCAGAACTTCCCCCCTCCGGCTTAGGCCTGCTGCTAGCCTCGGTCCCAGGCCCGAGATTTGGTGTGCTACCATCTCAGAGCCTGGTGAAATTGAGGTGAGCGTTGCGCGCGCGCAACACAGCGCACCCAAAACCATAGTAAAATGGAGACTTTCTGTGCTTATAACTCAACAACCAGGGCTCGCGCAGAAAATTCAAATAGTAGGAACGAATAACTGCTGCTTAGAGAATTATCTGAGAGAAAACCGCATGTTTTCGCGGGGTTTTTATTTTCGTGGTAGTTGCGCTCGCTTCAATTTCACCAGGCTCTGAGATGGTAGCACACCAAATCTCGGGCCTGGGACCGAGGCTAGCCTGCTGCTGAGCGCAACGCTGCGCGGCCAAAATCATACTAAAATAGAAACTTCCTGTGCTTATAGCTCAATAGCTATATAGCCAGAGGATTCAAATAGTGCACATGAGTTATAGCTGCCTATAGAGAAAGCCTTTCATCGTCATTGCGCTCACCTTAATTTCAGCAGGCTCTGAGATGGTACTGACCAGCCCCACGCACCAAATCTTGAGGCCTTGCGGTGACTACTTGTACCCCTAGTTACATGGACGTAATCGTGCATGTTCTTAGTTGGGTGCGAGATGATGTTTCTCTTGCTTGGCACCAGAGTTAGCCACTGAGATGTTGTGGCTCGGGCACTACGGCTTGGTTGCCTAGCCGCGCCAGGTTGAACCCTACCATTGGTTCGAGATCCGATATAATCGCTACCAGGAAACGCGCAAACAAGATATCATATGCACGAAGATAAGCACAGACCACCCTCTAATATGATAACACCGTGGTACCCAGCTCGATTGGTTTTGTTGATCTGGTTTCAGACGCTGTGGATTCAAGTATTACTGGATGAAATGATTAGTATAGATTTCATCTTAGATGGAGATAATATAAACCGTCTCTGTTCTCAGTTGGGCGCTCTCTTATGTCTAGTGTAGCAGGCGTCGGGCAGCGAGAAATGCAGGGTTAGGGTTAAACTGGGACCTCCAGAAAGTTTTGGTGCCAAGGGGTTAGTGATATTAAGCCGCTCTGATAACATATTATTTTTTCACCATATTAATTTATTACTTGGAATTCATCAATGGGTTACGTGGCCTTACCATCCCATCCGATGAGGTTACACCTCCAGCGCGAACTGAGCCACTCGGATACTGGCGGGTGAGATGAGGATTTTTGTATTGGTGAGGAAATATAGATGTTTATCAGGGCCAGGGTACGTAGTTGACCCCCACACTCAGAATGATCGGACTTCTCAACGCGTCAATGTATTGCCCCATGTAATCGCTAATTGTCGCCGTGTACTGTGTCTCAGCACTCCCCTATTATGCAATATAAGGTTTCAGCAATGTTCCATCATATGCATTGAGGGTGTGCATCCGTTCTGAAAACCGGATTCAAGCTGATGCTGAGACAAATCTGTTGCATATATACTGGACATTGAAATGTCCACCCCTGAGCCGGGCATGCATCGCTCCATGTCTAGATATATCTTGTGGGGAGCGACAATATTCAAAGGTAAGAAGCTACCACTCGATTAGGCGGTCACTCGGCCGGGACTTATCTATTCGATATCGATCACGTTTTGAAATCTGTCGGTTAGTAAATTGATACTGTACTTATCATTTGGTTACCAGAGTAGCATATCTGGAGACCAACACACCATGTTAGCACCGTGAACTTAGGAGGCGTAACCAGTAGGTCTATGGAACAGTATAGAAGCTGGTCTAACATGAAGATATCGAGGATTAATGTTCGTACAGATGAACAGTATTGGATGTTTGGTCATGGGGTATCACTCGCACATTATCTATCACTCGGTATTGGCTCGGGTGTTGGAGGGGGGGTTTGACAGCTCCAGATGGACATCTGACGAGATAAATCGAGAGGGATATCGCGGGCAATTCAAATTTACTTCGGTCCTTCACAAATAGAGACCGTTGGCCAACCATCAATCCCGGGAGGTGCAGGTTCAGGTTAAAGCTGCGGGTAGCGAAACTGTCGGTAGGTTGCCTTTCAATGTTGGTACCAAATGGCCGCAAACCGCCAGGGAGTATAAGGATTTTTCTGGCGGGGGCGGATGATTTTTTCCAGGGTTGATATTCGGCAAATATTTTCGCACCTCTTGGCACTGCATGACAGCCTCACGTTCCAAGGCAGACTCAGGATTTGGGAAGCCATAATAGAGTCATGCCTCGGCTATTACTTTACAGTGATGTCGTTGGCTAAGAGCCTAACCTACCGAGCACGCCCTTTTTCTTTTTCGCCACTGCCTCGTTAGGGTTAAAAACATCCTGCCCGATTGATTGCATACCACAGTGAATACGAGTGCGGAGTGCGTATAAGGATTAAACTCGTTCACCTGGTGAAGTCATGGGGGCTTTTGTGATTACCTCGGCCAGCACCAATAATTGGGGTTCAACTATTAGTTAAAGTCACTGGTGGCCGTCAGGAAAGAATACCTAGACAAAAGCTGGCTCATGGCACAGGGGACATTTGTTAAGGACTAAGTTTACGTGTCCACAGTATAACGCGGTCGTGGCTCGTCCAGGGATTAGACACGTCAGGCACTGCACTGAGTGATTACCCGGCCACAGCACTGGTATATAGGCGAGGTTGAGAGGGGGCAACCACCATCCCCACTACATCCTCCCAAGGACGGATCCACAACTATCGTGAGATTTCGCAACTCTGATTCAACCCGAATCCCCTAGACGAATACAGAAGGTGAGTCTCCCGTTATTCCCTACAGTTGGAATTATATGCTAATTCATGATTCATACGGTACAGCGACAGTCGATAGACAAGCCACCACATCCGTTTACTCCGACGGGAAATCACGATGTCTAATCTGCGCATCGCACGTCGCTTTGTCGCCGTCGGTTACTCCCGCCAAGGTCTCCGCCGCGGATTCACTACCACTATTTCGGTAAGTTTTAGCTGTTGGTTGCGTAGCTATGCTAATCTGAGTGACTCAGAGAATGGTCGCCGATGATCATGATCCTGATGACTCGGTTAATGATGTTGAATCGCCCGACCGCCCCGCCATACCGAACAGGTTTATCCCGTGGAGCCAATACTCGCAACTCGTCAACCGTGTCTCCACGCACGACAACGACATTACGATGATTAGGATGCAGTATGACTTCTTGAACAAGAGATTCGACCGATTGGAGAAAAACATCGACGGATTGGGGAAAAATATCGAGATGGCGACGAATAAGTTTGACAGGAAGTTTGAGACAATGACTAGCGAAATCAACAGGAAGTTTGAGACAATGACTAGCGAAATCAACAGGAAGTTTGAGACAACGAGTAGCGAAACCAACAGGAGATTCGAAGCGATGGACAGGAAGTTGACTACATGGTTCCTAGGGCTTATGGGCCTTATTGTTGTCAAAGGAGGAATTGATTTCTTTTCTGATAAGAATCATGTTGGGAATTCGAAGTAATTCGGTTAGTGGTTAGGGGGTGGTTGGCGAGTACTTGGAAGAGTGCCCGTTAAAAATCAGTTGTGAATACTCTTTGTTGACTGTTATCTCTAAGTGAGGGGGCGATGCGACTGATACTTGTTGTTATTCAGTCAGCTGTTAGCCCGTTCGAAGTACTTCGGTTAGGGGTCTGCGCCCGTGTAAGCGAGGGGGCGCCACAGTTAGTAGTAATAAATAATAAATAATGACCGTCAACTCGTTACAGGTGTAGCTGCTATCAATATTCCTCGATCCTGAGGTTAGCAATGATATTGTTTATGTATGTATATACATACGTATATAAGCTAAAATGACTATCAGGATAGAGTGTTCTATGAATTCACAAAATATAGGCGTATCACAGTATAAAGTTACATTTCACCAAACAAATAGTAAAGCCAATGCTGCCCGGCAGCGCTATTAAATTGAACCCAAGTGAAGAATACAGAGAATGGAATAAAAATGTGAGAAAGATGCGCTAGACAGAAGTGATAATAGAAAGCGTTGACCTATAACCAATGGAAAACACAGAAATAAGAAAAGCGTGTCCCCAAGAGCTTAAGAACGCACCATACACCCACATTTAACGTGTATCACCTGATATAACCAGGGGGTGAGCTGAGTGGTAAGGCTCATTGAGCCGGTGAGCTGGAGTGGTTAGAAACTGCCTCAGACCCTGGCCCCCTTCCACCAAGCAACCGCGATCATTGTTGCAAGAGGTTTCCAGTGTCTGTGCGTACATCCTCGGGGGTCTCGAGGTTGATCATGTAACTATCTCGAGAGCTGACTGGCAAGGAAAGAAGTGTGCTATTCGGCTCCTCTAGAAATCGGCGTATGCTAGTATAGCCAACCCCGGCATACAGATGCCCCAATTGCTTTTTAGTTAACCTATACTCCTTAACAATTGCAATCTCTTCGTGTTGCTATACATTCGCCTCCCTCAGCTCTACTCAGCTTTTTAGAGGGTCGAGAATGACTTACAGCATTCAGCGCATCGAGATGAAGGCCACTATCTTGGTTTATGCCCTGCCTCAAATCCTTTTCCGCGGCATCGAATATTTCCTTCCGCCTTGAGATCTCGAGGTGAAACAATTGGTGCTTTTTGTTCTTACGAACTCTTGAGGCGTTTGGGATGGAAGGTGACATGATAGAGATTGCGGCTGAGCTAGGCGTTAAACTACTGATTGTGCTGGAGCTGTAGGAGTTGTTCTTTTGTTCAGACGGGGTGGGCATAATGTTTTTGCTTTGTAGCTAAAGAATGAGGAAGTTGTAGATCGAGAGTAAAAGCACAAAACGAAGAGAGACTGTGGTGATATTCTTATAATAAATTTCCAGTTCAATTCCATTATGTTCGAGTCTTTGGCTCATGAGATTTGGCCTATAAATCGTCTCTATTACGGGAGTGATATTTCGCTACAGTACTACCCACGGATTTGATCCAATAGCAATATGAGGCAGGAGGAGCTCAGATGTGATATTGCAGTCATAGAGATATCGGCCCTTGTAAAATTACCCAATGTGTCGTTCATGATCTTCACTAACAATGTAGCAGCATGGCCCTATCCCCATAAAACACATCTCTACCTATGCAACAGATTATTTTAACGTAGATATTGAATACGCCGTTTTTACCCGCCCATCCTGGGCCGGAGTCGCGTTGTTTCGTTGACGTCGTGCATCTTGAAGTTTTTGAACGCGCGTTCATTCTCGAGTCTGAAGCTGTGTAATTTATTGACGTCTGTAGTAGATGTGTTATCGCTGCATGAAAGTAGATTCGCATTTTGAAACTTGGACATTCTCTATTGAAACCGGAGGTAAACCCCGCAGAAAATGGCAAGCAATCACAACGAGTGATCGGGGGTATCTATTTCCGTGGAAGACCAAGCTAATCGCCGATAATTTGCAATGACTTTGACTGTGAGGTTATCATAATAATCTGAGCTGCTTTTGAAACTGGATAATCCAACCTTCTAGGTGTCTACGTGTTTCAATGATTCGCCGATGCGGAAGGAATCATTGGCACCACGGATATCCTCACACTCGGATTTCCGATAGACGGAGAGTAGCAGAGCTATTATGTCGAGGCCCAGAGGTTCCTCTAGGAAGCGATCCGCATAAGACCTTACCTTGTGATTCGGGTTGTATATTCATAACTGGAGAGATAAAGATCTGTAAGTGTATAGGCGAAAGAAGTCTTTCCGCTCCTAGGGCTTTTGTCGCTTACAATGACACCCCCGTTTGAAATTTCTTGGGATGAAGTACGTTGTAAACGAAGCAGATGTACCCATGAGCCTAATGTCACATCCTTCTCCGCCGAAACAAATGCGTGAGTTGTGATATAAATGTTTGTGAATTCCTTAGATGTGTATCTGGCCGGATGTGCCCTGATGATGCCTCATGAATCTCTGTACGCATAGTCAGTTCAATGGTGGCAAAAATTTCATGATCCTTTGAGTCATGCACCGTTAGGATAAGCTTCAGCTGGCGGTACCGGTGGCTGAGGCATTTTTTTGACAGGTGGTCAGAAAAAGAATCTTCCACGCAATGTAGTTTGATTTACCTTTTCCCGTATGGGATTCTCTGGAAGAAGTGCACTCTATGCGCTATGTAAAAGGGGAAAAAACGGGGAGTGGTTGAAGGACATTAGGTAATGGAAGGGGAGAAAGTACATGTTGTTAAGGCGGTGATGTAGTAGTGCACATCGTGTCATCAAAATTGCTTGGCACGTTAATGCAGTAACGGTACGGAAAAAGAAGACCCAGGCCACGGATTTGATGCAACGGGGGAGTGGAACTCGATAATTTAGGCCCTTTGTGCAAAAGACTCCAGCTCCAAATTTCGGTCACCTGATTGGCCTCCGGTCCTCCATCAGACAGGTAAGGTCATTTTGGGGACAACGACGAAACTGGTTGAACGACGAACAGGGATATTTGGCAGGCGGCTATCTAATCGCTTGGCTGGCTGGAACCTGTGTAAATTTCGTCGTTGCCCCAGGTTCGTCGTTGCCCCCCAAACGGAATTTAGAATCTTGGGCTAGCTCTGTCTGCGCAAGCGGCCTTTTATATCAAGAATTCTAATATCAGTTAAGGGCTAAAGTGTTTAGTCCTCAAACTCTTCATTGTAGCATCGATTTCTCGCTACAGCTCCGGGCAATCAATCATCATGAAGCAATGATTACCTGGGCTCTTCGTTCAATGATTTTACATTTGGAGTTTTCGGGGTCTCGATGGTCGCAAAACTGGATTTGCTTATGGTACGTGCCTAGGCTAATACTTGGATTTAGGCTAATCTAAAGTTAATTTCAATGCTTATACAATAATCAAAGCAGGTATGTATTGGTATGAACATTACACAAAGAGGCTCCTTGAAATAACTCATCAGATTTTCAAACTTTAGTCGACGAGTATATCCCCCGGCAGTTGATTATATGCTGCAAAGCTTTTGATGCCCTCGCATTTCCAAAGGATTGTACAATTGTATATCAGGGAGTGGTCCATATCGTGGTTAATCGGCGATAACGGGGCATTCACATTATCGTGTATTGTAATATGTAATGAGATAGATCGTTGTACCTCTCTGGGAGCTTGGGAAGAAATTTTTCCCGATTGGTTGGGGGGTGAAACACTGGAAATACTTAGAATTCTCTTAAACACTTTGAGTTGCGCAGGGGAATCAACGGGCATTCATTTTATGAACATATATCGCCAGCCTCGTGGATCGAAGAGTTAATATGAAGTTGGCATACTTAATAGTAATTTTTGATCTTGATGTGACTTATGAGTTATAACAAAGCCTTTATTGAAATAAATGACAAATCTATGCGCTTATATAAAGGCTTTGGTAAGCGGGGACACTACATTTGAGCCTAGTTGGGGGTGAGAAGTAGAGAGGAATGTAATACCTGTTAATCCTGGGGGCACATGGACTATAGTTCGAGTCTTACATGTAGTTATGTATACTCCCTTTAAACACCGATGTACGCAGCGCCTGTGAACTTATTGAAAGTTATCCGTTATTTGCGCGTATGGCGTAGATCAATTTCACCTAATAACAGGGCGGTTGAGTAGACTTGATATAAATCAAAATAATTCATAAATGATAAAGATTGGATTTTGAGCTCTCTTCTAGAATCGGAATCTTTGCGTTGTGAGCTTATATGGGTGCGGGGAAGGGACTGTCGTGGACGTCTAAGGGGATTATAACCTGGAAGCTGCCAAGACTCCGACCAAGCAATGATTAGCCATCTACCCAGTAAAAGAGCGTATTAAATATAATAAATAGTCTGAGGGGTTTTTTGAAGCTCTATCTCAGCTCTATTGCCCTTTGGATGGCAAATACGTGTAGGTACATGTACTATGTGTTGGCGCAAGGGTTAGGGTTATCCTGACGATCTGATTATGTAGGTACACATGTACTACTACGTTACGTTGTATCTGTGCAGCCAAACGACGACTTATATTTCAAGTATATATAGATGTTTTGAAATTCCGGGGGCTGAATAAATGTAGTTTCGTAGGGTTATAGCCCACCGGGCCTGAGGCTAAAGGGAATTAGGGGAAATGTGCTGTAATATGTTTTTGGAACAGCACCTCTTATTTGATCGTGGCGGTTAGCCTTTGGGACGAATTATTGATCAAATAATTAAGTCAATCGGCTTACACAGCTTGGTCGGGCTCTGTGATCATCTTGGAGCCAAGTGTGAATGAAAATAGACACGATATCGCATTTGAAGGATGTAGTTGGGGAGACGATCCTTCAAGACGTTGAAGCGACCGCGCTCATTCACCATGGGAAACGTTAATAAAAATAAATCAAGTCTAGATACATGTAGGCTGTGAAATCGTTGAACAATCAGGTGGTGCATGCACTGACCACGTCATCCACAGAAAGCTAACAAAGTTCAATAAATGGCCAAATGATCATATCGCATCGCCGGTGGCCCCATGTCATGGGTGTGTTCTCTCAAGTGACAAAATGGGATACTGTCAAGACGGTGACGAAGATCAACATCGTGTGGGTCAAACAGATCTAGAGTCACAGCTCCAAGCTCTTCGCCGTTTCGTTACCTGCCGAAGTTATTTTGGGAACATCTTGAGGCGTGCGGAGGGGAGGTGGGAGAAGGGACCCAAGGTAGAAGCTGTTCCCCCGTGTTATCTCTCGTGCAGTTTGAGTTCTAATTATACTGTTTCTCCCCAAGAATGGCCCTAGATTTAGAATTTAAATCAAGGCTTTTAATATCATGGTTTGTCATTCCTGTCCTTCGGCGTGGGGGTAATGTTTCCATGAGAACGGTACTCCGCCACAATCTTCTATGCAGAAACTACTTAACTCAAAACGATAGTTAAACAATAAAGGAGATATCAAAGGCGATAAGTCTTGGTGAGAAGAGAATCTTATACTATCACTCGGAAGGTCAAGCATTTAAAACAATCTGAGGGCATATAAAATGTATCGAATCTCTCTAGAGACTAGATTCGGGGAACGACTAAGGGTAAAGAAATCCTTTGAACCTAGAGAGGTCTTTCTGGAAAGGTGGCCGATTAAAATGGCTGATAAATACCCGGGTGGGCTAGAGTTGCAGATGACATATTCACAAGCTCCACAAAACACAAGGTATTGCTCATGGGCAATGAGATTTAATTGATCTAAAGTAAAATATCTTTGGACGTAGAACATGCTGAGAAAATAACAGGATACGAATCAAAAAGAATAGGATCTTTGGACTCAAGCCTCTCAGTTCCAAGTCGCTTCACGCGTCCGGATCCTCCGGGTCAAACTTCCTGCTCGAAGAAGGAAGGGGAGCCGTAATGGCGGCCAGATCTCCCTTTACGGTGATGGCAGGCATGAAATTGTCTGCCTTTACTTGGTGAAAAACCATCCCTATGCTGGCGGGGATACCTTCGAGATTTAGGTCTTCCTTTAGGTATAGGACTACCTGGGTCCTCTTCGGCAATGTCCCCTTTCCTGGCCTAAACCTCCCCCCACCAAGCCCCACTTTAAAGAGCGCCTGATGATGAAGTGCTCCTTGAGTTCCAACCACCTCCGACTCGAAGTTAAATATGAGTCGTCTAGTTCCACCTGGCTGGTATCCGGTCGCACAAGGCATATTTCTATAGAGATGTCCGTCGGGCTTCGAGGAGAGTTCAGGTTCTGGAATGTAATTGTCATCGAGTTCAAGAGGTGGGATTTCTGCCGTTGCCTTGCTGGTGAAGCGTACAGTTTTTGATACTCGCGCGTCCGACACACGGTTTTGGCGCCCCTTGATGGCCGAACGGGATCCCCGGGTGGATTTAAGTGATGTAGGGTGTGGGTCAACGAAAGTATTCCCAGCCAGAGGCAAAGAAAGGGAAGGAGGAGAAAAGACTGCAGAGGCTGGAGTAGATTCTAGTGCAGGGACCGAATTGATGGGGGGCGTGGTGTTCAACGGCGATGGAGAGGAAGAGGTGGGAACATCGGTGGTTGGCGGGGAAGAGCTGTGGGCGACGGTGGGAACATTATTGGCATCGGTGACTTTAGATGTCGTGGGGTCAGAAGACTGTGTGAGCGGACCCATAGAGGGAGGAGATAAAATAAAGGAGGGAGAGGGGCTACGGCCCCTGGGCACAGCACGGGTGGTACGGGTGTGCCTGCGTCCACGGCCGCGACTGCGACCACGGGAACCAGAGGAGGGGGGAGGAGGGGCAGTGCCGGCGGTGCCATTGCTTGAAACCTTCGCGGAGGAACGGGTGTTGCGAGCCATTACGAGTTTTTCGCCTGCTAAGATATATTAGGGAGGGTTTTCTGATAAGGGGGTTATGGTATTGTCTGTGACACGAAGAGATCCAAGATGACAAGTTTACTTACAAAGGTGAGATAGTAGCAAGATTGGGTGCGGAGCGTCTTGCTGTAGAAGGATGCAAGGTTGTGGACGTGTTGTTACGCTTTTCCGGAGATAGAAATTCTTTCTGCAGTTATAACCAAGTAATGGTGGATGCTGATGGTCTTCGTGATAGTGGTAGGCCTTTAGAGGAGAGAGGGGGCAATGCTCTGTGTAGGGTGCAGACGTTAGGATTCTGAAAGGCGTAGAACCAGGGGTGGGCGTTTTTTTTTCTGATCAGGCTTTGAATTGGGATTTGTGGAGGGGTGAGGAGTAAGACAGTGTGTGTTGGTGGGGTAATTGCTACAGTATGGGGTGTGGGGAATGAGACGGGATAGGTATTTCACTTAGGCTAGTGGAAGGGTTGAAGTGGTGGGGATGTGCGGTAGGTATTGTTACTTTTTAGACAGCTTGCTGATCACATGGTTTTCATTGTAGACAGAAAAAGAGCTTTATGGTTAAGCTATCATCCACAGAACCTGCATTCTATGGACATAACATATTCGGAACACCACCCAGTTTAATATCTTAGGAAGGTGATTTGGTTTTTCGCATACAAACCAGCGACAAGATAAAGGTTTCCCTCCGCTGCAAATTAAGATGATAATCAACAAAAGAGAACCTGTCTCGGAATCAATAATGACAAGTGTTGAAGTTAAGGGGCTATAAATGTGAGTTGATTTATCCCACCAGCCCACCTGTGAGCTAAGCTGATGATTCTACCGTGTTTATAACGGGCCCAAGGATTATGGAATTTTAGAGGCCCGATTTACTATACGAGTGATAATCTATGAATAAAAAGATATGGATCCGCCTGGAGATACTAATACCATCCAGATATATCTGGAGTAAGGAGAAGACATAAGCTTGCGATAGCCTCGTGGTCTTTCACATTAAAGGGGGGTAATTTTAGATTGATATTGATTGCGCTGTGAGGAGTAATATAATGATATTGCATGCGCAAGAGCGGTGGTTTGTTAGCAAGGCAGACATTACTCCTGTACAACGCCAAAAAAGGAAAAAAAGTAAACGCTAAGTAATCCTCTCTAAGAGAAGAAAAAAAAAAAAGCTAAGCAATCCTCCTAAGAGAAGAAAAGGACAAAGGAATACAGTAAATCTCGCTGCGCTCACAAGCCCTCCATCCTCTTCACAAACCTCCCTGCATACATGCTACCTCTCATCTTAGTCACCCAATCATAAAAGAAATACCATTTCTTGCGCATCTCGTTTTCGTTGATGAATCGCCTCATTTCCAAAGTGAACGCCCTACAAGGAATCGCCCAATCATCATGGATTAATGTTTCCCAAGAGTGCATCCTCACATACTCTACGATCCAGTTCATCTCCTCTATCTGGATCCTCGATTCTCGCTCTTCTCGACTGTCTAACACAAGCATAATGGACCCGGTCTGGTTGTGATAGTAGAAACTATCGAATATCTTCTCGCACCGTGCCTTGATACTATGGCCCGTCTCAGGCTTAAAGCCTTCCGGTGGCCTCGGAATGCGGATTCGGTGCTCGCTATCCTCACCGGCCACTACTACCTTGACCGCCTCCTTGAAGTGACCGAGATCCTCCCCTGGTGCTAGTCCCCGCTGAACTGTTAGTGCGGCAGCTTTACGCAGCCACGCCCGTCGGCTAAGCCAAGGATTGATAAGGCAGCGGCGATAAGCCTGGTTTCTTTCCTGCGCAAAACGACTTGTATTCTCTACGATAGCGCCGAAGTTGTGGGAGTGGAAGCCGGCGCTTGTCGTGGAGTTGACAGGGCGAAAGCCATGGATAGGGTGCGGGGTTTGCGGGCAGGGCGGCGGGATCACGAACGAAGGCCGCATAAGAACGTGAGTGATTGTGGCGATGGATCGAGTGTTAGTAGGGCCGAGGGACTCGCGGGCAGCTTGCGCTATGCGGGAGAGACGTGCAGCGCGCGCAGAGCGGGTAGCACGCGTTTCGCCGGGGACGGTGATGGGACCGGGAGTGCTTTGTGTGGGGCGTGCGGGGGGGCGGGAGCCGATGGGTATCATGGTACGCGGACTGCAGGCCTTGGGGGTTGGAGTTTGGGGTATAAGTATGAAGATAGTTGTCTCACGAGTATCTCTTGAGCTGCATTAGTAGGTGGATGGTTAACAAATACAGATAGAATGGTAAACTTACTGTGGCGCGGCCACACAATGAGTACTCATTACTCTGCAATTCCCGGAGGGGCTCATGTTGCTACTCTCCTTGAGCGGTTTGTTGTGAACCCCAGGGCGGTACATTTCCAGACTAGGCATCCCAAAATTATACCTGCTCATGGCACAAACGCTTAACGCAACGGTTGGTGGTGGTAACGTCCATGACTCGGGGCCGAAGTATTCTGACCTTTGAATAAATAAAAAAAAGGTGATCCCCCACCCTGAAGCATTTATTCAAGTAAATGAACTGCTCCTGAGACAAGAAACCGCCAGTCTCGGCGGGGCCTGGTGAGCAGGTGGAAAATTAGTACAAAAAAACATCACAATGTTAGTGTCTTGGAAAGGATATATGACCTGATTCATCTACCAAAAAGCGAGCCTAGTTTCTAAGAGATGTCAGGCCTTATGAGTCTATATTGAAGGAACTATTACATGATAATTTGCAGTCCAACTTTGCTGCTCATCTACGGGCTTGGGATGATATTTGAAGTGCTTCAATCAATTCACCGTGGTGTAGGTTATTCCATCCCCCACTGGCTACAAAGATATATATGTAACACCTCACGGGATTGTAACGAAGCCTAAGAAGATACATGAGGAAAGCCGGAGGCACGTAGGGCAAAAACCGCGAGCTTTTCCCTTTATATTTTTAGTATGAAATATTAGGGCCTTTCCAATATCCCTGTAATTTTTTATAGTGATGTAAGGCCCTTGAGGGTCCAAGTTGAAAGAAAAGTGTGTTGCACAGATTAGGAATGTCTCTCGATACAAAAGCTATGGGGGCTACATGTACATACATGTATTCCGTGGCCAAAAATCAACCTCTCTTAGGGAGTAGGGTATTTGATAGGGGTAATCAAAAGATATAAACCCTTCTTCTCCTCATATATTCGTCTTACTATATCTATGTCATCCAGCACAGGGCTGCAAGAACCGTCCCTCGAATACATACATGTATGTACTCTATATGCCACAGCCACGTTTCAGGGTTGGACATCAATCCGCACCACTCTCAGAAAGTGGTGTAGGAGGTATGTGCGTATGTCAAGGTTGGGTGCTAAACTTATGGAACATAAGATAAGGATGCGAAACTAACCACTCTTGGCTTAAGATGGGATATAAGATGGGTTAAACAGAGTGATAAGGCATGAGGTAGCGTTAGTCGGGAACAGAAAACTCCACTTTGGCTAACAGGGATGCTTCAAAGATTTTGTTCCAAGTGTTCACGTGTAGTAGATACATACATGCAAGTTTATATGTTTTTAATTATAGATGCAATGGTAGATACATGTATAATCTTAAAATATGTACCCACCTACATAAAAACGAATTAATCCTTCGTTGAATTTAACGGAATGATGGAATGATGTATAATAAATCAATGAATACAGGTGGAACTCAAATACTTGATATCTGCTCTACGAGATGATATTTAGAGATTCTCAAAATCAAATAGCATATCCGGAATTGAGCTTACAAGTAAGTATCTTGATCATGTGCCGCTCTAGGATAGTAGACAGCAAAGTAGGAAAGAATGTGTGTGACACAGCCACAGAATCCTTGTCAAGTGGACCATTCTATAGAATAGAATGTTAACTGTACCAAATCATTAGCCCGTACTCAGGGACGTAACATCTTACCTAAGTTATATCATCTCCAAGACAACCATACAATAACAAGGGCTGCCCACTGTCTCGCCTCTAAACCATTTCATTTCAGCTCGACTACCATCCCATCTAGAACTCATCCTTCCATTCCTCAAATCAATCTCAGGGAATCTTTCTTTTCAAAAGTCTTATATAGCAACATTGAACCCTCTCAAACAACCTTCTGTTAGTTGGATATCTCGATGGCAGGACAAGCTGTAAACCTGGGCTATCAATCCCATTCAATGGAGCGGGCAGCAGCCCCACTAAACCCACTCCAAAAAAAGCGTCGTGAAACATCTCCAGAGACAGAAAAACTTGAGTATCTCGAGATGTTGGATCTAGCCAATCGGAATAAAGCCCCCGCGGTAATCAAGGCCCCGCAGCCGGGCGAATTGGGCTTCCATATTGCCCTTCCGCCTATGTCCCCTCAGTACCCAACCAAGGACCTTCATTCCTTGCTTCCCATCCCTCATATGGCCTCTGTTCCACAGATGGGGGTGTTTGGAGGGCCAATTCATGACCACGGGCAGTCACCTCCACGCCGCGGACAGTTGGGATCCTTTTCCATTATCCCTACTAACAGTATCCGCCGAAAGCCGCTCCATGGAGACCTTAAGGAGCAATACAAGTACCAGTTGTCCCACATGGGCGGCAGCATGCGTACCATCCAGACACAGGTGAAGACTTCGGCGTTGCGAAAGGCCAAAAGTACACTTCTGACAAGGGCTGAAAGCATGCAATTCAACGAGGCTAAAGAGAATTCGTGGAAGCGTGCGCGGGAGTGGGGTTACTCATGGGCTATGGGGGATGGTACTCAGACTCCGCAGCGAGCTGGCCACCCTAGTGGACTGTCCGAGGAGGAGTTCATGCAGCTAATGGATGAGCGTAAGGAGGCAGCGATGCGTGAGAGAGCCAGACAGGTTGCCGAGTATGAACACGAACTTAGGATGGCGGGTGAAATGCTTGACCAGGCGCAGGGGCTACAGCAGCAGACTTCAACATTCTCCTCGAAAAGGGTAAAATTTTCAAGTGATAATGGTGGGGAGGTGGCTGCAATTGGTGCCGGGGCTGAGCCAATGGACGAGGACAACGACGAAGACGACGACGGCTACGACGACGAGGATGATGACGATAACCTCGACGACGAGGATGACGACGACGAAAACCTCGACGACTATAATTTGGAGCTGCAATGCAGTAGCTCTGAAGGCTCCGGACCAGCCTCTGCGGCCGCGTCTACCACCAACGACGAAGATCACGAATCCGAGGACGAAGGGATTATCGAAGACGACGAAATCAAGGGAGACGAGGAAATCGAGGACGAGGAAATTGAGGACGAGGAAATCGAAGACGATGAGGAGCTCGGCGAAAACGAAATCGGGAGCGAGGGTTTTATTGAGGATGGTAATGGTATTGCCGAGGACACCCTTATCCAGCAAGAAAAGGTTCCTCTTCCAGTTGGACTTAATGCTTCAGAGGATAACAAGGAGATGCCAGCCTACTCTAAAGTTGACGTTGACGGAAGCAAAGCTCTCGCTGGTCTGACTCTGACCGATCCTGCCCCGTTCGACCTTCGCCAGATTAGCAACATTGCTTTCAACAGGGAAAATGATAAATGGTTGTTGGAAATGGTACCCTATTATCAAGCGATGTATTCGGGAACTAAGGCATGGGATGAGATCCATGAGAACTTCTTCCTGAAGTTCTTCATTGAGATTTCCATTCCCTGTCTCCATGCACGCTACGCGTTGCTTGAACAGGCAGCGCCTCTGGTCGAGAGGCGCGGGGAAAACTGGTACTAACAGTACCGGATCTGTACACCCTGGCAAGTAGAGAGGGATTCAACGATACTCCAGTATGTTCAAATACTCCCAAAAGCCTTGTCATGGCCAATTACACCACTAACCGACCATGATATGCTGTGATTAGAAAAAAAAAATTAGTTTCTTCCTCCTCCTCCCGGCCTTGTTGACGCCATGGTGAACATATACCCATTTACGATGAAACCTTTACGATTTCAAGGGCTTAATGTATTCTTACTAACCTTTCCCATACTGCTGTTTATTGTTGTAATTGATTGCGGGCTTATTTCCTTTCTTTTTGTAGAAGGTTTTCTGTCCTGTATGTCGGTTGCTCAATAAAGTTTATACGTTCGGCAGTACTCTGGAATAAGAATAGCGGGTGCGTGCCAAGAGTACATATTTTTTTAGAAGTGCGTAGGAGCTGCCGAACTATATATACAACTACGTCCTATTGACATTGGAACATACATGTACTTATTTGTACTTATATAATCTGAGTGCGGCTCAAAGCGATAGTACATACATTGAAATAGGACTAATCGCGAGCGCGCGCCGGGGGTTCCAAATATAAAATTCGATTCACAGAAACTTGCATGTTATTATGTTATTATGATAATGATAAAAAGGGAACCAAAAAAATAAAGGTAAGAATAAGGATAACAGTAATAGCAGCAGAAAAAGAACTATAATAACCAGTCCTATTGCACTCATCTCTTTCCCTCATATCACAATTAAGATGCCTCGTCCAGCCAGGAGCGTCGTCATATATGATACTAGTCGAGTATACCGTCCAAGGATAAAGCTGTGAGTTATGGTGGCTTTGCACGGGGATCTGTCATTTGAATTAGTCCTTTCAGAAGCGTAAAAGGCTGGCTATACTTGTCAAGTATACTCGGCGAGGGCAGATGTGTTGCCGGCAGATAAAGGAAGTGATTTGGAATAGAATGTTGGGTCTTTGCGTGTATTCCCTATAGGCCACGAGGAAATTAAGAACATTAATATCTCTAGTCCTCTAATTATCATCAAAAAACATCGGCTCCCAAACCTTGAAGTCCGCTTCGCCGCTGAGCCGAATCTTCAGTTCCAACTTATTCAGGAGATTGAGCATCTTTTCGTTGCTTTTCTTGAGCTTCCAATACTTCTCCTCCAGCCTTTCCTTACCCTCTACTAGCATTCCCTTACTTTCCTCCACCAGCTCTAGCTGCTCTTTCGTACGCCTAGTCTCATTTTGAAGAGCCTTGATCTCAATCGATTGGGGGTGTTCTAAAGTAATTTCAGGGACAGAAGGGCAGTATGTCAGTGCCCCTCCGATACGGATACTTCAACGATCGACTGGAAAGATGAGCGGGCCAGCTTCGATAGGACTCAGACTCGTAGTGGGATTCTTGGAGACTAGATCGGATTGTGTGGAGGGTTCTCCCGCGGGTGACCCCGCACAATGTGCGTTGCTATGAATCTTTGTTCCATTGAAAACCCCTGGCCCCTCCGTCTGCTCGAAATCGGTTACTATCAGTTGATGCTTCACCAACCAGCGTGCCACTTGGCCAATATCTTTATGGTGGCGAAGACACAGTTTTGAAAATCTGCTGATAAGGCCCTGTGCATCCTGAGGGAAACACTGGGCCAGCTCCTAGTCCTTGTTGAATGTGGTGGCGACCGCCTCCTATTCAGCCATGGTTTTCGGGAGTAGGTGGGTGCAGGTCCTAAACAGAAGGTCGTTTACGTCTTTAACACTAAGGGGCGTAGTATTGCACATGCATTGAGCCTCCATTGGACGTTGGTTCGGGCCCGGGGAGACCTTTAGTAGATAGGGCGGAGCGATGGGGGAAGGTACATACATGTAGTTACCAGATGATGTGGCGTTCATGTGGGATTTTCATGTGCGGTTGAGCAACTACACTGGATACTACTTGTCCAATTGTGTTTTGTGTGAAATTTAGCAATGCTTGGGCCGCTCCAGCAGTTTAGATATCCCAGAATAAACTCCTTAAAGAAAAGGGACGGCTTCCTGTTGGGAATCATCCATTTTTTAGAGAGTGCTCAAACTCTTAATGTTTACAGATACATACAAGTACATGTAAGTACATATAAATTCCTCGATTTAGTTAGCCTAGCGGTCACTAGCTTTTATGTAAACCCTCTCTTCACTTTCGAAGCCGCAGGTTTCGGCAAGTTGAAATAAAGAATGTGTGGTCCTGGTTACTTCAAGTGGTTTGTTGTGTGAAGTGCGCAATGTTGGTGGGTGTAAATGGGTTAGGGTTAGGCTGAGCTCGATTACATATATATCATACATGAGGGAGAAAGGTCAAATTTACTGCAGGCATAAATTGACCAAATATCACTACAGTGTCACTTGGTGAACGGCATCAAAGGTCCCAAGAATACGTGTATGCGAAGTTGGAGGGATGGCTACGTACATGTACGCTTTACTCCAACGATCTTGAAAAACGTTGCTGTGGCAACATACGCATCATTATGATACAAAGTTCGCAGAAAAACACTTGTGCAGGTTATCTTTCAGAGCGAAACATTACTAATTGCAGTGAAGAACAATGTGGTATTTGGGATAAATAATGTTTGGTATATAGCCCCCTCTAATTGTCTACAGATAATGATCTTTATGGAGGAATGAATTATTTCTTAAGGCCTAGGGCATCGAGAGGCCCGGAGTAGCCTATTACTAGTTAAATATCAGTAAGATATCCTCGAATCACTAGGGTTGTAATATAGAGATGTCTCCACGTGAGGAAAAGCCCTCGTAACATAGCAAAGCTTTTAAACATTAAAGATAGAGATGCTAGCTAGCGAACAATTTGCAAGTTTAGTATAACCTTGAGAGAAGACATGTGGGTATCTGGTACAGCCGCCATCAAACTATTCTCAAGTTATTGCTAATATTCTTCTTCGAGGGTCTCAGCACCTGATTCTCCCTCATACTCGTCGCCTGTGCTGAGCCCTCCGGTGGCAGCATTCTCTTTCATGCGTTGAATTACGGATTGAAGCCGCTCCACCCTCTCGTGCAGCTTTTCATTTCTCTCATGTAGCTTCTCGTTCCTCTCACCCAACATATCAATCATCCCTTCGGCACGTTGAAGCCTCTTCTTGAGGGCTTTGATGACGGTTACGCGATCTTTGGGCCCACTCTCCTGCGCTGGCTCATCCTGCCCGGCGTGTGTTGCGGGACGACGGATAGGGGTGGTCTTTGCTGCCGCACGCTGTGCTTGCCTCGAAAAAGTGGATCCAACACCATCACTAGCTTGATTATCGCAGGAAGCACGTTTCTTGACGCGTTTTGGCGAAAGACTTTTAGGATCCTCCTCGTTGTCGTCGTGGAATTCGACTGGGACCTCTCTCTTCTTCGTGCCCGGAATATCCCATACAACGCCTTTATCTAGCAATGCAACGGCCAGTTTGCCCGAGGTAGTGTAGGAGTGGCTATCACAGATAAATCCAAAGACGTTGATAATGGCATTGACAGGTACAGCTCCTTTGGTAGAACGGCGGCTGTCGAGGCTACTGTTGTATTCTTCGGTAACCTTGACCCAGTCATATCTGGTAGCCGGAAGTATGCGATTGCAAATTCCAATCAGAAGGAATTGGTCAATCGATTCGGGTGTACGTGTGTAGTCAACTTCACGTGGAGAAGGCCCGGCCATCTTGAAAATGTTCCCTACCGGTGACAGCATCTGCATTAGCATAAGGACTTAGAGTTATTGATAAGAGTACAAACCAATTGCTACTTTGCGTTCAGCCGAAGTGGTTGGCGGGCGGTGGGTCGATACAGGTAATGAGTCCGTATTGGTTGATGGGGATGTGATGGGGCAAGATGAGTGTACGTACTGTGGCCTCCAGCTATTTCTTGGCAAACTCAAGTGGATATTACAGTGATTCAGCGTACATGGAGTTACGATACCGTTATTCAAGAAACAATATCTTCCGCAGGTAAAGGTCAAGTAAACATGCATGGGCGAGTAAACGTACGTAGCTGCATGTAATTATAAGTACATTCGCAACCTGTCTATATGGAGTACAGTTAATAGAAATGTCGCACATGTCGGCGTCTCATCTCCTAGCCCATGGCCAATCTACATGCATGTAGTATTGTTTACCATCAATTAATCAACCTATCACCGAACTGCCTAGATACAAGGCGGGTTCATATTTTACATAGACCAAACATTTAATAGGATGAGATGGAACGGAAATTTTAAGAAAATTGTCAATGTTACCGATACGGCATCATTGATACCTCATATATACATGTAGATATGCCACTCATTCTACCCAGTATCAAACCAATCACCTGAGCAATTACCAGCTCACCTTGATACTATCCCTGAGAAGGACGGCTATCTATCGCCATATTGTTATAATAATCAAAAAAATATCAACAACAATCACACCGTCCAACCAGCCACATCCATAGAATATAGAGGTACATGTGACTTACTTACAGGCCGACCCACGCCAGAAGCTGGAAACAAAAAAACAAAGGGAGGGAGGAAACAAACCTATCATAGTACTTACTGAACTGTGATGTTACCAAATTACACAGTAGCACATACTTACCGACTTACTAACTTACCTGTCTTTCCTCCACCCATCAATGGCTTAAGGATTCCACAGACGTACTCTGCCCGCATATCGGTCTGAATCTAGCCTAACCAAGTACTTTCTAACCTGACCTTCAATTCAAATGTAAGACCCAACTACATTAACAGTATCAGACGTGCAGTTGTGATATAGACCTCTTCACGGGGGTATGGTTCTCACGGGGGTGTGGTGTAGTGACCAAGAACGTCAAAAACGACTATATAACTATATAGAGCTCGAGGAAAATCAACAGAAATACTTATCATGCACAGAGAGTTCTATTCATGCATTGATCTTATCAATTTGCCTTGTTACACTCTGTGGTCAATCCTGATGTTACAAGGCGTTGCAACACACCACCGTGAGAACCATACCCCCATGAAGAGGTCTACAGTGATGTTGATAGAACACCCCGCACTCCTTGAGGGCATGGGGGTATGAGAGTACGTGCGTGTTGAGTTGAAGTGAAATGGATATCGGACGACTTGAAGCCAATGGGAGACATGAAAGTATCTAAGTAAAGCGGAATCGACGGTGAGCCGGATATGTCCGGAGGTTGCTATCTAGGCTGCACCCGCTCCAGAAATATCACAACGCGCCGATGATCATTAGTCTCTCCACTAGCCTTGCCCCCTATGTTTGGTCAAAATCCGGTTTACAAGGGCAGACCTTTGCGAGGCGACGGAATAGTCGGGCCGATTACTATCCGGCGCACATGGCAGATGGCGATCGATCGGTTCGCTGGGGGCCAATTCACTGAGGAGCTATACGCGCGGTGTGAAAACCTGCGAGTTAAATTACGACGCTGGTATTGGGTGCTGTGAAGTAGGCGTGGAGAGATCGAGTGAGATATTATGTCCCCAGGGTAGCGGCTCGAGGGACTGCACGTTCTTATTTGGGTATTTGGGTTACAGTTCCGATTCGCCTAATTTGCGGGGTCTCAAACTGGGCCAATCAACAGGGGCTAGCTCCTCACCGCATGCCTTGGCCGTTGAAACTCCACGGAATTTCACTCCGGATCAGGAAGTTGCAGACAGTAAGGTGCCTATCCCTTTTGCCTTGGGACTCTATTCCTCAATTCTTGTTCGAGATTCTAAAATACTCTCATTCCTACGGTTTAGTTTTGAGGTCATTTCCTCCTCCACATCACGCACCACCTCAGTTAAAGCAGACACAGAATACACAATTGCCACGCATTTGATACATATACAAACCCTGAGGCTCGCCACCTACGTTTCTTCTCATTCTAACTCCTTTAACGCCCGATCGGATATTCCTATGGGCCTGATTTCAGCCTTAAAAAAGGCTTAGTGAAAAGTTAGTCTAATAAAGACCTTATTCAAGAATTTTCAGGAGTGATTTGAGGAATATATAAGGTCTTTATTAGGCTAACTTTTGACTAAGGCTGATAGGAATATCCGTTCCGGCGTTAAAGTCTCTACTCACGACAATTCTTTCGGAAATATTGAAGTTGCGGTCTAGGCGCTTTAGCAGATCCCTAGATCCACTTCTCCGTGGTTTCTTTTCCAGATTTTCAAGCGTCTGCTTTGAGACTAACACAGAGTCCTCTAGCCTTGGGCAACAATTAATGGATTATGCACCTCTGCCGTACTAGATTTTTGCCGCAACACTCTTCCCGCCTGGCTCAGTTACCTCTCGTCCTTCGAGGTGGTGAATTGTTTTAAGCCTGCCATGTCCGCCTTTCATTTAGCTGGAGTAATCATATATTCATCCTCCAGGCAGCTAGAAGGTAGATACCTTAGAATTTATATAAAAACACATTCCTTTAACAGCTAGTGGTGTACGTATCTTTCTACTTTATTGCAATTGCTTTCTTATTTACACGTACCTTCGGCGGGTCATCCGGAAACCCGAAATCATCTGTACAACGGCGAGGTTTCATTTGTGTTTCCCAATTGCAACCACCCCGACCACCCAATACTAATGATACCCCCACATTTACATTCTTCGCCACCCCCTTTTCCGATTTTTAACTTCTTACTCGAACCTCTCTTTTGTACGAACTACTGGAGTTATGCCAACCTGTTATAACGTTATAATTACCAGATATATACTCCGTCTTACGCATCATTAGTATGCGTTTTCCTTCCTCCGAGAACCATATTCGCGCGACTTCCGATTCCTAGACGAATTCCAGATTAACGGGTTAATAACTATAGTGCTAGGACGTACTCCCCTCACAACTACTGCTTAGAACATTTTCCACTCCACTGATATGTTCATTCAATATATTTCCAATGCCAGATACATGCCATGGGAAACCTCCAGTCTTTGTTTGCTAACATCCATCGCTAGCTCTGTGGAGCCTGTCGTCTGGGAAACCAGCGTAGGAGCTACTCTCAGTTTAAGAATGGAATTGCAGCTCATCAATTTCAATAGGTTAGGGCTCCTAGCGGTCTCCTCAGTTTTGAGGGCCTAGACAAGACATTGTATAGGCCTCGGCCCTTTAAGACAAGAGTTAAGAATGCGGTATTTTCGCCCACCCCCGGGACAGGGGTAACCGCAGAAATTGCAGTATATAACGTGACGGCGGCCCTCGACTGGGGTCTGACGGAGTGGTATACAGTCATAGACGTCTTCTCTGGCCACCTGGCCACCCCCCTCACTCGGACAGTCATGACGATTGGTAGAGAAGCGGTACAGGAGCTACTTAAATGGTTGATCCACCTTTTTCTACGTTAACTATCCGAGTGAGGGGGGTGCCCGGGTGGTCGGGAAGTCGTCTAACTCTTACAGTCCGAACAAGCTTTGGCGAGTATCGTAGTCGATCGCGGTGTATGGCGGTCATCGCAGTGAGCGTGATATACTGGCTTTCGGTCCTCCTCGGAGGTCATTATGCTTGACCTCCGGGGAGTAGTAGGATCCACACTTTGAGACGTCACCTACTAGGGTTATGGGGTAAATGATGATTTAGATCACGTATGTTGGGTCTCCTCAGTTGTTAACAAGAATATCTGTGTATTTAAGCTAACGGGAGATATTGTCAGCGCTCGCCCCTATCTTTACATGATCTGTCCAGCTTCGGAATGTTTCTATCAGCAACACCTTCCTGGTACACTAAAATTTAATATGATCAGGGAATTCAGGACTCTCTCGCTCCTAGGTCTGCTGCACGATTAGGCTCGCGTGGAACAGCGCGCCTTGCCAGGCGCTTGCTTACACAACCAGCACAAAGACCATAATTGCAGAGGATTTGCAATGTTTGATCCAAACCTACTCTCGAGGTTTCTATGATGGCCCCAGCACAGTGACTATGGTTTTCGGACCTTGGGAGTGCTTTATCACCCAAGATTGGCTATTCATCATCGGCTTCCGAACTTGGCTTGGGCTAAAGGCCGCTCCCAGGGATAGGCGAAATCTCCGGTCCTGAGGATATTCGTCACTGTTGTGGGGCCGTTGTAGATATCGTTATCTTCATGTAGCCTCAAGCCCTCCCGCTTCGCAGAAATGCATGCCTATATCATACAACAGTATACATGCATCTGCTCGATTTATCTCTAAGTGGGAGAGACAGCGATTGGGTATAAACACAAGTAGGGGCATTGCGAGCATACAATCTCATGACAAAACTCTTGGGCAACACAGAAGAAATGGTGCACCTAATGCCAAATGCACACTCTCAAAGATTCCCTTGTTCTCTTGGGGGGGAAGAGTCCCGTCTTGGCCAAGGTTAAGGAACCTTTACGTGCGTCTAGTCCCTTCTGACCAGAGATTCATGGGTTCTAGCACGAAGGTAGTATCAGAGTCAAAAGAGTGATACATCAAAGATTACTAATTCTGCCCTCCTATTGATTCGGATCGACATACCATTAGCTTTATGGTCAATCTTCACCAAAGTGAACTGCATCAAATTGGGGGCGCGAGGCCTCCCTAGTATACTCTTCCATTCCGGCGCTGCCGGACCTACCAGGCCCTCCGGCAACGCGAGGCAGCAGACGCGAACCTAACTCCGCTAGACAAATATATGGACGTTTAAGACCAGTTACTGTTATTGATGACTTGGAAGCATTTCCTCACTCACGCTTTTGGGGAAATCGCGACATCTTGAGTTATTCGGGGGTGGCGTAGAGCAGCCATGGCACCGTCGTCCTCAGCCTTCTGACACCGATTGTCAGCACACCGCCGAATAACTCAAGATTTGGGATGCTCGCGTTTAACATGAGACCTTGGGAGCTCCGGTTGGCTTGAAGAACTGAGCTTTCTAGAGAATGAGGTTTACCTCTTCGTTGATATCATAAGTCACCCAAGCACCAATGTATTCCCTGGCTGCTCAGGAGCAGTGAGTAGCTAGGGCTCTACCTGTTCTACTATGTAGAGGGGTTTTAGAAAGTAACGCTTAAGCCGGGGCTTTGACTTAGGGTCATGGTTGAATCGCCTCATTCAGCTGATTCAGAGGCCTATGGTTGTCAATATTTATCTCACGCCAGATCTCTCCTAGGAGTGTGCCGAACCTACTTCCACGGAAGGTTCGAGCGTACTAACAGAGAAAGTTCAGTAAAGGCGTGGAGACCGTTTTATTGCTGGCTAGAGCCCGGAAATATGTCCCCTATTGTTCCGGAGCTCACTGTGTAGCCGCGTTCCCTGCTCCCACTAGGGCAAACCTCTGAATTAAAGGGAAATGGGGCGCCGATAATATCAATGGAGGATACTAAAACATTAGCTACTTATACACTATAAGTAAAAGGATGGGGGCTCACCTTGATAGCTTTCCAAAACCTTCCCGCATTACTGCGAACCAATGTTGGCCGGTGTGTTGCGGACTGGTAGTCTGAGCTTTGAGCCGACCCGACAAGATGTAGAGTCCGAAGGAAGCGGATAGGAGATGACTGCAAAATCCAAGCGTAGAGAAGGTGGACGTTTTTAGTAGCCCCTAGAGCATGGGTATATATGGTGATAAGAATGAAATTGGAGGACTGCTTTCGTAGGAGTTCATCCCTTTAACCGTGAAAAGCATCTTTATCACAAGAGGTTTAAGTAGAGTTATCTATTGACAGATGACGCCTCTGGGTCTTAAACGTTTTTGAGGGGCTAAGAGTAAATATATCTTTGCAATGGGGCAGGAGACGGTCATGAGCCCTTGTGCGACAAAGTTGCATCCCGTGGCATGCGCATGGGATTGTGTCGAGATGAATCCACGGGGATAGAATAAAATTGACATATGCCCTTTAGGAGTGGGCACAACAGTGGCTGATCAGCGGTTTTGTGGAGCTTGGAGCGGCCGTGAAGGTGCATTGGTGTGCGATGGTGGATATCGTTTATCTATCCGTGGCTTTACGACAGAAGAGCCTGGAGCAGAGTAGAGTTAATCAGAACCCACGAAAATATGCTAACGCCCAGAACAATAAACGGTGCAGAAAATATGGATTGAAATTGCCTAACCAGCTATGTCGGGCGAGAGCGGTATATGTAGCACAATTCACAGTTGATGAGATCGAGACCTCCCTTATAAATATCGACACTCTCGTTTTACCCATCACCAACGGTTTTGGGGCCGACCGCGAGTCCATAAGAGTACAGGGAAAGCAAAAAGGGACGTCCACTCATCAAGCCTCACTTACGACAGCGACAGGACGGAAGGCTGGGACAAAAGGTGCTTGCTTTTAATTTTACCGTCACTCCCTTGCTCAAGAGGCCACTCTAATCACACATGGGTCATAATCCTTAGTGTCAACCCAATCCTCCAAAAGCCGCAACTACCACATGCACACACTCCATTAGCATCCATTCTATAACATCCATCAATATCTCCCTCTGCACACACCGCAGCCCCTCCCCTTCCTTCAAATCAAGCGGAACACACATACCCAACTCTCTATCCCACAACGTAATGTTTTCTTCGACCTCGCTCCAGCTATTCCGTGTCTCCCACACCAACTCCGCTACCAAGCACCTCAATATCTCCATATCACTCTCTGGTACTTCCGGGGGTGCCCTACTACCTACCTGCAGGAACCTGCTGGTCGTGGTCAGCTCCCGCATGACACTGCACCGCTGCGCAAGTGTTAGAAGCGCCTTGGCGTAACGGAGTTCGTGCTCGAGTGTCGTGGCATTTGCTACGAGCGTGTAGTGGCGCTCTTCGAGGAAGTCAAGTACATGGAAGTTGTGTGCGGGGTGGAATCTGGTGCTAGTGCGAGGTTGGAGGGCACTCATTATGCACGTGGGTCGTGCCGGTGGGTAGTAGCTTTGCGGGGCGCTCTGGGGCGCGGCGAGGGTTCGTTATTTTTATCTGCTCAGGTGGATGTTTTCACAGTGAAGGCTTTGGTGTTGTAGTTTTTGCTAAGCCAAACATCGAGAGTGGTAGTGGTGTGGTGTGAGCGGCGAGCGATCTTTGACCTCTGTCCGCTTGCACGTGGTTAGAACGCCACTTTGACATTCGCCATCAAAGTTGAACGCGAGTGCTAATCCATGACCTCATTCTAGTTATATCAATACCCAAGTGTAGAGAGCGACATTCCATCATATATGGTGCTAGAACCCGCTACTACCGGATAGGAGTATTCATACATAGATCTCTCCTTATATTAAAACATTAATGTCTCCATACATGACTTAATTCTCAAGACTCAAGTGACTAAATATCTCTGCGTTCAATACGTCATACCTCAACAAAAGGTGCATTACTCTATAGATGTAAAGCTTGTACAAAAAACACTTGCCCTGGTCGGAATATCGTAGTTCAAACAAAAAAAAGAAGGGTTCGTGCACATGCCAACGTTAGGTAGCCAACTCTATTGCACCTGGAGTGCATTCCCCTTGTACAGCCCTGCTATATATGGGGCCTGGAATGAAACCTCTTAGGTCCTATGAAATAGTTTAACTTACAAACCCAACACAACGGGTGCGAAAACTACGATAACAAACATGAGTAGCTATCATAGATGGAAAGGAAATGGAGGGGAGTAGCATCGCCTAAGTGGGCATGCTAGACACACCTATAAAGTCGGCTAAATTGATCCGGTTAGTATGGGGGCTGCAAAAGTATTTCGACCCCACTGGTGGAGAAGAAGGCTTCCGTATCGTACTATCCAAGTGGTGGTGTATGATGACGACGGCGTCAGGAGCCTCCGGTGTGCGCAAACCTGAACGATGAAGTTAACACGATGTGCGCTTGTGTTTCTATCATGATCTAGTTGCAGCTATAATGCTCATGGGAAGAAACTAGACCTTGCCAGGTTTGATGCATGTTTGTGGTATTGGAGAATAGATTATAGAAAAAGGTTTATATGATGTGGGGGGGTTACTTTATGGGGACAGAGCTGTGCTTTAACACCCCTCTGTTCCAATGGTGACGAAGTTTTCTTATGTATGAGTGCACGTGTGTAGAGTGATTGAACAAGCACTCGGTATTGGAACCACCCGCCTCTCATCCCCTGAAAACAAGAGATACGAGACACGTACCATGCCTGATATATATATCATTTAACTTATGTCAAAGAAAAAATTTCTTCCCATACGACTCATGATCAACCCTACTACCCAACAACATTCTAAAACAAACGAACGCTAGGTGCATGTAACCCACAACGCATTGATACTAAACCACAATACTAAAGGAGGCAGTACGAAAGACCTTTCTCCCTTGGTGTCCCCAACTCAGCCATAGCAACAGCCACGAGGGTTAATCATCTTCACGAAATTAGTTATTCTCCAGGGCCCCATCATATCCAAAGCCGACCGCCGAAAGAATCAATACACACCTTACAAACAGCGTCAGGGTTGACAAATGCGACAACACATATCGCCATAGAGCAGAGGTTTGGGTTCATACTCGCAGGGCAGTCTCTGAGGCGTGCAATGGCAGGTATGGGGCACTCTGAGGCGTCTCTGGGAACGAGTGTTGGCGTTCCTTTGCCCGGACGCGGAACTGCAGCAGCCGCGCCGGCAAGGAGGATTAATAGTGAGGTTGGCTTCATTGTATCGACGGAGCTTAGTAACGCCGAAGATATGAGGCTATCGCAAACACGGACGGGCTCGAGTGGGGGGGGGGTCTTTATAGGGAAGAGCGGGGCTTGGTGATGCTGTCTTATTTCTCGTCGCAGAGACTCCTCGTGATGGCCTAAGAAGACTTAGGATACCGCTGTATCCCTTGCTTCTTTCGCTACGATAATGCGACATACATGGTGTACAACTTGATATAGGACTTAGTATACGTTACATGAGCTTCACCTGATATAAGGTTTGGCGTTAATATCCAAACATGGCGTGCGCACGGCAATCAGGGTCTTGGAACGGGAGTTGTTGCTAGGTTTAGAAGGGAGGCCTTAGAAACCGCTGACCACGCTTGGAACCGTAGGTGTTATCTTACGTAGCACTCCGGCTCCACAGATTATATATCAATCGATGGAGAATGTTGAAACGAGTGATGTATTATTATTGAAATTGAAATTTCCTCTATATTGTTAGGAAATAATATGGTATACTTTGCACATTACAAGCCAGAATGTAGCAGGTAAAAACACCACCGTATTCCCCAAAGAGGGTGACTAATATATCACATTTAAATCATTTAAATGGATGAGAATTGAGTGGTCATCCTAAGAGATATACTACCTTAATAGTCGCTATGGTTTTTGCTGATATGTAGGTAGTACTATATTGGTAATCATGGAGCCAAGGCAGGTCATAAACCACAAGAGACATTTAAAGGGGGACCTACCTAGCTCGTAAGGTCTAATGTGTAACGTCGGATGTGGCTCGGTATTAGGTTTAAACTTTATTTCTTGGGGGGGGGGGGGGTAAGTGCAAATTTATTGATTATCAACTCGAGGTTAAATATATTCTCGTGCGCCTCTCTCTTCTATCTTGAGCAAAAATGCGACCCTTCTTCGTAGACTCGGATCTCAACTTTGAAAATAATACCACTGCTTTTGACCAACCCCGGCGTACCTACGAGGTTCACCTTTCTGCAGGTTAGTTTTGATATCCGTCCGACCCAATTAAAGTAGAAGCACCTCCGCGCAACGCGCGACAAAACTCAGTACTAAGTCTTAACGCAAACAGGATTAGGAGATCCACACTTGAGGCCCTGGCAGCAACGATAGGTGTTCCAGGAGCGCAGGTTGTATTGTACGCAGCGCAAAATCGCCATGCTGAGGAGATGCGACGGCAAGATCGATAAGTGTCAGAATTAAAGTAGTAGAAAGCTTCATTGCGGAAAATGGGTGTGGTTTCTTATATAACTATAGGCCTGTCAAAGATATAAGCAGGTGGTCTGCTTGTAGGCTCTAGGTGAAGGTGGGAGATGATGAAGGGGAGGAAGTGAGTCTTCGATGAATTTATATGTCCAGGGCTAAAGAAAATCTGAGACGAACATATCGGAATGGTTCGGCTATCGGTAAGTCTCGTTGTTGGATATTAACCTTTAGTTGCGCGAGGTAGTGTCATACATGTAGTACGACGCCCACCGGACGATTCTACCAAGTTATTTGGCCAGGTCCGATATTGAACTCTTATTGCTCTCACTACCGCCCCCTCGCCGCGTCCTCAACCTTATTTCCCGGTGTAGCGCTGGGCCTAGGTTGAGGACATTACATAACATGCACGATCCGCCTATATGATACAGCCCATATGGGCGTGGCCGGGGACCGTATTGGTGGGGGTCGATTGCCTGCCCCGCGCCTTCTATCCCACCCGTCTGCGAGAATTACTTTCGTCGCAGGAACAGGCGGCGGCTTCATACACAACCTTGTAAAGTCCGCGGAACGTGGTAGAATACCACACCTGCAGCGAATGATCAAGTGTGAGAGATCGGGGGCTGGATGTTATAATGGAACCAAGTTCCGAACGAGAATATGAGAAGTCTTGTTGTAGCTAGATACCCTGAGTATGGTATGGTCGTAAGTTCTGTTTGCCCATGGGCTTGTTTCTTATTGGGCTTGTACAACCCGAGATGGCCTCCGGGGGCAAGGCGACTGATCCGGTCCCCAACCAACCCTAGCGCCATGATTGCATCATGGGATATCACTCGATACCTAGCTCGCTTCATACCGTGGTAGAGAGGTCCAAATGGAACTCGCGATGTAAAAAAGGAACCGAAATGTCCGACGCCCCATCATTGCACCTTAAAGGGGCCTGCCCGGGTCAATAGGATAGTAGGATTGCCCTCCAAGTCGTCACTCCCCGCCGCCCTTTCCTCTCCAGCCCAGGGAAAGCGGGCTTCCTTCACACGAGAGCGTGACACTCCGGGATATCTACGGGGATTCAATTGAACAAAATCCTCCGTTGTAGACGGTGAAGAAGAGTGTAAGTTTAACTATGTGCCTCTATCATGACCTCCCTCAATGCGAAAGCTTCTTTGACAGAAGTGCTGTTCAAGCAGCATGAACTTAAATCGCGTGTGATTGTGGATTGTGCAGAAGAGTGAGAGAAGGCTGAAGTCAACAGGCAGATGTGTCCGTGAATGGTGACCGACAGTGGACGACTATATGATTGGTAGAAGACATGTTTCTAAATAGATGGGGCTTTCCAGTGGTCTAGGGGTTTCCCCCATTGACACATCCAAAGCCAACCTGCAGAAGTCAGCCAAATTCAAATCTTGGCCCTGGCGCAAGACCCATACTATTCGGCTCTCCCTCCCAGTTTTCCTATCGGTACTGGTAACCCTCCATAGTTCTGAAACTAGGATAACCTAGGGCCTTGGGTATTTAAATCTGCTTGAGGAAGCCACCCACACCCTCGAACTGTGTTGCAGGAACAAGCAATCACGCAGCTGCAAAACTGTACGAACACAACCTAAAATACCCCAAACCCAAACCACGCTTTTCTGCGTATCATCCTTTCAACAGCCGAGATTAGCTCCACGTACTCGGCCTCTATAACAGCTGTAACTTATTAGTGTTATACCACAAACATCGATTACTTTCATTTTAGATCAAGATGCTTCCAGATCTTCCTCTTGAAATCCTACGGGAGATTATTGTTTGGGTAAGTAAATCATCACCATGTTTCCATCAGCACTATACAGCTCGCACCAGCGGGTTAACATTCTGTAGGCCGAAAACATGGACCCTGTTGAGACGGCCAATGCAGCCCACGAATTTAGCAGCCTAAGCACCTTCCTTAGCGTATCGCGTACCTTCTTTTCTATCGCTGCTCCTCTCCTGTACCGTGACATCATCATTGGGCCTTCCTTTCAACCGTACCAGATACTCCTAATAGTTTGTGCCCTCCTCTCGAAAGAGCAGAGAGAACGGCTACGGGACATTTATCCTGGGTTCCTGAGCCATGATAATCAGCGAATGATTCATCCAGCCTGTGTCAGGAAGATTGTTGTCAATTTATCATCATATAATCTTGACGGGAAAGGGGTGATCGATTTCTGGAGAGTCATGAATGAGCTCCTCCTTGAAGCCTCGAACCTTCAGTCGCTCCAGTAAGTGTAATTCCTTGTGTTATCTTTTTCATAGTAATGTAAGCATGCGCTTATTGCGCGTACAGGTGGCATTGTGGGTTGAGCAGTCAAACCTTTGAAACTCGTATCCAAGGTCTTACACGCCTCAGGAACTTCGGATGCACCATGGGCCCCCCGCAGGGAAGGTATCGCACGCCTTACATGGTATCTCGACCTCCTCGTCTCATCGGTCCCGGCATGGTTCTCCACAACCTCCAGAGTTTGACCATCGACTACCTAGATACGATCAAGGAACATTCAGTCGGTATCATCTCATTAACAAAAACCCTACAAGCATGTAGCGAAACGCTGAAAGAGGTCAACTTTTACAGCACTACCATGGATGAAGACGAATCAACACCTGAAGCTTTGAAATACCTCAGGTTACCCAACATCAAAACTCTCCGCTTGATCTACCCAAACCTTGCAACAATCACAGCGATAACTGAAATGGTTGATCTGAAGCTCGTGCGGCAGTTTCAGCTTGTTGGGGCACTAAAAGAGAGCAGTGTCATGGTAAGGCTCAGTGCAAAGCTTGTCAATATGCAGAGGTTAAGCCTAAACGCCGAACCAAAGTTGATGGTCCACCTAATCAACCTTTGCACCAACCTTCAAGCACTTCATCTCATTCGTCGACGCTCAGGAGAAAATACTTTACCAGGGTTCGGTGATAAAATTCTCAATGCTATAATCAAACACGGAAGGACTCTGCGCGAGTTAACATACACCACTGGTGCTGAGCATCAAGAATATTTCGAAGCGATGGAACGCTTTAACGGAAACCAGGTGGGAAGACTGGTCGGTAACTGCCCTTTGCTCGAGTCGTTGATGATCAACGCAGACGATTTGTTTTGCGTATGTTAAATCCGCTACCTGTTAATTCTCATGAGCGACGAGTAAAATACTAATCGTCCCTGAAACAGTGTCGAATCATCAAACAGATTGCAAATCTTCGCTTCTTAAAAAGCCTCTTCATCCGTGTGTTAAAAGACAGCAGTGCTGATTCCAGCAGTGAGGATGAAGGCGATTCCATCTCTCACATCATGAGCTCGTTACCAGGGAGTGGAATTTGTCATGAGTTCAATATTCCCGACCTCATGAAGTTTCTTGTTGAAAGCCTTATCGGGAGATTAGGCGTGCTCAAAAAAATGGGCGTAGCTGGGGCTCCCTTCGGCCTCCAATATTTCAAGGTGGAACAGATATCATCTCCCTATCGCCGACACAACTCGAGAAAGGGACATTATCTCATTCAACGTCATCCAGTCGCTCACTACCCCCCTCTTATCACCAAAGATTGGGATATTAACGGATGGGCCGATGCTGTATTCGATGCGGAGGTCATTAGCCCAGTCAACAAGCTCTACCGATTTAATTCTCCTGGCGAAAAAATTGTGGTGGAGACTCTCGAAGAGGTTGTAGAACATGGTCGCGGAGTTGGTGTCTATGGTATGCCGCACAATTTCAGGGGAGCTTGGGATGAGGCCTTCAAGTCCTCCGAGGGAGACTCTTCTTTTGCTCTGATAGATCTAGGGTGTCGTGATATGTTGGCTTGAGGCATCAGTTGTTGTTAAGTGCGGGGTCTCGAGAAGGGATGGGTGGGGTTCTTATCGTCTAGTTTTTCTGAGCAGAGATTTTTGTTCATAGTCAGCATGACTGTTAGAATTGCAGGAGGATTTACCTTTTGTAACTTAGGCCTTGTTGTTCAAAAAGATCAAGATTTTATCTTTGAAAGTTGGGGTCCTATCCGTTTGTGGGGAGGTTTTTGGGTGTGTCGTTAAACCTTTAGATTCGGCTGCCGAGCGTACACTGGCACTCTTTCACATACGAGAACTGCGATGGATGATCTTAGGATAAAGGGGAAGAAGAGCATGATAAACTAAGTCATCTCTGCCATGCCCAACTCCTTTGCCCCAGCCGGCAAGTGTTTGTAGGCACGTCCGGAACTCTTTGCCACGACGACTCCCGGAATTCGTGGCACAAGCCTTCCGCAACCATTCAATCTTTCCCTAACCCTGTCATTCTACGTCACCATTCTCTACTAAACCTACATGTACGCAGCTACAGATTGTAACGAAAACCGTTTTCAGAGTCTCATAATCATGTATCAAAGAACACACCTTTTACTTAGTACATGTGCAGAAAAACATGGAAAGGCAATGATAGCTTAGCTTCTGACTGATCGCATTGAGCCGTGCTTGGTGAGATACAAAGTATGAGTCTGTAAGGGGAGCTCGGACACGCAATAGAACCCATTGGCCGTGGTAATGTAATGTATTTAGGTGAGCTACTAGTACTTACGGAGTTTAAGGTGTTGGATATCGTGGTGAGCAGCCATATGCCTCTGTGATACTACTTTCGCACTATCCACTCCCACTCGAATACTCGACTACATGTATATATGTCTGCTTGCGGTGAGAATAAGTTTCCGCCAAGCTTGTGTGAGAAAACGCTGTTGCAACTTAGAAGTGGTGGCAGAAACGTATGTACTTATTCTCGCGGCAAGTGTACATGTATTTTTGATATATTTCGACTGCCAGAAAATAAATATATTCAGGTATGTTGGGTTCTAAAAGTGTTTCTAGGCTTAGTACAGCGCGTTCATGTCGTTGCGGGGTAGAACTACCTAGGTGCATACAGGTAAATCTTACATGTAGCTAGAAATCTCTTCTCTGAACACACACAGTCTGATACACCGCGCATCAAAACACATGCCATACATGCAAACAATCGATTGGTTCAAAGACTATATTTTGTTTTATATCATAAGGGGCCGGATGATCAAATGCCCCACTTGACCTATTTATAAAACATACATGCAAAGTATACTACTCTTATATTTGGATTGTCTAAATCTTCTACCCCTACCTTTAATCTCCATATATAGTTGCAACGTTCTACTAAAATTGGTATTAGCGTAGGGAGGAAGCACCCTATTGCGGTTTGAGCGATGATAACAAATTTCTCTGACCATATTAACCCCATACCACTGGTACGAGATCAAGTAGCGTCAGATCTCTGGTGACACTTTCCTCAAGGGTAACGGTGCGTTTAAGCAAACGCCGGCGCGGCAAATATAATCTAATCAGGATGTATTTTAGATGGAGATCACAATCTGTTTAAACCATAATCTGGTAAACTAAATAGCCCAAGCCTTCTTAACTAATTGTGGTTCTGGGTAGGATAGAACTTTGTTGCATTAATTCTACCCTAGCTAAACCGCTCTAATCATGGTTGTGGGCCCATCCAAACCTCAAAGAAAATAGTCAAAACCTTGCCAAATTCCTTAGGATCATGACTTGACCCGTTCAAACCGTGATCCTCGTGGCTTCCGGACATGACGCGGTGCCACAGACCCCCATGCCCCTAGTCCTGAATACTGGAGCAGAATGTGGGGTATGTTTCGATCGCCCGCCTTGCCTTGCAATACGGATTGCAGATGTTGATAGCGCTTTGAGGCGCTTAAACCACCGAATCCTATTAACGGATCATTAGTGCGATTCTCATAGGAGCCGACATGGCGCATAAGACGTGGAAGATTACTGCATTTATGTAAGGTTAGTATTGACATATATATATATAATCATTCAAGGCGGCACTTATTAGAAAGCTCTTACGAGGTCTTGTTGGACAATCTCCTATGCATGTAGCCTTGCTCAGGCAAAGACACCGCAGTCACACTACCAGAGACATGTCTCGGAGGCGGTCACACCGGTTGCTTGGTAGTTGGTGTACCCCTACCGCTTAATGAGTGCAATATTCGGTATGATTTTAGGCTCAGAAGCTTTGGTACTATTTCAACATGTAAGCTGCACTACTTTCAAGGGTAAAGTATTAATTATGTCTCATTAGGGGAAGAGAATACAATACAGGAATCCTACCTTGTGAGGGGGGGGGGGTGCCTGTGACTCTAGTCCACGAGCCTGGTGAATATATGGATGAGGGTTTGTGTACAGCTCCATATTTTTGTCTTCCAACCCCGATTATCCTGGATCCCAATAATCCTTGCTTGACGACCTTCGTAGCCAAGAGAACAAGAAGGGGCCATTGAGCTAGATGGAGAGTTTGAGATGTGAAGAGAAAAGGAGGAAATGTGATCCCGTGATATACTCGGACAATAGAGGGATGTGGACAATAATCGAGCCGCATATATCCTCAGTGTGAGATGTCTATGACTTAAGTACATGTGTGTACATGACGTACGCATTGGATGTGAACTGTACAGGCTGGCTCTTTATTCTGGTGCATTTATATGCTAACTGTGGCGTGATACAGACGAATTAACAAGTTATGTATTCTCTGGGCACAATCCTGCATGCGCACTGATAAGCCACAGTTACCCCTCTCGTGAGATCCCCATACCTATTACTGAACAAGTTATTCTAGCCAGTGAGTTCATCCTAAATGCTTGGCCCCTATAACCGTGGATTATATTTCTGCTCCGCCCCCTCAGAAATAATTATAAAGTAATTCCATGCATACTAATTCGGCTACCCTAACGTTCCTAACATCACTCTCCACACGCCTCGGGAAATATTCAAGATGCCTTGCGATATGCTCGCCCCAAGGGTTTTCGTCGATTGAAAGATCATTACTTGCATGATCGTTGCAGAGAGGTGAAGCTCATTGCCTAGACAAGAAATCGCTACTTGAAAGACTGGCGTCTTGACTAAAAGCCTTAACTTGAATCACCAAATTGTAAAACCAATGTTTATATATAGCGCGGAAGTAACCCAACACATAATAAGCAACCACAGCGACTACAGAATCGTTACTAGAAACCCCTCCACACTTTACCTTGCAAGAAATTTCACTATTTTCTCTCCACATGACGTCCCCCCAAGATTCCACTCCCACCCCGCTATCCACCAGGTGTAGAAACGTCAGCACAGCCCGCATGCGCCTCGCCGAAGTATCTGCCCTTCAACAAACGTCGAACCTAGACCTCGCTCGCAACGAGAATGCTGTCTACTACGCGCTGTGCTTCCAGTACCCCTTTATCAAGCCGGACCTGGTGTTATTCCAACGGCGCGGACTCAGATGCTTCAATGCTGCGGATATTAAGCGCGCCATCGATCGGATGGATGTCGATGTGCGGCGTCGGTTCGTAACAGTTATGGAGCAGCACCGAGATTGTGTGCATAGAAAGAGGGAGATGGATTCATTGAGGGTGGTAGCGGAGGTGAGATTAAGAGCGGCTGTTGCGGAGGAGGCTGCTGAGAGGGCCAGAATTCCGGAGAAGGATTTTACCGGTGTTGAAGTGCCAGTTCCTGTTTCGAGGATGCTACGGAAAAGGAGACTTATCAAAAGAGTATCAAGCAGTAATATTAGGGACTAGTTTGTGTGGCAGGGACTCAATAGTTATAGATGAGAATAAATGTTGACATGTTTCGAATTTAACATAAGAAAACCACTCTCACTCAAGGGCCGAGAAATAGGAAACAGGATCCAACGAAGAATGAACTTGGAAAACCGATAGATCCCATGTAAGAAGTCCAAAATGTGGGTCAGCTACTCATTTCAGGACGTCTACCCATTGAGGCTATGTTTCTTCACCTGGGAATATGCATTGAAATACATAGTGATAGTAACATCAGCTTAGCTGAGACTGTAGAATGGTAGCCACTGGGTGTAATTGTGCACATGTATGTACTTGCGGTGAAATTAAGTATTGTCTCTCGAGATAGCATGGTTGCCAGCGCGGTTGGGACAGTACTTAATTTCACCCCAAGTACATGAGGGTCGACAGGGGCGGAGGAACTAATCTTTCTAATGATACGATGTACTTATTTCTTGTACATGTACTAACCGCTCCTCATGGTTTTGGCGCTTTACCACGACCGCACTGAATCGTCGGTAATACACTCGTCATACCCGACCCAACTGCTACATTGATAAAAGATCTCTTTGTGCGCTACTGATCAGCCCATAGGGATACAAGGAAGTTTTGCTCATCTCCAGCTAGCTCGTGTAGCGTTATGTGCGCCCTTGTATACATGTAATGTATTTACGAAGGCTGAGGACGGTAGAGAATTGGATGGGTCGATTCAGTAATCTCCTCAGCAATCACACGAGACAAAGCTTCTGTCATATAGACCCAGAATATGTGTCGCTTGCCAAAAAACATTTTGTTCCTACCTGTTTGTTTTTCCTACCGTGGTATATCTCCGGGCTCATAGCCCCAACCGCACCTCCCTGGGGATGGGGATGACCTGGCTCGGATACAGCACTCTCCGCCCCCATAGGGAATGCACGACAGAGCATACAACGCTAGATGAGATAGCCTTATTCAATTTCTCGCCTCGATACCCCTTCCAAGATGCTTGTCTTGCGCGCTACACCGGTGGCAGGCGCTATAGACTCTACTGACTCGTTGCGACAACATGACTCAAGAGCGGCGGGGAGGTTTTATTGCATCATAAATATTATGGCTAAAAAAAGAAGCATGAGATTGTATTCTCAAACGATGGATATGAGAAAACTTTTGTAAAGACTTGGGGACTCTATAATGTGACATATGGTTGCCAAGAGGGACTGTAGTTCATAAGATCTCACTCGATATCCGAGTGAGAATCTCTGATCCACGCCCTGATAGCTCTTGCGGCCTCTCTTGCGGTCTCAGAATGACAGCGTTAACAATTTTATTGATCCTAATACCTTAAATACATCTCGCCCTTAATTTTAAAACTCTTGACGCTATATTTCTGCTTGCTTCTGTCTTGCTAGAAGTACCAGTTGATGTATCATTGAGATATCGAGAAATCCGTACTGAATAACGAACGACTATATAGGTCGAGCTAGAGAGAGAATCTTCTGGCTTACTTGATCGCCCAGTATGTTGGCAAAGCGATAGGTTTTCATTGGATTTGTTTACAAAACAAAGACTCCCACAGGTGGACGGATTGATCATCATCAGTACCGTCACTACCAATGGACCAGTTTTGTGCCTGTGGGGGGCAATATCATTGTACGCCTATCCGTCCTTGCCTCTGCGTTCGTGTAATAACTCACTGAGTGACGACAATACGCCTAGGGCTTAGGAATGTCCTCTAGTCTTAGCCGCTCTCAACCTACCATATTCTAGCTCCCCTTTGCGTGATTCCCAGCCAGTTCACAGCTTCTAGAACCCAAGCACCCTAACGCGCGGCCCCCAACCAGTCCAGGGCTTCCAGAACCCACACGCTCAACCACACGACTCCCAGTTCTATACATCTATTCAACCAAAAATAGAGCCCCATCCTTTCCGTTGATGTGATGGTACTCTTCATCGGGCAGGGACTTTGCCTATCTTTCTTTGCCTCTCCTTCGCCTCCTTCAACCTGTGGCTCCCTAACCTTTTGTGAACCCCCCCCCCCCACCCCATATCACCCTGCAAATTACACCACCACCTAGGTGCTTACATGGTCCTGGGTGGGGGCAATACTGTAGGAAGGCTGGAGCCGCGATTGATTTTGGGGGTGGTGACTCACTAATGATAGTAAGGATCAATTCCACACCGTTTCTGCTTGTTTGTGGACCAACTAATTATGATCCTAGCCTCCGACCGCCTAACCTGCCCAGCATCCTTAGGTTGAAGCAGAAGCCCATTTACAAAGGCTGGGGCCCTGGTTCTTCTATACCGCCGAGTCACGCTTCTTCTAGCCGCGAGAGCCACAGTATATATATGCCATGTCATGCACGGGGGCCAGGTTGGGAGTGTGGTGGGACAGAATTATTAGTAAGTACCAACTCAACTCCTTACCTTTACTTAGATATATTGCTAACAAGAACCGGTAGCCAATCAATGCCCATCGTATATGTATCTGCACATTCAGCAGCGTAATCGGATGAGAACGCGTAAGAGGTGTAGGTGTCTACGCAAGTACTCATCAATTTTACTCCAGGCAACTATAAGCCCAACTCGCCACCCCTGGGCCGCCGCCTTTGACTCCCGTCTGGGTCTCAGCGATGGCGCCGAGGCTGTCGGGGTCATCAGCTGGAGAATCGTTTTAGCTGGAGGTACGGAAGTGTAAAGATAAAGTTCGTTGTTGTGTTGTTTAAATTAAGAAAGAGAGAGGCGAGAGTTCCGTATTCAAGGAAAAGTGAGTGATACCATGTGAGAGTAATGAAAACATATGATGGGTAATCTGCCCGATAAGATGAAAGGGAAAAGGTAAAAACATAGTAGTTGTCCCGCGTTCGTCGGGTGAATAGTTCCTCCATAGTACGACCGTGCCAGGTGATCAAGTAATATGATCATATATGAAATAAGAAACCTAACCAAATAGTAAAGTACCGTACCACCGTTGGTGAAATTACTTTTGACACATTTACCGCTCCATATATAGATTTCCCTAGCTATAGTGAACAAACATGAATATCAAGAACCAAATTAAGAGAATAGTTAACCTCACGAATACAATTTCATAAAAGACATAGATATTTGATAAATGAGGCCACGAGACCAAGACAACCGCGAGTCCAAACTGCTGGTCGGGTATCTTCCGCTCCCTTATTGATTTGAAATCTTCAATTTTGAATCTTTTATATTCATATCCTGAATAGCCCCCAACCCGTCCCCGTATTACATCTTTTATATCTCACACGATTATTTAGTGTGTCCATCATTTCACCTCGCCCTAATACACACGATACCTATTATGTATCCCTTCACTTCCCTTAATGGGTCCTCAACTTGTTATTCCCCTCGACAAGAGGCCCCGACCATTGTTCAGGTGCGGGAGTATGGGGCGAAGCTTTCGTAATAACCACAGGATCACGCGAAATCTGCTAGAGCATCCTACTATCTATCTATATTTCAACATAGCTATATATATATATCACTAAGACCTCCCGAAGTACACAAACTACTATTAGTAGCTTCACATGCATCAGCAACACACTACTTTAAGCTCCATCCTCCGGTGACAAACTTCCCGTCCGGTAGTTTCTAGGTATATATAAGCTACTAGTGAGGAGCGGCCTCCAGCCGCATATGTAATCGTCAGTTCGAGAAACCGCCGACACTGAAGGGTCCAGAAAACTCACAGCCCTGTTCAATGCATGCGCAATGATGTGGGATAAACATCTCCGCACGCAGTCGGGGCCACCTGCCGCTGCACGGCATGCTGGGCCCTCCTTGCTCGCGTGAGGTTGTAATTTTGGAAGAGAAGAAATGTTAATCCTGGTCAGAGCGTTATTATATAGTGATTAAGGTTTGCCAATGTATATGTATGCCGTCTCCCTTAACACACCCGATTCTTTGTTTACAGCTGTAACCCGCCAGACCACAGAAATCTAGGGCAGCTAACCACCCAATTAAAACTTTTCGTGGTGACAGAGATACGTGACTATGCTACTTGGATTACGCCCAATACCGGCATTACAGTAACATGTAGATGTTTGTTGCGGGATCGACTCTACCGTCTGTAGATATGTTGCAAGGTGAAGTCATAAGAAATCACTCGGTCACCTTGTCATGACTCATCGCCCATCACTCGATCTTGGCAAACCACCCTAACTCTATTTTTCATGAATTCAGCTAACCATGTCATCAAGCGGAATAATTGGCTGAAGAAGGATTTAGGCTGCGCTACGTGTTTGACGTCTTTCAAAAGACTATGTTTATGCGATGCTAGGTACGGAGTTACGTTTTTGGAAATATCGCTGCCAAAGTATACTTTTGGTTTTGTCCGGGGGTCCATTACCTACATATCTCGCGGCATATAAGGACTTATCATGCTTGACCTTATAACTACAGGGCACTGCGAGATAAGGCAATATTATTTCCATTTACAAGCTCTTGCGCTTAGTGGAAATAGTGAAAACCCGAGTGTGTGGTACCAGATCGTCCAATATCAGATATCTGATTGCCGCCATTGGGGATCATATTTTCTGTCTCTGCAACGCGTAACGAGTATTAGGATTTTCAAGTTGAGGTATTTTTCGCCCCATAGGAACCTAGAGCCAGAGAGGTTTAGCAGGCTCGTCGCATCCCTTGGAGTTCCCATTTCCCTTTATATCCGTGATTCATGAATGGGAGGTATTAGCTTTATTTATATTATCACGTTGACCCACGAATTAAAGCACCCATTAGAAATAGCCATAAACGCCTCTCCTCAGTACCTACACCTTTCTATTTCTTGCATCGTTTCTAACACAAGAATACATAACCCTCGAACTGCAATTCCGAATTCGAACGAGGTTTTATTTCTTTATGGGAATATCAAGTCTCTAGCTCGCCCGGATTTAATTCTACTAACTATTATAATTAAGGAAAGAGCGGAAATAAAGAAAAGGTTTCGGAAGGAGACAATGCAGAGCCTAAGTGTGATAGTGAGGAGAGAAGAGGTAGGTTAGATGAAGATGCTAAGGAAAATAGAGAAAAAGTATAGGCTGCGTTGCAGCTAGTGTTGTAACGTACCTATATATAAATCCACTGTCCATCCTCTCCAGAAACGCTACCGGGCGCAGCCCACTATTAGTACGAGGAAGGTAAAATGAGGGAGGTGGAAGGAGAGGGAATTTTCTAGCCCATCACCCATAGCAGAGGGCTTTGCAGCCCTCGCCAGTAGCCGATGGCGCCTGGTTCTCAACTGTATACTCTCATATCGACCTCAGGACTCATCAGCATGATCTTTAATGCGTGGAGCCTATGCTTATATCGTTTCATGAGCGGTGGGTTGCAGGAGAGGGCTGTAGTCAAAGGGTCAAAACCAAGCTACGGGCCATGGGATAAAAGGGAAAGACCAAAGGAAGGGACTATTTAGAAGTACAGGGAAGTGAGATTTTAAAAAAAGAAAGAAAAAACAGAAGAGACAGCTAGAAGGTGGAGGGATAGGGGTGAGGGGTGCTCCTTAACGTCCTCGAAACCTCTGAATCATCATTCCGCAAACCTGATATCTACTTGATCATTAGAAATCTCATTAATAGGAATTCTCCCTACATACCTAGCTCTCCAAATATCCCGCATAAATACACAGATAGTGAAATCAACCTTCCCTTCTGGCAACCGAGTTGCACTTATTTCTCCGTCTTTCCGGTTCCTTAATGTGTCATGATCAACCTAAAGCCCCTCAAATTCTTAACAAACTAGACCTTACTACAACGTCGTGATCTGAATATCTTAGGAAAGTATAACCCAAATTCTTGATATCAGATCATCCTTTCCGTTCTTTCTATGACTAGAAGGTGAGTAGAGAACATAATACATACTATAAAGGGTACTAAGTTGTTAGGTATCAATAAGTATTTTATTATTTATACCTGGTTTTTAAATTAGCTAAATGTCTGAGCCTCGAGGTTGTAGGTAGAATTAGAGTTTTGGCCTTCAATGATAATTGTTGAAAAGGAGATTGAAGGGGAATGGAATGTCTTGCTATTCATATCGAGATTATGCCTTTTATCGCCTTTTCCAAACCTAGGCCCGAACAACCAGTAATTAGTACATATAGTGAATTAAACAAAAAGAAAACCTGAACAACCAGCCCACCCCCCCCCCCCATTTGGATCTCCAACAAGTGTACTTTTCTTACTAATTTAATAGAGTCTATAACGTCAAAAGCGGGATGGTTTTCAAATTATCTTGGGTACTGGTAGTATTTGGCTGCCGGGTGAAGCCTTTATAAATGTGTACGAGGTTGATTAAGACCGGCTAAGGCAAGGTTTTTATGTCAAGGTTGAGTAAATCAAGTATTAATCTTGCGAACTGAGCCTTCAAGGTAGATATCTCTTCAACAGAGGTTTATAATTATGTATGGTTGGAGCACGATTCTGTGGCAACGTGGCGTATAAGGTACATAAGTAGATAGCTGGTAGAGCCAAGATAACCGTAGATAGGGGTTATCTTTAAAAAACTACAAGGGCTGAAGATATTGAGTTACCATAAGAGTAAGACGATGTTTGAAGAGAAAATTAAAGCTGAGTATCTCCATTGAATAGGTTAAAATATGACTTCCTCTTGGCCGAGAATCTGGAAAAGTACCTCGTTTAGGTAGGTGCATGTACTCTTGCAGGTATATACATGCGGAAATATTCCCATAATTTCCGGTAGGTGAATTATCTACTTTTCCATACATAGCCCAAGCTATATTCAGCGTTTTCAATTGTAGAAATAGACATGAAATATGCATATTCGTATATAGCACTGGTTCACGTTCGGTGTGTATACATAAGATGTTAAAGTTGCCTTTCCTTTGTAGCATATATAGTGGGCAGTAGAAGAGGGAAATAGAAAGCAACTTTGGGATAAGGTAAGAGAATCACACCGCCGGCAGTGAGGTGAGCTCTGTATATATATGCTGTGTGTGTCTCCCTGCGCGCTTCGAAATATTCAGTGAGACCATGCCTTACTCAAGTAAGCGCCTTACCCGCCAGGTTCTTGATTAGGTTCATCCATTGACCGTTAGCATGAAGAGCAGCACCATTCACTAAGAATAGGTTACTGGGTAGTCCTACTCCCCTCACCCCCCCCCCTCCCTTTCTCTTCCCCTTTAAGCTGCCTATCTGCCGTTCCTGACGATCACCTTTGGGAACTTGTATTATATTGAGTTGTCACTAGGCTGCAACTTAAATCTGATTGAACCATGGGAAGCTCCTTGCTCTGGTCTGGTCTGAATACGCATCCCCATCTCTAGCAGCTCCTTGCACTGAATCCACCGTGACAAGCGGTACAGCGGACTTGACTTGCATTTACCCAGAAGATCCTTCAGCCGTTAATTCCTAGACCTTTCGGATAGGTGTGAACAGACTACTTCTGAAGATAGTCCCCCCCCAAAGACCGTTCTGCAGCCCTAAAATGTCAAAAGCTCTAGCAGCTAGCCTATGATATCATTATCTTTAGGTGATGTTTCTGAGAAGGTTTTTCCTTGTGTACGCCAAGGTCCGTCCCTAAGAGTTTAATTTGAGGTCTATAGTTAAGGCATATACATTACTAGTAAAGCTTCCAATCTACATAAATAGTCTTTATATTTACTTAAAAAAGTTTCATAATATACACACTACAGTTATATTATTTGTTTAGTGAACCCTGTGAGTCGTTTTTCTCTTGGGGTAAACAAAGAGGCTTTCCGTAGGATGTAGTGCGTTTTGATTTTCGGCCCTCCAAACTAAAGGTTGTGTTCCACTATTGTGATGTGTGTACCAACATGAAAAACCATCTTAGCCCTCCATTATATTGCTAGATCGCATACTATCTCTAAGCATCCATCTGATATACCTTGGTGCTGTCCACAAACCACTGGTACGGAGGTGGTGAGGAGTCTAGCATAGTTTGGACACAACCAGCGCACTTGTCGACTTGCACTGACGTCTCGTAAACAACCTCCCCTCTCCCTTCTCTCAAGCCCCCCACACCATCGACGCTTCAATTCCCACAGCAAGGGTCTAAAGCTCATAACACACGTACGCTCATCACATCCCGAATTCATCTTTCTCGCTTAGACTAGAGCCCACCAGCTTCTTCAGTTTCTCGGCTCGCTTAGGCTAGGGTTGACTACCTAAAACTAGCGAGCATCCTAACGAGCTATTCTCTCTCCCAAAGCACCAGCCTTAACCTTCTCACTCCATTTTTCGCCCAAAAGTTCACGGGCATTGCCTTCTCTCGAAGGCCCAGCACGTGCGCAAGTCTTATTCGCCGAATACTCCCTCATCCCACTGAGTCCTAGATTTATTGCCAGTGTAAGTCAAGACCTGCCAACTGCCACCCACAACCCCAAGTCCCACCTTTTCTTTCCTGACGCTTGGAATAGTTACGCTCATACTCGCGCACCCACCGCCAGATAAAGTAACAGGCTTTTTACCACCACAGGTATTCCCGACTTCGCCGGCTCCACGTTGAAGCAATTGCACCACTTAGTCGCACGAAAGAAAGGAAATACCTTGAAATGGCCAGACCTAACCGCAAGCGCCCTCATAGCGAGGAGAAACGTATGAGCATATGCCTTCGTCGTTGATTGAGTCGGATTGGTTTACTAATTCCTTCTATAGCAACCCGTCAAAGCAAGAGGATCTGTCGGAACCCTCGCAAGTCTGCCGCCCCTCGTCCATCCACTGCCACTGCCGCTGCCACTGCCACTGTCCATGAACCAGCTGCAGTCACTGCCACTTCCTCTATCCCTGGGTCATCTCTAGCCGCCGCTTCAGATGCCCATGTAACTCCTGGTGGCCAGGGTGGGTTGGACTCTAGACAGCATTCCTGGCTCGAGTCCCAGATCACACTAGGAACAACTACAGAGCTGGATATAGTCTTGGTGATGGTCGGGTTTCGGGAGTTGTTCGGAATTCCTATCACTTATGCCGGTGTATGCAACAAATACTACTCAATGATCCTGACAAAGCAGATCGAGGAGACACCGAGACATCAAGCACCTCTAGGTCGTTATCATCACCTGAGACTCCGCTCAATCCAGGAATTCAGCGATCCAATTGAAGCTCGAGGTGATCGCGAACTCGAGGAGGCATACTTGCGGGAAGGGTTTCCAGCACCAGGAGAAGCCTGCTTTAATCAGCCACCAACGAGGAGGATGCACCCTGTGCATCCAAAGTATACCTATATCACGACTGTGCTGATGGATAACGGTTACACCTGGAGGCACGTCATGTGGCTATTTGGCGTCAGCAGTCCAAACGTCACCATCGAAGTTGATGAGAGGTTTTGGAACATCAACCTCCCTGCATTCGAGGCGAGGCGCATGAGGATTGCGTGAGGAATGATCTTGTTTGAGACGGTTGAGGATGGGTATTTGTTTCATTCTCCTCTTTTTTTGTGTTGCTAGGTGTTTCGTTCGCTAGCTTGAGCGTCGGATTTTTCATCGGTTCATGGATAAGAACGCATCTCTTGATATCCTGTCTGATTTTCGTTATGCCTCTCCCTGCTCGGTAGCTAGGCTATTATTGAAATCGGTCGAATAGGCGTCAGTGTACTTGCTATACCCAGTTGAGTTTCTAACAGATAGAGATAATGGAAAGATACGTACCTACTTACTCGTGACCAAACAGCGATGTTTATGTACGTCAAAGAGGCCAATGGAATCCATGACATGGAAAGAGGATGAATGGATGACTGAGATATCATGCTATAACCAGACCCATAAACTTTGTCCGCAGCTTTTCTAGACGCATGAAAACTGTTCTAAGTTTCCCGACGGGTCCAACACAAAATCCGCAGTGGTAAGATGTATTGTGCCGTGGGTTGTATGAAGGACTTGTACATGCTGAGGCTTTCGAAGTTGAGGCGATCTTACGAGGAGAGGTGGAGGAGCCAGATAAAGGTTATTCATGATGTAAGCAAGGAGCCCGGGATAGCCATGGACTGTTTGGCTGGATATATATCCTGTTACACAGATCTGGCATAGTGGCAATGTTTGTGTCTATAAGCTTAGGTTTCTTCCATGCATGCAGTGGTTCACTTCTAATATGAGGGAGGGGCTGGGCGGTCGCATTTCTTCTTATACGAACTAACACACGAGAGGAATGGCCCATGCAGGTTAGGTGTTCCCTCCACACTCATTGCGCAATCCATTAATTATATAATTATTCTTTTTGCTTTGAACCAGATCTTTATCACATCGCCACTACAACCCTCGATTCTCTAACCCTAACTAGGAACCGGTGATTCTCCTCAAATATTTCTGCCCTCGGGTTTGAGCCCATTCCCTGATAGGCCTTGCTATGGTCAGATAGACCGAAATCGTTCTTTTCTTGTATGAGGTGTCAATCCAGATCCGTACTGTTCCTTTGTAGTCCCCCAAATTTAGGCAAAGAATCCAACCCTACCGGGATGCACCCTCGCCCTTACGGCTCCACCACTTTCGCTGATTTGTGTGTTACGAGCCATGGCTTCAATCAATAACGATAACAATCCCTCCACCCATGTGGCCTTCTAATATCCAAACAGTTCAAAAATACCAGTAAACATCCCGGTCTCATATAAACCTTAACGTTATCCCTATAACACATCCAGGGCGTGGAATAAGAACCCGGAATAAAAACGTAGCTTTCTTCGCCTTCCCAGGCCTAGGTGTAGAGTTATCATTGCCGGATTAGTCCACTAAGATCCCAGCATTCCTAGTCGGCATTTATTCCCCGGGAGGCATCTGGAATTCGGTTCTATACATGTACATGTATTATTGTCTTAGAAATCTATCTTCTCAGCCACCGAAACCATGAGAGCATGCATACACGCAAACATAATGTAAAGGTGTCCTGTGAATTACTTAAGATTCAGCCTAGTTTCCGTGGAAGTCTGTATCCTGATAATGCGCCTGGCATGACTCTTTGTCTATGCAAGTACCTTAAAGTGCTGGAACATACGTTAGAAACCGAAGATTGTAGAGTGGTACGACCTATCTCAAGGCCAAGCCTTATTATGATACTTCCTCAGCCCTGTCTTTCTTCTTCTTTCTCTTCTCCTCCTCCTCTTCCTCTCCTCTCCTCCTCTCGTCATATCTTTTATCCCTATTCCTACCATCATAGAGGTTGACCAGAGACTTTGATCTCCTCCCCCCAGAGGGATGTGCTTTCGAACGTGAACCCCCAAATTTCGATATCCCTGTACAAAGCACTCCTTCTATGGACTACTTTGAGTGGCTATCGTTCGTCTTAGTCTCATCGGGTGCAGGATTTCTCTACTTGCAGAGATCCCCCTTTACATCCTCTCCATTCGGCCCCATCATTTAAGATGGTATTTATTATCCTCCGGCTTTCTGTCTTCTCCGGACTCCTATCACCCTGATCACCCGTTCATTAGGCAGGAAACAACATTGCCTAAGGTGAGTTTATTCCCTATGGTTATCATCCAAAATCACAACTATACGAGGATTGAAACTAAGTTTTTGTTTGGTAATGGCGAAGCATTTTTTTCCGGGGCTTTCGCTGCTGTGCTTGCTTGCTGCCTCCCTTCCGAAGATGAAAATTTTGTTCGACGTAATACCTCCCCTATTCTCCCCCTTAGTCATTAATTTCTAACATCCTATAGCTTTAAATTGGAAATTCGGAAGTGGACCAGTATGTTTTGTTCCTCAGCGTCCACCAGCGCTTGATGCATATAAGGCCTAAAATCCGAGCAGTGTATCTGAAAAGGGTTGCCATCAACCATAACATATCCTGTGGCCTTCTGTGAGCTATTTGGACTCACGCAGTGGATCTCCCCTGCTTCCGGAAATTGTGGGAGAGAGCAGGAACTTGCCATCATCTGTGGTTAGTACAGCCTATCTCGACCAACTTCCTATTCACTCAATCCCTCCACCTTGCTCTCACAACTTTGCATCCTCTTTTGTTACGCCCTGTATTTTTAAAGATTCGGCAAGTTGAAATTGGAACCCACAACCCCTATTATTGCACCCTACCTCTTGTTAGTTTTCAAACCATGTGTTTCTGTTTGTTCTCTCGCATAAGACCCCCAAAATTAGATAAACCCTTCCAGCTACCTTTTGGAATTGAGTCTCGCTTCTGCGATTTGTCATTGTCCTCTTAAATTCTTGCCCCCATTGTGACACTAATTCTTAAATTATCGTACTAATATCTCTCAGTAACTGCTTAAGCCAGTCGATCCAGTGAGGGAAACATTTCGTTTCCCAGCCTCGAGCGTTGGACCAGCGACCTCCCCTGCTGGGCCCATCTTTAAGGTGCAAAGCGAGTCCGAGAATAGGGATCAGAACCCCATCTACTCGACGAAATCGGCCTCTAATAGCTTTAGGTGTCCTATAGTAGTAACTTCAAGGGGGTTCATCACATGGTATAAGACTAGGAGTGAGATTTCCCTCAAGGTCTAAAGGGTAAAGGTGTTTTACTGGCCTTGCATATTTTCTGGGGGCGCTCTACTATAGAGTATGCTCTCTTGGCAGCCCCGAGCACCAGGCTATGCTCGTTAAACCCTATCCTCAACGGTGGTCCCGGAACCCATTAAGGACTCTGTCGTTATAACTTGCGATTGACATCCCACGAATCATTCCGGGGTCTGAGAAGGTTAGGCACCACTTTTGGAGTAGGTCGCCTTGTCAATGCTTGCCCTGATTTGCTTGCCTCTTTTATGTTCTCATCTCCTACCTCTCCTTTGTTTTGTTCCATCCAGATATTATCCGTTCCTGTTATATTTTCTTTTTTTGCTTTCTTTCCTATTTTACCGGACATTCTGTCATTCACCTAGCCATAGTCAGGGGGGGGGGGGGTACACAGAGGGACTCGGTATTTGGGTGTTCTATTTATTAGGTATGCACATTTCGTCATCTATTCGTGCCTGGGCTGGGGATCGTGTCGTCGGTAATAAGTCCATTGTGCGGTTGCCCTGTTCCACTTTAAACGTATTTCTGTTTAATCCATCAATTAGAATTAGAATCTGAATTTTTGTTGTCTTTTACCTGACACTGGTGCCATCCGTCCTTTCTCGAAGTGTGAGCAATACATGTACCTACTTTCCTCGCCCATATGAATTACTTCTGCCCACCTACCGCCCCCACCCACGCAGCCCGCGAAGTGCGTTCTCTGGTAAGGCCTATGCTTGCTTATGCTGCGCTCTGAATTGACGGAGGCAAGAACATGCACTCTCAACACCGTTATAGCTAGGGAGACCAAATCTCTCCTTGCCGCCAGCCAGCCAACCAACCGAGAAGCTGCGATATCGTCGAACTAGACAGCTACGTGGGGAGGCGAGCCACTGCTATAGATGAAAGAGCCGGTGAAGATGATAAATAAAAAGTGGAGAGTTAAGCCCAAGAAACTATAAGCCTGACATGAGACGAGATGTGTCAGCATTAGCAAAGTATAATAACAATGAGGATTTATCCCCCCGGAGTACGGATACTGTGTGTGGTCTAGACTGTGAATTCGATATATTATGCGGGTCTTTTGTTGGGGGCCTCAGAGGACCTTAAATCTTGGTGAGTGGGTATAGATGTAGATGCAGACGTGATCGACGGGTTATGGTTGGGGACGTCAGAGCTCTCGGGATCAGGGTTAGGGTTGTTGTTAACCTGCTAGCGTCGATAATTCATACATGCAGCCCGCAGGCTATGGCAAAACCTTTCCTCCCACTCTCCTGAGACAGGGTAGATTTTCCTTGCCGATAAGGAAATAAAGAGATAAGAGTAAAGAGAAACAGCCTGTTAAAACTTTCCCCCCCAGCCTGCTAGCGTGGTAGTGTATTTTAGTTGTTACATACATCCTCAGTAAGATTTTTTTTATCCCTAAATATGGGTCATTGATGACGGGACCGAGTGGGCCGGCCGAGGTGATCATTACTAAATATATAAATAGCCAACTCAAGCCACTGGTGCCACGGCACCCAGACATACAGAATGTGGAGTTTTAGTTATATTTCTTTTTCCCCTTCCGCTGATCTTGACCACCCTACGTATGAGCCGTACCCCGAGTGGCAGTTTATAAAGACTTTACAGCGTCAAAAAAGTTCCACCTAGCAGCTAAGACCGCATATGTTCGACCCCCCACCCACGTATATCAGCCCTGAGTTCCCGAGTAACAGCTAGAAACGAGACAATTTCACCTGTGTACGCACCTGATCGAGTTACGCAGGAGGTGCTAGAGAATAACAGGATATCCGAGTATATATATATATCTACCGCGCCCGCCGCCGGTGGCACCACGATCACTGGGATTGTTGTGTGGTTCTGAGTTCCCGTCATGGGTCATCACTCGCCTCTTTCATCGATCGCCGTTGAGTCGGAGCTGGAAGACATCATGTAGTCTTTCACTGGCTCTATGCATATATACTACATGGCTAGCTACGCATGTAGCTATCCTTCTAGCGAGCTAGGGCGGGCGCTCAGGGCCGAGATGATTCAAGCACTTGTGGAATTAAGGGCTTGCACACTAAATTATAAAAGATGACTTGCAATTGGATATATATTATATATGTTAATATACTGATGTTTCCCTTTCTTACTCTATGTTATTCATCCCGCTCCTCATACTTAAGTAGTGGGCCTCTTTTACTCTTGCCGTTGGGGTCCGTGTACGTAGGTCCCACCATACATGTAATCATCAACTCCATCATAATCACCCAAAACCATCGACACCACACCAACCTACCGCCGCTTCTGAAACGCCCCCAACAACTACCATTACCACCAAAACATTATCAAATCCTCCACCATCACTATACCAACCAAACCTCGCCGCCGCCACCCCCACAAGACCCGGATGTTTCCACCACCGCCCCCCAAAAGACCCCCCGTGCACCCACCACTACTCTCCGCCGCTGCCTCCATCTCCCCTAACACACCACAACCACTACCACCCAGCGCGGCCCCCCGCACCCCCTTCCGCACGCACCCGTACCAATACCCCTACGCCTTCCCCTCACTACACCGCGACCCCGCCGACCGCCCGCACGCCTCTCCCGCCGCCGAAGCCCGCACCGGCAACGACCACACACTCACCAACAACGCACTCTACCACCTGCTGCTGTCTGGGCACCCGCCACACGCGGACGTCCCCAGCCCCAGCTCCAGCTCTAGCTCCGAGGACGCCGACTCCGGGTACCGGGAGTGCAGGGTGCCGTACAGGGGGGAAGCGCCAGTCCCGGACACAGAGGCAGACGCAGAGAAAGATACACCCACTGACGCCCGCGTTGGCGGGATACTCATAAACCCGTTACAGCCACAGGCTTCGCAGGTGCCAGAGGAGAAGAAGAAGAAGAGTGTTAGTTTCGCAAAGACCGTCAATGTGCGCCATTACCCGGAGAACTCGTATCCGGATGTGAGGAAGTTTGAGGAGGAGCGGCGGTCGCGCAGGAAGAAGAAGAAAAAGAAGAAGCTGGGGTTGGGGTTGAGTGCGGTGGGGGAGGAGGGTAATGAGGAGGAAGAGGATGGTAAGGATAGTGAGGAGGTATTGAAGAGAAGTGAAGAGGAGGAGAAGGGAGAAGAGGGGGAGGGGGAGGGGAAGGAAGAGTGTTGTGAGACGGCGGCCGTAGTGTTACAGAAGGAGGAGGTGGAAGTGGAGGAGAAGAAGGAGAATGCGCCGAAGGGGTGGAAGAAGAGGTCTTTGGAGGGGTAATAACCTTCCATTTGGTTGATTTATGTTTTTGTTTTACGGGAGGTTACTGATACGGAGTAATTGTTTTTTTAGGATTCGTGGTGCGGCACTGAATTTCTTCCGGAGACTCAAGTAAGATGTGTGGAGGAAGGTAGGTACATAGGCAGGTTCTTTATCATGATACTAGGCACGTAACAAGCAAGCTAACACTTTTATTTTACTTTTATTCTCTATCCTTGGTACCATTTATTGTTAACTACACACCGTATAGTATTCTTGTTAGGTGCCATAAACAATTCCGATATCTCCTAACCCTTCTTCCCAAAACCGTTAAACACATCAAATTTCTAGGATCATATAAAGCCTGTAACTACGCGGGAGGGCACCCCGCCCGCCGTTCCCAACAGCCCGATGATGTTGGATATTCCCATGCTTAATCACTCACAATCTTACACCTCTGGGCTTTATTTGACTATCTACCGCGGGCGTTATTTGTTGTCAATCAGTGCTTAGTTGTTGGTGTTTTAACCAGCTATTATAAAACAGCCCAAATACCCCCCCCCCTTGGCCCCCGCCTCCCCCGCCCCCGCAAAACCCAGTTTAAGCCCTCTACCACAATCACCAAAACTCAGATGCGAGAATTGGATCCCCGCTGCCCGCTACCCGTCGCACGTCGCACAGGCCAAACACAGACCCCCACCCCGGGCCCGCAACCCTGCCGTAGCCCGGAACCCTGAAGACCCATGAAACGCACGATAATTAAGAGTAACCCGGTTTACCGCCCAGAGAGCTTACCTGTATCCTAATTATAAGGCGGCCACGTACGTGCGCACATTAGAAAAGCCCAGAGCTAGTCAGATCAGTTACCTCACACCCCGTCGGAGCATTCAGAATCCCGTCTTACGGTCCCCGACATATATATATAAATATATACGGAACCCAATGCCGAACACATATCTCCCAAACCTATCCTACCTGGAATCCGAGTAACGGGTCCACTTTGCATATTATTGTATTCGACCACCTACATACTTTCACGCAGTCTCAGAGGCCCTTCAAACCAGGCCCGAATTAAGCATTTCCCTCTCATGGCACCAAGGATTACATGTTATTGGCCATGTATCAATATCTCCCCGAGGCTTAGCGACATGTATGTAGGTACCTACTCTACCTAGTGCTCAGCCACAGCCCTCATTGTCAGTTATCAGTTAGGTGCAAAAATCCCAGCTCCTCAAGAACCACATCACGTGACCTACTTCCAAAACGCAGGTACAAAACTCCGCCCCCTCCGCACCCCGCCATATGTGCAAAAACAAGAATTTCGACCTGTTTCATTTTTCAGGAAGAAGTCGGGATCTACCCGTGGCCCATCTCAGCAACAGTCACGTGATCACCCTTTCTTTTCTTTTTCCAGGCTCGGGCGGATTAGCTGGTAGTGTATGGAGGTAGTAGAGCTCATGCTCGTTGATGGCGATTTAGCAGGCCACACACACGCTTTCTAGGCAACAGCAAGGAGTGTTTGAGGCCACGTTTATGAGACTTGAGCCAGCGAACTATCTATCAGTTAAGTAAGTATGTAAGAATGTCTGTTGTAAACACGTAAATGGGAAATGTTCGCGAGATATTTGGTCGTTACACGGACAGAAGGAACAAAACTTATTTGCACGCTGTATTGAGTCTTGACATGTCTGTCCGGTGGACAAAAAGGGCACATCGGCGTAAGGCATTGCGTTGCTTTGCCCGTGGCGGATGGGTTGTATGGACGGATGGGCACCCTTCGCCGGTGTGACCGTCGGCTCCGAACTCCCTCCGCAAACGGAGTCCCAGAAGAGCGAGCACCGAATAAGATGAACACTCCGATTCCTTCCTTCCTTCCTTCCTCCCTCACCCGTAAGGTAAAGGCAAGGCACCCACCGCCTTCCTGAGCGCTCAGCTCAGCTCAGCCAAACTCTCGAACCTGGTTGGTAGGTTGGTTGATGCCACTGTAATAATGTTGGTTGCCTTCATAATTCCCACCTCTGCTCCGCCCGCCAATCATCCCTCGACGGACACGGAACTCCAGGACGAATGGCTCCTTCCTAGATCGTTCTGGAAGTCTTACAAATCCATCGTGTCTATGGCCTGTAGGCCATGTATCTGCTACTGCGAGATAACCTTAATGCGGCTCTTGCAGTCTTACGACGCGAACGCGTTGCCGACCCCAAGGGTAGCTAACATTAATTGGGAGGGGCAGACAGGGAGGTAGGGGTATGCTACACAACCATAAATTGAATTTCGCTTAGGAATCAAATATCTGCCCTTAGTTTACGTCAACTTTCCTCCCCCCCCCCCTCCTTCGATACGGTAGTGAAATCGGTGGTGGTGGTGGTAGACTGGTACTGGTGGTGGACGGAATGAAACCTCGCATGGATGATGGATACGACCGGAAACCGGGGGGTTTCTGTTTCTGGGAGCATTTAAAGCTTCGGCGGTTCCTCCCTTCTGTACCATATCCCCCCAACTAGCCCCCTCAGCTCATAACCTGAAAACCTCAAGCCGCTCGTGGCTTCTCACTTTTTTTTTTCTTCGTCGGTAGAACGTATAGACACTGTATGTAAGCTTCATATGCCCTTTACCGCTTTCTGAGCAGCTCCACAAAACTAACACCTGCACAGAGAAGTACACTTAGAGCTAGTATCATAGCAATGTCGCAAAGTCTCACACCACCCCCATCACCTCCTACAAGGCACCTCTTCTACCACCCTCGAACATCGCAAAAGCAACTCTCAATAGTACTATTCCTGAACTCAGTAGCCTCAAGCACATATGCGAGTCCAGCTCCTCCTCCGGCGCCGCGAATAAGTAGACTCCCGACGCCGGACCTACCAGATGCTCCAGAGGGAATGTTTTCATACTTTGATTTTGACCCACAACGGAGTTAGTTGATTTCAGGTGAGCTCCATCTTTATTATTCCCGTGTGAGATCAGGAGCGTTGTAGTGCTAACTCCGGCCTTACAGAACTATGTAGATCTTGACCAGGATCTGATGCCTGGAGGGTTGGGTTTTCTTTGATTGGCGCTTTTGTTTCTTTTTGGGTCAGGGCGTTCGGGTTCGGTTCTTGTTTTTTTTCCTCTCTCTTCTCTTTGTTCCTGGAGCAGGCGGCGGTCGGGATTTTCTCACCTCATCATTACAATATTATTACTACCATCCCCCTATCAACTCACTCCATATCCTGTAAACTATATCGCACCTCACTACAAACTCTCCACCATGTGAGCAAATCATTGACCCAAGGAAGAGTGCGAATTCTCTGTTGCAACCCCGCAGGTGGGGGGGAAAAAATTTCTACATCAGATGACAGGCAGGACCACGTCTGTTGCGTTGCATCCATGACGTACCTCTCCATGAGGCTCAACAAACAGTTGCCAAGAAAGCTAACGAGCTTGAGTCGTATGTACCTGAGCTTCTACAGGGGACAACCACCACGGCGAAAATTAAAGAATGGGGTAAGTCAAACGATGTCTCAAGTAGGCGGTGTATTAGGGACAGTTTCGTCCGCCTGTGAAAGTGCGGAGATCAATCATGAGCACAATGGAGACTGGAGGTGAGTTTCAGGTGGCCTCTTGAGAAGAAAAAAAAAAGTGCGTTGGCATGCGAAAGATCTCCACGCGTCGTTCTTCTACGCAGAAGTCTTGGGTGCGCAATGTAAAGTAGTTGCATGATCTGTGGTACAGATGTACCCACTTGTCAGGTCAGTACAACATCTGCACAGACATATCCCCAGACCACTGGATATTAGAGTAGAGCATGTGTGTACTTCCCCATGAGTGAAACCTCGATTATTGTCCATGGAATTCGCCTAATTTTAGGTCCCAGACACAAATAAAGAGACTCCTTCCAAAAGCCGAGTAACTCCGAGGCTATAACCGTATTTACGGGAACCCTAGTGCATGGAGCCTATCGGTGTCAGTATCGGTGCACGGGCAGAAATTTCCTATGGAAGAGCTATGAAGGGGGTAATATTCTGTAGTAATCATAATACTGGGTTGGTATATACTTGTGCAGTGTAAGAGCTTATGTTCCAAGCTGATGTTTCTAATGCATGAGGCTCTTGTTCTAGTGGACCAAGGATGAATAGCTGGCAAGCCCTCACTTCGAAACTCATAGCTCTCGCTTAGAGACCTGGTGTAGGCCGTTTCATTCGGATTGTGGTAGTAGTGAGGAGTTCCCGAGGGGTCCGAAGGGTGAAGAGATTGAAGGTTATTCATCCAGCATCGGTTCGTCATGTAGATGATCTTGAGAAGTAACTTGGAGCTTTGTCCCCAAGGAAAAGATATTTCTGTCATGTGATTAGAACCTACGTACAATTAGCTGGAGCTTACATCAGGTAGGAGGGGGTGGGGCAATGGTTCTACTTTCATTTCTTTCCCTCTTTCTATGGCATGGTATATACGTATCGATCCGGGATAAGTTGGGGAAACAGTGATGTATGTACAAGTACCCTGTGTTGTCGCACACAGAGACAGGTAGACTTGTATATATGCGTGTGTGTAAGTATTTCTAGGATCAAGCTATGTACCTCCTCGGCTATTGGTACCACCGCCGTATGTACGTGTTCGCCCACGACCACCCATCCTTTAGACTAAGTGATTCTTCCGGGGCACCACCGCAAAATATTGTACGCTACAAAACCTACCCGCAGTATCTCAAAGTCTGGGGACTTAAATCGGCGGAAAATTTGCAACATTCAATATGTAGTTCCTCGCGGTAAATCCTGCCTGTAGCTAAATGTATATAGCGTGCACTCTTCGAGGGCTAAGGATAGGGTAGCGTAGTTGGGGTAAAAACCCCAATTGTATTTCGATATAAAGAGCTTGGGTACATCTCATTGGAGGACTTCCCGTAGGCGATAGAAACTGTTCTATCGCTATCTAGGTTCTATTCGAGGTTGCAACGGATAGAATATGGGGTATCTATCACAGGAAGTTTTCTATCGTTAGGACCCCTTCTCAAAGGGGTGGGTCCTATCTGTCTTGCTCCTTCTAGACCCCTCCACGGGGGCATGGTTCTCACGGGGGTATGGTGCAACGCCTACATGTAGTAACATCAAGATTGACCACAGAGAGTGCAAGGCAAATTGATAAAATCGATACATGAATAGAATTATCTGTGCATAATAAGTATTTCTGTTGATCCCCCCCCAACTCTATATGGTCGTTTTCGACGCCCTTGGTCATTGCATCACGCCTCCGTGAGAACCATACCCCCGTGAAGAGGTCTATATGATTTCTATTGCTTCTTGCGATGAGTACAATCCCTGCACCTTCCACTACTGGACTGGTAATCGAGTAGAGCAGAGAGATCTTTCTTTATCTACGGGAATCTACATTTGTTTTTGTTGCTTCTATCCTATTGAATAGAAAGAAAATAGGGATAGAAAAGCTTCTATAGCTTACGGGAAATCCTCCATTATCAGAAGAAGAAATCGTTAGACTTTCCCCTGCAGCTGATAACATCTGTAAATTATCAAGTTGTAGCCTTAAGTTGCCATATCTACTACTAGTCTTGATTCCTCAAAACAAAAAACTCCCCCAAATTTTAAAGTATACCTATCTAAACGAAACCTTTCTCGAAAAAAGATTATAGACAAGTCCTGTCATTTACATCTTATTGTTGATAGAATAAGGGATCCCTTGCCCGAATTCAAACCCCACCCTATATTCAATGGGGAGAAACGCATCCATTTCTGGCATTGGCGTAGGCATCTGAGGAGTTGGAGTACCCTTTCCAAACAAAGTCAACTTCCTGGCAAGTGCCATTTCCTTAGCTGCCTTAGCCTTCTTCCTCCATTCTGCCATCTGACGCGCTCTCATGACCTTCACCAGCTCCTCGAGAACGTCATGGTACCTGTTCAGGACTGATAGAGGAGGGCCATCGTCCTCGAATCTCCCGATGTGGTCTGAGCCATCAGTTGCAGCTGAACAGAATGAGTAGACGGACCCATCGGGCTCGTCGGTGGAAGTGACACAACTAGGAGCTGTCAGCGGGAGTTCATTTTACGAGAGTTGATTGACGGGGTTTCGTACCTTTCAGATGCTCCATAGAATGCGGATGAGTTTTCTGCAACAGTCTTGTCCCACGCATTAAAGATTGCTACAGGGTTGAATTTCAGTCTACTTAGGCGGTCAGCATCAACTACAACTACATATATTTACTATCAGGGATTTGTAGGTACTTACTCGGTTGCAAACCCTCCTTTCATTGTGTTCTTCTTGTTGTAATCGATGAGATAGAGGTGATGATGATGAATGTTCAGCTGATGAGGGTCTTCGGCGTCTGTTGACAGTAGAGAGATTCAGCTTTTAGTGATTAGGATATAGGGGGTACAAACTCACGTGCTCTTGCTAAGCGGAGGTATGCTATACCTTTACAGTGATGCCAGATGCTCGGATGAAACACTTTCGATGATGAGAAAGAACAATATCAAGGTGGTTAAGAGCTCTAGAGAGGAGTTGAGAAGAGAAAGAGAAGACGGAGTCAGGAGGGAAGAGAGCAGGTAGAAGAGAAGAAAACAAGTACGAGAAGAGAGGGGAAGTTGCAATGGCAGGTGAGGAGGGGGTTTTTGAGCTAGTGTTTTCCCGAGCTAGTATGCTATATTTTATAGCTACTACGTAGTGCGGCGTCCACAACGACTACCATCGTGCTTATCGAAATGGAGAGTGAGCAATAATCTTGGTTGTTTACTCTACTTAACTGAGGCTTGGCACTCGAGTGATATATTGTGAAGCTGGTGCCAAGAGCGGTTGGCTTGTTCTCGCTACAATACAAATTCTTCGAGCCCCTTAATATGAGGACACTTAATAATTGGAAAGGTTAATATCACCAGAGATAAGCCCGCTCAAGTAATAATCTTCTAGAGATTCAATATTTCAGCCCAGAAATATTCGTACATAAGCCAGTCAATACTTAACTTTTTGCTAAGATGATTGCATGCAGGTATCCCTTGGGTGTATGAGACATTAGGAGTATCTCTCTCACGCATTAGCATGCCCTATTCAGAGAGTGATTAGGACCTTTGCGCAAAAGACTCCAGAGTCTTTTTCTACTTGTGTGATTACGTAGTTGATGGGAGGATAGGCAGCAGCAACATAGTACATCTCAGCATTCCAACGGCTGATAAACACAGCGAACTGCTTACCCTCGCCGAAATTCGAGATCACATAATATATACAAGTATGTATGAGAGAGATTCTCCAGGTGTTTCATACACTCAAGGGATAGGTCCACGCGAATTTTGTTTTTTCTTGCTTGAATAGATATTCCCGCAACCCTAGCCCTAACAGATGCATAGTGGAAGCCCACTGAGCAACTGCTTCCTGAAGAAAAAGGTATCGATTGTTCTATTATCAGCTCATTGTAGAGAAGTTGTGGGAAGAAGTTTGAGCGAGGGATGCATGTAGTACTGTTGTTCGCCATCTCACCATAGTTGAATTTTGCTTCCCGGGGTTGCCCGCTCGGAAGGTTGCAGGTCGCGGATTCGATGCTTGAGGTGAAAGTGGTATACTTGGCTTCTCTAGAACATGCTGTTATTGGTGCGCGATCGGCACCTTCCGCATAGGTGCATCCTAACCCCAATTCTTGGTTCGCAGCAGCAAGTTGCGATGTATACAGTCCATAATCACACTACATACATGTAGTATTCTGCCCACTTGATTAAGCACATGTATGTTCACTGGTAGTACTCCCATAGGGGTAAAAGCCTCGGCAAAGGATGCATGACCAACTAGCGAATGGTTATCCTGTCCTCATCTCTTCACTGTATCCACGAAGTACATACATGTAGGCACTGTACGATCCCTGGTAGTATGAGATAAATGAAGACCCCCAGATATGCATCATATATCAGAATTCGAATACTGGTAGCTGTTAATTATAAAGGTAAGAGTACGTATATATTAATTCGCCAACTTCACAATATTTTTACTAATGATGTCGAACCCGAATAGATGATCAGCTTAAGCTGTTGACACCATGTCATGTCACACCGACATCTCATTGATCAACTACATGCATATAGCAACACTCACCTCTATTAACCGAGTTTTCAGCGTTGCTCGAGGCTACTTACGAGTGATGGCTTGTGATGTACTTCCACAGTCATGGCCTGCTGGGATAGAGTGATCAACCCATTCTATGGGGAGGTGGGATTCTTGTACGCCGATGAGACTACAACAATGCAACCTCTACTGTTTTACTTCCTGCAAAATACAACATCACTCCCCACCTCCACATTTATCCCATCCAGCGCGTTTCATTATCAAAAACTACGACTTCACCACCTGCACCACCTTTTTTAAACCAGCCTGAGAATTGCTCCAAATTAGGTTCTTCAACAGCCAGCTCAAGTTCAGATGGCTTACCAAAACTTTCCCTTAGACCCTTTTTGGATGTATAACATTCAATGCTACTGTCCTGAGTATGTCCTCGAGTCAGAAGGATCAGCTAGAATGAAAACTAGCTATCAGGTTCGGCATAACGCTACCCTCTCAGCTACAAAGAGTCAGATTTCCCCGCAGACTGAACCCCGAATGAGGGCAATGCTAGACAAGATTTCCCCTCTTAATTCCCCGAGGCATGTATCACTCCCGGAGTTCGAGGCTTGGAGGTAGCTAATTCGGAGCCATCATTACAGGTACTCAGCCTATAATGCTCTTCACACGGAGAGCGAACATCATTCTCAGCCCCCCCAGATGGAACTTGCTACCATGGTTGAGGCTATTCTCCCTCCACCTATCCCCTACTCCAACTATACAGCCTCCACAGACCCTAGCATTTGCTCATCCGTGAACTGCCCTCAATGCATTGCAGAGTCTAAAGCCGCCCAAAACCCCCGTAGCTGGACGCCGTACCAGCAGTATCCTATCGACGCTGGGGCCGAAGCTGACCTCGCCCAATATGTTCAACAAGCCCCAGACAGGTTACGAGACCCCCGGGGTCGGATGCTACTCGACTACCTGCACGCAGCAGCTATGCGAGAAGAGGAGGCACTAAGTGGGGATGACTCTACCCCTCCACTTAGCATCGGGAGCACCTATGCCTCCTCCTCCAGCCCCACCACTTTGTACTCCTCCGTTGACTCCACTCCCTCCAATGTCAATGTTGAGCCGAAGCCCATGTTTGACCTACGGACCGATACCACCATTGAGTGCGGTGTCATGGACAGACTCAGCCAGTTGCTGATACCTAACTACACACTTCCGGTTTTTCCTGGCTCAAAGATGTGGCATACGCTTGCAGAGGTTGCATCACGGCAGCGAGCGGTTCAGGAGCATCCGGAGATGTTGAAAGCGCCCGTCTTGATGCACCCAAGGCCTGAGAGGATCCTTATTCCTCGTGGTGTTTAGGGGCCTGTAGCTTTCAGGACTGTAAGTTGGTCTTTTGATGAAAGATGTCTCGAGTCTCTACTAATAACTACAGCTCTAAGCCCTAGAGTTGGATAGTCCTATAGGGAGAGGTCAGACAATACCCGGGGAGGGTAGCGCATAAGTATACCATTTCTTGGTATCTTTAAGCTCCTTGACCCTATGAAGAGAGCAGTTTTCTTATTCGTTTGTGTACACCTTTGTATTTCGTCCTTGGTAGTTCTTTTCCTTCCTTGTTTTTAGGTTTAGGGCTGTAGGAGTAGTGGGAATAAAGTTCCCATAATCCAATCAAGCTTTAGCTACATCTAGTCTTTTATATACTACGTTCCCTACAGTCAATTAGATTTAATCGACCCAAGGTTGTCGATAACATGTACGCCTGGTAGAAAATCTAACTAATTAGTACCTTAAAGCTACTGGAATGATAAGTCCAAGTCAATAGAAGTTTCAAATCACAAGAATAAAGAAGTCTAGATACACTATAGGCTTTCTACCCATCTTATCTGCTATTTGGTGTAGCTATTTCATGATAATGAGGTTAGAGGGCGGTTCTACACACATACAGCCACTCATCAAAAGTGTTCGTGATTCGGATTTAATATGACATGTCCGGCTCAAGTCAGTTATCAAACTATGCATCGAAATGTTTAAAATCTCAAGCCACAGTACTTAATGATGGCTGAAATCAATATTAGATGTTCATGATTGGATACATTTGAGTTCGTGGATTCAACCCTGTAAGCCACTTTGAGCACTGACTATCTTTTATATGAATCACGAACATTTTTGAAGAGTGGCTGTATGTTTATAGCTAAAGTGCTTGCACACTATTGATATTTAGTGTATCTGTCGCCATATCAAGTATTGAGATGGTAGGTAAGTATCTGCAGACGCTATCACACCCCCGTATCCGCTTTTTGAAATCTCGGGATAATACCCCGACCATTGAGTCTTTCTACATACCAATACGATTACGGGTTATGTTATCAGAATCGACCGGGGAATATTTAGTGATCAATTGCGGCCGCAACGAAACAGGGACAAGATACCACCGCCCACTCCTAAGAGTAGAGTTAAGTTTAATCCACTTAAGGGTATTAATCAGGCCACACTATCAAGGTGTCCGGTCAGATTTTATGCCTTGTAAATCAGGTATAACTTTTATGGGATTTCTTTCTTGACAAAACTATATATATCACCCCGGGTCTCCAGCTCCAGCTGCTACCGTACGTGTATTATTAAAAGCCTATTATTAAAATTTCAATGTACCAATAGCCTCTTAGCTTGAATGAGAATGCAGATCTAGAAGAAATAATTGCCAACGATACGTGCTCATTATAGATTCAAGTAGCACTTAGCTACGTACACAATTATGTTAACGTGTTTCACCGGGAGGGTAATCATCATCGGGTAAGCAATCGATCAACCGGCCATGACGATATTGATAGGACTTTAAAAACCTGAGATTTTGAAGCTGGAGCGAATCAAGTGTCCAGAAACACTCTCTAGATGTCTTTTGAGTATTTTAGATGGCTTTGCTAATGTTGAGTGGTGAGGGGTAGTTGCCGTGATACATTTGTAATTTCTTCTCCTTTTGGGCCTTTTGAAAGTACCCCCAACCACATACCCTAAGTAAATATCACCCAAAAACAACAAAAGTACTTCCAGCATATTTGGCTTCGTATTAGATTGAACTTTAGTCTTGTTATCTTTCATCAACTGGACCCGGTTGCTTTCCCGGTGACGATCGCTTTCCCGGTGAAGAACGATGTTTAATTGTCATACAGGGTTCGACCCCCATCCCCCGCGCCCGACAACACCTTTGTGCTCAGCTATCCACATAAACATCTCGCATACGGCAGGAATGGAGCTCAGTCTTCTATTTCACTATTTCCTCTTCTCACACCACTCTAGTCCAACCGGTAGATCTGGCGGGGGCAGCAGTTCCGAGCCCGAATGTCTCGTCAACGCTTTGCCAATTTGCTTCTTTGCAAATATACGTACGTACATGGAGGACCGATATGAGATTGATCAAATGGGATAGGGCGGCAGAAAGCTGACGTATTAATAGCTCTTTATAACTTCTACATTAATGATACATAGTTATAGATACTAGGATGCAAAAACAGTCCACAAAAATTAACTCATCACTCCCAATTCCCGGATTTAAAATAGAGATATCCTAGGACGGACTCAAGACGAACCGGAACAAAATACAAGCCCAGCCGTGACTCCTGGAGTGTCTATTCAGTGTCCTTCCTTGTCGCCAGACGAGCACTGCGACGGAACCTCTTAATCACGGCCCTTGGATCATGTGAGAGCTCCAGCTCGATATCCCCAGACAAGCGTTTCCTCTTATTAACAGGCCCAAGGGATCCTGGGCTCGGTTTGAGGTTGAGCTCTTTAAGCCCGTGCTTGCTGCCTTTTTTCTCGTTTTTGCTACTCGAATTCGGGGCGGGTGGGGGCTTGAGAATGGTCACAGGCTTTAAATCATGCAATGACCCCAAGTTTTCATCTGACAGACGTTTCTTTCCTTTCCTTGGCTCTCGTAGTTTTGGAGCAGGTATGTGCTCGGACTCAGGCTTGGGCTCGCTGCCTTTTTCCTTATTCTGACCATCCAGACTGGGTGAAGGCGGTAACTGGAGAGCAACTCCGCTGCTACTGATACAAGCCCAGTCAATATACTTTTCAACCACTTCTTCCTCCCCTCTCGCCCCGATCTCCGCACCACCCTCATCCCCGGCAGGCGTGGGTCCCCTTATCGTCCCCTCGCTACCAATATCGGTGAATGCTTCCCACTCGTCTTCATCTACCACACTCGTTGGCCGAGGTGTGGGGGGGATATACCACCCACTTGCACCTGGAGAACTCCGGTGCTTGCTGTACTCTCGCTTTATCTGGCCCGCACAGTCACGTAGTGGGCTCTGGGTCTGCGGGAGCGTCGTGCTTGAAGGGCTCTGACTGCGCTCAGTGGTAGCTTGAACGGACAGCTCCTCCACAATGGAGGTGATAAAGTCACTGAGTGATGAAGAGGCGTTGTAGAACGGCTGTGCACCGGGGCGCATATGGCGGAAGCGGATGATGGAGGAGTTGTAGACGGGAACGTCGGAGAAGAGGGTTAGGCGATTGTGAAGCAGATCGAAGAACTCATCAACCCGAATAGAGTCCCCAAGAAATTCATCGGGGACGTTTACTGAGTGTGCGGGGTAGGGGGAGCTAAAGACAGGGCCGTGGAAGACCGGCGCGGGTGAAGAAGGCACATCAGGGCTAGATCTATAGAGCTCGGAGATGCCGTCATCGTATGGGATATGGGTTATCCGGCAGCTCAGGTCTTCCTCCTTGTTGTAGACGTTGCTGTTATCCGGGGTGCGGTGCTGCTGCATTTCAGAGGTCTTAATACCGCTCGGCGGTGTCAATACCCTCTCAGCGCGGTAAACTTTGCTGACTGTCGCATTATCTGGGAGCTCAGCGGCAGCAGAGTCCTCCGGCCAGTCAGGCTCAGCCTCGAACACTAATGCACAGTCAGCATCACTCTCTACTTCACCAGCCAGCCCGAAACTCACACGTCCCCCCGTCCTCTTCATACTTCGTAAACGTCTCGACGATATCCACAAATTCTTGCAGAACCCCTTCCAACTTCTCCCCGCGGCGGCCTCGACGCCGCCACATTTTTATCTGATCGCTGACGGCGCGTAGCGCGACTCCCATAATACCTCTAGTGGTGAAGTCGGATTGGCCACTGATGATAGCGTTAAGGACGTTGTAGACCGATAGAATTTCGCGGACTTGGAGGTGCGGCGCGGAAGGATATTGGAGGTGGAGGTTGAGGAGAGATATTAGAGGGAGGATAGTATCGGGGTTTGCGGCGTGTGGATCCATGGTATAAATCATCAATGGATATGGTGTCTGATCTGTGGTGTTGATTTATATGTGAGGAATGACCTTAGGATATAGTAGGTGCGGGCTTTGTGGAGTTAAAGTGAATATGAGGATTTATGTAAGTATGAGGAAAAGAACTCCGCGGTTAATATTCTATAGCGCGTTGTCCAGAGCATTGAAATTGAAAATGGTTGCTCCATTTCTATTGACTGACTCGAGGTTTAAACGTTTAGCAATCCATAGAAAGGACACTGTTAATAGGTAGTCCAAGTAGCTAGCCGTATTCAGGGAGAGTTTACTCAGGAACTACGTATACTTCCAAGTTGAATAGGCTCACCTTTCGAGTTAGTAATTATGTGGGGGGGCTCTAGTTCACCCAGTGTCACTCGATGAGCTAAGGGTTAGGGTTGCGGCGGAGCAAGTCAGTCGCTCTGGTTGCCCACAGGTATCACCTCCGGTGATCATGATCCGCCCTGTAAGCGATACATATTAGTTGACTACGTGTAATAGGACAAGAGGCTTCCCGATTAAGCGTCCCTTAGCTCAATCAGCCCATACTATGAAATTCTTGTTTGCTTCCTCGGTTGCTATTTACCGTAGCAAGCAATATAGAGTACTTCAAGGCCGCGAACCCGACAACCCCCACCCCTCCAAGGGATAGTACCAACCTTCAAGACACAGAAAACAACAAACCATACAAGGCAAAATACATCATATAACGGTCGATATACGGCAGCTTAGATCAGCATGCGCCGTAAAATTCTATTACGATGGTCCATGTATCTCAACTGGTCATCTGTACGTATGTACCTACATGTATGCGAACGAACCGAAAACAAATACCCCTAGGCCGGCCTCCCTCCCCGAAACAAAAAGCCCAAGACCACCCACAAACTGGACTGGCTGACGCTATCGCCGCGAGAGAAACTAGATACTGTATCCCCTCATGCTTTTGTAGCCTACCAAAATTTCCCCGTGTTAGCTCTATCCCATCAACCGTAGTAGAGGGCTTTGAAGCCCTCGCTAGTAGCCGATGGTGCCTGGCTCTCAACCGTATATATTCTCAGATCGGCCTCAGGACTCATCAACATGATTTTTAATGCGTGGAGCCTAGGCTTGTATCGTTTCATGAGCGGTGGGTTGCAGGAGAGGGCTGTAGTCAAAGGGTCAAAACCAAGCTACGAGCCATGGGATATCCGTCACTTGCTGTGGGGTTCCACTATATGTTGACGAGTGATATTTTATGATAAGCAGACGGTTTGATGTTCCGGCCCCATATATCGCACTGTTATCCCAGTACTACAAAGAGCTCAAGACAGTGATACGTCAGTCCCGGGGGCTTGATATCCATGCGCAGCACGGGCCAAAGTAAAAAGAAGTAGTTGTATACTTGAACCTTGTAAGGCAAAAATTAACAACTAGCCCATTGACAGCAGGGACAACATGCGAGATCCTAGATACGACATCGGCAGGATTTGAACCTACGCTCGCGAACGAAACAGATTTCTAATCTGTCGCCTTAACCACTCGGCCACGATGTCTTATTTAGCATGGAGCATCGAGACAAAATCGCAATCCGTGGCTATCTAGTGGAGGAGAGTGTCCTAGGGCCAGGGGACTAGATGAGAATTAGAGTACAGTACTTATCGTAGGATCTTTCTTTTATGAGCTCTTCAAGGATTACTTATTTAGTTATTTCTGGCTTATAGCCATGATTCTTGATTCCCGAACCAGGCCTCTGTTTAAACGCTGTGATCATTTACTCCTAGATGCACAAGACCGCATTCATCTACTGCATCCTGATCCCATGGTATTTTGGCAGGTGCTCGGATTCTCTCCCTGCCATGTAATACATATGTATTTTTCATTCCTAGGGTTAAGAAAATTTCTGCTCCACTGCCAAGACCCACTAATATTAGCGCTACATGTTTATTATGTACTAGATTACATCCGTTTTGAAAGTTTCTGTAATATGATTGGTCGGGCACGAGGGTACCGAAACTCTACCCAGAAGGTTCCATAATTAACATAGAGAAAGAATGCGGAGAGGCCCCAGAGGGGGCGCCCAAGGCTAAAAAAAATAATTAAATGATAAAAAAGCCGGCAACAAAAGACTTATGTGAATGAGTATCATCCCTCAAGAGCGTCGCTACCATGTTGGGCATTCTCATCACTGCTCCCACCAGGATTTGAACCTGTTGTGGTCATATGACGAAGCCCAGTGTATTACCACTAGACCACGCCACGATGCTTTCGTTTGTGTCGTTGTAGTTGATGAGCGGAAAGATCCTTTCCTTGGCAAGGTCAAACTGGCGGGAATTGGTACATGTAGAGTACATGTATATGTACCTACCATAGAGAGAGCTAGAGGATTAAAGCTTGCACAACTCGCGGTCGCGAGGTGGTACTACATGTATGTATTTACCTCTTGCCCAGGCTTCACTACATACAGTACCAAAAAGGGGGATGTAATAGATACCATAGCAACGCGATATCGTGAAAAACTAAATCGGAACTTCGGCCATTATACCATAGAAATTCCCCAACATCTAAACTATATGCATGCACATGTAGCTCTATGACCATTCAATTCAAAGGCTCAATATTGGCAGGCCTCTCAACTCAGGACAGGGCAGTAAAGCATAAAGACTTCTCACTGGCACGCTCACGCTATATATACTTTCAGGGTCTCGCTATGGAATAATAGGAGCCCGCATAGGAGCGAGAAGAGATCGCGGAAGATACATATGCATTAAATCATCCCGACGTATCCACACATACACGAGGGAAGAGCCTACAAAACACCAATTGCAAATAATCACGCAGAAGCTAACAGCTCCCCTCTGAAAGGACATTGCCCAAGGAAGTCACAAAATCGCTTTTAACTATATCGAGTGACAAGTCATGACTCGCGGCCGACCCTTACCTCAAGGTCCACACCGGTACGTACTCGCAGCACAGATAACTCCGCTCACTCCACCTTGAAAATAAAATGCCAGTTCAGATTGCATTCAATCCGTCATTTCCGGTTCCAGAATTTTTCTAGGACTATATAACCATTCAGCGGATCGAGACCTCCTATGTCAGCTAATTAAGCCTGGAGGGAAGGTACGAAGTAGGTGTGGTGTCCTCCAAATTTGGTATCCTAGGTATACTTATGCCCCCTTAATTGCAAATGAAACTCCTGTTTTGTTTATTCGGCTTGAATCGGAAGATACCTCCAATCAATCAAGTAAAGAGCGCAGAGGACACCCACTCCGAATAATTCCGATGTTTTCCATTGGCCCAGTACCCCCTCGTTCCGATCGATATCAGAGTAAATTGGTAATCCTTTGATTAGACGCTTAAAGGGACTCCCATTCGTACGTAGGTCAATAAACCAGCATGTCTAGCAAATCAGGAATCGAAAACTCTAATAAATATAACCAGGCCGGCCGCGATCAAGGGGGTGAAATCCCACAATGTCCAGCCTGGCTTGTTTCAATGTGCATGAACATAGAAAATTAACAGCAGCCAAAAAAAAACCCAAATTTAAGATCTTATAAACATATGTTACGCACAGTCTTAAAACTTACCCCGCATGAGCGTGTCGTGCATGTAACCCCCTTACTTAGGAGTTGATGTTATCTTTAGGTTTCAGTAGATCCAGAGGGGAACAAGATACAACGGGATCGTTGGAAGGCTGCATAGTGAGCTTAGTTTCAAAATATAGCGAAATCTCTAACACAAATAGAAAGATCTATTATTTCTGAAATAAGGAAAGGGTCTGCTTTAAAATTACTATTTACACCTCATTCTCAATAGGGCTCTAGGATCCCACTTCCTTGCTGCCCCATGCTCTCACACCTTATTACATACAGGCTGGGTGGATGTGCCATAGCTCTCTGTCATCCCCGCAAGTGCAGTTATCGGGACTGAAGCTCGATGTTAATCTCCCGACGAGTCTCTTCTATCTACCGCATAGCCTCTGATCTTTGAGCTTGTGTCACCGGAACCTCTTGTGGTGCGGTATTATTGCCTGCCCGACCCGCGCGGCGCTGTTCAAGTGTTACCGGCGTAGTCGAGGAAGTGAATGAACGAGCTGCATATTGCGGAACGTATGGAGGTGGCTTTGGTGGTTCTTCTGTGACCGCTTTGCGCCGGGATGACCGTGAAAATGAGAACAAAGATGGCCGTGAGGGGATGATCTTTGGCAGATTGTTAGAGTAAATTTAAATCAGATAACAGTGGATAAAACCTAACCTCGGAGTGCATTTGTTTTCCTGGTCTTTCTTGTTCGGATAATTTCTTCTGGCAAATGTGTGTTTGGACAGTATGAGATCCTGATAATAGTAGTTGAAGTTATTGATCAGTCTTTCTTACCGGGGGAAACGTTAAAGAAGAGATAGAGCTAACGATGGTGGTAAACGTTGGAGCAATGGAAAAATGTGTAGTTATTGAAGGGTTGAGGACAGATGAAGTTAAGGCCGATAGGTGGTTACTGACATACACTTATGAAAGTTGTCCCTGGCGTGCTTAAAATTAAATTAAATATAAGCCCGAAACCTCAATAAACAAGATAAGCAACAGAGGATGGCCCTCACGTCTCACCTCACCCTACAGCTACGCAGTCCAGTGCGTACAAAAAGACAGATTCGATGAGAAAAACAATAAACTATCGCGCCGATTGGCGGTTTTTCTACGCGCACCACCAACCTACATATTTCATGTAACCCAGACGCCGGGTTTTGTCCACACGCTCAACCACCCAGGTGTTTTATTTCGTGATGCCAGCCAGAAACATCGAGTAGCTTGTTTAAGGCAAGACATGATCTCCGTGACGTAAAAAGCAGGAACCCAGGATATGACGTCACGGATCGTTTAGTTATTGTCTGGCCATTGATCGAACCTCCATCCTGACTCCAATCGAGATACAGAAGATAGCTATAGACCAGCGACGCAAAGCGGTCTGCTTATCATATGTTCCCCTCGGGGTCGCGGCCTAGATGCTTGACAGTTAGCAGGTATCAATTTCTTCTAGTCACCACTGACGACCACAAGTCTCTTCACAATCCACCTACAGAAAGAAGTACTACCAAGAGGGGGAGTCCAAATCAGGTATTGAAGCTTAGATCGTCGGAAGGCAGGAAAACATGTCCGTACGCGCAGGAAACTTCACGAGTAAACCTTAATTTCCTAGGTGGCCTATGCTTCCACTAACCCTAACCCACCTGGGTACTCCAGTCCTATACAAGAATACATCACTCTTCCACCTTTTCGTCCTCCACATTTTCGTCCTCCACATTTTCGTCCTCCTATCCTCCTTCTTCTGCTCGTAGCCCCCCCTCCCCCTCCCTCAAGCTCAAAGCAGCACAGTAAAGGTATGACTGCACATAAACGCTCATTACCCCCGCACTAATCTTCATTATTATAAGCGGAAATCTCTTTGGTGAATCCTTGAATACCGTGCACTCGATACCAGGGGAGCTAAGCTAAGATCGAGAGGAGACTATCACTGAGGAGACAAAACGTCTAAACGATCAGCGTGGTAGTAAACAGATAACCTAGCCCGGCTGCATTCAATTCTAATGGGATGTAGCACTGCGTCAGTCACGAGCCTATCTTTTGCGCCGAATACAATGTAATGAACGCACAAGGCTCGACCGAGTTATCTACACATCTACAAACCGAGATTTCTAGGGTAGTACATACCCAATCGCTTAAACTAAGAGTGCCATGGCTCAAAGAAATTACCCAATAGTATCGAAACCTAAGGGTCTAGTCTAATCCCGCTTTCACAGCTCGAAAGGGGATCAAGATAATGCGCCGGCCTAGACAACAGATGTTCTATCTACCACACCAACATGAAAGATAGTAGGTTTATTCTCCACCCCAGCGAAAACCTAGCCCTTCATCTGCCTACGTAGCTAATGATTTGGAGAGGGGCGAATGTACCTGCCAGAATCAATTACATGGTGGAAACATAATGCGCGCGTCCCACCGTTATATTCCGTCCCGCCAGAGCACTTACTAAGGGTTATATCGCGGGACAACGTGTTACATACTAGCTTCGGACCTCCCACTTTCTTCAATCTACCGACAGAGGTTCAGATATTGCGTAAGGTTATCTTCGTGACACAAATACCCATCAGGAGACAACACCGGCGTTCTTTTGGACACAAATTTCCGAGCGTCAGGTGCTACGAGTAGAAGTACTCCTTGAAGGGTCATCGACGCCAGTCTCCTAACCTGCGGAAAATGAAATCTCATAGGGGTAGAACCCGGCAGTCTGTTCTAGAACTGTGGTAGTAAATGGTGGATTTTTGCTGAAGCTCGAGGGTGATATCATCTACGAGTGATAACGCATGACCAGGTCTTTCTTTAAAAAAAGAGGGCGAAAAAAGGCACTCCCTCACTGCCAGCCCTCAGATACGAAGCCGCATACGCATAAGCTATCCCTCCTACGCATACAGAGGTTTAAGTTAGGCAGCCTAAGCGGTGTAAAAACTGAAGTCTGGGCAACATTTGCTTCCTATGCTATCCATTCTACGTCGCGCCGGGCTGCGGCCCGTTTCTAACGGTGCGGCGGTGTTCGACTTCATGACCTCAATAAACGCGAGCTCTCCACGGATTGTTGAGACAATTCTCCAGCGATGCCGGCCGGATATTCTCAAATGGGCAATGGGTTACGATTAGCTAACCCTACCAATGCGAGAGGTACCCCACCAAAATAAACAAGAGTGTGAAGACGAATAAATGGCTCACTCTCATCTAGGCTACGTACCCAACACACTACAGCGCATGGTTCTCGCCAGATCTATCCGCCTACAGGTGAGGGTCATATAGGATCTCCTAAAGAGGCGGTTAGCAATGCCCAGCAGAAGCGCCTCCCCGGCAGCAATGATTAAGCCTACGTTACTCTATTTGGCGGGCCGATTCTGGTTTCTGCCCCCATCTGGCCGAGTCATGCCATTTTCTGAGGCTCTCGCCCAGACTTACGAGTGACACACCATGACTCGCTTACTACCGTAGAATCTGAGAAAACTCGATGCGAGAGAGCAGGGGTATAGGCCAACCAGAGGCAGTCTTTGAACGCCAATATGCAGGTTTTGGCGTAGAATATCCCTGCTGCAGCGCAACGAGTTCTCTGTACTCGTATTAGGATGCATAACCAAGGCTCAGAAATGACTGGCCGCAGATCCGAGACCTTACAGCGCGTTATTATTAAACCTTAAGCCTCGGCTCTGCCGACAAGCCCTGATTCGCCAATACATGCCAATAAAGATGAAACGACACAGCTCCGCATTTATCATCTGCTTGCAGCTTGGCATACATATAGCTGTGGTAAGATGAGATGAGATGCGGGCATGATAACGTTAACCGTCGGACTCGTTAGAAACTTCTCACTGAGATCTAAGTTACCATGTTTATCTTATAGAGCTTTATTTAACCGAGTGGCCTTGCACATGGTATTGGGGACGTGCTTGCATCGGATGTCCACCCCGCAAGCTTCAAGTTGTATTTTCCGTGAGATCCCAGCTTATGCGGGCGGAAGTATACAAGATCTACTTCTTAAAGTTGTATCTGATAGATGTTTCAGGAATAAGGTATGTCTTGCGCTCTGACTGTAGATCTACCGATAAAAATAAAAATGACCACATCGCCTGCCCGCAAAACTCCTGGTTAAGAAATGATATGATGGATGAAATGAACCTCAGCTAGTAAAGCAATGTACAGATACTTAGATGGTTGAGCTACGGTTCAAAACTAAATTATTTAAACACATCCAGATGCGTGTAGTATATACACAAACTTCATTAAACAAAAAACCTGCTATGCTATCCAATATAAATCCTCTCTCTACATTATCGCTTCCTTTATCTCTGCCAGGTAGAGGTCGGTCTTGAATTACTTGTCGGGAGCTCCTGGGCTCTTCCGGCATTTAACCATTTTGCAAATGGTACTCCTGGTGGTAGCGGGTGATAGGCCGCCTCTTGGTAAATTTGCTGCTGCGATTTACCAGTCCCTCCTAGTACGGTTGATACATCATCGGCGTCGTCACTGTAGTCACTTTCCGTCCCACTGGGGACATATGGACGTGGCTGCGCGCGGGGGTTTGGGTAGCCCGCTGCTCGTGGGACAGGCTTCCGGGGTGGTACTATTTTTGATGCCTTTGTTGCCGGACTTCCGAAGAGTACTTTGGTTCCAGGGTGTACGGCCGACACACGTTTTGCAAGCAGGTCAGAGAAGTGTTTGGTATTATTATTATTGTGGTATGAGCTACGAGATAGCCGGTCGAATGTTACGGTTTTTCTCGCGTATGGTATCAGGGATGCACGCTTTGGTCGAGATAATATCGGACGCCCTGGCAGAGGAGTGTCGCGTTCCGTTTTTGATGCAGCGCCTAGCATGGATGTTGTTGATTCTCCTTCTAGGTCCCTATCCCTCCTAGATGTATCGTTAGCCGTGGCCCCTCCACCCGCGTACTCCGAACGGAGTATTAACATACATGTATTCTTCTTCATCTTGGTAGCGGCGACTCGCGAGATAGTTGACGGCCCAATATAGTAGCAATATTAAAAGAGCCAGACCCCCAACAACACCAATTGTTATAGCGACAACCCGGGTATCACCAGACTGATGAACGTCGTCTGAGGTTGCACTGTCGGTCGCGGTTGGATCTAAGTCCAATGTTGGTGAAGAATTCAATTGGCTCGTAACTGTCACAACCACCATCGAGGGCGTCACAGTTGAGGTTACGTGTGTCGTTACTAGTGGCCTCGTGGATGAACCATCGCTTGATATATCAGACGTTGGTGAAGATGTTGGTATGGATTCGGAGATTGAATTCACCACCGAGGTTGGCGTGGCCGTCGCCGCCGCCGAAGCTATATTAATGATTCTTGATTAGCATTAAAAGTTAAAAGTGCAGAAAAGAGGTATTTACTGCAAGATTCTCCATCGCATATTCCTGCTGATACTACCGTCGATATCGCCGCCGATACTTCTGAGCCTGACATTGTTCCTTGTTTTCCCTCCTTTGGTGCCTGATACGTCAATTGAAAAGGAAGGAGCTTAAAAAAATATATTGAGCGCGTCTGAATCCTTCTAGCTGCTATATCATGTAGCGTTCAAGAAAACCTTTCAATAAACAAAACTTTCCTCAATTCTCTTTGGGGGACCCTGATAGGATATATACTCTCCTGCCCCGCCCCAGCGGCGCTGAGGATGAAAACCCATGTCATGCATGGAAATGATCGTAAGTTTGACAACGGCGCAGCCTGGCTGACAGAATAGGTATCTGGAAAAATGAAGCCTTGACAGTTTTATTGCTTTACTTTACTCTTCAAAGACTAAAGTCGCATGAATAAGCGCTTAGGAGGCGAAGATCCATGAGTCGATCTCCATATTGGGTTGCCCAGGAGGCTCTTATTGCTATTTATGTCCCAAGAATACATCCCGGTGGGGTTGATACAAACCGCAGGTGGCACCCAGCACCAACGGGACGATGAATCGCGAGGTATTGTGCAACATCTATGAAGTTGCCAGTGCAATGTTTCCAACGAAATTTAGATCACCCAGGGCGTAGACCTGTACCGCTGCAATTATCAATCCCACGACCAGGTAAACCGAAGATGCTAAGGGAGTTTGACATTCATTTTTATGGATTACCAGGAGATTGGTCCAATTATGATATTGAACATAAGCGGCTAAATATCCGGGTGCTCTTTATGAGAACCTTGCAACACTAAAGTGCTATCTCGCCCACCCAAAATCGATCACAGATTGCGGAGAAGTGCACAATAAACCAGATTATTGAAACTAGCCTTCGGCTAATCGCTGCTTTGCCGTAGAGGAAAAGCACAGTTCTTTTTTAGTTGTCTCCCCAAAAACCAAGCGTCTTATGGTATGGTGCGGAAAATTATAAAGCCCGCATCCAGCCCAAATCGCTTCAGGTACAGACGCTATGATTGGGCCCTGGTACTAAATATATGTGGTCTGACTATAAGGTGTGCAGTTACCCTTGGTGTCCTCCTAGACTAGTATCCCATAAAACGTCATGAGGTGCGAAATGTTACTTTCAGTAACTATTTTTTTTCTACCCTAGGAACCTTTCGTCAAAGCGAAGCGAGGTTTGATCTCCGTTTTTAATTGAATGGGCGTGTATTGTTGCCTGTAGAATTAGATAGCAGGGGGTAAGAGAGCTAATGATCAGCTAGGGATACGTAACTACTTAATTGCAATACCCTTTCCCAGACCGCCCAGCGATGCATTAGAGAGAGAGAGAACGAGGATGGACGGTGGTATATGAGTGGCTTAAGGGGTAAACGGCTCTGTACCTGTGCGGCCCGTCCATCGACGCCCTAGTCTCGGTCACGTTACACTACCTACATGTATGTATGTGTAAAGTAGCTGTGGGTAAATTAGTAAAACCTCTACGGTGAAGCTTGATATTCTTGGAGCCGATCATTGGGTCCACTCAACTACAACTCCTAAATCGAATGCATTCATCCTTGAAGGCACGAAAGCAATGCCCGATCTTTGTATAATATCCCAATAGACACATTCCGTTGGTTTGGTACTCTCCATAAGAATCAGCGCTGCGCCCTGTAGTTTTGACATACGCGAGATAGATTTGGAAAGCCTTGAGCGAACTGTCTAAGATCTATCTGATCATCCTGGTATTCTGATATCTGATGTCCAAAGGGTTCATCTCATCGATCAGCAGACTCGAAATCTGGAGAGATGGAGACTAAGCATCGTATTTAGCGGGCGCATATGCACTAAGTGTGAAATTCATGCGCGGTTTACATCTGTGCCTCTTCTCGTTGTTAAGTCTATATGATGTTTTAGTTTCTTGACGATAAAAGATTTGGGGAGTTTTTACGCAGAAACTGACGGATCATGGAGCACTTAGGTCACAGGGTCGAGCCCTCAGCGCGTACGCGCGACCCCTTTTGTGCTTCTATTCAAGCCATACGTGAGAGATAATGATGGGAAAGCAAAGATGCTTGCTGCCATCATTCTTTGGGACTCTCATGCCTGTAGGCACTTCACGGCTCCTAGGCGTGGATGCCCCACCCCCACACATCCCCATTCATTTTCTAGGAGGGAAAGACCTTGAAGACGAAAATGATACCAGACAAGAGGATGAGAGTGGTAACAAGGTGGAGAGGGCCTAGAGGTTCCGGAGCCACTGCAGTTGCTGATGACTATAAACGAGGGTTAGGGACCAAACGTCCGGGGATGTGGTGTAGTCTGGGTCTGATCTAACAACTTCCCAAACTGTTCGATTTGAAACTATTGAATAGAAGGCCCCTGGCGGGAGCGCTGTCGCTATAGGAATTGGTATCGAGAGCTTACTAGGTGTAGGTATGTGTAGCAGATACATGTATGTACAGAATCAAGGTTAGCCCTAACCCATGGTGGGTCGGAAGTGCTAACCTTGCTGTTCACTGTAAGAGGTGCTGGAAGCTAGCCTGGGAAGTGCCCATTTCTACCCCGTTCCAAGGATAATGTATCATATGTATGTATCCTCTTGAACGAAGTCAGACCGAATACGCTAGTGACACTCGCTCCTACAGGCATGCACATGCATCATAAAAGCTGCAGGAACGGAGTGGATGGTAAAGGAAGTTTGGTCGTACTGAAACATCTCATCGTCATATCAAGCAGATATATATTCTCTCCATGCCACAGGTTATCTATGCCCACATGCCCTTAGGCACGGTTGGCGTAAGTAAGAGCTGTCCTCGACCTCAGACTGCTTCTTACATCACATTCAATCGAAGGCAAAACAGTTCCGTCGGCTCTATCACCAACATTCAAGCCCGCTTGAAATCTGTTTCTTTACGCTTCGAAAGGGTAAAAGTTCATCACAGGCTGAGGCACCCCAGCGCCTTCACAACAGGGGCCTCCAACGGGATGCATCGGGGCCTCCCTCGGCGAGTTTCCTCGAGTGGTCCTAGGACCAATGGTACCATTGATATTAATACCTCCGTTGCTAATTCGAGCAAATTATTTCGAGTATCGGGCCCGCCGGCAATGAGAAATCAGACTCCACCCAATGGTTCTGATAGCGGATTGGGTAGCCCATTGAGCAGTCCAACCTCGAGCAACAACTCGTTCAAATACAGCCTCCATACGCACTTTTCTGTCAACGTCAAGGGGGCTACCTATCCCCACTTACCGAGGGAAATTGAGCTTTGGGAAAGGACTCTCGGGTTTCTTGCAGAGTATTTGGATCTACTGGTTTTCTTCAAGGCGTCAGGAAATCTCAGAGGGAACGCCGAGGATATTGAGAGGTCTTTCCATCCATACAGGTTCGCAACTGCGAACAGGATATTACAGGCGCTGATTTCTTTGAGAGATGAAGTCGTTGAGTTAGTAAATCCTGGCTCATGATCTTATGAAAATTGTGCTGAGGACAGAACTTCTGGGATAGGTTTCCGCCCAGCCAGTCAGCAGTTACAGAGCTTGAGATGGCATATAAGGCCTGGGATAGGCTTGATAACTCGCTTTTTGTCATCATCTGGGAGGTATCTACACAAATTAAATTCTCCTCCCACAATACGTGTACATAAAACAGCTAACCTTAGCGTAGTTCAATAAAGGGTCTAGGAGCCCTTAGTATCTTGGATCCTTGTTATGTGTAGGGTATTATTTTTGACGTCCACTACTATTATGGTAGCTCTCGCCTGAGATTCTTTTGGTACATCTCTTACTATTTCCCTCATCTACTACATTGGTACTAATGATATTGTATATAGATGTCGCACGAAATGCATTCCGACGGCAAACATCATTATCTTTGTATTTTTAGACCTCCACCACTAGGAGACCATTGACTTTCAAAAGTTCATTGTTTACAGGATGCTGTTTTCTTACTTGACTTTCTTCTATTCACGAAAGATTATAACTTTCAAGTTCTTACAATTTCAAATAACTCACCACCACCCATACAAGTCGACACCCACTACGTTTGAATGAGTTGTTCCGAATAAAAACTGCAATCATGGGCTATAAAGACTACACACAGTCTTCCCTACGAATCTCTATATATCAAGCAAAGAATCTATTTTCCACAGAAACTATACAGCTTGCAGTATGGAAACAAAACGCCCCAATCCTACCGGAACAGTTGACATCAAGGATATCACTATTGGTATCGAGCTGGAAATGATACTTTTTAATCTCCCAACTCCTATTGAAAACGTTCCATATGGTGGTAAACTGGAATTTATTGCTGACGCCTTAGAGGAAGTAGCAAAAGAAATGGGTGTCCTACGAATCCTAGATGAGGAATTTATCTACAAGCTAGACCATCTCGAGTCCAAAGATACCTCTCCTGAGGTGATGGAGCAACTCGAATATCCAGAGCTCCACTTCCAGATCAAAAACGATATCACCATCAGCCCCATCCACCCCACTGACAATAGCATTCGTGGCCGTGGTGTCGAGGTCTGCACTCCAATCCTTACACAAGATAATTGGGAACAGACCATCCGCACCGTGTGCGCCGCCATCATCGCTGCCTGCGACAAATGCGGCGCTACCGTATTCTTCAACGAAACCTGCGGTCTCCACGTCCACATTGGTATCGGGCGTGAATACACGGTCCAGGAGCTCAAGCAGCTCTCCAAAGCCGTCGTCCTCTTCGAGGGACAGATGGACTACCACCACCCGCCCCACCGCCGTCCCCTGTTGTCATCGCCGAACAAGGGGAGCATGATCGCGTCCAACATCCTCAATTTTAGCCTCCGGGACCGCACGCCCTGGCAGATGGTCTGGCACATCGACATCCAGGCCGATGTCTACGAGGTGCTGAGCACCATCAACGCCGGGAACGAGTACAACAACACAAGGATATGCAGGTTCTGCAAGTACAACCTGGCGAGAGCACTGACCTACCGGACAGTGGAGTTCCGGCAGGCTGCCGGCACCATTGACGCAGAGTGGATCGTGGCGTGGGTGCAGAACATCCGTAAGTTTGTGCTGGCGGCTACGGCGACCGAGGACGAGGAGTGGTACGTGTTGGCCGAGGAGCCGAGCGGCGCTGCGACAGACCCGGAGCTGTGTAGGAGGTTTGGACTGCCGGTGATGGCTGAGACGGACGCTGTAGATTCTGTGACGGGCGCGGAAAGCGGGATTTTGGCTCTCTTGAAGGCCTCTTCATTAGTGACGAAGCTGGCGGAGAAGGTCGAGTTGGGTGGAGCAGAGGGGGCGGGGTCGGGACAGTGAAGACGGCGGGGGAGGGCGGTCTGACTAGATAGAACTAGGTTATATTAGCGATTTAGGGAGCGGAAATTTAGTGGAACCATTTATCTCAGATACCGTATCTAGTCTGCCGTAACAAAAGTCTACTAACCGTGCCTCGCCAGAACCACTATATCGGCCCGACATAACTACCACCTCAGTTGGAAAGGACTGTGGTCCAAACCCGCCAAGAACACCAGCGAGTGATGGTTGATGCAACACAGGGTTAGGGTTCTGCCGAACCTCAGTGGGTATACCGCAAAAGTCCGTTCGATAAGACCGGTCTGTTCTTACGGGTTCACGGCATAAGCCACAGAAAAATGGTGTGGCTTACGCTGCGAACCTGTAAAAAGAGACTGGTCTTACCCAACGGACTTTTGCGGAGCTTTAGGACGTTATGCAATGTCATTTATGCACATGCACATGTAGTTAAGTACCACCCCCGCCCCCCCCCTAGAGCCATGGAGAGAGTGGGATGAGCTCCCTTATGTGTACACGTAGAAATACATGTACATTTAGTACTGAGAACCAATGAATGTGATTGCCACGCTTCACAATCCGGTGGGTGGTGCACGCAGTTGTTATTTGGAAGCTCGTTGATATTCATTGATCGTATATACATATATCCAGAAGGAACCCCCACCCCAGACACCAATACCCCAGGAAGATGCGCCCCAACAAAAGAAAAAGGAACAGGAAAAGGAAAAGAGACCTCCCGCCGCCCAGCCAGTAAAACTACAACTAAGAGAGTGTGGTGAAGAAAGAAAGCAAGAAGAAAAAAAACGCCCATAAAAAACAAAAAAACTCCTATATATGAACCTGGACCCCCAGTATGCGGTCTATATCCTCTCTGCGCTCTTCAGACAAAACACCACGTCGCCCTCGATCGCGCTGTTCCTGCCGGCAATGTACCTAGTCCTGGGGCGGTGGCCCGCCTCGTGCAGCTCGTCATCAGCCCACATGCCCTGCAGGGCGGCCCAGTCGAGCCCCCCCTCCTCTTCCTCCTCCTCCCCTGCCTCGCCGCGCACCATCCCAACAAGGATATCGCCCTCCTCCTCCTCCTCCATCCAGTAGTCGGCGATGACCTCCTCGACGTCCACGCTCGACCCGGACGTCGACCCGGCGCTATATATGCCGTCGCGCCAGTCGCCCCCGCCGTAACTCCCCCCGTTGAGGATCATCTCGATCTCGAGCTCGAGGTCGCCGTGCCCGTGCCCGTGGCCCTCGTCCAGGAACTGCTCCTGGTACAGCTCGTCGACGTCGAGCTCCTCGTCGACATCGCTGAGCGCGCAGCCCTCGTCCCCGTCGAAGCGGAAGGCGTCGCCGACGCTGCTGGCGAACGAGGCGCGCGCGCCGTAGTAGCTCGCGAGGCGCGGCGAGACCGGGTACACGGGTGAGAGGAGGGCCGTCTCGGCGGGGAGCTTGGGGGAGAGCATGGTGGGGTTTGCGGGGGGCTCCGGGTTTACGACGGCGCCGTCGGGGTCGACGACGCTGGCGCGGGTCCCGACGTTGAATGTGGGCTCTGGGGCGGGGGCGGTGGTGGTGGTGGTGATGAGGAGGTCGCCGGATTCGCTCCAGTTGAAGTTGTTGAACCACTCCACGAGGCCGTCGTTGAAGCCTTCAAAGTCAACGTCCAGCACTGGGCTGGACTTGCTCACGGGCTTGATCGAGACGGGGGTGTCGGGGACTTCGGGGAGCGGCATAAGCGCATATATCTCCCTTCCCTCGGGGGTGCCCGGCTTCGGTGCAGCCTGCGGCCTTTGCCTCACCCTGCTATTGATCGCACTGGCCTTCACCCTCCTGCGCTTCTGCGGGACCGGCGCCATTATGACCGGTGCCGGAAACTCGATATCGCCCATGAGCTCCACCGGCCCGATCTCCACCGGCGCAACCGCGCTGCCAACCAGCTCGGCCGCGTACCCCGACGGCGCTGGTGCCGGGGGTGGCTGCGTTGGCCTTGCGCGCTCCCGCTGGGCGCGGCTCTTTGCGGGCGTCGGCGGAGGGGGGGGCGTGCGCGGTGTGCTCTCGACCGAGTCGATGGTGATTCGGCGCGGGGTGATGCCGCTCGAGTTGGGGAGGACCGCTATGTCTGGGTTGCTCCGGGCTGCGGGTGGCTGCTTCTTGGAGTGGGGGTACATTGAGAGGACGGACTCAAACATCTCGCTTGTCTTGTTGCGCAGCTGTACCGGCGTTACTTTCCGCGGGGTGGGGGAGGAGGAAGAAGGAGATATCTTGATTGGCGGCGGGATTGCCCTGCCGGTGGTGCCCCGGGGCGGCGGCAGCAGTGGGCTGTTCTCCGGCGACCTCCAGGGCCTCTTTGGGTATATCCCCGGCGACCCGATCCCCGGCCAAAATATATCGTTTGGCGTCTCGGGCGCAATGAAGCTCGACGGGCGCCGCTGCTGCTGCTGCTGCCTCATCTCCCCCGGCGAGACGAGCGACGGCGCAGACGCGGAGGGGTGGTGGTTCCTGATGCGGCCCGGGTGCGGCGGCACCGGGCGGATCTCCGGCCCCGCCCGCTTCGCGGCCGGGGACATGAACCGCTTTGATTTCGAGGTGAGGCGCAGCAGCTTGCGTGATGGCGGGGGGGACGGGGACGGCGGGACCGGCAGCTGCTTGTGCGTGTTGTAGTGGGGGGGCGTGAGGGGGGGGGCCTGCTGGTGGCCCGCGGAACGCTTCTCGACCATGAATTGGCGCATCTGCTGCTCTAGGTCGAAGGGGCGGGGGTCGGGGGTGGCGGGCCCCTTGGTGAAGGTGTATTTGGTCATTGTGTGGACGGTCTACGCCGTTTGGTGTGTGTGTGTTGGTCAGGCTGGCTGAGAGGATCGAGTAGCTAAGTTGCTAAAATCCCCAAATCTCAAGAACTTCTTATTCTTCTTTTCCCTCTGAAACGAACGGTACCTGTGCTGTGGTGTAGAGGGCAGGCAGTATAGCTTATAGCTATCCAGCTGCAGATCGAAAAGAACGAGAGTGTCGAAAACGAATGTAGAAACCAAACGAATATATGAAAACGGAAAGGTAAGGTAAAGCAAAGTAGATTCCTCCCTAACCCACCCCCGTGACGGGGCGGGGGGTGGGGGAGGGGAGCGTGGGTGGGGGGTTATGTATGTACAGTATTGTAGCTATCTAGACGGTGACGGCCACACACCGACGGTGTGGGCGTGTGTGTTTCGTACAGCTGTTTTGCTGCCATCGCTCTCTCTCCCTGGTGTTGTGCCATGGAGGGAGGGATGTTTACCGACGGCGGTGCTCTAGAAATGGAGCCTGTCAGCCGATGGGTCACCGTCACCGTCCGTCACCGTCACGAGTGGGGGGTTTCTTTTCGATGTAGACAGGGGGGACTTACTGGGGATACTCTCCTCCTGCTGTTGTTCATCAGCTCATATCCACGGTCTTGGATAGACCGATGTCGAGTCTACTCACATCCCTGCCCACGCGGTATTATTATTAACACACGCTAGCCTGATCGGGGCCATGCACATGTGCGACCGACGGTGGGTGGTCCGGAGCGAGCGGCGAGGGCTGCGGCGGGGGTACAAGTGTGTAGGTACATGTACTTATGTAGCTTGTAAGTATTGGTGAACCAGTAAATAAATAAGCTCACTTGCCAGCTACGAGATCTGAGACACGCGCACGATAGGGTACCGGTAATATGTCGCGCACCAACCCACCAACCACGTCCCGATGCTTCACACTCATCATTGCCCGTAGCTAGATTATAGGTAGACCCATCCAATCGCTAACAACCGACGCCGACCCGGTGGGGGACCCGTACCGGGACGGACCCAACCAACCCCACCGTACCTGCGGACAAGAAGCTTAATTGTGGGTTAACTCTGCCGTTGTTTCGGGTGTGGTACACGCCCGTTGAGGTGAGAAAGTGGTGGGTGTGGTCTGCGCCGTGGACGTGCAGATCACGTACGTACAAAGGAAGTGTTGCACTCTACTTATGAAGTAGACTGGGACTATCCTCTACTGTTGAAGGCTTGTTGTGGCAGGTGTGGCTCTTGGGACGTGTATTGTATCTTGGAGTGTGTTTGGGTATGTATCCATCACAGATTGGTTGGTGGTAGCCTTGAGGAGTTGAACAAAACACCCCAATCAACCTCTTTGGCAACCGTAGGGCAGCAAGCATAGCACAAACATTCCAGTGCCCCATTCCATACCACCAACCCCAACCCAACTCCGAGTGACCGCCCATGACCCCCCAACCAGCCCCAAAGCCCACCGAAAGACCATGTAAGTACCTGCCCACCACCAGCCATCCGCGCCGCCAGCACCGCCTCACCCGGCCCCCTAGCTGATCCCACCGACGGTATCGATAGACTTCTTTGATAAGCGAGCGGGTTACATATGTCTGCACGTGTCTTGGCCCAGCCTATCACTGTGGCATCCGGACTGTGCGTGCACTTACTTACATGCCTAGCCCACCGCCCGTTAACGTTGTCTGTGGTAGTAGATATCCAACCGTATGTATACAGTACTCCTCATTCCTCTCGTGGGCAGAGCTTGGTAAGTACATAACTGTATCGTTTGTACCTGCCCGGGAGAGGCAGTACTGCCGCGCGCGGGCAGTACTGTGATGGGGATTGACTGGCACTGTTCTACTATTGCGCCGAGTGCCACTGACGGATCAAATACCATTTGTCCCAACAGCCTACAGGAGAAAACATGCCAAACGACCCCCCCCCCCCGTAGAATGGAGCCCATGGAATCTACTTTCTACATATTTACCGTCCCCACAACCATCGATGAGGTACGTACGTGCGCCACGCCCCGCTCTATACCGACGATAACAAAGACGGGACACTATCTCTTCGGACACTGACAGCTAGATGGCTTGTATTGCCGTACGCTGACAGCCCGCCTCGCTAGCTGCTCGCGGCATGCGGTGTGGTAAGGACATGTAGCTAGCTACATGTGGACCCGGGACGGTAGATATCCGGGCCCGGTGGTCCGCTGGATCTAGGGTGGGTATATCGAACGCCTTGATGTTGAAGTGCGGACTGGCGGGTTGGGCCAACGCTGGGGAGGGCCTGAGGTCTAGTCTGGTTCTGCGTGCGCTGTCCGCTTGTAATCGTACTTCAGTCTGTGAATATAGGTTTTCTGCTACCGTGCTATACTGGGGACCACCGACTATTACATGTGAATACCCCCGAGAATAGCTCCATTGCACCCCACAAGTAAACCTAGGTTACCTACAACGCACGTTGAAAACCAGGCACCGACTCTGAAGCGTCCCAGAGCAGCCTGCATGCCCCGCGAGCTAGAAGACACCACACGATGCCGCAGTCCATACCGCACAAGAAACCCCGACAAGCCCCCGTGTCACGTCTCCCACCCAAGCTATCCCCAGCCGATCGTTTGTTACAAAACTGCATGCACTGCACTGCAATACACCCCTCTTCTAGCTAGGGTTTGGTCCTAACATCCTGGATATAACCGCCGGCTGGTGGTGCGCGGGTAGCCGGGCCCGAAGGATGGGGAGGGGTGTCGACAGCCCGGCCCGGCCCGTAAGGAGTGACTGGCGCGCTGCGGATCTGATCTGTGTTTTCTCGGGCCTCGGAGATGTGTTTACGCATCTGCGTGAAGCCCTCCTGTGGGGATAGGAGGGGGTGTTGTTGAGCTAGCTGTTCAACTGCAGCTGAGATACGCCAGCCACCCCCGATTACCCGTACCCGTGGTCGATATAATCCCACCCCCACAGAGCAGAGCGGCTGGGTCTGCTCGTTGATATAGTCCTTGTTTCCACGAGACATGCGTCCATCCATCCTGTATATCTACTAGCTAGGCCTACCGTACTATGAGCCTAAGCCCACCGAGGTATGTAGCGGTCGGTAACATACAGCTGCCACTGAACGCCCCTGATCCCCACGCGTGTGCCGAAAAAGCCCGCAGAAGTAGTTTGTCACTTGTTAGCAGCTAGCAGCACATCAGGGGCAGGCAGGTGCTGAGACGTACTTGTCTGTCCTGAGTCCCGGTCCGGGGCGTGGCCGGTTGGGTGTGCTCTGTGTAGCTGCTTGTCTGATGGGGTCTGTTATGAGGTACAGCTATCGGTCATCATGCATGTATGAAGTCAATCAATCAGCTACCGGTCATGGAATATCACTCGCATATATAAGTTCCCCGTTGGAGAATAGTCAACCAAGGTGCCTACATGTTCTTGACTATATACAATTCATACCTCAAAATAGAGGGCAGATTATGCTCACTGTATGATTCAAAGACAACACGGCACTCTTAATATCCACGACTCTGACTAGAGATTTGAATATAGATATCTGATGTACAAAAAATAAAAACACAGAGACACGCATACGAGTTATACCAACAAACCAAAAACTCCTTGAGCAGAAGGGAGCCGAGTCCCTATCTCTCCACCATCAGATCCGCCCCCAACACCGACATCCGAATAACCCTCTCATTCCACGCCTCCGGGCGCACAAAGTCCGCCGGCGCCAGCTCCGGCACCTCCCAATAGATATAGTTAAGGAACGACGGCCTATTTATGAACGGAGGCAGCGACCTATACGCGCGGCGCTCCGACCGGTCCCGCGCCGGCCTCCTATAATCCGTGTACCGCAGGTGCTCCGTGAGGAGCGCGCAGTCAGCATCATTATCGCGGCGGCGGCCGCGCTCCGTCCACCACCCGTCCCGGCCGCGGGGCACACGGGGGCTCGGCGGCGTGACGGTCCGCGGCCGGCGCCGGTCGCGCTCCTGCTGGAGCTCTGTCTCGGTCGCGGGGACGTCCTCCGACCAGGGAAGTGGCGCCGGGAGCAGCGCGGGCATGTTGCCCGGCGTGCCGTAGTCGGGTGGCGAGTGCTCGCGGAGGCGGCGGAGGCGCCGAACCTCGTCGCGGAATATCTCGCGGGCTGCACGCTCCTCCGCCCTACGCCGGGCGTGGGCGACCCGATGGGCCCTGAACCCCTCGTCGTTCATCTCCTGGATGTGGTCGAGCAACCGGTGCAGTTCGGCGTCGCAGGTATCACGCGCGTTCAAGGAGGTGTAAAGGTTTCGGTCACTGCATTGGGTCATTCTCGCACTATCGGGGCGGGGCGCTGGGGGGACGCCCGCCGGGGCCGGCAGGTCGTAGTTGTCCTCCATGGCGTTCCAGGCGTATTCCCTGTCGGTGCGCGCCCGCAATTTCTTCAGCACGAGGCGTTTGTGGATGGCGTGGTTTAGTTGGGCGCAGCGGGCGGCGGCCTGGCAGTTATTGAATTCGTCGAGAGTAGCCATGAGGAATTCCTGCTTGTAGGCGTACTCCTCCAGGGCGGTGTAGGCGCGGCGTTCGCAGCGGTGACGCAACGCGCCGGCATTAGTCCAGTCCCACTGGAGCTGGGCGAGGTTGAACTCAATGCCGGGAGCTTCGGGGGGGCGGGGCCTATCGCGGTAGAGACCGTCGGTGTTGACGGAGTCGTCGGTTTGGTATTCGTAGCCTGGGGGAGGGGGGGTTAGCAAGCTCTCGATATATATGACTTGAAGTAGATGGACATTGTATAGATTAAGAGAGGAGAAAAATACAGGAAAGTAAAAGGGGGGGGGCATAGGACAGGAAATAAGAGTTGGGGTCAATGATAATATAGGGGGTAATGATAATAGAGGGGGTAATGATCGCACCCACAATTAAATTAGAAACAAACACAACATACCATCATCCTCCCCCGGCAGGAGCGGGGGCAGCGCCGGATCACGAACCCACGGCCTCCCCCGCCTAAACCTCCTCCTCCCCACCAAGACCGGCCTCACCCCACGATACACCTTCTGCGCCGCCGGCACGACACCCCCCGGCGGCTGCCAGAACAACTCCTCCTCATCCAGCGCCTCCGCCCCCGGCGACAGCCGCGGCGTCGGCGGCACTATGCTGTCCTCCTCCGACGCACTCGCCGCGTCCACATCCATCTCAAGCTCCGGGACCGGGGCCCCGACGTCGCGCGCCGGCCCCGGCGGATGCCTAAAGTACCGCCCAGTGATGCCCATCCGGTCCGCAAACGCGTACTCGGGCTCCTCGTCCTCAAGGCCCGCGTAGTTCCCCTTTATCCCGCGGTTGCGGAGCGGCGGGCGCGGCGCCAGCGCGGGCCCCCGCGGCGAATACGCAATGTCGGAGACAGCGTCCTCGGCCTCGGCCGAGCCCTCGTCGCCGCTGCGCCCTTCGGGCCAGGCGGGCGCCCCCGGGGGCGGCGCGGGCACTGTCGCCTGCAAGGGCGGGTAGTTGCTTGGTGCGGGGACGTCGGCCATGCGGACCTCGAGGTCGTGGGATGGCGGGTGCAGGCGTGTGGAGTAGCCGGAGACGATCAGCCGGATGATGGCCCTTCTGGCGGCGGCGGCGGCTTCGTCTGTGTATGCTGCTGGCCCCGCTGCTGCTGCTGCTTCCGCAACGCCTTGCAGGACCTCGTCGAGTGGGTGCGGCGCTATCTCGACGCGGGCAACGGCAGTGCTGGCTGGTACTGGGACTGGCACCGCGCCGCCCTCTGGCCGGGGCGGTATTGGCGGCGGAGTCGCCGATGACGGCCGCGGCGGCAGCTCCCTGAGGGTGTTGAAACGGGCCGTCTCGGCCGCCTCCAGTGCAGCTAGGACGAGGTTGTCTGCGAGGGTCAGCATCCGGGCCTGGGTCGCCATCCACATTGCAAGCACGTTGCGGTGGATGGCGGCCACTCTATGTTCATAGTTGATCTGCTGTCTTCCGCTTCGCTGGTGGAGAGGTGGGGGGGGGATGTTGAGGAGTGTGTTCCACCTGGGGGCGGGGGATTATGTTAGTTATGTTGGGTGTAATTAGAATTAGAGTAGAGCTATCGTAATATCATCACCGCCTATCACTCGGAGGGCCAATGACCGGAAAAAGGGGAAATGATCAAAAACTCACCACGCCGTATTCAACCACCCCAACACATCCAAACAACCCACCAAAAAGACCGACGGCGCCACCAACTGATACCACCTCCACACCCACACCGCAGCCCGCACGCACATGTTCATCGCCACCCCATAATCCCTCCCGCCCAGCACCATCAGCACAAACAGGCCATTCGAAACCCCGAGCGCCGCCACGCCGCCCAGCCCGCCCCAGCGCCCCCACCGCCGCACCGCCCAATACGCAAAGAACCCGTAATTCGCCGCGCCGCCATACTCAAACAGCACGCGCGCCGCCCAGCCCATCCACGCAATCGCACGCATATGGACCGCGTAGTGCAGCGGCGCCGCCATCCAGTACGACAGCACCCCGACGCCCAGCAGCTCATACTCCAGGAAGGGGAAGATGCGCATTACCACCAGGCCCGCCTGCTGCATGATGCGGTTCTGGGCGGCGAAGCGCGCCGCGAGCGGGTTGAGCATCAGCATGACCGTCTGCGCGCCCATGAGCACCTTCCAGCGGTTCAGCACGATCCAGAAAATGGCTGGGGGTAGCAGCCCGCCGATCAGCTCGTGCCCGGGCTCCCGGTACGTGCGCATTGCCAGCGTGCCTAGCAGGCCCCAGAACGCCTTGAGGGCTGGGGTGTAGCCGTGGGCGCGCGCATAGTGGTTTGTGCTGCGTGAGAAGAGGTACTCGAAGGTGGGGAAGCCCGTCACGGCGGGGGAGAGGGCCACGGCGAGTAGCGGGGCCAGGTAGATTATGTTGAGGAGGCCCTCGAGTCGCATGACCATGGTGTCGAAGGTGGGGAGTTGGGGGCGCAGGTTTATGTTCCCGAGGCCGATGGCGTTGGTGAAGAGGTCGAAGGTGGAGAGTTTTTGTTGGTCCATGGTGGGCGGTTGTTGGAGGGTTTTCCTTCTCTTCTTGTTCTTCTTCTTTTCCTTCTGCTGTCCTACCCTGTAATATAATCTTCACGATATTCCTCCAAATTGCAAAACCGAGTGATCAATCAGCAGCAGTCCGACAGCTACAAAAGAACGGCAGATCGCGTCTGTTGTATATAGCACAATCTATTCCCGCACAGACAAAGGGCCTAGGTACCTATGCACCCCCTTCATTGTTGGGTCCCCCCACCCAATTACATATCCAACTCAACACCCAGCGATTAAACATGTATAGCTAGATGGTATATACTGTACATTCCTCCCTACCAAAAAAACAAAAGAGAAAAAAAAATGGCATTGTCCGCCCCCAGTCCGGCCCACAAAGGAAACGCCGTCTTTGTTTCTCCCACCCCCCAAACAAACAAAGGAACAACTCAAGAGAGAGAAGAAGAAGAATAGTGCTATTTACCCACCCTACCCTACCCACCCCTACAGGCTACAGGATACAGGCTACTCCCCCCTCAGACAACACGCACTCCACTTCTCCACCTCCCACGCCACCACCCCCGTCACCACCGGCCACACATCCTGCACCCACGCGCCCCAGCCACCAGCGGCGCCGCCCTCCTCACCGGGGTATGCCCGTTTCAGCGCACACATGCTATGCACCCCCCGCGTTAGCCCAGCCCATATTCCGGCCCCACCCCAACAAAGAATACATACCGATACCTTGTACACCCGTCCCCGAGCTCCCCCCTCACGTCCACGCCGCCACTGCCACTATCCCCGAGCGCCACCCGCGGCGGAAGACACACGTGGTCCGTGAAGCGCCACTCGCGCCCGGGCTGGGCGTGCTCGAGGTGCAGCGCGGGGAACGTCAGGTTCTTGGGGAGGATGTCGTAGCTGCCCGTCAGGTGCGGGTGCGTGGTGTTTGTGTAGGTTGCGTCGTAGCTGCGGTGGGAGAGGGTTAGCAATGTATTTATATATGTGTGTAGCTGCGGTGGGGTGGGTATATATGGGGTTGGGATATGGCGGGCCCGTCTATGTACGCATCTACATCTACTATTTGGGAACCTCTTCGATACCGCGCTAGTACTCTTGCGCTGGATCAATAGCACTGATAAGATTGATAGCAACCATCTTATCAGATGCCAACCAACCAAGCAGATAACTTTCCCCTCAATCCCGCAATGCCCCCCCAAATCAATACTAGCCCCCTCCAAATAGTAGTGCACGTCAAAAAACCAGTTCCCGCGATCATTCCCCCCCGGACCCCCCTCAAACACCGGACGCCCGCCCGCACGCACCGCGCAAAATTGAGATAAAAGAGAAACATGAACAAAAGAAACCGCTTTACCTACGTCGACGACTTCAGATCCAACAACACCCGCCCAATCCTCCCCCTCGCCGCCGGCACCTCCGTCCCATTCCCCGCCCCCACCGTCCCATTAACCCCCACCGCCACCGTCCCGTTAACCCCCACCCCCGTCGCATTCCAATACCGTCCCCCCGCGCCACCAACCACCAAGCGCACATCCAGCAGACCCCACCCAGGCATATCCCCGAAGCGCTCCCTCTCCGGCGACCCCCGCCGGTAAAGATTGAACCCGGGCTCCATCCTGTAGTGCCTAACAACCTCCCTAACGGCCGTCTCGCGCCACACATACTCCCCCGCCGCTGCCACGCTCTCGAAATACGATATGCGGCTGCTGGCGCCGAAGACGCTGGCCTCGCCGCCGTCGTACCAGCCGGGGAGCACCTCGACCTCCGCCATCAGCTCGTACCCTCCGCACGTCCCGCTCCAGGCCATCTCGGCGAAGGGCCGCGTGAAGGCCAGTTGCGCGATGAGCAGGTATCCGCCGGCCGTGGCGCACACGAGGAGGATGAACGGGTGGTGGAGGCGCAGGCGCGGGAGAGGCGCCGGCGGGTACAGTGTTAGTGTGCGCTTGAGGGAGTCGAGGCGGGCGGCGGGGGTGGTGAGGAGGCGGTGGATGTGGAGTGCGGTGAGGAGGCCGACGAGCGCGGAGACGGATAGGATCACGATCTTGAGGATTGTGAAGGTGTTGTGGCCGTGGGAGCGGAGGAAGTAGGAGGGGGCGGAGGTGGTGGGGTGGAGCGTGGCGTGCAGGAGGAGGATGGTCAGTGTTAGGAGGGCCAGGTTCAGTGGGGGGAGGGTGTAGGTGAGGAGGGGGCGGAGGTAGGGGTGGGATTTGAACATTGTGCTTGCTGTCTGTAGTTTGTAGGTGGTAGGTTTTGTAGATAGCTGTCTGGGACGCTGAGATTAATGATAGACTGGCAAATGCCCCAACTGATAGACCGACAATTGCAATTGAAAACAAATACAAAAACAGTGAAATAACTCCCCAGCAAACAAGCAAAAAAAAAAAAAAGGAAAAAAAAAACAATAACGACCGACAATTAATTCCAAAGGAAGGACCGATAACCAAGCACCCTATAACCTATATCCAACCTGCCCTGTGTTCGACTGCAAGTTTTGAGCGAAGAGAAGGAGAAGAGACCCTTCTTCGTAGACAGTTGCGTAGAATAGAATGGATAGGAGAATCGAATCCACCCTCCTCCTCCTCCTCCTTCCCCCTCGATCTTGGCTGCAGCTGGTTTCTCTCGGATCAGTCCCAAGGTCCCAATTAATGTCGACGTCCCTCCCAAGACAGCGCCCCCCAATCCCAAACAAGACACAATCCAAACGCAAGGAGGCCGTCGCCCAAAGCAAAGCGAAAAAGAAATAAGAAGTTTAGCGGAGATTAACGAGCTGGTATGTATGTATGTATGTGGTACCTGCGCACGTGCTTTTTCCCAACCCAACCGAAACCGTATTCTGGATCAAGGTCCGACCGAGCAGTTGCAATTGTTGTACCTGCGTCCGTCCGGGAAACAAAAAAAAAAAAAAAGCTCAGTCAAGAGTTTTTTTTTTTTGAGGAGGAATTGGGGTGTGGGGATGGGAGGAGAGGGGGGGAGAGGGGGGGAGAGGAGATGACCCCAAGGAGAGAGAGCCCCAAAGGGTGATTGATGGTGCGGTGAGGTAGGTAGGTGGGGTCCCGCGTCATGGACGAGCACTCGCGACGTGGGTGTAGCCTTCCGGGGAGGAAGGAGCATGGTTATCGTGCATGTGCATACTGTACTCTGAGGAATTGTGATAGAGAGAAGAGGAGTGGGGGTGGGTGGGTGGGTACATGTATTGGGTGTTTATGTGGTAAATACAAGACCACCAAAGTACTGACGACTATCATATCAAGATCACCACATAATGACGCCGTTATTGTTGTTGTTGTTTATCTACTTGACCCAATTAACGTGGGCCGTATCAAAGACACGATCATCATCACCATCATCATGATCATCGTCGGGTTACTCAATTGCATCCAAGAAGCACCGTTACGCGACATTTATTGTGAGCCGTGCCATAATTACAATTTAAAGATTAAGAAAAACGGATTTCTTTAAGGAGACGGTTATATACACACAAGTACAAAGGTGTAGTCAGACGAATGCTCCCTCACCCACCCCCCCCCCCCCTTGCCTTGCAATTGGGGGACATGCAGATCTGCCGGTTGAATCCATGACCAGACAGACCACACCCTGCTACCTCCTCTCATTGAGTGGGAAAACGTGGTGTTTATAAACAGTCGCAATCATAATATCACCTCTGTCGATCGCTTAGCCGAATGGGCACATATAGAGTAGAGTACATACATGAACGTAAGTGCTACATGTAGTGGACCTGCTCTACTGGTCAAACCACGATTATAATACGGGGAACGTCTGTCTTTCTGCCGGGCGATATTAATGTCACTCACCCCATTCCTACCATACTCTATGTATTTACAGCGACTCTCTTCCTCAGAGTCTATACCCCATCCCTCTCCTCGTCTACATTCCCAGTATCGTCGACATGGCAAGTTTACTATTTATGCTTGGCACCGCCGATCACCTCTAGCCTCTAGGTACTTTAACCACCCCGCCCCCTCCCCCCCCATTCCATACAGCCATTGTACCTACACCACCCCACCCCATCTGCCCATAGATACCCCCAGCGATAAGAAAAGAAGAATCAACGCGTGATAAGGTTAATTATAACCACAATTAATCCGCGCCGATCGAGCCGCCCCCGCAAAAAGAAGAAAAATCCTCCTCGAGTGATCGTCTATGTCTGATCTGTCTACATGCATTTCTGTTCGGTCTGTCAGTAAGCAAGTAATCCTGACAGTCAATGTCCGAGCGAGCGAACGAACGAGCGAAAAGGAGAAAAACGCTCAGGCGACCGCGTTATCTGAGCCCTGGTACACAGCGCTAGCTCTAGCGGCCAGGGCGAGAATCTGGGGTTGACTCGAGTTGAGTGATCCTGGCTGGCTGTGCGCGCGCGCACGGCCATTGCAGGAGGAGAGGCCGGCTAGAGTGTCGGTATCGCTCCTAGCTGTCGGAACATTAGGATCACCACCCGCAACATAGAGTATGTAGGCATGCAAGTAAAGTAGCTGTCAAAGATATGTTCTGCAGCAGCGATGTTTAACGCGTTTGTTTATGTTTTTGTTTACAACCCCTGTAACCACCCTTGCATGATTACCGGCAGCAACAATTCAACACTACCAGCCGTAAATAGACACAAGGGGCAGCCAGCCCCCATGCCTCGCTAGCTCAATCGGTAGAGCGTGAGACTCTTATGCGGAATCTCAAGGTTGCGGGTTCGACCCCCGCGTGGGGCTTCATTCATTGGTGAAGCTGCTGTGTCTCCTCCTTTTTGGCCGGTGAGATGAGATGAGATGAGATGAGATGAGCCTGTGAGGGATCACAATTTCTCTATTACTAATGGCGTTGTGTGTGTGTGGTCATATTGGGTTTTTGCTTTTGCTTTTGTGGGTATGGTCGGGAAAAGGGAATTAGCCTAGCGGCCTTGTGATAAAATTTGTAATGAATGATGGAGAGAGGCGGTCGTATTGTGATAGAAAATACACCTGACGGCCCGTCCCGGACGTTGCGTGCACACCGACTCCATTGCAGGTGCACAATTAACTCTTCTGCATCGGGTCGTGATGAGTTCAGGGTACCCATGTCGTTACACTTTTTTTTTTATTATTTTTTTTCCCATACTGTGAGTCGCCCGCCTGGCTCTATTACCTGTCAAAACAATTACGACCCGTACAAACAAAATTGGTTGGTGCGACAGCCTCCACCTCCACCTTCATTCAATGATAGTAGCTCTAGTACGTTAGGTCATTGTGAATTCGGGCTTATTATTAGTAAGTCGATATATACATACATACATGCAACCCGTAGAAGCACTCTGCCCGGCCGGGTGAGTCATGCGTAGAGGCACTGCAATATATCTCCTAGGTGCAGATTGCGGTGGATAGGCTGCGTAGGTGGTATAAATGCCGTAGGTAGGGACGTCTGTCGGACCAGCGTCGAGACATGGGCCATCACTCGGCCCGACCCGTGTTTGTTTGTTGTCACCTGGGGCCCGGGGCGGAAACAAAGGCAATTGCAATTGCAGACGACCTCCGCCCAACTAACCTTCCTTTGTTCCCCAATCGCTTCTTTGTTGTCGCCTCTGGGTGGGCTGTTGGTTGTGGGTTGGCATAGGATGCGGTCCCTCTGGATAGATGGACGGCTGTCCTTGGTACGGTGGTCCCCCTCGTGATGGTATGTATATTTGCTTGGTTTCGAAAGAGGGCTAAGTGGGTGGTTAGGATGTTAAGCCTTACGTATTGCATCTTTCCTCAGCCCGACATATAGGGATCCGGGGGTGGAGGGTGTATTCGCCTTGAGTAGAGGGGGTAGGTGACCCGTATGGAGATTGACTTATTATACCCCCGCCTATCATTCATGAATCTATGTCTATGTGTAGAACTATAAAATATATGTTTAACGAACGTACAAAACCACCTGCCAACAAGAACGCCCAGCCGTCGGAGAAAGAGAAAAAAGAAAAAGAAAAAGGCACCCCCGCCATACAATTAATCACCTAGATACGCCCGGTATCCGGCCCCCCCCTCGCACTCATCTTCACCCCGCCGGGCACCTCCAGCTCCTCCTTCCCATTCCCCAAGCAGCCCATGAGATCCCTCACGAACCCGCTGATGCCCCACACGCCCTCGACGCCGCCACAGACCCTCCACTCCTCCCACCGCCGCGCAAAGTCCTTGACCACGAGGGCGCGCAGCTCGTCGCCCGGGAAGCCCTCCGTGCCGACATACACCATGCGCACCAGCTCCACCCTCTCGGGCAGCTCCAGGCGCTCGGCGAACGCGCTGTACCGCGCGCTGTGGTACGACACGAGCAGCTTGTATATCCGCTGGAGCGCGTGCGCCGAGAGCAGCGACATGTGGTACTTTATGGCAAAGAGGTAGACGGCCGTGTGCACGAATATCGGCGGCGACGATGTGGTCTCGGGCGGGACGCTGTAGGTGCCGCGCTGGAGGAACTGCAGGACGAGGTCGAAGGTGCCTGGGTGGTCGTGCGGGAGCGTTAGTGTTATTGCGGGCTGGGAGAGGATCTGCGCGGTGAGGTGGTGGCGCCAGTAGGCGCTGTGTTTGAGGAGTAGATTGCGGGCGACGGTGAAGTGGATGCGGGAAAGGCCAACGTAGACTTCGAGGGGCGGGCTGCGGGCTGTTAGCACTGACTACATAACGGCGGGGGCGAGTCAGGGCCATATACCTCTCTACTCTGATACTGGGATTGTCTGGATAGGGATTATCCCCCAGTGGGAGTGCTGTGTAGTTTGTGAGGACTGGGGCGCCGCCGTTCAGGCTGTTGGATGAGAGGTCGATAACGTGTATTCGTTCCATCTTCCTTCGTTAACGTCTCTGCTCTGTTCGTTCGTTCGTTCGTCTGGGGGCTTGTTCTGCGAACACAGTTTGGTGTTCTCCGCAGATATAAGTATATATATACTTATATATGAGGCCTAAGCTACATTAATACCCGCATCCAGATCCTTAACCCCTGAAGACTCTCACAGCGATTGCCCTGTTTCAGAATCAAGCCATAGCTACCCGACAATCTATTACTCCCGACTTCCGAAGTTATGCATATAATCTCCTTTCTTTCGCTAGCTATTCATAGGTTTTTTCTTTCTCGGCCCCTCCCCCACACGGCAGCTGTGTTTAAATCGGAAACCCGGGGCAGTGCTTCAACACTTTACTGTGGCGGCCGTTCTTTGTATGATGTACTTTGGGGCTGTGCTATGGAGGTGAGGGGTACGGGCGGATAATGGATTACTAACCCGTAGCTATGTGCGTGTAACCATCGATTATCACTCGACTCCTGAGCTCCTCGACGTCGGCGTTAATTACGGCCGGTGGCGTGGATCTATAGAGATAGGTTTCCTGTTTGGGCTGCTATCCAATATCTCATGGCCGGCTAGCTGTGGGTACGGCACTGATTGGCTGCCTATCTTTATCTTTTGTAGCTATGGTAGTGTTCATGAGATCTTTGATCTCTCGCGTCGGTGATCGGTAGCTAAAACACCTACTTCGTTCTGTGACGTCAATTACCAGCCGTGGGGGCTTTCTGCTTGATTAAGATACAGGAGCAAAAAGAAAAAGAAAAAACCAAAGCTAGGAATGTAACATAGCCCCAAAGCCCTTTATCATTTCCCAGCATTCCGTCAGAGGTTAACCGTGGGCGGGAGAATCGTGAAACGCCACATTGGCGCTTCAGGAACCCACTTCCAATCACGAGAAGGGAGCGAGGAATTCAAGTGACCTGCGGGGGGCATCTCTACCGGGTTTATCACCTGTGATGGCCTCATTGCACGCGCACCGCGCCGGGTCGGGTAGCCGACCAGGTCTTGTTCTTCCTAGAGTACAGCGCTGGCATGAGTCGTGGCTCCGAACACCGATGGAGGCCTTCTGTAGGCTCCCAAGACTCAATTGGGGCCTAGATATTCCATGGGATGCAATCAGTATCGCCAGACTTGTGATAACCACGCGGGTTGTCCCTGCATTAAACTAGGGTGACTTCAGTGTTATCTTCAATCCAGGGGCAGATGCCATATATTGCTTACATGAGGCGTGGGGTCCGGACTAGTACTGTGCACTTTTCCACCACGAAACAATCTAGAGTAGTCTAACCTCTGGGGCACCCCCCAGATTCATGTGGCTGGCCAGACCCTTAAACCCACGAGACTGAGCCCGCCCCCATGCCACATGGGGGCGGAAACCACAATATCATCATTCCCGTAAGGCTGGATAAAAACGCTCGGGCCAGTCTCTATACTTAGATCCTTGTACTTCGGCCCAGGGGAGTGCCTACAATAATCCACCCCCGGCCTTCGAACTTCCCGCCCTAGGCTTCTCCCTTAATTGGGTCGGCCCGGGTCAGGTCCGGCATCTCTAGGCTGGGTCCCCTATTTTTCGTTTCTCGTTTCCTGGGTTGGGCATATCGAAATAACTTATAATTTACCCAGGTGTTATTATATGGGCGGAAAATCGATGATCTCCAATTGACTGCCCAAAATAAAGGCTTCTAGCACGTGCACCTTGGATAGGCGTTATATTGGACAACCTGGGGGGGCCAAGAGACCCGGGACCCACCCAGGTAGACGTAAAATAGCCCGGGTAATGTACCTTGGGTCGTGTCGGGTCCTTAATTTTATTCGGTGGGTCGGGTTACCCACTGCAGAACCAGCTGTCCCGCCCCCGCCGCATCTTGACATAAAATACGACCCCGGAAAAAAGAGAAAAAGGAATATAATTGTGTGATGGCGGGACACGATCCTTTTCAGGAGGGAGGGTACGGACCATCCTCGTTGTACTCTAAGGAGTTTGCTATTTTGGATCACTCGGTATCACTCGACAGGGTTGGACAATCTCGATGGGTCGGGTCCCTTCCGCCGGTTGCGGGTGTTGTGGAGTTCGCCTTATTAGTGAAGACCATCAGCCCGCGACACGGCCCGTTTGTGAAGTGTTCTGCGTTTTCCAGCCCTTGCGGGGTGAGGAATTAATCACAGTCATTATAACTAGACCCCCCCCCCCCCGCGGGCGAGAAACATAATCCGTACGCACAACTCCGGATCTTGGTCAAGTTGAGCATTTATCTCGTTCTAGCCAGCTGCTAGAGAGGGTTGGAATATAGGGTATGGAGCTCCGTGACCTCCGCCCGCGGTTTGCCGGCGCGGGTGTTCGTCGGATGTCCACAGCCTCGTGCAAATGATTTCTAACTCTAGCTAACGCTCTTCCGGATCCCCCCACCACCACCACTCAAGGGTACGCAGCGGGCGGAGCGGTCACTAAGGGCCCCCATACCTGTGCGGGCGGCGGATTCAGCGTGCGGAGGAGACCTAGCCTGACATCTGGTTTAGCAAAAGTCCATTTTTTCCGTGAGGCCTAGTGGGGTCGTTTGGAAGACTTGGTGTAAGCCACCTTTAGCTTCGCGGGCAAAGCTGGCTGGGGTATGCTAAACCGGAGCTAAATTTCTTCTTGCAAGTTGCAACACAGTGCCCTGACAGAAAAAACTAGGCGGGCCATATCATTGGCCCAGAACCGCGTGCTAGATCTTCTGTAGACGGCCGGCCGTACAGCTATGAGGACCGTCCGTTAGCGCCCCAGACATTCCTACATTCCCCGGATTTCCGGTAGCCGGGTGTTTGTTACGGGGGTTTTCCAGCATTGGAGTAAATCCGAAGACGTCCTTTTCAAAAACTCTGAGGCGTTATATAGGTTGTAACTGGGGTGCTCAACATTACGGCGGGGCGGGGCAGTCCGGCTTGGTAGAGTGGGCCGTACCTGAAGCTAGATTCTGGGAGGGAGTCAGGGCTAGGGCGCGGGTGTGCTGTGCGTGTGTTTGGGTAATTGGCGGCGGCTGCGGTGTTCTTGTTGTGCGGGCTGCGTTGAGGCCGGCCAGACGTGGATATATCAGGGTTGGGACGTCGCATGGGCAAATGTACCACACATCCAGACGCTGATACCCCAGTGCGGTACCTCTGACCCTTGGAAGCAGTGATTGTATTTGCAATTGTTGAGGGCAGGTCAGGGCTCTGGCGCAGAATGAACGGGCAGACAGAAAAGGCTCTGGTGGCATAACCTGCCTTAGAGGGCGTTTGATGTAGGTTAAGTCGGACGGTGGTAGATATAAGGGTAGTAAAGGATTAGTCGTCACGACTCGAAGGGCAGCCCGCACCAATTACGGATCGATAGATGGTAAGCCCAGTTAAGATACTAAAGCTCTTCTTGGGTAACCCTACGTAGGCAAAAATCAAACGGAGCTACAGGGAGCCCATAGTTGCATTATTTGCTCCTGGGCTCTGAGGGATTTTGGGTTCTATTCGGACGGACGTAGGTCAATGCTATAGTATTTATCTCAACTATTATAAGAAGGTGTGTTAAGTAAAGTTTTTTGAAAGCCTAAAAGCTCAGGCTTGATACGTACTAAAATGTTAACCTCACTAATAGTATAGCATTATCCACAGTCCGTCCGGGCCGGAATATACCTCTATAGCCGTGCATAGTTCTAGGTGCTCCGTCCAGATATCTTTACATTAGGAATACTCGAGTTTATTCATTGTCACTATCTGATTATTTTAGTATGTAAACTCAAGGGTAAATCACAGAATATCCTCTATAAGGGTACTGTAGGAATTGAAAAGTTTTTCGTATTATTACCCTTATAGAAAAAGAAGGGTAGGGATTAATAAGGTGACTTTTAAAAGTTTCCTCTATAGTCCTTAATCATAACCCTAACCCTTAATCTTTATCCTTATAAGGGTACGACTTTGCGGCCAAGACAGCCCGCCCAAAAACTAGACAGACAATTTGGACTAGAATTCGGAAATTTAAAAGATCCAAACACCGTCCGGTAACCCTCAGGCCCAGTCCTTGATAGTCTTGACTACAGTCCAAAACCTTTGACTACGTTCGGACCGTCGTAGCCCACTGCCGTCCTGTAGGTCGGTCTAGCACAGTCAAGGACTAGAAGGCTGATGAAGTTAGAACTCCAACTTCAACTTTTATCGTATGGTACATAGGATACGTAATAATACAACAAATTCAACGCAGTCTTAATTACCACGTCCTTCCGTGCGGGTTTTTGGCCTCCAAAGTTTTACTCGACCGCTATGTGCACTCTACTCCACCACGGAAGCTTGTCGTCAGAATTGAGTGTGATGTCTACGGAAGCTATTGGCTAGCTTCTACACGTATATCTCTGCTCATAGAAGCAACCATGGCAGATTCAAGGGGTTCAAACCATCTAGTAAACAAGCTCGAGAGCCCTTATATGTAGGAAGTATTATCTAGATGTCATAGTATCTAGGCTGTCAATGTTCAAAAGTTGTCAATCCACAAACCATTCAACTGCTCGAATTAATGAAATAAACAAGAAAAAGAAAACTCAATGACTCGGAATTTAGGTCATGGACAATCACTCGAATACCTCACCCCGAGCGCGCCAAGAAGATGACATGTGTGCCATTACACGCACTATATTTCTCGACATATATAAAGCCAAGAAACAAAATCTTATACAACTAGGAGATTTAGAGATGGGCACGAGACAAGCCACCCGAGACAAAATGCAAAACTCGAGACCTTTTGTCAAAACAAGACAAGACCTGGGGGCAACAAGACGAGACAAGACAAGATAGATATCTCGAAACCTGTCTCGAGACCTTTTGACTTTCTCCCATCACACAATTTGATATCACAAGCCCCAAATCAGGGTTAGGGTTTGGCAGAAAGTCCACGACTCGCCGCTTCTGTCCTTCCAGGCGTCCCGAGAATTTCGAGACTAGAATCAACAAGACAAGACCTGTCCAAGTCTCGTCTCGTCTTGTCTCGTGCCCATTACTACTTAGCATCAGTAAGTTGCCCCTGGTGCCTCAGGGATTAGCTGACTCATTCTCCAACTGCTAGCAGTGGGTACTTCTAGCAGAGTCATGGGTCTCGTGACGTGACTCCCAAGCTCGACCTTCCTGGGGACATCTTTGGTAATGATAGGGCACGTCACATCACGTCTCTAACTCTGCGAACACAGTCACTAGCCACAATAGCTGTATCTACATACGCCGTTGCAACAATCAACCCCACCTACAGCACAGCTTCACAACTCTTCACATACCTGGGCCGTACATATGAAGCATAGACTCTAGACGGAATAAGCAGCTACTGACCTGGACAAGGAGTCCTGCATAGTAGGCTTTTGTATCCACGCAGTCACGGATATTTCCAGTCGTTTATCACGTCTACTAGCGGATGATTGCTTGAAATCTTTTACGCATTTTCAACGCACGAGGGTTCTAGCTACTTGCTTAAGGATGGATGCATTAATAAGTTGTTTTATTCCAGCCGTCTATTTACCATGAAATGACATCATTGTGCTTTCGACCATGTACAGTAAGTTGAACCCAGGTTTCCCCCAGGGAGAAACTATATCGGCGGCTAGCTAACTTAGACCGTATCATCATACAGCTGTCTCACAGACGTACTGGCCGATAAGCCCCAGCGATTTACTTTACAACTCTCGAGTCTCGACACAACCCACCTCACCATCAACGGCAACCCGACATACATGCATTGTTGCCAAACGAATCACGGCGGGAGACAACAGCAACTCGTATGACCAGAGCTAGCCAGAGGTACACCGCCGAGAGTGGGAATGACCTATCTGTCTTCCTTGAACTACCAACCTCCCAGGCTCAGGAAATCAACGACAATTTACCCGCGCCAAATTAAAAGCCCTAGACGTATTCTGTCTAGAGCTACCTAGCCAGGAATTATTGTACTGTTGATCAATATACTAGTATGTATTAAATTATAACGCCAAGCCTCTAGATATGCGTGTTTTCAAATCTTCAAATCACCACCTAACCAAAAGATATCAACTCTACAGACTTACCAGATAGATACCCACCGCAACGATCGATCCGGACCATCTCCCTTCCCTTCCCTTCCCTTCCTGCACCAATCCACTCTTCACCATTAATATCCAACCCAGCAAAGCATTAACAAAGCCAAGCACATATCCACCCCTGCACCCTGCCCCTAGTCCAGGCACACAGCTAAACACAGCAGTCAAGTCCAAGCGAGCGCTGCCCTGCCAATGATCCGATTTCACGAAATTGGTGCCGGCGATCGCTAACAAAGATCTACAAGAGTGCCTGCATAACGGGATTGCGCTGCGGCTGCCAACTCTAATATCGACGGTATTACATGCACACATTGTTTTTGGTGCGTGTCGGCGGCGCGAAGCGGTCTGATTACTGGCGAAGCTTATGGTGTCATGTGTGATGGGGGCTGGAATGGATGGATGGATGGAAGGGGGGTTGGAGTCTGTCGGTAGTGGTTGCAGACATGTGATAGACGTTATTCTACAGATCCCTCGGCGAGCACATGAGGTTTCACAGGAGAGATGCCATTGAGTAAGTCTATTTGCGAACCAAGTATACGTGACTTGAGATCTGTATTCACATGTAGCTAATATTCACAAACCATGAACCAGATCACAAGAACTCTAGATAAAATTCTATCCCGCCAATCCCAACTTCTAGAGCACACACACACATAAACACTGATAACGAGTATAAAATATTTACAAAACAAATTCCCCCCATCCCGAAACCCACATAAACAAAACGCATGCAGCATCCAGCGCACAACGTCTAGCCAGCTGGGGACATGGGCCAAAGGGACGACAACAACGTAATGCGCTCATCATTCATCAACCTGCACCAACCCGATGATCTAGGCCGTTTTATTGCCTCTGTCATCATCCATGTAGTCACCGGTGGGTTTCTCAGTGCTACCTGAAGGCGCAAAGCCGTAGCGGATGGCATACTCCTCGATGTCCTCCCTGGAGAGGAGTGGCAGCTCCTTGGAGGCGCGGACGTACGAGATGTTTTCCTCGAAACCCTTGGCGAAGATGAAGTCGATCTCTTCGAGGGAGCGGAGGCGAGTCTCGGGGTAGAAGAAGTAGCTGTTGATTGTTAGCTTTTCTTTGTCCCTGACTGCCTATGTAGAAGATTATGAGGGGTCCTTACATGAATGGGATGAAAGCAGCATTGACAGCGGCAAAGAAGAGATATGTTCCCCACTTGATGCGGTCAATCATGATGGGCGTGATCATAACGACCATAAAGTTGAAGAGCCAATTAGTGATGGTCGACACGGCATTAGCCTTTCCACGGGTGCGGAGAGGGTTGATCTCAGCAGGGTATAGCCATGGAAGTGGGAGCCAGGTGACGCCAAAGGTAGCAATGTACAAGAAGAGACCGGCAGCGGCACCACGCGCTGCAGTCTGCGTGCCGGGAATAAGACAGGTGAAGGTGATTGTCATGGCGAGGGCCTGGCCGATGGTGCCCGCCATGAACATCTTGCGACGACCAGCACGCTCGATGATGAACCAGGAGGTAGAGGCGAAGATGGAATAGACAACCATGTTGACACCACCCATAATGAGAGACATGTGGCGACTTTGGCCGATAGAGTCTTCGAAGAGAATTGGGAAGTAGTAGATGACGGCATTACAACTGCGTGAGGTGTTAGCTATTTTCTATGGGGGGAATATATACATCAAGGGCGAAAATGCGGAGACATACCCTCCGATCTGCTGCATGAGTTGCGAAGAGGCTCCGATAACCATACGGCGGAAGTGTTGAGTCTTGCCACCGGTAAATAGATCGCTGTAGCTAGATTTGTTGCCGACTTCGGCGGCGGCCATGGAGTCGAGAATAACGCGCTTCTCCGCCTGGACAACGCCGGAGTTGATATCCTCACCAGTAAGGGCGGCAATGACACTGGTTCCCTCCTCATCCCGATCTTTGGAGAGTAACCTGCGTAGGTCGTTAGTCAAAATGCACAACAAAGGTCGAATAATGACTAAGTAAAGTATTGCATACCAACGGGGTGACTCGGGGAGGAACATCATCCCCACAATCATGACGATGGCAAACACAATCTGGAACGCAATTGGGAAGCGCCAGACAAAATCGCTATTGGTGTACGACACGCCATAATTGAGCCAGTAACTGATGAGAGTACCAAAGGCGATGGAGCCTCCCTCGATACAGATGAGAAGTCCACGATTCTTGGTTTTTGCGCACTCAGCCTGGTAAGTTGGGATTGAAGATGTGTTCATTCCATTACCAACCCCCGTGACCACTCTACCAATGATGAATTGGGCCTAGTTTTTTTTCCAGATTAGTGAAAGCTCAAGATTGATTCTCCACGAACCAATCGAGGAAAGCTTCCGAGCACATACCAACGACTGATGACCGTTAAAGGCCGTCACCTGGATTATCACACCGAAAATCATGATCATGGCACCAGTCATGATGCTCCGTCTGCGCCCGAGCTTCTCTCCGATAAACAAAACTGAGATGGCACCAAACAAACAACCAATTTCATAAATTGCTGTCACGAGACCCTGCATTGTTGGGTCGCCGTCGGTTTCGGGAATTGCCTGGTTGAACTCTGGTGCGGTGATGATACCGCTCATGACACCTGTGCAGGAGCATTCGTGTTAGATGTTTTGTTGTGTGCGGAGAGGCGTATATGTGGTTCAAGGTAACAACTTGCCTTGGTCATATCCAAAGAGGAGGAAACCAGTAGTACAGATGACTGTTATAGCAAACTGGAGGGATCTCCCCCGAAGCTCGAAACCCATGATTGGTCTATATATACGTCTCCGTCTCTGATAAGATATGGTATGGTATTATTTTTCCCTTCTTTTTAACTGAATAAAAAAAAGAACTCCCAACTCCCAAGGTGAAAAAGGGCTGTTGATGTCACTAGAAAGCTGGGGAAAGGGGACTGGTTATATAGATATACCTGAGATACATAAAACGCATAAAGTACCTCTACCACCCCCCCCCCCACCACACGCACAGCTAGAACCCACGTACATCGTAGGTGCAAGAAGCAGTGCCTGTAACCCCACCAGTGAACCTTCCCCCAAGCCGGAGACATTGCCGAGTCTGAACTATGGTCCTTTACTGCAGCGGATGACGGGGAAAAGATCTTCGGCATATGAAGTAACCTATCACCAATACGCCAGATCTGGCATAGTCCGTGTCCACTTGCAGTAAGAAACATTTCCCCGGGGAGAGGGAACGCCCACGTCATAACCCCCAAATCCTGTCACCTTAACCCAAACCTAGCATAGACGATAACCTATCCCATCCATCCCTCGAGGAGAAACGTTTCAAGCTCGGAAATCCACTGTGTCTTGTCTTAGCTTGTGCTGACTGTCATCGCAGTCTACTTTCTAGCTTTCTCTTCTTGAGTTCGTCGATGGCGACGACCACGAAAGCAACGAACTGCTTCTCTGTGCTTCCTTCCGAACTGAGATTCCAAATCGCTACCGGTGCGCCTCCACGGCTACGGCGTTGCCAAGCAGCAAGAAGGGTCTACTCTATGTACCTACTCCATTGGCGCGCTTCGGGTATGCAGCGGCACCAGGGTTTAAAGTTAGCTTTTGCTTGCTCTCCCTCTGCTCTCGATCTATCGTCTCTCCGCAGCATGTGAATCTTGCCTGAATACATGCACAGTGCCCAAGGGGAGACTCGGGTAAAACAAGAGATTTCGCCCAGAACCCTGTCCATGGTAGAGTATGTAGGGCTGCTTGTGCAGGGGAGGTTGGGAAGAAGGAAAAAAAAAAAAACAGCGTCATATGTGCTGTGCCAACCCTTTTTCAAACCCCCATGAAGTAACGTTTCTTCGAGCCCCCCATCTTGTCTTCAAGCCACCAAAAAGCTTTTTCGAAAGGAGTTTCGGACCTCTGCAGATCATTTGCCCACCAAAACGGGAAGGAAGGGCGAAGGGCAATTCTCTAGGTGAGCCGCATCCAAACACCCCAACGTGCAGAAAATGCTTTTTTCACAGGCACCCAATTATTTACTCGGCCTACCTGCCGAGATCACGTGAGTGAGTCAATGATCGGCAGTGGTGAGCGCGAAATACCAGTCAACGAAATCTCAAAAAAGATGTTCGAAGAGAAAGAATCATACGGATGAAAAGGGGGCTCGGAAGGTTTTGTTGGTAGCGGTCACCGTTCAGGGTCGAAGGGCATTTTTTTTGTAACGTTTTTCCGTTCCGAACCTTGGCGTCGAGTGATTGCTGTGAGTATCACCATTACCAGTTAGGGCGTGGGTAAAGTCGAAATAGTTGTGAGAAGGTAGATAGCAGTAGCTAGACTACATGTAGCTTGGTAATTTCAAAAGTAGAGAGATGGTGGTGGGCATGGCTGGCCTCATGAGATCATAGATCGTATCTATCTGGTTTTTTTCTTCCATTGCTTCTCTTTCCACTTCCGTGGTCGCATTTTGAACATGCAAACTCCCCAATTCCGGGCTTACCTCTCGTCATCCAAGACCCAGGTTCCCGTTCCAAAGGACCTGGCCGTCGGGAACCCATAGAGTGCCTGTCTGCCTGCCTGCCTACTCCCCCTATAGTAGCTACCTACAAGCTACATTCCATGCCTTCCCTCAATCCATCGGCCTACCGGAATAACCCTAGGTGCGCGGTACCTATCACCTCAGTGAGCAACCCCCCCCCTCCTCTACGGTACGGAGCGCTCCTTCTAGGCGCCCTTCCTCGAATTTTCTCAGGCGACGCTGCAATCTTACATGGCACGTTTGATGGGGATCAGCACTGTAGGTGCTACACTCTACATGAGATCGTCGATATGTTATGCAACTCATCTTCCCATCCTTCTCAGGGACCACCCGTCGGTGCATGCTAGAGAATTCTGAGCTGTAGAGGACTAGATAAGTAGTTGCGGACAACTCGACAACAGCCGCATTGTGCGCTGATGGAGAGATCGTCGTTCGATGGTGGGCACTGATTGGGAAACTCGAGCCCTCCGGTCCCCCCGTCGAGGATTTTTCTTTCTTTCCCCCCTTCTCCACTTCGTTTGTGTCGCTTGGCTGGTTGATACACGGTGGTGGTGGTGGTGGTGGTGTAGATCAACTAAATCGCTCGCTCAAATCACATTGATACATCGTAATCAACCAACCTACAATGTCGCAACAGAGAGAATAAAAAATAAAAATAAAATATTTGATAGCTGCGAGGTATTAGCTGCCAATCTAGAGTAGTCTATGAACTCACATGACAGGATATATCCCACCCTCCGAAACAAAAGTTTCACGGGGAGCCAGCCAGCTTGCGAATACTTATCTGCTCGATCCGTGCAATATCACCCCTCCAGCTCTCTCTCTCTAGATCTCCCTCTCTCCCGACAACGACACTCGCCCATATCATCGCGGCGGATAAATTATAAACTCGTCCGATAGTAGCTGTTTACTTGTACGTAGCCATGGAAGCTGTCTATGTAACTTGTCGGTTTGTTCAAGCGCACATGGATCAGCGTGGTATAATTACCCCGAATCATGGGAAATCATGCTTTAGCTATCCCTTACAAAAGAATCCCCTACCCTACCCTACCCTGCCTGCCTCAATACCGGCGCTACCTCGGCAAAATCCACAATTCGCGGGGTATGTACTTTTACATCTACTACTCTACCACTCCACTCCCTGCCTGGCTGTGTTCACGATAATTATCTTGCGCGAGATTCTGGGGTCGGCAGGGGTTTGGGGAGCAAGCAAGTAGAGTACTGAGACTAAAGTTCATGTATGTACCACCACCACCACCCACTCCTCCGAACGCCCGCGGCCATTGGGTGAAACGTGGGGAAGCAAACGTACGATAGGCGCGCGAATTAAAGCTGAGACCCAAACCCCCCCCCCCCCCCCGAGTTTAGTATCGACATCGCCCGACTGGCTGGCTGGGTTATGCTTGTATTGAGTACATACAGTACCTACAGTAGGTATCTTGGCATGGTCACTGTCCGCCGTGACATCGGGGGACTAAGCTGCGAACCCTGCACCTCTCTCTACTCTGGGGGAGCTACGCACTTGAGGAATCCGGACTGGGCCCTTGATTATGTACAATATACCGCGGCCATGCCTACCTACATGTAGCTAAGTAACTATGTAGCTAGCTGCGCCAGCCACCACCACCACCACCACCAGATCCACCCTGTGGCCCCAACCTCCTCGGAGATCGGTCGTCGACGCTACGTACGGGTCCCGGCCATGTGCGCCACGACCGAGACTGTGTTGTGACGGGGCGGGCGAGGTGAGGTGGTGGTTGGGACGGTGTTGATGGGGTGCATGTTGATGCGGGGGGGTGGGGATGAATAAGGAATGTGGCATTGAGTGATATTCTGTGAAGGAGGCGGGTTAGAGGGTCATATAGAAGAGCGTGGGGGTTAAATAAAGGGATGGTACTGTAATGAACGGCCTACCAATTTATTAATTCTGAATAGATGGGAATTAATTGTATTTTAGCAGATATACGGCGGAGTCGGTTTAAAGTTGTTCGGAAAGTCTCACAACACTACTTGTACCTTCACGATCGACAAATCTCAAACATTTCTTTTCACTCATTAATTTATAATTATTCGTTCACCCGCTCCACCTCTCCTCCTCCTCCTCCTCCTCCTCCTCCTCAGCTATTCATATGTACCTACTAGCTAGTACACAAAACCCTCCACCGTCCCAGACCCCGCCCCCAGCTCCTCCTCCGTCCAATCATTGACCCCATAACCCCTCGTCGGAATATCGATCTTGACGCACCCCCCCGGCGCCTCCACGCCCTGCCCCACATAGTAGATCACGTACGAGCGCTCATAGTCCGTAGCCGGGCACGCATACCACCCGTCAAAGTTCTTGTACCTAGCTCATAGACACACCACATCAGCCATTAATTCACACGTCAACCCAGTAACTTATAGCAAGGACTCCCATATATACCGCATCAGCCTGTCCTCCCTCCCCACCGTGAACCCGCGCGTGTCGGCCCCCTGCGGCACATACGCCGAATGCGGCGTTGTAAATCCCAGCGGCGCGGCCCTACCACACATTAGCACATCCACACACCGCAGCCAGGGTCAGCCATGCATACCGGTCCGGAAACACATATGCGTTTCTCCACCCCGTCATGCTGCTAAAGTAGTTTGTGAAGGACATGCCGCCCTCGCCGCCGCCGGGCCGTCCCCCGGGGTAGCTGAGGATCAGCGGCTCGACCTTGCCGCTGTACTTGATGCTGCCAATGTATACGGTGCCGCCCCAGGCGGAGAGCTGGCGCTCGGGCGTCGTGAGGTTGCCGCTGGTCGTGACGTATGAGATCCAGGTGCTTGCGCCGCCGGTGCAGTCGGCGGAGACGGTGCTGGTGCTGGCGAGGAGGAGCAGGAGCGGGAGGAAGGGGAGATACATCTTTGTGGTTTACCGCGGGTTGGTGGGGGGTTCAATCGGGTGGTGAGCACTGGCGGGATCTAGAGGGATTGGGGGGAGGGGGCTTAACTTTTATACGGGATTTTTGGTACGGGGTCATACGTCATATCAATTGATGCAATTGACAGTGGGACCAAAGAGAAAAATGCGGAAAGGAGCATTGCTTCAGCTGCTTCTGTGACCTTGGTACTGTACTCTAGATCTCGAGAGTCGAGATTCAGGGATCATGTATTGAAGCTATCTACGCCGTGCAATGTTCCACCACATTACACTGCCGTACGGCTCCCTCGCTCCTCCTCGATGCGGAAATGATACTTGGAGAAGGATCGCCAGCTAGACACATGTGCGGAAATCTTTCCCTGTAGGAGAGATTGGGGGACTTTTATTGAATTGCGCGAATTGAATTGTAGGTACACCTCAGGTACTCCTTCTTGAAATGCAATAGTCGGTTTTACTACAGCTCAGCTCATGTGCGATTGCATCGCGACCCTCACCAGCTGAAGTCTCACTCGCGCCACCGCACCACATACAACTACATGTAGCTATATATAGAGTATATCCCCCTCGATAGGTTCCCCAGGGTACAATATCTCCCGCTGACGATCGGGCTGCAGCCACCCGCAAGCTTAGGGGGTGGTGCTTCGTTCTAGGTTGGAGACGGCCGGGTCTCTTTCCGATCGCGATAGGACGAGGTGAGACATGCATATGGACACTATAAGTACCACCGAGCCTCGACAGCACCATATCCTATCCCCGGTGGTAGCCTATTCGAGCGTGTGCTATATACTCCCCTTATATAGAGAAATGGTGGTAATGAACTAGGTGGTAGATTTATGTTCTCACGCATAAACGGGTATGGCACCCCCCAAAGCTAGTAGTGGTAGTAGAGAGCGCGCCGGCTTTGTTGTCTCCCGGAGGAAGAGGTGGGGGGAGGGTGTCCGGAAAAGCGGTGCTTTTATGGCTGTGAGGTTGGTGGTCGGGCGCTTTGGATAGATTGAAGGGCTGATCCGTGTGTAGGTTTTGACTAGAATGGGGTCCGTCGTGGGCCGTGGACGGGCTCGGGGTTGTTTTTTGGGTCGCGTGCACGTGGGGGTGCGGGATTGGGTGGATGTACGTCGTAGGCTTTAGCAATGCCTTGCATGTAAACCAGCGTGTAGTCTTTCGTCTTGGATATAAAGCATTGACAAAGCTCTTTGCTCTCTCTCGCGGTTTTCGGGATTGGTGTTGTGCTCGCGCGGGTCAAGTGGAGAGAGGATATAAATGGCTTAGAGCTGAATATGTGATAGAGACGGGAAGAACTAGCTACACATGTAGTCATAGAACGAAAAAGACAGGTACCATTCAGGACAGAAACTACATGATAGGTATCGATACTCACAAATACAATACCTAACTGCTTAGACTCGACATCATTTAAAAACCCAAAATACATACTGACTATAGCAGTGGAATTAGATCACTCTTGTCACATCTTATCCTAATACGCCCTTTTATAACAATATCTGCCTTGGCAAATATATAATTTCCTAGGCTTGCGCCTATAACTTCCAACATACTCAACCAATGCCTAAGCTTTTGCTATAGTCTTCGGGTTGCACGCGTGTATACAGTACCAAAAAAGCGGGTGTACATGTATCTAGTACCTTATCTGCCAGAATACCATGACACTCCGGTATTGCTACAGCATTGCTATGGTATAATGGCCGAAATTCCGATTCAATTCGGAAGTTTTTCACGATACCGTATTGCTATGATACCTATTACATCCCCTTTTTTGGTACTGTATATATGAAGTATCACTTAATCAATGAACATATGTTGAGATGATTATTGCGAGCCGGGGAAAATAAATGTATATACTCCCTGTAATAACTGTGGCAAAGTCTAATAATAATATGATGCGGTAAACGTGTCAAAAGTGATTTTACCACCGGTGGCGAAAATAATACCGGCATTTATACCTTAAAATGGATAAAAGCACAGACCTTTTGGCCAAAAGGGCTATATAATGCCAGTATATATAAAAATTGTCCACCGGTGGGAATTTCACCGCCGGTGGTAGGTAATTTTACCACTGGTGGTAGTTATTTTACCACCGGTGTGAAATTGTTGGTATTAATGATAATGCAGAATAAAGACTAAAAGTCAGCACTTATGCTGGAACAGGGACTGAAATTCAGTGCTTATACCACCGGTGGTATATAATTTACCACCATTGGTAAAATTACTTTTGACACATTTACCGCTCCATAAAGTCTAGACTAATATTGTACTATAGCTATATTACTGCTTCTTTGCTAAGGTAATTATTAGTATAATATAAAAGGGCTGCTAAATTCCCTCGAAAAACATACACGTATTCAACCAAGGTACCGAGTGATATTCCATGATCCACGAGTCCTCGGCATAATTATCTTTTGTGTTTGCTCCATCGAGGGATCTATTTTACGAGACGCAGGATACGAGGCTGCCTAGAGTACAATGCCATTGTTGGTAAATACATTGCATGCCCTATCAGCGTCGCGTCTACACAAGCACGCAGGGCGCGCGGGGTAACACTATCCTACTCACCAACACACCTCTGGTAACATCAATATCACCAACAACCCTCTGGTAACATCAATATCACTAGCTCGGCACACGCTTTCTCTACACAATGTCCTTCGGTTTCGGTGTCGGCGACTTTGTTGGCACTATAGAGCTCGCCTGGAATCTCTATACAAAATGCTATAAAATTGCCAAGGGCGCGCCTAAGGACTTTCAATGCCTGATACAGGAAATCAACATGTTGCATAGCTCCGTCAAGCTCCTTCGAGACGAGGCCAACGACAAGAACTCTGTCCTGGTGCGTGCCGGAGACGATCGTGTGGAGATGGTGAAAAGGGTTATGGCTCAGGTTAATGTCACGCTTAAGGGGTTGGAGAAACATTTAAGGAGATACGAAAATTTGAGCAAAATCCATTCTAGCAGTATAAGGAAATGGTGGACCGGTGTGAAGTGGTCTGCCGAGGCCTCCGACCTGGACGCACTGCGCAATAAGGTCAGTATACAGATTTTTATATATACCTGTGTAGATATATTGAAATTTTCTTTGGGGACTTTACAGAATCTACCCTTACCAGAAAGTTTTTATAGCCTGTCCAAGCCACTAATGCGCATGTGCAACCTAGCTAGTTTATCACAACGGTGTTATCAGTTTACTCCTAACCTCATGCGGAAAGTAATAATTCCCCGTCCGGAAGCCTGAAAAAGGATTAACGTGTACATATTTTGTTGCAGTTCCTCCCTACAGCGAATAGAAACAATAGCGTCTGGGGTTGAGAAGGGGGTCAATGATATCAAAAATATGATCTGGAGCCTCGTGGATGGAGCCCCCATACTCTCAGCTATACAGGGCGATACAACTTTCACAGTGTCGCTAAGCCGAGACTTGATGAAAAATGCAGAGAACGGACGAGGGTGGAGTGCTATCGGAGTCGATGAATGGATTCAAGCAGGGAGTTGGTGGGTATTAAAGGTACTTGTTTATATGCGATATAAGTTCCTCTGCCGTCTTTACAGACACCTACTGACTGCTCATGTACTTAGTCGCAAATAGACCTGTATACTGGACCGCCACTACTGCGCAAGGTATCCTCACAAGGCTATGCAGACCTCATTAAGGCAGCCTGGATATTGATAGATATTATTACGAAACACCCACAACTAGACTATCTTGAGACAAGCACGGGGTATGGTGTAAAGCTACTAGTGGAGGTAGGCGCTAATACCCTCATATCAGTATTCCAAAAGTGCTGAGAACTCTTGTGGTCTAGACAATACGAAGGGAGCTTGAAAATATTACAACTTCAGGTCTTGCAAGGCCAACACTCACAGAATTGGGTACTTGTGATTTATCAATATGGGAGACACAAGTAAAAGAGCCTACTTTACAGCCTCATTTAGAAACATTGATCACAGGCTTGAGCCGTCAGGCATGGATGACAGAAAATGAATACATCCTATTTCAACGGTATTTCCCCATATCTATTAATTGGTATGATTATTGCTAAGTCTTTAGATTCGCATATTACCAGACAGATAACTACTCTGTAGAAGTGCCATGCATTGCTCTTTTCCTAATGGACAAGAAGATTAAGGAGGCTAAAATAGTTCTGAGGGATCGGAGCTCGCTCACATTGGCCACATTCACCGGTATGTCCCCTTCCCCATCTTCTCATGATATGATGAAAACCAGTACAGTTGTGCTCAACCAATGTACATATAGTTTCGAAGGATGAGACCCCGCTGGTATATCCGGATCATGTTGGGCACATCATGCGGGTTGGAGATCAAAAAATAAGATTCGCGACCACCCAAGGTATTATGCTCGCTCTTTCCCTTTCGCGGGGTGGTTTAGTTAACAGTTTCATAAATAGATGTGCATCACCTATGCGCGATTTCGGAGGCCGCCCAGGAGTACCTCTTTTTTTGTGAATTCAACGAGAAGGACCTAGAAACGCTACAGGCGTTAACTCTGCTCTTTTCCATCAAGAATAATTATAAAGAAGTTGTTGAGCGACTACTTGGGGACGAAGAAGCTTGTCTAGAGATGGACAAGTCTAAAGGGCTCGTCGGAGCAAAATACCCCACCAGATTACGATGGGCAGCGAACGATTTAGCACATCAATTCATTAAAATGCATGAGCCCATGAGACATTGCTCTCTGGACACCGAGAGCTGCTCGTCTCTGTTTCTTTGGTGTTTAAAAAAAGGGTACTATGCGATTGCCATCATTTTGGGGGAGGGGAAATCTGTACGCCTCACTGAAGACAGTTTAACTACATGCGCGTCTCTACACGACGCTATACGTAGCAGGAACATTGAACTAGTGAAGTTAATTTCTTTCGAAAACGGATTTAATCTGGAGGCAACGGATAGTTCAGGGTGCACGGCATTAGAGACATCACTCCAAAGTGGGTTTATTACCGCAGTAGACTTCTTAATCGAGGCCGGCGCCAACCCCAGCACAAATGGTTCGAGGGCGTTGATAACAGCAGTTAAGAGCGGCCATCTAGATATAGTCAACAGGCTCTTGGACGCTGGTGCCAATCCAAAGGCATATGATTCGGCGTTGAAATCTGCAGCTGAACACGGTCACCTAGATATTGTCAACAGACTCCTGGACGCTGGTGCCGATCCCATGGGAGGTTATTCGGAGGCGTTGATATCTGCAGCTGAACACGGTCATCTAGATATAGTCAACAGGCTCCTGGGCGCTGGTGCCGACCCTAAGGGAAATGATTCGAGGGCACTAGCCCAGGCAGCTGGAGGCGGTCACCTAGATATTGTCAACAGACTCCTGGACGCTGGTGCCGATCCCATGGGAGGTTATTCGGAGGCGTTGATATCTGCAGCTGAACACGGTCATCTAGATATAGTCAACAGGCTCCTGGGCGCTGGTGCCGACCCTAAGGGAAATGATTCGAGGGCACTAGCCCAGGCAGCTGGAGGCGGTCACCTAGATATTGTCAACAGACTCCTGGACGCTGGTGCCGATCCCATGGGAGGTTATTCGGAGGCGTTGATATCTGCAGCTGAACACGGTCATCTAGATATAGTCAACAGGCTCCTGGACGCTGGTGCCGGTCCCAAGGGAAATGATTCGGAGGCTTTGAAATCTGCAGCTGAACACGGTCATCTAGATATAGTCAACAGGCTCCTGGACGCTGGTGCCGATCCCGAGGGATATAGTTCGGGGGCACTAGCCCGGGCAGCTGGAGGCGGTCATCTAGATATAGTCAACCGACTCCTGGACGCCGGTGCCAACCCCAAGGGAGATAGTTCGGGGGCGTTGAAATCTGCAGCTAGGAGCGGTCATCTAGATATAGTCAACAGACTCCTGGACGCTGGTGCCGATCTCAAGGGAGATGATTCGGAGGCGTTGGGGTCTGCAGCTGAACACGGTCATCTAGATATAGTCAACAGGCTCCTGGATGCTGGTGCCGATCCCAAGGAAGGTGAGTCGGTGGCGTTGGTAGGGGCAGCTGAGTGCGGTCGTCTAGATATAGTCAACAGGCTCCTGGATGCTGGTGCCGATCCCAAGGCAGGTAATTCGTGGGTGTTGAGTTCGGCAGCTCAGAGCGGTCATCTAGATATAGTCAACAGGCTCCTGGACGCTGGTGCCGATCCCAAGGGAGGTGATCCGCGGGCGTTGGGATATGCAGCTGGGAGCGGTCATCTAGATATAGTCAACAGGCTCCTGGATGCTGGTGCCGATCCCAAGGGGGGTGATCCGAGGGCGTTGAGTTCGGCAGCTGGGAGCGGTCGTCTAGATATAGTCAACAGGCTGCTGGACGCTGGTGCCGATCCCAAGGCAGATGATTCGAGGGGGTTGACATGGGCAGCTCAGGGCGGTCATCTAGATATAGTCAACAGGCTCCTGGACGCTGGTGCCGATCCCAAGGAAGGTGATTCGGCGGCGTTGGTAGGGGCAGCTGAGTGCGGTCGTCTAGATATAGTCAACAGGCTGCTGGATGCTGGTGCCGATCCCAAGGCAGGTCATTCGTGGGTGTTGAGTTCGGCAGCTGAGAACGGTCATCTAGATATAGTCAACAAGCTCCTGGACGCTGGTGCCGATCCCAAGGGAGGTAATCCGTGGGCGTTGATGTGGGCAGCTAAGGGCGGTCATCTAGATATAGTCAACAGTCTCCTGGACGCTGGTGCCGATCCCAAGGGAGATAATTCGCTGGCGTTGATGTGGGCAGCTAAGGGCGGTCATCTAGATATAGCCAACAGGCTCCGGGATGCTGGTGCCAATATTGAACGCCTCGATTCCGAGACTAGGGCTAAACTCGAGACTTGGAAACGCAAGAATCAATCCACTATTACATCTGGCCATATACCACCAAAAACTATCACCCCAACCTGTTAAGATCTTCTTAATCTTACCCCTCAACCATATCGATGACCAATATTGCCCCCCCTCTCTTTCTTTTTTTTTTCCTTTTTTCTTTTTTTGGTCTATACGGCTACACGGGAAGTGATAGAGTATACGTATACTCTACACCTACTATAGGGGAGGACTGGGTTTTAGTGAATGAGTTTATGAATACCGGTACTGTGGACGTGCTGCTACTAGGGATGAACAAGTGGTGGAGGTGGAGATGGAGGTGGGAGTGGTGGTGGTGGTGGTGGTGGCTGGTGGACGGGATTCTTTTGTCAATCGGGCCGAAATTGTCTCTGCATGCAACTATCTCATTAACTTTATCAATTGAACATATTCACTCTTTCCCGGATATCACAATCCAATAAATTCCCAACTAGGACTATGCATATGACAACGCTGCGCTGAAACAGGTTAGGAAAATCACCATGACAAAACTGATAGAATTGAACCCATAACACGGACTAACTATACACTAAACAAAAAAGAATATCAAAAGAAGAGAAGTGAAGTGAAGAAAACGAAGAAAACGAAGAAATTTACGCTCCAATTGCAACCCGCACCCAAAATGCCGTGATACCACAACCCAAAAAAAAAACAATGAAATTTCTCAAGTTTGAAAAAGCAAATGCCCATGCCGATCAAGCAGAAATAGAACTATGTATAAATGCAGGAACAGTAAATCACTGAGACAGAATACCATTGTTGATAAGAATTGCTGGGTCTGGGGCGTTCTTGTCGGACTGGAACGGGAGGGCACTTGAGACGATAAGCGCCTTCATTGCCGTTGTATCAGTCGCAAGGGATGGGTTAAGACCAAGGTGGTAGGCGATGAGGCCAGTAACGTCTATGGCTCTTGTGTTAGCTAATGATATTTGTTTGAGGAATTATATAAAGTTAGGGAATAACTCACGTGGTGTAGCCATGGAGGTACCAGAGATGGTATTGATTGGGTTGATTATGTTGGGAAGTGTAGGGTCCTGGATCCAAGTGCTTGTCACATCAACACCAGGCCCATAAACACTGACACAAGCGCCAAAGTTTGAAAAGACGGCTCTCTCATCATTGATATCTACTGCACCCACACTCAAGATATCGGTACCGCTACTAGCAAGTGCAGGGCTGGTGAGACACGAGTCAACATCGTCGTTTCCTGCAGCTACGCTGATGTGAATTCCACCCTCACTCGCCTTCTTCAAGACCTCGTCGATGGCCTGACTGACGCCGGATGTGCCGAGACTCATGCTTATGACCGACCCTTTGAAGTTCGGATCAGCCTTGCGTTGGTCATGCTGGTTCATGACGAAGTCGACGCCGGCAAGGATATTGTTTGAGTCTCCAGTTTCGGCGGAGAGCACGCGGACGGCGATGATATTAGCGGCCTTAGCGACCCCGAAGGTTGTAGATGCTGCTGTTCCGGCGCAGTGAGTGCCGTGGCCGACGTCGTCGGTTTCGGCGCCGTCGAAGCTGAAGCCGAAGGTGGCACGGCCGTCAAAGTCGACATGAGTGATATCGACACCAGTATCAACGATATAAATATCGACGCCAGCGCCCAGAGTATTAATAGAGCCGTCAAACTCGTATGATGTGAAGTCGAAATCTCGGATGGTCTGGCTTGAGGCGACCTTAACCTGGCTTGATTGTGAGACACGTTTCAGGCCCCATGTTCCGTTTGTCGAGTCGTGAAGTTTGACTTGGACCTGGGGCTGGTACGTCTTCCAACCTGAAGAGAGGACCTCCAACTGGTTAACACAGTGCTTCGACAGCGAAGCGGAGAAACCTTTGAAGGCACTATTGTTGTAGACATTTGTCAGGTCTGCGACAGTGAGATTCATGGCTACAAGCATGTCATCCAGGGTACGTGGGTCATCTTCGTCGATAATGACGTCCCAGCTGCCACCAGAGCCGGGGGTCTCGTCAAGAATACTGACGGTGTCTGATGTGCTGACGCTGTCGGTGGTCGTTGTATTCTGATTTGGTGTTGAATGGCCTCCATGCGGCGCAGCGAGGGACAGACCAAGAGAGAGAGCGGAAAGAAGAGCGCTGGTGAATTTCATCTTGAGGTTGGTAGGATTGGACTGTAGCGTATTCACAAAAAGAAGGTAAAAAAAAAGTATATTCAGGCGAAGATAATTCCTGTATATCGTTAGGAATATTGTATCGAAATCAAGCAGAGAACAACGAGAAACCCACCTAGTGAAAAATTACCAGCGAAGAATGAATGGCGGGGTAATATCTCAGATAAGATTAGAAACAGCGATCGACGCAGCTTCCAGGGGGGGAAAAATGATGCAGCGAAGGCTGTAGGTGGTTGAGAGAATGTGGTGGTGGTTGGTTTGTTTCTTCTTAGAAGGAATGCAAGAGCTGCAAGCAGACAGGGTCGTGAGGGCAATAGAAAGGAAGAAGGAGAAACAATAAAAAAAAACTATTAAAAAAAAAAAAGAAGAATAAGGGAGAACCTGTCAACCCCAAAGAAACTGCTACTACTGCTGCTGTTCAACGGCGAATGCTTGTAGCGATGTGAACGAGGTTGAAATATTAGGGAGACTTCTCACAGTTTATATTGACAGTTCACTGGGAGGACCATACGTACTATGAGGTCCAAATAGTACTAGCCTTTACCCTTACATGATGCAGGAACCAAGTCTAAGAGAATCCCTGTCACCATCCATCTCCACTCCCAGCCAACCAGCTGTCACTGTAGGGTACGTCTATTGGTCCTCAGTTCTCAGCTAGTAGTAGGCGTCAATTTTTATATTCGCGCCCCGTTCTAAAAACCATCCTACGCCAGTCGTATCGTATCCGTGCTGGTGTTTTACCACAGTAATCTCCAAGTGCATTTGGCTCTACCAGCGCTAAGTGACTAGAAGCTAGGATCTTCGAACTCCGAATTCGGGTTTAGAGTATTAGCCCCCTAATTAAGCAGTAAGTTTATATATACAATACCGTATCTGGGAAAGCACATGGCTTAAGCCCTCAGAGAGCCTGAGAGAGAGGTGCTTAATTGGTACATAAAGGGCAATAACTATTTAGGTAAACAAATATTCCAAATGGCATGGATTTCCTAGCCATACGATAGTGAGATGAAACAGGGCCTCCGACGCCATACTACTGCTATTCTCTTATTCTTACACTTTCCGTTTTCCGGACCGAACAAAACTGTAAGTGCCAGCCAACGCCATAAATTCTCCGGTTGGCTACAGTTGCCAAGCTTTAATCTCAGGTGTATGCAACTACCGAATTTATGTACCTACTACATGTAGGTACATGTATGTATGTTGTATGTAGGTACGGCGCCATTGGTTAAGGCCAATATTCCTACTCTGATCATTTCAGTTAACCGCGCGGGGTCTGTAATACATCAAGTACATGTAAACAAAAATATTCCTCATCTCGAATTACCAACTTGCGCCTGCCGAAACCCTCCTGATAGAATTGAGACACCTACCCACCTATCACCCTTCGCAGATAAGGGCGTATCCTAGATGTATCAACCTCAGGAGTAAAAATACATACATGTATATATGTAGGTAACCCACGAGGTGTACCTACATCATGTACGTAAGACGGGCTACACCTGCTCGGCCGTCAGTGGTGAAACATTTCCACTCCTCTGTAACCGAGTTTGGTAGGTAGAGTAATGGCATTCCCGACCCCCGAATTTTGGCGCCGAAAAGTTACCATCCGATTATCCAGCCGCAATACATCACGAACATTACTGAACCTTATGTATCCCATTGTAGGTTTGAGAAATGCCTTTCGGTTCTTCTGTTTCGGCCGGGGGGGCTCCCAGCCTTGCGCTCACAACCAAGCAGGGCCTGCCTTACAGTTCGCGCGTGGTCGATAAGGGAAGTCCAAAGTGAACTTTTGCATTCCGGATCCCTCATCGCATCGATTTCATAGTGCGGTGCGGTGCGGCCTAATCCATGCACGCGCCATCGGTTTCAAAAGTATTCCAGTGTTTCGAGTATACGCCAAAGTCCCCTCCTGGCGCTATGACCCCACCCGTTGTGGGATTGTAGCTGCGCCTTACTGAGTTTCCCTGGTTCGATTTCCTCGGTTGAGGAGTACCACTTTCACGGAACCGGGGGGGTCGCAGCTTTTGCTGTGGCTGTGACTCTGTGGCGCAGTACAAGTTGAAGTTCTACTGAGCTGAATGGTTACTTGACGGTGATTACTCTAATATATTCTGTCTCCTGTGTCGGAGATTATTGCTCTTATATAAGAGGAGGTGTTTCCATGTTAAATCTCATTTGATTAAGTCATGCACAATCAATGGGGTTACCTACTCTAAGTAAAGTACATATATACATTTAACCCTCATTCTACCCCATTAGCTAGGATGATCTTTTATCTCGCTTGCTATTGACTGACTGTGAACTTACTTCAAACTCCCACAGCAATTTATGCTCAGGTCTGTATATATAAATGCATCTACCGGCGCACTCACACTCGCATATCCATTGCGTACGCATTTCACACAGTAACGGTCACATCCTATACTGAACTATCATGTCTCAAAACATTCACTGTCTCGGATAATATCATGGAACACCAATGAGTTCGGAATACATCGTTCACAATGCGGCGCGAGATAGGCCGGAATATATATGGTGGGTTTTATAGGCCGAGCCACGTCAGTCGATTAATTAATCCTAGGTATGCGTTGTTAGAGCTACTATCTGACGGTTTCGATAAACGGAGGGCGGATGGATGATTGATCGTATATCTGCTCGAAGACTCTGTGTGTGTTTTATGGGCAGGGGTACATACGAACCGCAACTGCTCATTCGAGAGCGACTTGGATAAAAAAAACTCGTCACAGCCCTTATAAGGAGGTCGGGTCTGAGATTGAGTATGAAGGATCCTGAGATTTTGTACCAATCATTTTCGATGTGGTATTTTGACGGTGATGAGAAAGTTAAAGCTTAAATGGTGCCACAGATTACGATCCACGCTGGTTGGAACTACATGTAGTATCCTGCACGGATACCTTTCAAGCACCAATCAGGACCTAGGAGTCTTAATTCCAAGTGCATTAATAAAAGTAGGCGGTACCGTGGTGTATAGTTGTGCGCTGATCGAAATGAAACTAAAAGAGAAGAGAGACATATCAAAGAGTTAATTTATAATCAATCTCGGATCCTAGCCAGCACTACAATTAACAGCTTTTCGTAAATACCCCTTTTGCCCCGTAATGAAGAGTACCTCAAACCAGATTACGTTAATACCTTCTATATCTAAGCACATTATGTAAACCTTTAACCGTGCGTACACATGCAAATATAGTTATTTCGTTCCCCAAAAGGTAAAGGTTTATCATTCAATATACGGCTAAGCACGCCTAGAATGCCACATCTCGCGAGTTTAAGTTTACTCAAGCAGTGGGCATTTACAGTTTATGCACAGCCTTGCCGGGGGGTTTTTGGGACCGAATGCTCTACCACCCCACGTAATGAATCAGCATATGCATCTAAAATGTATCATTTCATAATGCATCGAAAATGCATCAAAATCCCAGCTAATGTATCAGTCTAATCAGGACATGTAAAATTTCCTGGAAAAAAAGAAAACTGTCAGAGAATTGAACTTGAATCATTATACTAGGTTACTGAAGAGCTCATCTATTAGCCATGCTATAAATCGATATGATCTCAACCTTTTCAGGCATGCTATTGACTAGTCACAGCTAAAGTATCAGTAAATGTGTTGGTGTCATCAGTAAATTCGTTGCTGTGATGCATTAATATCCTTCGTTGCATTTAAGGCATCCTTCGATGCATTCACAGATCCTTTTTATATTAGTAAATGGACCAAATGATGCATTAATTGTGGTGGTAGAGATGTTACTAGATATACAAGTATAAAGCAAGATATAAAGCTAGAAATTGTAGGCCGATCAAGTGGGTGTCAGTTGTAGTAGAAGTTACTGACCAGAACTAAACCCACACACAGAAAAGCAAACCATTCAGAATAAATGATAACTTATGGATCTAGAAGCCCTCACTCGATCAACACATAGTGCAGGTGTCACTACAACTGGAGATCTCATAATGATCTTCAAGCGTGCGCCTTTTTTGAGACCTCTTCCCCCCATCGTCGACCGGCCATACCCCCCAATGTTCTTACAAAGGTTGTTCTTACCCAGCCTAGCCTGCGCTCTTTCCAATAGTACAGATATCATCCGATCACTCAATTAAGACCGTATTGGGATGTATCGGTTGCTGTTTGCAAATATCCGACCGGCGGGTTTCTAGCCTTGCACGTCCGAAATTAAATCACAGGTTATCACTCGGTCGACTTTTAGGGGATCCGGTAAATTATTTCTTCAGGTGTGTAGTAGAAGGTACATGTACCTGCGCTATTATTCTGCGGCCCAGATCCCACAATCATAGACAAAATGATTACGGCAGACGGCAGCAGTGAACGTCTCCATAATCTCACCAATACACGGACGTAGAGATCATCCATTCACCAGGGCCACTAGTTGCACCGGGGTAACACCCCAACGCGGTTCTAAGGATACATTACTTCGACCCCGTTTCAGTATCATAGCGCTCGCCTCTACCCTGGACCGGGGCCGGTCGGTTTCGGGCATAGAGGCCGACGGCGTTACGGTGGTCTCGGCGGTGTTGAGGGCGGTGTCTTGAACGGGTGTATCGCACGCTATATAGATCAAGATGTGCGGCAATGTCAAAGAAGATCCTCCCTCTAGGTTCCGCGTCTTCTCCCCTCCCCTCCCCTCCCCTCCTCTCTTCCCCTCCCTCCCCTCCGATCCTCAACCCCCTCCATTTCCTCCATCCCCCCACCTGCCATATCCCCCTTTACACGACCAACCAGATATCTTGGACACAAAACCCGTAACCCAACCCCCGAACGCACCGTCACAAAAACTCACTCGGCCACCCCCACACCCCGTTTAGTTAGCACCACTACTATAGGCGCGGTACTAATTCTTGGCACAAGTCAATTGCTCCTCCAGCTACATACATGTACATAGCTATAAACTGCCGAGCGCCCCGCCCCACCTAGGCGTTTTACAAAAACAGCAGGGTATTGGCCTGGTACTCAGTCATATACCCAGTGGGAGTTGCGGGGGTGAATGGGCTGGGATGCGAAGGTGGGGGCACTGGTGGTTATTTTTCTTCAGCCGGACTGGCTAATGCAATTTCAGTACAATTGAACTGTGCTCTACAACCCGGGGGGAGAGGTTTTTTCGTAAATGAATCCAGCTGTTTTGTTGTCTGCCATCACCAACTTGCTCTAGCTATATCATAACCATGCCCAGGAACTCTTCCCTGACCGAATACGTAGATAGGAAACTAAAAATACATTATGCGACCCAAATCCGGGCCTACCTTTCAACCATAGCACTCATCCCATAACATACAAAAGAAAAGGACAAGAAGGGTATATATAAGGAAAAAAATACAAGCAAGAATGGAATATGTGTACTAACTAAACGGCATATGTAAACCAAAGAACAAGATAATAGAAGTGGGTATATGGGGGTAAAGGGGGCGTGAAGGCGTTTTTTTTTCCACCCCACCGTATGTTATGGGTGCTGACAAAGGAAAGGGAAAAGATCTCTACACCTCAACAATCTCCTCTGCTCTCTTCTCACCTTCCTTCCCCTGGTCCTTCTCTTCAACGCCTTCGATTCTCTTCACCTTTCTTCCCTCCCACCACACCATCCCACCTGCAATACCGGCGACAATGCACGCTAGTGCCACAAACAATCCCGTACTCCAGCTCGGCCTCTCAATGCGATTCATGCCCCACATGAACCCGCTCAACACGGCCTGCAGAAAGGTGTTCCACACATATAGCCAAACGACAAAGTCCATTTTCCAACTCTTGGTCGGCGGCGCCCTCTCACCGGTCACGGTTTCCTTTGGCCCCGCTTCAACGCCACCCTCCTCCGCCGGAATCCTGAACCAACCATCATGGATCGTAGCTAGCCGTATCAACGCTGACTTTTTCCCAGCAATACGCCACTTGAGGAGGAAGTAGAGATCCCGGAAGCGCCATGGAATCAGCCCAAAGCCGGTCACGCAGAAGAGGGCATTGAGGATCTGGGAGTCGATCTCGATCCAGATACGGCGCGGAGAGTCGATGTAATTGCAAGAGGGCTTGCACATTGCCGGTGCAGCATTGCAGAGCAGGAGGAACAACATCCCGCCCCATGCGACAATATTCAACATGTAGATTGTTATGCAGAACCCCTATCAACATCAACCCGTCAGCATCCGAAACGGAGGAAAAAAGTAGCAAAAAAAGCGCTAACGGACCATAGGAGTCTTGAAAAACTTCCAGAAAGCAATCAAGCCCTGCACCGTAACTGCCCACCATCCCGGATTATGCTCGTGCTCCTCCTCCCCCTTATCGTGCGGGTGCGGCACTTGACTGCCATCACCATTCCCACCACCGCTTGCCTTGTCAGCCGGGTCGACCACGTTCCTCAGACCCTCCTCCTCATGCTCATGGATCGGAAAGCTCTCGTTTCTAGGTAATCCGATACCTGGACTCGCAGCGCTAGCAACACTTCCTCTCCGTCTGCCCATCGGTGTACGGCTACCCGTGCTGCTGCGTCGAAGGTCTTTCAGGGACGGTGCGGAAGAGAGTGCGTCACCGGTGGCTGCGCAGAAGCCGTAGTGAGGGTTGGCGTCGATTAGAGACTGGAATGATCCTGCCCGCGGCCGGCGGGGCGGGGGAGGGGAGGTTGATATAGAGCGAGGAGACTCTAGAGGAGCCGGGGGGGGAGGGGGCGAGAAAGCCATTCCCGACCTTTAGGGTGGCGTTGGTGGTGTGGTGTGGTGTGGTGTGTGTGGTGTTTTGTTTTTCTGGAGGTGTCGTACTGTAGTATACTGTGGTGGGAGGGGCGAAGCTTAGGGGATAGCTTGTACTCTAGACTGAGTTGCTAGCTAACCAATTACTACTTCTGCTATAGAGATAAGCTTAAATCGAACAAAAGATGTCGATGCAGTAAGGGTTAGGTTAAGAGGGGGTACATACGTAAGCGACGCGGGATGGGAATCGAAACTCGCAATTGATTTTTTTGTTTCTTAACTTCCTCGATGCTATGCTAAGGAAGAAGAGTGAGAGAGCGAGAGAGAGAGCGAGAGAGAGAGAGAGAGAGAGAGTAAGGACAGCAACAATTCCGGGAAGAGGAGAAGAGGAGAAAAGTCAATGCACACCTTCTTTCTTGCTTGAGACAAAAATATACAGGGAAGCTACAAAGGTACATACTTCCTTCCTCCTCCACACTGATCATTCACACACACACATCCCTCCGTCATGCTGACTTCGCCAATAACGGTGCGAAAACAGGGATATGAACCTGATCGACGACGGCGACGTCCACGTTTCCACCAGCCAGCGGAGAAAAAAAAAAGTGAAACGGTTTTTGCACTTGGAATCAAGTGCCCGTTGGATCTCCCTCTACAGCTTGACATTCAACCCCAAGGCTCGCTGCTGGGACCACCCTCACCCTCACCCTCACCCTCACACCCTACACGTACTTACCTCTCTCCATATACCCATCTCCGCCCTTGCGCATCTAAAACGGACAATTGCGACAGCAACGGCGGGTAAACCCCGCATTGGCACAGAGCAAACAACATACGGTACCTACCAAAAAAAAACACCTAAATTTACTCGCGGCGACGCGGCTAGGAGGCTGTACAGTGAGGGGATGTACGTACGTATGCCTACATACATACTTAACGCAATGGCAGTCCGCTCTCCGCACGCCGAACTAATTAGGGCCGGGAGGGACACCGATTTTAGGTTCTCCGGTTCATAGATTAAGTTGCGCTACCGACAAGACACCAACCACCCCCCCGTGCCTGGATCTGAGACGTATCATTGATCGACCACCGTGGTTACATAAAGCGGTTTTCGGGCTCCGCGGTCCCGGCGCTGTGTGCCCCCCGGCATCGACTTCGCATATCTAGGGATCCTCACATCCACAGCACCGCCTGGACCACCCGCTCGCAGGGTCCACGCACCACGAGCGCAACAAACTCCGTACCATCATAAGTCTCTACCTAGCAATACTGTCTATTCTTATGCGCGCTCTCTATGGTACTCCACTGCCTCACGGGAGCTAGAACTGCTCAATCGTCACGATATCAACCTAGCTTGGCTTCGGGAATAGATGCAAAGACATGATATAATAACCGCTCTTGAGGCAAGCAGTGGTAGTAGCAGCGCATGTAAAATAGTGATCCATAGAGTTGGAATATATGCTTTAGTGGTGGTTCATCCACATATATAAAAGGGCGCACCTACAATCTCTAGCATGAAAAGGCACAGTGACACCCTCAAAACGTTGACTCGGTATACACAAAAAGGATTGCTTCCTACACACCACAGAGATGTGATGCACATAACAGCAAGCCCAACCAAACAGACAGCCCCACGCGGGGGTCGAACCCACAACCTTGAGATTACGCTAAGAGTCTCACGCTCTACCGATTGAGCTAGCGAGGCTTGTAGTTTTGTAGTGAAAGTGGGCATAACTCTCCTAGCGCTAGTTAGCGCAGATTGAAAAATTTTCGCGCCACAAAGTGTCACCCGTTATGGGGCTTTCAGCCCGATATGTCGGGAGTACTTATTATTGGGAGCCTGGGAAGGTATATCCTGACGGTAAGAATTATGGCAGGGTCTAGACCACCATTATATCAAGTCATTACTACCTTCTGTCAAGATAATTACATGTATTGCTACTAAATTCCCTCAAGAACCTACATGCACCCCGCTGCTACAGTCAATATTGCGAACACGATAGTTTTCTAGGCATAAACTACATGGAAATCAATACCCATAGTAGCCTTCGCCGATATTTGGAGTTCGAAAAGGAAAGAAAGCCCTCTTGGGCCCGATTTATCTGGTCAAATTATCGCAAAATATAACTAACGAGTAAGCGGTCTAGGCTTACAACGCCCCAGCTTCCTCACGCAACAATATGGCACCCTATCCTTACCCAATGGCGTCGGCTCCCTATTAACCAAGCCATGATATGGATCCATCAATTCCCACTCCCCCTCCACCCCCTCACAGCGATACCGGTCGCCAACGTTCCCCCCTCTATAGTTGATCATTATGATCTCGTCATCGCCGGCCCTCCCGTTCTTAACCCAGCGCTTGAACCGTGGAACCGCGAGCCCCCATTCAAATGTGTGGTCGAATATTCCCTCGTACGGCGGGACTAGTCCCCCGATCCCGATGTCGGCGCACGTAACACCGCTGACTAGGAGCAGGCCGAGCGCAGCGTCAATGCCGTCAACGAGGTACGGGAGGAAGGGGAGGTAGGTTGATGCTTCGAGATAGCGGCTTTTGTCGCGGAAGCTGACGGGGCGGACATAGAACGGGCCATTGGGGAGGGTGAGAACATTATCGTCCATTCGAGGCGCTATCCGAAGTTCTTGCAACGACTTCAAAGTTGCTAGAGACCCTGCTATTGATTGCTAGAAGAGGAGGAAGATGCTTCAGCACCACGGAGAAGTCAACATGGAAGGGGTGGGGGGGGCACATACGAGTTCAGTATAATCCACGTTGATATATAGTCCTTCTAGCTTCTGGCACGCCGCCGTCAATTTCTGAACATCTGCAGCGCTGAGAATATATCGAGTCGACAGGAATAAATTCTTGAGCGATGCCCCGTGTTGCACTAGCAAATTGACATCCAAAGTCTCATCTTCCATGTGAGTCCAGGAAAGGTACTCGAGTCCTGAGAAAGATGCTATGAATGGCGCCACTGGACCCTCAACCCGCAGCCACCGTATCTTCTTGGCCTGGCCCGTCAACGCACTTGTCAAACAAGCCGCATTCTTTGAGCCCTGTAGATCCAACCGCACCAGACCTGACACGTCGATTGCACTGGTGAGTGTCTTTACTATTTCCGGTGTAAAGGATGGTAGATCCAAGGCTAGCTCTAGCAGCGGAAGCTGATACGGCTCAGTGAAAACCGTTGCGAGTATCTCCGGGATCTCTGGTTCGTCAACGAAGTGTAGAGAGAGGTGGAGCTTCCGCAGTTCCTTTGCGGAGCGTGCAACGAGCGACTGCAAAGAGTCGAGCTCACGTGATCGGTGAGGGAGCCAATAGATTGCTAGTGACTGGACTGGTGGCGGACCTGGGATAAACGGAACAGTATTTTCGGCTGTTAGATGGCGTAAAAACGGGCGTCTCGATATAGCTGCGGATAGTCTAGGGCTATGATGGTCCACTTTATAGCTGCTCTGGTCAGCTAAGTCTGGAATCTCGCGAAGGCCATGCCCCAAGCTTTGTAGTAGTATACGAACTCTGAGGGGGGGGGGGGGTGCATTGGGTACTTACACAAGGCTCTCGAGGTTCTCCATCCGCTCAACAGCATTTTCAAGTTTCTCCCATCTCTCTAGCTCCTTCGCGGTATATGGGCTTAGCTCATGCCCGATAAGTGGCCTCCGACGGTGTTCAAGGATGATAAGCGAGCGGACCCAATCTGCGTTGACGGTTTCGAGCGAGTCAAGTAGAGGGGAGTTGAGGTCGTCGATGGTGACGGTGCCGTAGAGAAGTCGTCCCGCATGGGCATAGAAGGTTTTCGAGACACGGCAAAGCGTAGCTAAGGATCTTAAAGTTTGATCCTCATAGGACTGTGTGAGTGATTCGACGACGTTGATGTGTTGGGGTAGGAGCAAATAAGCAATGATTTCGTCGATTATCTCTCCCGGAAGTAGCTGGAACATATCGAGTGGCTTCTATGCGACGCGTGGGAGTACAATTTCCGGGCATAAATTGAAGATCAAGGTGGTGGGTGATAAGTCAGGTAGATATAGCTGTCTTCTTGTTCTTCCCCTTCTTGCTTTGAGTCTCCGCCGGTAAAGGTTAACGAGAAGATTCACCGGGGAAACCCTTCCAAGCATCGCATCACACCTAGCTATCCCAGGAAAGTACTTAGGAACAAATCATCCAATAAACAAAAACTAAGAATAATTCATAATATATGTATAGCCGGAAGGGTTTGATGTAGCCCTTCATAGTTAACGTCGCCATCGATTGACAATATCCAAAGAGCAAAGAGCAAAACCCACGATTGTAGTGATCTGTTCGGTTGTTACAGTGTATTTTAATTTTAGATTTAGATGGCGCTGGCGGCGAGGACGGCAAGGATGTTGAGGCGCGACAGGAGCCGCATGCAGGAGATATGGGAGACCCACAAGTTATGAAAACGAGTGCTCGCTTATAATAGAATCGTGGCACAAAGCCATGATGTAATTACATGTAGTCTACAGAGAGATCGATCTACTCTACATGTAGATGTCAGTCCCGTTCTGTCGTCTATGATTTGTAGTATGCGGGTACATGTACCTTATAGATGGACCGAGGGTGCCGGAAAGTGATGCACATTTGACTACATGTAGGTACATAGACAACACCCAAATACTTTATCACAGTACAATACAATCGTACAGAACCTCTCTACCATACCTAAGCACTATGCACATACTTGATGAAGGACATCTGCACACTCATATTCACCTTGAAATAGCCTTGTGTAGAAACTTGTTTCCGTGTGGGCGTGAAACCACCGAATGTGCAGGTACACACGGACAGCCCCGAATCGAGTGCTAAGCTATGATCAAACAACTCATGTACTTACATAGCAGTAGGTGACAGTGAACTGCTGTTGGGAAAACACAGCAGCGATACTACTCGCATATTCAGCACTACATGCAAATACCGGTAGTACTACATGTAGCTACGCTACTTAAAATAAATGTAATTATTCAATCCACGACACGAGCTCTAGTACTACAGTGCTACGGGCATAAATTTGTCAAGATCAAATCCCACCGACGGTATTTCCAACCCGAGATATGACACACCTCCGCTTAGGGAGGCACGGGCGGCGAGGGGGATGATGACGCCGCCTTGATACATACATACAGTACCTACTTACATGTAATCAGCCTAACTTCAAATCCCCGCACCCCTTGTCCCTGGCATCACATAGCCGCAATCCCCCCCGCCAAATGTAGGAGAGCTACTCGCATTTTCGCTAAAATAGCGTTGCATAATGTACTGCGGGCGAGAGACGCTGTCGACAAGACAATATGGCCCCCCCTGTGCGGCGCCGTCGGGATAATCGGCCGGATATATGTACTGCAAATAGCATCATCCCTGTGCTCTATGTAGTTAGTTCAGTACCTAAATAAATGTACTCTACCTATCCCCATGGCCACCCGGCCCCTTTCTCTCCCCGCAGTCAATGCCCGAATGCTATGCCGGGGGGGCGTGTCACGAGGTATTGAGATCTTGTAGTTGTGAGTAAGTACATGTAGACATAGATATCGATATATCATCCCCGGCCCCTAGCCCTGCGAACCCGGAACACCACCTATGGGCCTCAAGTCCGGTCGGATTGGACAGTCACTAAATCGCGTAATTGCAAGGAAAACTATTTTTGAGTCCAGGAGAGTTCTTGGGGGGGGAGGCAGCACATTTACTCTTGGATAAAATGATTAGGTGCGTGGGGTGCTGTTCCAAACAAAAACGAGTGCTCGCCCATGCTCCACTGACATGCCCCAGCCACAGTCCCTTAGTGTCACCTACATACAGCCCTGTATACATACATAATTATAACCTATAATGATATCACCTACCTTCGGTACATGTAGGTACCTTCTCTTTTAGATTTCACCCCCCGGCCCTATCTAGATGGATAGCGGTTAGCGAACAGCACCACTCTGCCGGGTCCCCATGCATGGCCTCCCCGCGCCGCACCGCAGCGGTGAAGAGCAGCCACCGGTCGGCACTGTTGCCCTGTGATCTAGCTATAGGGTACTGGTGCTGTAAGCCGAGCCAGCAGTACACCGCCCATAGGAGTCAGGGTGTACGGTGTATAACCGGGTTTTCGGGCAAGGCAGTTAGCGAGAGACAATACAATCAGCGTATTCACCAATTGGATACGTAGTATGTATGTCTGTCGGGATTGGCGAGACGAAATCGTGTAATGGAGATTGAGTCGACGTAGAAAACAGTAACCCAATAGACCTGATCCTATCCTGATCCGAAGAGTATGGTGGCGTTTCCTACTTGCCCGAGAAGGTTAATTGTCACCGATCACGCAAGAGCTAATGCTGTTTTGTCGTGAAGTATATTGAATGCAGACCTATAGATGACAGGCGGCGGCGGAGGCGGCGGTGGTGTTAAAATAAGGCACGATCACAATTTGCGATGGGTTCGTGAGCTCAGTACCCTGGTTCAATATAATACTCTGCACACTGCAAAGCAGATTAACTACATGTATATCGTGGCATCCCTGTCACCGGGACACCTCCAACTAAACTTTTTTTTTTGTAATCATTACTATACTACTTTTCGACATACTACGGCGGTGTTCCGGTAGGTTTAGTCTGGTGAGGGATAGTGAAGATATACGTCTACGCCACGACGAGAAAATATACTGGACGAAATGTGTATTTAAGAACTGTAAATGTCCCCTCAACTTCGAATCAGCAAGCCGGTCTTCACTCACTACATTCATTCACTACATTCACTCACTACAATACTCATCAACACATTCATTCACTCTTTCATCTTCCATTTCCAATCCATTTCCAATCCAATTCATATTTCTCTTGCATCACTTCACTTTTACTCTCAATCATTCACTATGTTGGCTCCATCTCCCTCTTTCGGTACCATCGTCCAGGGATTCATCGTCCTATCAACTCTCTTTTCGGCAGTACAGGCAAATGTTTGGGCAACTGCACCCAATACCGCCGTCTTCTACTGCGGCGAGGATGGCAAAGGAAAGACCACAGGGACAAAAGCCCTTATGTGGGCCACGAAGGGCGCAAAATCATCCCCATATGCTTCAGTCCGCTCCGAATACTCAAGTTTAAAGACAATCAGCATGGTTCCAGCGGCAAAGACCAAGTCGCCCGGGATCCCCGAGTCAAAACTATTCGCCGAGGGAGCCTCGGGCATCGTCAGACTCTTTGAGGACAAATTGGAAGGAAACGGCCTTACCGGTGTGTGGAGGAAGACGGAGGAGCCCGCCTTGCTGGCTAACCCCAGCGTCACGGCTCTGCACGTGCTGAACCCCGATGAGCCAGATTTTGAGTACATCGTCTGGGAGCGTGTGGGTGGTAAAATTGTCTACAAGGACCCGAGATACAAGGTTACTGGGCTCCCCATCTCGAGACAGGAGCCAGAAACCATGATCTGGATGCCCCCCACCCCACCAGGCTCGCCAAAGGGATCGCCAAAGGGCTCGCCAAAGGGATCGCCAAAGGCATCGCCAAAGTTATTACCTCAGGGGTCGTCAAAAGCAGCTCCCGCAAGAAGCGCGTCGAAGAGCCCAACAAGGGGAGGAAAGGTCAGGAGGTCGAGACAGTTCAAAGCCTAAGGAGTGGGTTTTGGTGACGAATTGTGTATGCATTCATTGGGGCGGCGCTGGCTTTGTTTGTGTTTTTCTTCTTCTTCTTTTTTGTTTAGATAGATCGCGGGTCGGTTGGTTTTTGGGCATGTAGAAGGGTTTATGTATTTGCATAGAGTTCGCTTTGGAAATATCGCAATGGAAGATCAGATTTTAAAATTTGCAGTCTAGTTGAGTCCGTGCATTGTCCCACATTGAATTCGAACCAAGTGACCAATAGAAGAGTTTATAAAGAGAAGGATAGTCGATGACTCGCTCATGGAAGGCATCTGGGTAAGAGTAGACGATAAATACTATATCCGTAATCTGATGCTTTCCTTGTCATAGGTCGTAATTCGTGGTAATTTAAGCCCTTGACTGCGTGTCTATGATCTGATTACATCTAACATACATGTATATTATTCACTAGTGATCTTAATGTCTATCTAGCAATGTCTCCTCGCCTGTTTCTGGCTTACGGGTGCCTGCTTTGGCGACGTCTTTGGGGCAAAAATAAACAAACAAACAAAACAAGACGTTAAAGACTCAAAGATATCGTGCCTTTTGGTAGCATGTATATGGCCTACATGTACTCTGCGCCGGTCCCGCTGTAAACCCCAGTTTTGAAGGATCGATGTTGCTATTAAATCACTAATCGTATCCCAGCCTTCTCAGATTATAATTTTTATACAATTATCTTTGGATAAGAGTTGTTTCAAGTTTTATATACACACTGCCGAACGGGCTTAAAATATTCAGAACGGAAGAGCCTAAGCATAGATTTAAACACCACTCAACGCCTCTGGTGACAGGGCTCGTAGAGCTAGAGTTTGTGAACAAACCCTGGTGACGAGTGATGTTTCATGACGATAAAGTACAAATTGGGCCCGTCATGATTAGATGGCACGTAGTTATATTCCTGGGACCAGCCGCTCTGAGCTGAGCCACCTACATACTCACCCTAGATGAGGTTATTTCTTGGTAGATAATCTGTCTCTCCATAAACTCAACGGCTTTATTGAAATTAACATGGGAAGGTGGTTGCGTGGAGCTTGGCAACCATCCTATCGATCTTGGCAGTCTGGGGATTATGGGCATGAGCTAGCGAGCTCCGTAGAGTAGAGTAGTACATGTATCTACTTATCTGATTGGCGTATTTGATGGTCAGTACAAGGTCAGTACAGGCCAGGTTACCATGGGACCCGTCTGTCCCTTTTTTTCAAACCTACATATGTTGGTCTCCTAGCTGCTGTGGCCGAGATGACTGGGGCCCCGACATATTATTGCCAGACATGACACTTGGCAGGGATGGTAGCTCTACAAAAGTGCTGGAATAAGAGATCAGGTAGGGTATATACATGTAAATCTCTGCTACGAAGCTACATCTATTTAGGGTAAATTATAAAGGCATAAGGTACTTTAGATGAATAAATACCACCATGGGTGGAATGCAGGTTCCTTTCCCGCCAATGACTATGCTTTATGCTCTGCAATAAAGTTCCAGAGACGAGACACGCGATACGTTTCCTGGATTCGAGTGGCTACGAACCCCAAGACAAAGAGGTACAAGTAGCTCCGTGTACCGGCTGTCGACAAGACAATGGTGTTAATCTGTCTCGAGAATTGGCTTCCAGCTGTCATTTTTTGGCATGATATGCGTGATTTCATATATGTAAGTCACCTAGTAAAACATGCCTGCAGTTTGTGGATGGACGCCCCGGCTCAGGGGTAAGCATTACTTGGTCAATTGAGACAGTGTTGATACATACATGGATTTGAAAAACCTTAATCCCACGAACTAAATGTCTCGGCGTAACCGAGAATAAAAACGAAGTGAAAAGGAGGACCCCGTATACGTGCGAAAGGCTCATATTTTCTCTTCGAAGCAGTAAGTTACTGTTCCCCATCAAAGCCCCTCGGCAGCTAGCTCTGGATTTAGGATACTGCACCTATTAAATACCGCACTAACCAATCCGCCTAGTACGCATCTGGTTATTTAGAAAATATAGTAAAGCGGATAGTAAAAAACCATAATCATAAACCACAGTTAATCATTGTAAAAGCCATTTCAAAAGAATCACCACCTAAAAACCCTTGTTCTCGTTCCTAGTCGACGGTGTTATTTATAGCACAAGAACGAGGTCCTTCCATCGATAGAGTTGATAAAGGTCCGGGAACAAGACTATGTAGTAAAGCCCTCCTATACTACATTATTCTCTTATCCTGGGTATAGCCCCCGCTCATTCACCAATGACGTAGGTACAGCCTTCTTCTCCTATCCAGACTTCGTGCACCACGCCTCTCCCTACATCGATTCTACCACCAGGACCGAAGGTCTCCTTCTTATCGGGTGTTTGGGGGTCTTCCGGGTAGCGAATCGTAAGTTTTCCGCTGACGATTAGATGGGTAGTGAGCGCGTTATGTTTATGTGGGGGGTAATGGTAGTTCCTGCTCACTGTTAACAAATTGCATCGAGTCGGTAAAGATATGACGGAGGGGATTTACGGTGAGTCGGTCCATGTGAATACATCCTTGAAGCCCCAGGAGCAGACTTCAGTTTCAAATGATGATCTAGCCATTGTGTAAAGGGATGGTTTGCGGCTCTTGAGGCTGATATCGATGGAAGTAGAGGTACAGAAGTATGCTACTAATTGAGGCTAAAATGATCTGCAACAAACATTTGCTATCACTCGACCGACCAATTTTATAGTATGTATGAATTTACATGCAACGCTAAATGTGGGTAACAGGACACCATTTTCTTTCCCTAAACTCCAGCAAAGCACAGTTGTCAACTCTCCGTTTGTTATTCTGATAGATCACATAACAGCCCCATCTCTGCCCATTAGCCAGTAAACTCGCCAGCTTCTCCGAAAGAACCAGATCTGGAAACAACGACACAACCTCCACTTTAGAACTTGCCTCGTCTCGACTAATCAGAACCTCCATCCACAGCCCATCAAGGGGCATCCTGATACGAATCTTTTCGATATTATTCATGCCATACTCGGCCAGACACTCATACATCAGGGGAGCACAGTATGTTTGCATGTCACGAAGGGTCTCCATCAGCGCCTCGTTGCGATTTTCTTTCGGTACCACTCGTAATAATCGCACCTGTTCAATCTTGTTCAAGCATGTTACATTTCCAAAAGCATAGCTTCCAGGGGGTGGAGTTGGTTCAAAAAGATGTTTATACCCCGGAATCGATAATTGTGGGTATGACCTGAGAATTTGCTCGTGCACATCGGCTGCAAGTTCCTCGAAGGCTTGTTGTTGAACAGTCGCAAACTTCGCACGCACCTGGTTTCGCTTGTAGGAGTATTCGTCAATGGGCTCAAGATAGCTTGTCAAAGGAAGACCATCTGCAGAGAGAGTATTTCGACGGGTGATTTCGTCAGTGAAGTCCGTGATGAGCTCATCAAACTGAGTTTTCGAGAGAAGCATCAGTTTTTCCTCGCGAGTATTATTTATGTTTCGAGCTCTCCTTGTATCGAGAAAATCGGAGATAACCCTGAAACTGTTAGGTAAGCTGCCCCGAAGATCAACAAATGAATCGGAGGTAATGCCGAGGTCCAGATCTATGGTTCTGAGGTGGGGTAGAGTTGAGATGTGGTGAATATAAGTTGACTATAATATTGTAGTAAGTAAGTCTCTAGCTTGGTAATAGAAAGCCGAGTAAGTCTCTTACAAAGAGCTGAGCGGATGTCATAGTCCCGTCGTATTTACCGACCAATGTACCGCCGCCAAGCGCATCTTCAATAACTACCTCTTCATCAGGGGATTCTCCCATTCTTGCAAATTCACTCCTTGTTCTCAACCGGCTGTACCTGATTACTCCAAGTTTGGGAAGGCCTCGAAGTACACAGCTTGCACTGAACAGTACCGGAAATTGAAGCTCGGCTGCTTCACACCGTAATCCTATGTGTAAGCTTTGTAAATTTGGCATTAGGATAGAGTATAATGTCCGGTAATAAGATTCCTGGTGACAGTTGAGGTCTAGAGAAAATAAGGCCAGAGTCTTGAGATTTGTGAATTCGTGTATGGTGATATTCTTTGGCGAAAAGTAGTGAGCAGAGGTATAGAATTTCATATGTTGGATAAGTTTGACTTTATGAAGCCCCCTGGCCCTGCCCACGTTTAAAGTATGAGTTACTTGAATACACTAAAGGTAGAGGAAGGGATTTACTTCTCGGAAAATGTAACGCTATTGGCATGTCGAAGAGCTGCCTCTGACCGAGCCGCACTGCTACCGTAAGTGCCGATGATAAAGGTTTTGTAAAGCACCGGAAGTACGAAAGCATTCCAACGACGGTTCACAGACGTCAACGAACTTAGGTCCGATTTGCGTAAACTTTCAAAAATCTGCAACAATATCTCTGTAGGAAGCTTGTCTAGATATGACTTTTTAATAGTGCCTTGCGAGTCCTCGAAAGCGGTAATAGTGTCGTGCCGTTGTTGAGACATCATCTGGGTAGTGTTTGAAAATCTTTGAAAGGGGGATTCCATCATAGTTGTGGGCTACAGTTCTGTAGTCAGGGCCAAGCTATAGCTAACGTGATGTTTAGTTATGAAGTTTAAGCTAGGGTTAGCGTGTTGGACAACAAAAACTAGGGGAGGAACCATAGATTTATATAGGGGTCCTAGGAAGGGAAAATCCGTGTCTACCCAAATAACCGCTCGGTACGATAGTCTTGCAAGTGCTTGTCTCAGTAGCAGCAACTCACTGATCCCAGAAAATAATGCTGCGGAACGATCCTTAAACAGCCGCAACCATACCAGTGGCATCTCGGCCCAACCGCGTGGTTCTCCGGAGTCTATTAACTGACCAATAAGCAACCTTGCCAAGTTCTGTTATATATACGTCAAAGCGTTCGTACATGAGTGAAGATATGCAACGAGGCAGCTCAAAGGACCCTTGAGCAATTGAATGTTCATGAAGGTAGGAAGGTAAGCGATCGACCTTTCCTATCCACCTACACGCTTGCTGGCACAGAAGCCCTGATCAAACTGCTTTGTTATATCAAGAGTGCTTAAGTTACAAAAGATATAGGAGGCCTATTGAACTACATATAAGGAGAAGTAGGATAAGTCAGTCCTACTTACTGTATTACTGGATAAATAGGTTCTCTCTCTATTCTAGCTAGTCCCAACCTGAGTATCGATGACGTGACTGGCTGATCGAGTGGCAGTATATTTCTGTAGGTAAATACATATATACCTACTTTACATAAACTATTTATCAGGCGAGTGCGGTCGAGGCTTCAACACAAGACTTGATCTGATGTCATGCAAATGCTTATATACATAGGAATGTCTGGAGAAGACAAAGTGGCGCGCTGGAGGCGCTTATGTGCCGAGTGACTAGTGGTGATTTTCCGAGGGCGCGGCAGCCACATATGACGCATCAATTCAGCGTACTGGTTCGTGTGCATGGATACATACATGTACTTGTACTCACTAATATGCTAAATCAGGGCTTCATCTTACTTATTATACGTACGGGCAGCTTGTATCTTGTTTGTACTGAAATGCAACACTTGAAGGTGTAGCCTTTCTATCGGATACTAAGTCGAATTATTAATTGGTACATACATAAAGTACATGTACTTTATAGGATAATATGAATAAGCAGGAACATGCATTTGTCTCTCCGTGTTGCACACATAAGAACGCAGGCCCTTGTTCCCATCAGATGTGATGAAGATGGTTTTATCCGGGGGCCCAACCTTGTAGGGATCATTTACGCGTGCCCAACAGGCGCAAGAGGTTCCCGAACAACCGGATCCGGGAATGGCCCCAAAATTGTTGCGGTAATAATTTTCCCAAAGTGCCTAGTACATAACCACACTTGAATCTGGGGTGATGATATCTTGCTTCATGATCAAAAGATTTGACACCCAGGATAATGAATGTTTTAACGTTTTGCAAATACAACAAAGTATACATTATAAAAATTTGAAGGAATCAAAGGAATAAGGGTGTCGAAAGTGCCTCCTAGCTCGCGCTTAAGATCAGATCCTCTTTAGATGCCAACTTTCCCATAAGACAATGAATTCAGGTTTTCAGTATATGGGCTCACCCCAGGGTCCAACTCCAAGTCAAGATAGATTCTATCTTCGCTAGAAAAGGGAGTTTGCTGAATGGGCACTGAGTCGGTACCTGTGTTGGTGGAATCTTCAATGGAGCCTATCGTTAGTATCGGCAGCTCACCCGACTGACGATGGGACGTATCAGCTTGCCTTCACCTGGCCTGCCTTCACAACACTCGAGCTCGTCCTCATTCGATCCGCTTTCGATGCTTCCCATAAATCAACAGCGAGAATAATATAAGCCCCAACCCCGAATATGAATAATGTTAAGGCTATGCCGATTGATATCGATGTTAAGGCCGTACCACACCATGCTTGGAATGAGCCCAAGCTGTAGCTGGTCAGTAGCCCGCTTGTGACAAAGGATTATCGATATACTTACTACTCAACTGAGTCCTCCATCTGCGGTGTTGTTTGTGCCATTATTTGGTTTTGCCGTACGTACGTCTAGCTGCGTTGAGACTTCTCGAGGTTGATCAAAAGAGGGGTAGTCGTTTATAAGTATACATATACTTATCGCAAAAGAAAGTTTTGCGCCTTAATTTAAGGCCTCCCGCTAATATTAGAATTTAATACGCAATTGGACGGGTGTTGCCATGTGGAGCGAGCTCAAGGTGTTGTCCCACTAGCTATAGAGCCTCATGATATGGAGATAGGGAAATCTTCGATCGATCAATCACACCAAAGTTTATCAGTTATAGCTGCATGTACTCGCTACCCACCATAAGAACCTGAAAATGCAGGTGCCAATATTTGTATGGCCAAGACGATTCCCCATACAAATTATCCCTGTCTTTGTCACTTGCATTTTCAGGTTCTTATGGTGGATAGCGAGTATATTGACCACATGTAGCTACGATCGATCTATATACAGGTCTATCGATAGTCGAACCTAGGCGTGGCAGGCCTACAAACACTGTCCCGGAGGATTTTCGAGGTATCGAACAACGCACTGATTGCAACTTAACCAACCACTGTAGTAAGTATTATATACATACCGCAAAAACTGGACAAAAACGAACGGGGCTGGGCTGGAATCCTGTACTCTCACTGGTTAGAATGATACAAACTTATTCTTTTGGTGGTTGTGGTTGAGGCTCAATTGATCAACACCCCTTCGACAAATAAGAAGGCAGTATTCACCCTGCGGTCTTAGTCCGGCCCCGTTCGTTATTGTCTAGTTTTTGCGGTATATGTATGTATGGACTGGAGTGTCGTGAAGCGGTGTTGTGAAGATACGGTTCCATAAAGTAATAATTTAGATTTAGCCCTTGATTCGTGTTCTACATAACCAAGCTCGGTGTTGATGAGGAACGAGAAGGGAAGATAGTACAAGACCAGACGTTGCACATACTTTAGCGATACAGACCTTTTGTCCACCCTACCAAACCACCAGCTGTACCTTAAACCCTGTAAATTTTCTCCTAGCTTGGTCTTACCCAGTAAACACATGCACATACTTATTTAACTAGGTAGGAAAAGTTTGATATCTCTCTTTATAAAACAAATAGGGATACTTCAATCTAGTAATATATGGGCGCAACGCCTTCGGCCTTGAAAAATGACACAGCCAACAGGTTTAAGTACTTACTTAAAAGCTTAGTACAGTACAGGCTCTTAGTAGCCCTCTTCGTACGTTATAAGTGGTCCCGTTATCGAAAGGCTCATGGGTGCGCGATGTCCGAGATTAAGATCCTTACTAGACATAAAACCCCGAGTGACATTTCATGAGAATTGTTAACTCGTTCAAGTACGTACACAAGCGATTTTAAAACACTTTATGAACATAACCTTTCAGAGATGTTTATAATACAGAGGAAACCGTGAGTTATCCGCAGCTCATGTAAGACAATTCTAGAGTAAAGTATGTGGTGTTTTTAGGATATATGCTTCATAGACACATGGGTGATTACATGTAAGTAACTCGGTACCGGCGAAGAGAGGTATTTACATGTAACCACAGTACATACATCATAAACATATCCATCTGCTTACTTATACATGTAAGTACCTGTGCCTTTGTGCCCTCAACCTGGAGGCTATGGACTCATTCGTGCGATGTGCGTGACTACGGCAAGTAGGCTCAACATCATGTACATACTAAGATATACATGTACCCCGGGGGTCCTTAAAGTGATGCAACGAGCTCAGTACTCTGGTGCCGCGACCACCATCAAAGCTAGATCCAGTCCACCTTTGCATTTTGTTTTCATGCACTGCTTATTACATAGCTCTACCTGATGCAATTTGATCTAAAGAAATCACTTCCCAACCTTAGGTGTGGTGGCCAATAGCTGCAAAATTGTGGTTCCTCCTCGCCGTTACATTAGTTTAAGGACCCCCGGGGTACATATAGCTTAGGACGTAGCTGAATTTCGCAGCGGCAGCCTTGGAAGTAAGTCAAGAAACAGTATTCAGTCTGCAGTAGCATGGGCGGATAGCTCAATGGTAGAGCACTTCACTTTTCGATTACTTCGCACGTTCGATTCCCGCCCTCGGAGGCCGTAAAATCGTGCTGGGTAGGGACGGCGTTAGATAGCGATTGATTATGTGGTTGATACATTGATTGAGCGTTAGATAGCGATTGGAAGTCAGAGGAATGAAGAGATTTGGGTTCAAGTCCCAATCCGCCCATATTTGTTTTTTGCTTATGTCTAAACTAATACTGGCTGGTTTTATAAATACCTACCGGATATGTTGTGTCTAATTTCGTACGCGAGGGGAGTTTGCTGATGCAGACACAGTCAACAGACTCTTGTAAGAAAATAGAACGATGAGCGGTTGTTAATTCATTAATTGTGCTAGAGCGATAAGCATTATTATTTGCCGTTCATCTAGCCTGAAATTTTTAAAAAGGACTTCCTAGTCTCCTTCATCGATCAAATACTAAATAGTGATTACGTCGACCTTGATCACGATCAATCACTCACCCATTCTTGCCTCGATTTCAGCAATATCGGCACTCTATACCCTCCCTAACTTAAGCGTTAGAGTTTAAAACGGGTCACCTCATTCCTTAGACAGCTCATAGTCTAAGAGAGCACATTGCTAAATTCCTCCGAAGTGAATAGAGTATTCATGACATGATCGATCGCAGCCGCGCGCGGCCGAAGCTGCATAGTCAAGTCCCGAGCCGGGCCACTTAATTGGTTACATGTAACCACCCAAATTCTTTCCGCGTTTGCACAATATTATGCATTATCCCGGTTCTATCGCTCATATCGCCGGCGTCTAAGGGTTTATATCCGCTTATATCCCTACCGGGAACTATATATTTCATAACTAAAATATTGTGTGCTCTAAAACGGAACCTCTTTTATAATCCTAGGTTGTGTTTGCCGTTTGGATATTTTATACCACCATTTCCTCTAAGAAGGAAGTGACGAAGATGCTGGTTGCCTCCAAAGCTGATCGCCGAGGTGAGTGACCCTCGTGGTGAGCGAGTCAATTTCATGCTTTGGGGGGTAGTAATTGAATGTAGGAACGCTTTGCAAGCCCCCTTCTTACCCACGCCCTCGGAATGACCATTCCAAGAGTTACTCCAAGTTGCGTAAATTTCATAGAACAATGCATAGCACGAAGGCCTATGAACTGCCCAAAAAAAACCGCAGAGAGTGGCCACGGTTCCTGTAACGACGAGAAATTCTGAGCTACCTCACCTACTATTCTTGGAAGGATCGGGTGGGTTTTTTCGTGATTCCGGTGGGATGTTGTAATGATATTTCGCTTATCTTTTGCAAAAATAGCATAAGGTTCGAATTCCTGATCCCCATTGTTGCGTTCTTTACAGCCATATAACACAAGCACCTGCTCCATTTACCGGGTAATTTCCTCTGTCGTGCTGCGCTCTATGACATGTGAACAAATCAATAGCCCGAGCACCAAGAGCAAAGTACCAATAGATGTCAGAGGAAATGCATAGATGGATATAGGAGAGTCTTCTTTCAGATATCTCAATCGTGGGTGATAAACCACCATATATCATAACAAATACCTGCAATACTGCTCCAATGAGTGTTACGGTATGTAATTCACGCCTTTCATTGCGGTCATGAATATTTAAAGATACATTCGGAGCGCTTTTTTCAGCGGGGTGTCGGGAAGAGCCTTTAGCGGAAGCTAAATGGACCTGCGAATTACCAGTGACTGTGAGCCGGCTTCAAAAATTTGCGAATCCTCGAGGGTTCGGAAATATTTGGGCGTTGAACCTTCAGGCTTTGGGCCTTCAATGTCTGGCTCAGCTAGAAGAATGATCTGAGTCTCAACGCGTTTCGTTGCTGGTTCGGCAGCTGATACCACCCAAGATATCTCGGTACTAGAACATTTCAGCTGTGTACATACGGTACAGGTTCCGGAACCTGGTTATGTAGCTTACGCAATTTGAGGCATGTTAGCAGGCACCAGGGAAATAACTCTCCTCTGTGGTTCTTGTTACTCAAGAGCTACTCTGAGTAGAAAGAACCGGGGGCTTACCTACTATCTTTAAAACCAGACCCCTACTCTCTGACAGCTCCAACGTATACATCGGTATACCACCGTAATTTATGGATCTTAGCTCCTCATCCTCTCCACAGATGTGTATCAACTCGATGGTTTCAGGTGAGCCCATGATCCTCAGTATTTGCTGCCCATTCCATACTTCACAAACTTCATGTGAGGTTGAGGACATTAACTCCACTTCTGCAACTGCTCGATTCTCCCGAGCCCTTCCAATAATCGCTTTGGGCCAACTTGGCCCACCAACCCTTATTGCGCCAACAATTGCAGTGATGATACCTAAATGGCCCATCGCGAAAATAATGCTGTCAGCCCATCCCATTAACTCGTTCATGAATTGTTTTGCGGCCTGCTCTCCGAACAGCGATAACAATGGGTCTAGATCAGAGGTGGAATTATTTTAGCCCACCCGCGAGCCATGTAGAGTGGGCATTGCGAGATGGTTGGGTTCTCTGTGCTTGTGGTGTTTTTAGTGTTGATTTCGACGGGCGAAATATTAGAAGGCTGTTATTCTTTCAACTCTTTTAGCTCTAGAGATTCTTACCTACAGTATCGGTTCTATATAGGTCAAATTTAAACATAGCAGCATTGATTGAGCTGCGCCGGTTCTGTTTGTGGGTCGGGTGCCTTAAGAATAACCCAAATACCGGGTACCAATTAGAAAGCAGGGATCACCCCTGTGGAGTGGCACTGCTTTGCCGCAAAACTGAGGCATCTGTACTCTTTAGCCCTAAGTACTACAGAGAACATGTACTTTAGTTACCTTCGTGCATGGTGTTACCAATTGTACCTTATACATAATTATGCTGACCACCTAGGAAAAACAAAAGTTGCCAGCAGATCTTGTTATCTCCCTTATTCAAATCATACAAACACCGACCTTCTATTATCCCTTAGGAAGATAAGATGGTCAAAATTGTGACCTGGTCCGTGCTTCTGCTGGAACTGGCAAAATTCCTATTATCGAGGTGAGAAGTTGAAATTGTAGAATATGCAGGTTTGTTATAACGGAGGGTGACTGTACCAGGTCTGGCTTTTGGTTAGATATATACATGTAAGTACTTACTTGACATATATGTAGTTGCTCTATAAAGTTGAAGGTAGATGATATCTACGTGTGCATAATCTATACCAGTGTTTCCTGCCCCTAAGTAGAGTTTAAATAATATCTGTTCCAACTCCGCCCTCAAAGATCACAGGAGGCTGAATCGGGTGCCTGCGCGCCGATCCTCTCGGTTGTTGCATCGACTGGAACTATGTTCGAGCACGATCATCTAGAAAAAAGAAAGAGAGGAGCTTTAGACTAGGTCAACTATACGCTTTGAAACGAATACTGTAGGCTCTGTGAATATATATAATTAAACCATGCCAGACCATAAATCACAAATACAGCAAGTATTCATACATCACAAAGCGTAAAAGGCCCTACTCCCACCAACACTCTTGCAGGTCCCTCAAAAACTTTGCATTCACTCTCAAAAAGCTCCTGGCAAGATCAATTTCATAAGAGTGAGGCTGTTTCCTCACATATCCGAGGCATAGAGTAGACCACTGCTTACACTTATCCTCGTTCCCCATGACGAGGATTGTATCGACCCTATGACGGACATAGGTGGTTACCGAGTGCTCCCGGGGGGGATTGAGAGAAGGCGGATCCCTGAGGAGAAAGCGGACGTTGTCATGCATCACATAATCCGACCAAGGCAGGTCCTTGGGCGTTTGTATCCCTGAAGATTCCTGCTGTTAGATTATGTACTTCACGATTCATGGATTTAAGAGAAACTTACATTCCCATATTCTACCCTCACGATCAAAAATCGCTGTATGCAGAGAATCTTCCTCGCACATTTCAGATGGCCAGCAATCCGGTTCGGATGCCACTCGCAGTAGACTATAAGTGGAGCCCGGGTATTTTTTCTCGTGCTTCTCCATTTCCTCCCGTAGGTAACCTAAAAGGTAATTAGTAATATCACTGTCATTTATTGGGGCAAAATGCTTACCAGGTCCAGGTGGTATCTGCATGTCTGGGTTACCAGTAGTCGGACACAATATCATTCCACTAGTCACAAGACCGCGGTAATCGGAGTAGAGATACAATGGTTTATGAGCTCCTTCACGCCCAACAAATATGGGTACACATGACATCGACCAAGAAGGCTGGATCAAGCCTCTATTCCATACTGCAGCGATGTTAGCAAGTATCAAGTTTACTTATTAGGGTGAGTACATACAACGAGTGATCTGCTTTTGGATGGCATGTTCCCACTCCCGGGGTATGTCATAGTCATTCATGCTTTCACCCCTCTTTGGACGAAGTTTATCCCATTCATCAAGCGCATATTGTGGGGCTTTGGGCGGACGTCGAGGGGGAGGAGATTTTGCACGACGCTCTTTGTCGTTTAAAGCCTCAAATTCTTTCCGATAATCAATGAGATCCTTTTTGGAGACCTCCGGGCTTTCTCCCCACAGACGCTCGATGATGTACTGACATCTCATGAAATTCTGAGGGATAAACGGGGTTCCAGTCATAACTGTTTAGTGTCAATAAGTTTCCTTTTATAATCTAGGCTCTATCAATTGCTTACTTTCTTGCTCTCTTCTCTCGAGCTTCTGACGGGTTCTACTGTTCATATTGTTTTGCCGGCGGCCAACATCGTTCAAAAACTTTCGCTGTTCATGATAACGATGCTCTTTGCCGGGAAACCTCTTGACTTGCTGGTCAAACATAGCACTACTAAATCCTATATAATGTTAGCATCGTCCATCGACTCCAGGTGGCAAATTACCTTCAGCCTGGTCGTAAAGCTCCTCATTCTCTTCTTTCGCCTGATCCCAGATATCAATAAACTCCATATGACGATCTTCGCCGTCGCCCCAATAGGAATCAGATGCATCTTCCCAATCATCTTCCTGATCCTCGAGATCATCATCAATTGTTGGTTCTCTCTCCTTCGGCATCTCCTCCTCGATTTTCCTCATCATTGTGTCAATAAGTATCTTTTCCAACCTTTCAGCCTCTTTTGCATCTGTAGCAGACCTACGCTGCTGAGCTAACTCCCTCAGTTCCACATCGCCTCTCAGGCTTTTTTTAATTTTTCGAGCGGCGTGGGAGTCGTAAGGATAATCCTTATCAACATCCTCATCTACACTGTCGTAGAACAAGAATCGCCTCCGTTTTATCTTATCTTTCTTTCCACTGTCGGCGTCTGACTTGCGGCGGTATTCCCGAGTTGCCATTTTGATGTCCCTCACCCTGGCTGCCATCGAACCTTCTTTGCCTTCTTCCTCTTTTGCGGTTCGATAGTACACCTCTAGAGTAGATTCGAGGACTGAGATATGATCCGTGAACTTAAATGCTTTGTGCAACAACTAATTTCATTAGAAAACCGAGGCCCCTTTAAGGAAATAGGAATGTACCTTCATGAGTGTGTATTGAAGATGCTCCGTAGGCCTCGCAGGTAGACGATCCCAGATAACCACATCAAGACAATCTCTAAAGGACTTCCACAATCTCTCACGCTCTAGTGTTGCCTTAAAAACTTTATCAAAATGTAGTCTGGTCCTCCATTTGCCCCGATGGAGCCTGCCAGCTCCAATCTTATCTCGAATTATCCACCTTTCATCGACAGGTGGGTCAACTAGAACCTCGCCCGTTTTACAGTCCTTGATATACACGAGCAGGTCGGAGCAATGGGTCTTGAGAATCTCGATAAATCTATAAACCCGTGGGTCTTCTCGAGACATATTGGCAGCGATGTAGTTTCGTGCCTCAGTCGCAGCATGTAAACGGACAGAAGAACCGCTGTGTCGGGAAGTTTGCGAAAACCCAGATGCATGAACAGAATTGTGAGAAAGCGCATAGGGTATAAAGCCAATCCGTCGTAGATGCGCTAGTGGAGGTGACTCTCGAGTGGTATCCCACCCGTTCTTCAGCCCTCGAAAATAGCCATTTAAGGAGAGAATGTTCAATTCATAGAATTCCTGCCAGGACTTGCATAGGTTAGCAGCGGTAAAGAATGACGTTCCAGTAAGAATCGCAAATTGGAACCAGCCTCGCCGCGGCATTTTTGTTTCAGCAGGGTAGTTGTATATCCACTTCCCACAGATCTTTACACGATCCATCTTTCCACCTTTTTCGGGTGTTTGGGCCGTAGGCTTCGATCGTCTCTTTTTCCCTTTCTTCTTTTCTTTGTCATTGTTCTTTGGCTCAGGTCGATGCACAACTAACTCGTTGGATAGCTCATCATCTCCGGTGCTCTCCAAATCGCCCATCTTGGCCCCAACCCAATAGTCTGCACACGCATCACGTATCGAGTCATCTGAAGGCTTAGAAAGCTCTAGAGCGAGATCCCTTAGATCCGTATTCCGCACGTGTACAGTATCGTGTAAGAACTCGTCGATGGAGGAACTGAGAATAGCGGCGGATAGTAATGAAGGCGAGGCAATGATTGCGCGGAGCAGAAGGTATTCATGAATAGCTCGCACTTCCGCACGGACATTTCCTGGACCACTCTCGCTGTCGACATTGATCTCCAGTGCCGGCTGGTTTGCTATAACAAGGTCTGTTATACTCTGGATAATCTCCTTCATAGCTTTGTCCTGAATTGGGTCCAGAAGGTCGTCTTCGCTATCGGAAGCCTCTTGAATCCCTTCCACGGCTTTAACTAGTTGGCCGTGGTCACTCTCCACCGTAGGTGCCGGAAATTTCTCGCTAGTGCGATTCTTTTTTCCTTTTTTCCCCTTCTTTTTTGGCTGCTCTTTCTTTGGTTCTTCCTCTCCTGAACCTCCCTCAGGTTTAACCTTGTCCATTTCACTCAATATCTTTCTGTTTCTTCTCTCCAGCTCATCCCTCACGCATTGCTCATGTGATTGCACACGCAGGCCATGTGGAGGTTGGGTTCCACCAGGCTCCTTCATGAGGAACGCCTCCATATGTCTCCGTCTTTTTGCCAACAACCTGTCTGCCTTGGACTCAGCCATACGCGCGCCCAATTCCCCAGTAGCAGCTGCATTGATCTCCTTCGCTCTTTTTAGCGCAATCTCCATCTCTTCCTCCTCGACCCCTTCGGCGTTGATGAGCACTCGGATAAGTGCAACATATCCTGCCCTTGTATCCTCTATAATCTCCTCGATTGGATCCCAAACCTCATCCTTCTCGGCTTGGAGACGACGTTTCGCCTCCTCTTCATCGCGTAGCTTTGAAACGTTTTCCTTGTGGGCCTTGAATAGTGCCGCCTCGGCTTTGACCTTTTTCTTCTCGGCTTCGGATTTGGCATCCATCTCTGCCTGGAAAGATTCAACCCAGTTGTACCATTGTGTATTTGAATACTGCATATCAAGCGTACGCTTCTCGATTCGGCCGAGCGTAGTAGTCAAAAGTGCACGTGTGGATCGGAGTCGTTCAAGGTACACCTGATGCCCGAAATCTAGCAAGAACAAACATCAATTTCAGACCTCAAGCAAGTTCTGTGGGCACCATGGAGCACAAACCCGAAGTGTCTGCATAGAAGTGAGAGTGATGAAAGTCCCTTGCCATGATACATCTCGTCACCAAATTGTACCTCTTCAGCATATACGCATAGATATCTTTCAGCTGTGGTAGAGTCTTGACCGCCGAGAAGTCTGTATTCCCAAAATTCTTTGGCAAGCATTTCGGTGTCTCCTTCTCTAGTGTTTCAAGCTCTAGGGATCTTCGTTTGTACCCTTCGTAGAGACCCTGTACTTGATGGGCGTGAAACTGGCAGAATTTGCCATTGACGTTGGCGGCAGGCTCTGTACAGTGCGAATTGTTGTGGATATGGAGGGCAGTACAGGTACCCATTGCAAGAGTAGGGATTCCTAGTGGAAAGTATGTATGAATTGAATGAGGTAAGCTAGTCCAGTGTGAAAGTTTGGGGGGGGTGGGGGTGGGATGATAGATGATGGGAGATGAGAGAGGGGTGACATGACCTGGGAGGCGTCAGTGAGTCTTCGCTTCTGACGTCAAGATTTATTTGTATGGGTTAGGTTTTCTAGCTAGCTACACCCACCTTATAATTAACGAACAGCTCAACAGACAGTTTTTTTTCAAAGCTACACGTACCTACAGATAAACACATTTTATATATGCAATGAGGATAGATGCTGCCTAAACCCTCAGAGATACTTGCTACTTTCTAGACAGCTCGGAGGCGATATAAAATTTTGACTTTCAATGTTACCCACGAAATGTTTGTACGACTCTCCAACCCTTTGGAGGCAGGATGTACCCAGGGTACAAATCCTCCCCGCTGCCTGTGCTACCATAGGGGTCGTGGGATATCATATCTGGGGGGGGGGGGGGGGAAACAAAAGATTGGACCACACAGCTACATACATACTTACATGTACTTACATATATATTGATGAGCAGTTATGGGTATATATTTTCAGAGCAGGCGGACTCTTCCTCCAACGATGAGAGATTCCGGAATAAAGTTAAGCTTTATGATAATTTAAAGTTCCTGGGATAAGTTCTTAAATTAGTGAATTTTGATTTTTCCCACGCGGTCATCTCGATCTCGATTAACGCGATGCCCCTTCCAAACATAAGCATAAACTTAAGCGAGTGCCAAGAACGCGCGGCTCTGCGAGGCTCTTATCTTGACACGCAAAATTGTAAGTCGGTTGGATGCGTAGCAACTGCTACATGCATATAATGATGAAGCATTTCTAATATTCCGAATCTCCAATTGAGCTGCGTGATATTATATACGATATAACCCACCAGTATTTGGTCCGGGGGGGGAATACGGAGTATTGCTTTCCCAAGAAACTCGATCGTGATGTCAGCCATTCCCAGGACTCGGGAAATACCAAGTAGGTACATGTATTATTCCTTCAAGAACATGCCGTCCATCCCGGGATCCCACGGCACTAATTGACTCGGTTATGTACCCCCTCGTAAAGCATAGTACATGTACCTACTAGGTACATGGTACATACATGGAAATTGTGATCGATTCTGGGAGACAGGAACACGCATGTGAGACAGATTCACGACCGACCCGCACCACACTATGCGGTATGATTTGCAGCCCCTTATATGAAGCCTTATTCCCCCTCCGATGTTGTGCTTTCTGATGATGAAATATAATTCGAGATGTGTTTTATTCTTTCTTTTTATTCTTTTCTTTCTTTTCTAATTTACTCGGATTGAATACATGTCTACAGTGGTATGGACTGTAGTTACTGCAAGCTGCAACCTCCTGTGTTAGAGTACATGTAAGTACAGCTGTGGGTACTCTAGAGTAAGTACATCTTATACATCTTATACATAGTAACATTCTCGGGGGAGGGGAACAGGTAGGGATTACATACAGTACGGTCCTCTATCTCCAGTCGTTTACACGCGAGACATCTCAAGTGGAAATAATCCCGGTGAATCGGCTTACCTGATTTGACACTTGCTAGTCCTTGTTGTAAACGCCAACCAAGGAACAGACCTGTTTGGCCATCACGTAGTTGGTACATGTAGTTACTCTCTCTACTTTTAATGCTTGCTGCTGGTACATACATGTACCCAGGGCGCGAGACCAAGTCCAAGTCCGTGACAGGGGGTTGCTGTAACAACGGACCATCACGCCAAAAACAAACATGCATCTCCCTCTGCCCATTAAATACACACACTTGCGCCGCATCCACCCCTGATATAGTCCACCCATCACTACCACCATCACCACCATCACCATCACAGGAACCAAACAAAACAAAAACAAAAACAAAAATAAAAAAAAAATTTAAAAATAAAAACACAACAATAGCCAGCCAACCACTTAGGGCAGGTAACTCGTGTATCCTATACCATGAATCCCCCCACGCGTCCATTCCTCCCCTACAATAACCCAGGCATCAACAGCGTCGAAGACCTCAATAGCTTCAACCCAAAGCGTTTCTCACAGCAATCAGAGTCTCCAATGATCGCTAAACCTAAACCTGCGGCTCCCTATGTCCAGCTCGACCAGAGCACAAACGCAAAGATCGCTCGGGCAGAACGTGCAAACGCAGATACCATCTCTCGGAGAGCGCTATTGGGGGTTCGTGTGTTGGCCATAGCGCTGAGGGCGTTTCAATTGCTCGGGGCGATGGGATTGCTGTTGTGTATGATGTTTGTAAGGAAGCTGGATGATATCACGGGGTGGGTTTGTCGTGTTCCGGTATGTGTTCCATCCCTTCCATTGCAGCAGCAGCAGCAGCAAGTTCCAGAATTAAACTAACCGGATGCATGATGTTTCTGCTACAGCCGGCGGTGGCCATCTTCCATATCGTCTACTACATCTACCATGTAGCTTGTAGTGACCGCGTCCGTACACCAAAGTCAAGTGTGAGCTACTTCCTCTTTGCCTCGGTCGTGGACATTGCCATCATCTCGTTCTACTCCTTCATCGCAATCCTCAGCTACAGACAGCACCAAGGCGTCACCAGTGGAGCATGGGACACAATCTTCAATAATAGTGACGCCGCCTCCAAGATTTTCATGACGGTCTTCCTCGTCACCTGCATCTCCGGGTAAGCTCTCTCCCGTCCCCACACCCCCAATCTCATCAGCAACTAACACCCCTTCCTTCCAGTGGCCTCGCCATCTTCTCTCTCCTCGTCACTCTCTACCTCATCCGCGTCTTCCGCCAGCTTGCCTCCCTTTCCGCCGACCAGAACCCCTTCCTCGTAGACGAGAAGGAATCGGCTGCTTACACACCCCTCAACAAGCGGTTGAGCGACCCCACAGCGAACGCTGCACCCCCCTCCATGCCCGAGATCTCCAAAGCCGTTCCTTTCCTAACTACCCGCAATTCGGACCTCTCCGTTCGCGACTCGGCATACTACACCAACATCCCCGTACCCTCCAAGACTGCACGCCACAGCCTCTACCCAGCAACTGGTCATCTGTATCCCGCCGGTGGACCCGTCTACGATGCACCACCGTCACTGCCAACGGAGACGAAGAAGCCTGCGACGGCCACGGTCGAGAGCAGCGGCGATAGCGTTAGGAGCGTGCGTAGGGGAAAGAAGACTTGGGGGAATCTGAAGGCGCCGTCGCTGCCGAAGAGGATGGATAGTGGCGCGAGCAGTTTGTACGGTGCGCCCCCAGCGGCGGAGATGGTGAGAAGTACGAGTAGTTCTTTGCAGCCAGAGGCGAAGGGGGAGGGGGACTGGGGCTTCAACTTTAGGAAGAGGAGTGGCGCGCATGAAGGGTCTCCCTGAGTGGGGAGGTGCTGGTGGGTGAATGGGTTGGTAGGTATGGTAGGTAGGTGGATTTAGTTAGACGGTGGTGATGGTGTGTGTGGAGAGGGTGGGGTGGGGGGGTCACTGGTGGTCCTGTAAGCGTTATTTTGTTTCCTTGTGCGTGTGCTGGCCTATTCCCTTTGTTCGATTCGATTTGTCTCTTGGTAACGTGGTGGGGGCATGGGCATTGGTGTACAGGGTACGGTATCTGATGTGTTATGGAGTAATGTGAGGTAATGAAGGGGACGAGTTTAGTTTTTTAAAAAAAGTAGTGACGATTGCCAATGAAATGGACAGTTATGATATGAATAGATGTGTACTGTATCTTTCTATTTTGTTTTGTAGTAGTATCAAGGTAGGTGCTCTGAAGCATGTCTCGAACGGTAATGCCCGTCCGGGGGCGCCGTGCGTATGCAGGTCCCAGGTAAGGAGTGTGTGTGTGCAGGACGATCTTGCCAGTGTCCGGGCGCCTTTGTCTCATATCGTGGGGTGGTTTTGGATGCTTTGTTTTACTAAAAGTCATATGCACATGTGGAATGGGGTCGAGCTTTGTTCATGGGGTGGTGTGTACATACATGAATATGTATATTTGTCTGGGCCCTGGAACAAGAGCTAAAGGGTATTTTAAGGTGAGGTCTGTGAGTGGGAGTGAAAGTTTGGTGATATGATGGCTGGGGGCTGGTATTGGAGATGGAGTGTAACGGAGTGGAATTAATTGCGGGCAGATGCAGGTGCCACGTTCGGGTCCGTGGGGTCGGTGGAGCTAGCGAGTGTCAATGATTATGCGGCGTGTTTTATGAGTATTTGGGATGTCGTCGTGTTTGGGTTCCTAGTGAGAATCCATGTACACATGTACCCTGGGTACATGTAGCATGTAGCAGTAGTAGTAGGAGGAGGAGGAGGAAGGGGGGGGGGGGGTTAACGAGAGCATATATGAACGCGACTGCTGCTGTGTATGTATATAGATAGAATCGAAATCCTGTCCTGTGGGTTGTGGCCCAGGTGACATGATATGATCATCCTCCCCACTCCCCTCGATCGACCCCACTCTCTGTCCCCTCTCCCTCCCTCCCTCCCGCCCGTTGAATTTGATCTGATGATCAACGATCTACATGTATGTACCTACATGTATATGAAGTTATTGGTTCGATTCGTTTTATTCTAAAGTACTCGCTGAGAATCTATTGGAGGGAAGAGTTATGGGTGGGTGGCTTAGTCACCCGTGCATACAATATACATGTATCCAGCGACCCCTTACTGCTTACTACATGTATACATACACTTATGCATAACCTACATATGTACAATATACTCATTCTCTAAGGTACACGTACCGAGGCTCTTCCACGGGCTCGGTCCAGGACTACATGTAAGAATTAAGTATGTATATGATATACTCACATATACACTCTCACATAGAAGAAAGAAGACACGAGCTGAGGAAAGAAAGAAGGAAAGTTCTTCTCATTAATCTCATTCTCTCTCTTCTCTCTCTGTGGTACCCTCTCCCCCAGGTACATTCCAACCATCCAATCCAATCTCACCACAACCAATCAATCCCCCCCACAACATCTACCACACACACGCACACAACATACACATATACACATATACACATATACACAGGACTACATATCAACAATCACCATCCATCCATCCATTTCATTCCGTCCATCCATCCACTCACCACAACCACCACAACCACAACCGAACCGCAACGTCCTTCTTCCCCTCGACATCCTCTTCCTCCTCCCACAGCAATGTCCGACTCAGTTGGTACGAAGATCCTCCCCCTCCTCCCTCCTCTCCCATCTTACTACTCTTACTCCTACTCCTACGCTTCGCCACCTAGAGCTGTTACTAACAGCTGCGAACGCCTCACAGACCGGGTCTTTGCACACGCGCTGCAGACGGTCAGGAAGATTCCAAAGACGGGGAGCGCACGTCCACCGGCGGATGATAGGCTCAGGCTCTATGGCTTGTATAAGCAGAGTATGGGTTAGTTTCTTTGATTCCGGGGAAGGCCATGTGTGGTGCGGTTGTGCTTGGTTGTGAAGCTGATTATAGAAATACAGAGGGCGATGTTAAGGGAGTGATGGATAGGCCGACCAATTACGGACCAGAGTCGAGGCCAGAGATTGAAAAGTGGTGAGTTACTATTCTTCTACTCTGCCTGTTATTATTGTTATTGCTATGGGGTCTGATGGATGTGCTTCTGGTTAGGGATGCGTGGAATGCCCAGAGCGGTCTGTCAAAGACAGAGGCGAAAAGACTGTACATTGCGACGCTGATAGAGGTTTGCGGTCCGTTCTCTTTTTCTACCAGCCCCCGGTCAGCGTAGCACACACTCTGCTCCTCATTCCGTCTGGAACCCCACAATAGCTAATTCTTCTGATATGAATAGACTATGCACCGCTACGCCTCGGCTACCCCGTGAGTCTCCCCCCTGCCATCGTTGTGCTTGTACCCCGTAGCTAACGCTCCCCCCTCAGTGAAGCCCGTGACCTCGTCGCAGAGCTAGAATTCGTCTGGGACCAAATCAGGTCCAATCACAGCTCCCTCTCCGCCTCTCCGCCGCACCAGACTTACCCCCCCACCCTCGGCCTCGTCTCTCCCAACCCCTTTGGTGAGGAGGAGGATGAGGAATCTGGCGTCGATGCGGACCAGCGCAAGTGGCGACGGCGTGTCGAGCAGGCGCTCGCCAAGATGTCCACGGAGGTGACAGCGCTGCGTGAGCGTATGGAGGACGATGCGGCGGCGCGTCGGCGGTCGAGGCTGCATGGGTGGTGTTGGTGGGCGTTGGGAGTGCTGGGACGCCATGTCTTGGTGGAGGTGCTTGTGTGGGGTGTTCTCTGGGTGTGGATGAGGAGACGGGGGGATCGGGAGGCCGTGGTGGCGCTGGGGAGAGTGGTGGGGTGGGGGAGGGAGAGGTTGTTGGAAGTGGGGAGGTGGAGGAAGTGGAGGTGGGGAGGGAGGTAATGGGTTGTTTGTTGCGATTAGGTATGGGCGGTAATTAGTGTATTTTAGCGGGCGTGATCAAGTTTCTTTTGTGCTGCATATGTAGTTTGATGATATCTCGTGTTGCCGCTTGTTGTCGATAGAGTAGACTCTACTAGCTACCAAACATCTCGTTGGTGTTTACTCCTCTCCTCTCGCCTCCTGGCCTCTCGCCCCCTTTGCTACAGGGTTGGGAGCAAGCAATGTATTGAAGTGACCGAGTGATGATCTATGACGTAAATTTCATTCCATTGTTCCTGTCCTGTGAGACGATTTCACTTCTTGGCTTCTTTTTTGTAAGGGGGGTGACGTGGGGAAGTGAAGGCGTGATGAGACTGGTTGATAACATGCCGCAAATGTTCATAACTCGTTGGTGATGGGCTATGGGGACTGTGTGGGATATAGATGTACTCTATATTGTACATACTAACTACCTGTACGTATGTATCCCTCTTATGCATCGCCCACACCTCCCCTCGTGATATCAGGGCGGAACGATATAGGCGAGGGTAATATGCTTTAAGCTATAGATACTTATAGGGGTACATGCATGTGTCTTTACCAACAATGTTATTTGGCGGGGTGATGTGTGGCCGGAGGTGCAACTAGGCGTGGTACATTGTATCGTTGAGGGTATAGCTTGGAGATTATCGAGTCGGAGAGGGTTACTAAGTGGTGTCTTTTAACCAGAAATATGTTTAGAGGTTAATTTTTTTTCTTTTTTTCTTTTTTTTTCTATTTACTTATTTCGTTATAGCCTAGGGGGTGTATACGATTAATGGTTTGATAAGAACAGAATTTTGACTGCGGACATGTGCACTACATGGTTTGGGAAGTGGGATTTCCGAAGCCTTTTCTTGCAAAGGTAGATCCATATACTACATGTAATTCATTTTACCGAGAACTACAGCTAGCGCAAGTAGTATACGTATCCTGTTATGAGAATACTACGCAGTAAGGCCATCATGTCAACTCAGAAGAGCGTATTTAGAGAAGAAGGCATACATCCCCCCCTCTGATAGTCTTGGTCATCGATGCAAGTACTGTCCATATTAGTATACAACCAGAGGATTACTAGGGCAACCATGAGATATTTCATCATAGACATCACTCGCATTCCACGTGCACCCTCACAGATAGTTCAAGGAAACTCTTCCGAATCACTACTGTAAGCACACTACGACATAGCTCATCGAGAGAGAGAAAAAACATGTGTCGTTTCAACCACTAATATAAGCTATATATATACAATCTACTCGCCCGAGGGCCCAGTAATGGTGGTGGACAAGCTCGGTGCGGAGCCAAAGACAGGGACGTTGTTACTCCAGTTGACCTTCTGTGCCATAGTGTACCTGTTTCCATCACACGCTCCCCCACTCGCAGAGGTTGCGTGGTAGACGTTCCAGATCTCACTTCCGTCGGGGCTCACGAAGAATCTATGTCAGGCAATTGAGTCAGTTCCTGTTCATGCAACGAGCGAGAGAGAAAGCGAGAGTTGAAAGAGTCTATGCATACCCATTGTGGCCAGTACCGTAGTTGCCATTGGCGCTGCTAAAGACTGGGCCTGTCTTTGCCCAGCTGCTTGCCAGCAGCGGGTCACCGCCGTTCCATGTGAGCAGGCCAAGCTGGTAGCTGGCGGTCCAGCAGTAACTAGCACTGTAGGCAAGGTACGTCTTTCCACCGTCTATGAAACAAACCACCCGTAATTAGCCATGTCCTAATCCTACTCCTAACCCACATATATCAAAAAAGACCATGGCCAGGAATAGCTTACAATACATGGCTGCAGGCCCTTCATTAACGGCTCCACCCACAACCTCCCAGCTGTTTGTCGGCTGACTCAACAGGTACGGTGTTCCAATGGTGTACGCATTGCTCATGAGGGCAATGTACAAACTCTGCAGACCGGCAGGACTGAAGCGACTCCAGACAAGGTACATGCTTGATCCGACACGGAGAATAGTTCCGTCAATGCCCCATTCAGCAGAGAGACGCGCCCTGTAGGCGTAACCTGAGAGCGGGGTGGTACCGCCCTCAAGGACGTGCTGGCGCTGGTTGTCACAGCAGGCGGCGGTACCAGCGGTATAGTAGATCCACCACTTGTTGTCGATCCAGTGGAGCTCTACCTTCTCTGTCAGCGAGATATCCTTTCAACCATACCAAAATGAAGCAGTACTGTCTAGCTACTTACCAGGTGCCCAGAAGTTTCCGGCTCTGCTGGTCGTGCTGTCGGTCCATACGACGGTGGGAGTGGCAGTCTTGAGGCCGGCGATTGTAGTGGCACGTGTCAGCTGGATGTTGGTCCATGTGGTGGTCGTGAGGTAGTAATAACCGCCCGTATAGACAATGTGCGGGTCACTACCATTGGGGTTTTTGAGTGGATTTGTGAAGCTGGCGGCGCTGACGACAGAGGACAGGCCAGCAAGGGCGGCCGTGAAGAAGGTGAGAAGCTGCATGGCGACGGGGGCGGCGGCGGCGGCGGCGATTGACGGTGAGAAGGAAAGAAATCCATGGTGAACGGGGAGGGCTGATTTATATCATGTGTGAAGGAGGAAATTGAACCGAGATTTTCGGAGTATCGGAGCGGACTCTAGGCGGGGTGGGAGTCGGAGATCTCGAGAGTAATGATGATATATACATATTTGTTGGATTGCAAGCATAAGCTTAACCGGTACCTGGGTTCTGATCCTTGAACCTTGGTAACCCTAACTACTGTCTCTCAATCTCGACTCCGGGGTCATAACCGGGGTGGGGCCTCTCTGGGGCGATTTTTGCCGGCATAGATACTTGTTGATTGGCCCCATGGAGACGGGCGAATGGCCGGTACTGATTTCTGATTCCCATACTCGCGTGGATAAAAGGAATAACCTTATTCCCCAGGATTCGGAGTATTATAACAAATTACATTAATTCCATGGGCCCAGCTGAGGAACTGTTTGTTTCGCGTTAATGCTATCCTTTGTACAGTTCCGGGGATTATGAACTCATATGGATAAATGGGAAATAGTCAGAGAATCTTCCCTGAATGTTCCCATGGCTAGAGATATTGTTATTTGCAATTCCTAGCTTGGTTACTCTACTACATTATTACTGATAATAGTCCTGTATATATATATACTTCATGTGTATATACTGGCAGTTGGTTTGTCCTGGTTGGCAGCTTAGAATATGGGTAGATGCGACTTCAAGCTGTAATAGAATCCAATGATAAAATAAATAAGTAAAATTAACTGTCTTAATTCTGCTCCCACATCAGCCATTATACTGTCTCTCTCTTCCCCTTCTTTAGTTCCTCTTCTTCTCCCCTGTGCTAACAGATTAAACTCCACCACTTGCTACACATATACCTACTACTGCAACTGACTGATCATGATACCACCACCTTTACACAAATTAACCCCCGCCCTACGAGTAGGAAATACCAACCTAGAAACCTCCTCTACTACGAGATTCTATGAAACCGCTCCCTATATAATACATCACCCCTGCGCATATCCATAGGCTAATCTCCATCTCGTACCTGCACCGACCTTGGCACCTCCGCCATATCTGCACCCCGCCATGGCAGGCATCCATCATATATCCACATCCATCCGTTCTGCCTAAACTCGGTCGCGGGGCGATCTCGGACGAAATGAGTTTTCAACCCCAGGATCAGGACCCACGTTCCGCTCGCCAGGTGAATGGCGGTGGTCACGGGACATCACTCGTTGTCATGTTTTCCGGGATGCCGAGGTAGGGTGGGTTAGGTTTTTTTCAATAGGGTTAGGGGTGCTGGTGACGGTGGGATTTCTTTGAGTTTACTTTAAGGGGTGTAGAATCTTGTCTTGCTCCATTTAGTTGAGCAGTCAACGATGTTTGTGGGGGCGTTGGGGGTCCAATTGAGCTCATTCTACAATGACAACATCACATTCTGCACGATAGGGATGTTCAATTTCTCAAACCAATGGATAACCTACTTAGCACTGGACGGGCGAGCAACAAGACGAGGAAAGAAGGGGGCAGGCGCTCAAAGAAGCATATATACATCTCCGCACTCTACCGCAAACACAACCCCTCCATTCTTGAGTAACGGTATACGAAGCCATTACGCACATCAACGAGAGTTCACCAGGTAAAAGGTCATCGGGGAGCACCAAGAAATGAGGGGGTTATATCCCGAAACTTCGACCAAGACGGCGCTATCGGGTAAAGCTGATGCCGAGCGCTCGGATGAGGTGCGCAGGAACTTGAGCGTAAGAGTAGTTGGGCTAACCGTGTAGGTGACTACTCCGTCGCTACTTTCGTTGCCTGCAATGGACTAGAGAGCGGGGAGGGAGAGAGGGGGGGTCAGAATATACATAAACACTTACGGGGATACCAAGAGAGAGCTACTGGCACCGATCTGTACGGCCTGAGAGGAGGAGTCTGCTGGTATCGTAGGTGATAGCTGTCAGATGAGACTTCCGGAGGTAAGCTTCACAGGGCCCCCGGTCATTGCCGTCCATTCTGTTTTAGATGGTGAAGAAAGAAAAAAACGTCGTAAGGGGTCGTCACGGTGCTCATTGTTGCTGCTATGGGGCACTGGTAGGTTGTTTTGGATCAATTGGTGGAGTCGGGGGCGGTGGATTGTGTTAGGATTAGGATGGGAAGCCTCGAGACCGATCCTGGATATGTTTATCTCGAGTGCATGCCTTTTCGGAGCACTCATGACCCCGCTAAAATACCCCAATTACCATCCGTACAATCGTACCTTCTGGGCGCGGGGGCCCACATCATCCCGGAGGAGACTCCGGCTGGGAATTGCTCGTGTACTGGGGGGTATCCCGAAAGTTGACCGATACCGAGGGCTCCTATAACTTCTGAACAAGAAGCCCATTCAGGCACTCGAGCTGCGCCAGTGAGCATTCTTCAGCCGTTCCTCCAAGCCGGAATAACAAAGCATGGCGAGTGGCGACAGGGAACGAGCTTTTGGCTCCAGGGAGGCCCTTCGACTGAGGCGGATGTTGCGTACGTTATTCTGTGAGTTTTCAGCGCATAGAGAGGGAGAGAGCAGACCTCTGAGCAAACTGGGTCGGCGAATGTACTCTACGGCTCGGGGATGTTGGTCATGTTGTGTTTGCATGAGGAGGAGAAGGATGGAGTGATAAAGGCTTTGTAACTATTTGTGGAGCCGCACGATTATATAATGTAATTGTTACTTGGCAGTTGGCACTGTAGAAAAAGCATAAACGCCTCTTATCAATGCATACCCATCCCACCAACAATCTTTATAGATGGGGCCAGATCCTTTCCCAAACTACTGTTTCTTAGGTGTTGACTGAGAAGTCGGAGACTGATGAAGCATTCGATGCCCTCGACATTAGATAAATAATATTGCGAGGACTGTACTCGTTATAATACCGCCTACTAAACGTACACCGAGAGCTACTGTTATTAAAATGAAGGGAGAGAAATATACGATATTCGCCGTAAGAGCTGCTCGATTGGCGTCGGAAAACTACTGTTCCGTGCGAGCACCATAAGCGGATGTCGAGAGTTGCGTCGTCTGTTAATGGCCTTGCCCAGTGTAAGTCGAGAATTGACTTGTGCACTGCAGGTTTGCGCGCAGAGTGGACCAGTTAAACAAGCTGAGGTTTGTGCCACTAGAGAAAGTATGAGCGCATCCACTTTACCACGATCGGATATTAGTCTTCTGTTAACCCCGTTGGGCAATGGACCACTCTCTGGTAGAGTACTAATTGCATGAATTTTTGGGTATCTATCAAGCCCGAGTGCCTACATGTATTCGTCGTAATCCATCGGCCTTTCCGAGAAGCCTCCCATGACCACAAAAAAGCACCCTCGAGACCAAGCGAATTACCCGCACTAGCTCGACTTTACGCTTCTCGCAGAACCCCTTATGAAGTTTCTTCTTCTTTGAATTGCGGACCCAATAACTGATTCCGGAGCCAAAAAGGCACACAACACCCATTGAACCTTAGCCAGAAGCTGCGAGAATGGTGTGCCGTTCAGGATGACATCATCGTGGACCACTATCCAGGTGCAGGCAGTGGGGGTGGAGAGACAGCTCCAACGACCCTCATTCTTTGGGCTCGGCTCTCCAGGACACCTTTGAATCTGTTGCATTTGTGGCCGCTGTGCTGGCGGTGGTCAAGTGGACGAATTATAGGGATAGTGCTAGAACCGTAATTCCGGCCTTGCTAGGCATGAAGTGATGGATATTGTATGTGTCGTTTTGAAAGGCTATGTAATACATACTTGAAGCTTTTGTTTACATTGGCCGGTTAGACAAGGACAAGCCGAGCAGGTATGTACCGGAAAGAATATGCAGGTTCTGACGGTTCTGATTCTTCCCACACCAACGACAACAGATACATTGGGGGTTTGGGGCATCAACGATTAGCCAAATAAAATCAATTGTTTAGGTACATGTACGTACATACATGAACATGTCAACAAGGCTGAAACAATTTCAAAAGGCCCCTGGGTGCAGACCACCTAGTCCCAAGGATCGTGATGAGTTGGCCATATTCTCAGAAGCAGAATTGAATAAAGGTGTTGGAAGAAATTTAATATTGGCTTCTAGCGTGCATGGTCTCTCGCTCGTACATCGAGTGGAAGATATGGGCCCTGTTGGTGCCTTAAAATTATATTTACCCCGCTTTCGAATTTCCGATAGATCTTGAATGCTTCATGCCAACGCAAAAGCACACACACACACACAAAAAAAAAGACCAACTAGCTGGGCTGTAGCGAGTAGGAACGTAGGTACCTAAGGTCCTAATATGGGCATCACGTACTGTCACTCATTGGGAGCTTGGTTGTAATTGTTTCTCGTTGGTGTGATCCGTCAACATACATGTACCTACTCTACATGTACTTACATGTAGGTACTTGTATGTACTTGAGCCTAGGCCGTAGGAGGCCGACGTGTAGATAAAGTGCGGCTCAAGGACTGCACGAATCCCTGCAGGTGATGTCAAGGTTATTGATGTAGACTCTCGCTTAATATTATAATGGTAATCGGCAGAGCAATCAATTACTATATTAATTATTGTGCGGAAGGGACAAAAAAGTTAAGTGAAGTTGATATACGCCGAATTTAATTAGACTAGACATTCCAAAAATTTAAAAATTACACCCAGAAATAAACATAGGAAATGGTAAGAAATGGCAAGACATGATTGAACCGTTATTAGAAGCAAGCTAGGAATATGACAATAAGATGTTTAAAAGAACTAGAGGGTGGTGATGTAGTTGATCTTGACGATACATGTACATGTATTATCGGGGATGCTAATGGGGATAGCTATATATATATATAGTAATCGACTAGGTTGAAATAAAAAGAACCATGTTCTTGGTGATCGAGCGTGGTGGCGCATCTAGAATACTACATATTGCAAGTACGTTAGTACAATTTAAGCAGATCCTTCTACTTCAAGGTAATCTCACCTGTCTATTAAGGCTGCTCTCGTCGTCGTAGGAAATTCTTATACCATGACTTCGAGCTTGTATATTTTTTCTTGCTGAGGACGGTTTTTGGGTGCTTTTTACCAAGCGCTTTTTCACGTCCTTCCCAGGCTTTTTTATACTGTTTCGAAGCCTCGAGATACCTCTTCTGCTTCTCAAGTGCCCCAGCCATACCGTGGACCGCGGTGAGAGTTAATGGATGCTCCGGGCCTATTAACCTCTCTAGTCCTTCCCTTACTTCTCGATAATGGGCTAGGGCCTTGCCATAATGGCCTTGTTTCTTGAGAACACTTCCAATGCCGCAGAGTACTTGGTACCTGAAAGGGTGATTATTGCCAACAACGACTGGTACCTCGTCAGAGTGCTTTACCGGGGGGTGTAGTGCCTTGTTGTATTGCGAGAGTGCCTCCTCGTACAGCTTGTTTTTTTTCTGGACATTTCCAATTCTGTAAAGTGCAAGCAGCGTAGAAGGATGTTTGTCATCAAACCTCTTTTTCCATCCATCGTAAGCAAAGTTGTATTTCTCTTCAGCTGCAACGTATTTCTCTTGATGCTCCAGCACAAGACCCATTCCGCAAACAACTTGCAGTGTCACGGGATGGTCTTTCTCAAATAACTTCTCCAGTCCTTCTCTTGCTCGCTCGTAAAGTTTCACAGCATCCTTATAGTTTCCGAGGTCATCATAGACACCGGCCGCTCCAGCGGCCGACTTCAAGGTTAATACATGGTCCTCGCCATGTTTTTCTTTGAAAAACTTCTCTGATTCAAGATAATATTTCAGTGCTTCAGCGTACTGTCCCTTGTTTCGTAGCACGCCAGCTATGAATTGTTTTGCGGTCCATGTTGCATCGTGGTCGTCTCCTATAGCCTTCTGATATCCCTCGAGAACTTTGATATATGAACCGTATGCCTTGTTGTATTCGCCCTGGTACTCCCGGACACTAGCAATGCCGAACTTTGATGAGATTACCAGTGCGTGATCCTTCCCCAAACCCAAATCCTTTTTGTAACCATTCACAGATATTTTGTACCACTCCAGAGCTTTGCCGTATTTTCCCAGCTTGACATACACTTTGCCGATATCGGAGGCAGTCATATATAGCCTAGTATCTATAACGCCCCTATCTTGCAATCCTTCGTAAACCTCTTGGTAATTTTTGAGTGCGGAATCGTATTGCGCTTCTTTTTCGAGGATATCCGCTATTCCGCTAACAGCCATGAGCGTCCACGGGTGGGTTCTTCCGAACGCCTTCTCAAACCCCTCCAAAGCCCTCCTATACAAAGACAAGGCCGCCTTGTACTGACCTTGTCTGTCATAGACACCAGCAAGACTATGAACTGTGTCGATGGTTATATAGTGATCCTTTCCGAGAGCCGCCTCTTGCGCCTCGAGCACTCTAGTGTATACTTGATTGGCCGTCTTATATTCACCATTCATGTCGTGCACCATCGCAACTTCATGTAGGGTTTCGAGTATTGAAGGATGGTTAGGCGACCCTTGGTGTATCTTTTCCTTTTCCTTAAGCACCTCATCGAGAATAGCCAATGCCTCCATAAAATTCCCACGGCTCTTCTGCAATACGCCAATGCTCTGCTTAGTTTCCAGAGTAGCTATAGAAGGATGACCAGGCTGGTCTTTTGAACTCTGTTCCCTGAATATAACTCTGTATTCCTCCAAAGCCCTATCAAACATCCCCTGCACCCTGTAGACTTCGGCCATATTGCGACGGGTGTCGAGCGTGGATGTATCATCTTCACCAAGTTTTTTTTCCTTGCCGGAAAGCGCCTGCATGTACCACTCGAGTGCCTCGTCATTCATGCCGCGTAGGAATAGGTTTTTCCCAAACTTATCCATCATATCCAAATCAGCTAGTTCCAGCGAGTCCTTTTTTGAACCACTGAAGATCTTGGAGTAGATGTCGTGGGCCGTATCAAGCCGTCCAAAGCGTGCGAAAACTTGAGCCAGGACATAGAGGGAGGTGTGGATTTTTTCATAGTTGAGATCCTTCTCTAGACCCTTCTCTAGATCTGGAATGGATTGATCCTTAAAGTTCTCGTGGCAGCAGTCCACATGCGGCTCGAGCGAGAGCTCATAAGTCCATTCCTCCATGGCTCGGCGCTCGTGAAGCTGAAAATTGGAGGTGACAACAAAAAGGGCTAATTGAGAATACTGTTTTGCCTCCTTCGAATCTGGATGTTTGGAGATTGTTCCGTTCGCTTGGCTCTGGTTTGAATCTATACAAATGTCTTCGGGCTGCGGGTCGCGTGACCCAATGGACACCACATTTCTGACCCAACTATGAACGAGCGGATGGATCCCATATTGTTCCTCCCCCTCTGGGGCGACCTCGCGCGTCATGAATGAAAGGATTACTAGATCATGGAACGCTCTCTGGAGAATAGCCTCCTCCTCGTTTTCCTTATTGGGGGGGTTGCCTAAACAGTTTTAGACCTCAGTAATATAGTGGAGTCGGCACAAGAGTTTCATAGCTAACACACCTTTTATCCAATCAAGTTCAACTTTGCCGCGCTTTATCATCTGATGCTTGATGCCTCTGTTCGAGATAAATGAGCATAGTTTCAATAGTTTGGTTGCATTGTGGTCAAGCCTCCCGAAAGATAACTTCCAGACCGTGTTTATGGTATATTGGGTTGTGGAGAACACACAGTTTTCTGTTCGGTTCTGAAATAGAGGACGGTTCCGATCCGCTCTCAAAAGATTTTCATACACTTTGAAAGTGCATCCAGACGCCTCTATATACGCCGCCGCTTGTTCAAGGGCGAGTGGAAGTCCACCGACTAGGTCGACGATATTGCCAGCATGTTCATTTTCTAGTTGGGTATCAATATGTTAGCATTTGTTTGGTGCATTTATGGTTGACTGTGAGAACAAACCCAAATTGTCAACTTGTCCCTTCTGAGAGCGGTCGATGAGAAACTCAATACCCTTAGCGCTATCAAACTCTAGAACCTCGATTTTCTCATATTTGCCGCCTATAGCTATGTTTTTATCCCGAGTGGTGATAAGTACATGCCCAGAACCATTTCCCTGCAGAAGCTGGTGGAGGTCGAGGGATTTGATATCATTGTAATTGTCGATCACGACCAACCACCGGTTGTTGTCAGGTCTTGCAAGCCACACCTTAAGGGTCTCCAAAGGCTCCTTTGACAAAGCATCCATCAGTTCTTCCTGACTCTCAACTCTAGCACAAACGGATAGTGCATTCGCAATCTGCCGGGGCGTCCAATTGGGCCGTAAGTCGGAATACAAGCTGGCTATTGTTTTCAACGCCTTAAAGCAACTCTTGTGAACTTCCGCAGGATTATCGGCATTAATCCAAAGTCTCGAGAAATATTCACCCTCGTATCTGTAAGCGTATTCCAGGGCAATTTGTGATTTCCCAACTCCCCCAAGACCGTGTAGCAAAACAATACTACGTTCCACCGCCGAGGCATTTAAGATAGTTCCGCCAGGCCAAAAATTCAGGTCTATTTTCTGAAGGATATCTTTCCTCCCACAGAAAAACGGATTTTGGGGATAAGCGAGGCCAAACTTGACCAGAAACTCCCCACTCTCATCTACTATTTCGTTAGAATGAAACGAATTGACCCAATCAGGGGGCTATCATTGTTTGCATACCCGTTCTCCGTAATGGGATACGCTTAAGGTTTTCATTCCACACTTTCAACTCTGCAATAAGACCCTCTAATTTGTCCTTATCCGACCAAGCCCATTTCGCCTTTACGAGGGTCGGAAGTGCCTCTTGAGTTTTCCGAGCTAGGTCGTGTAGAGCGTCCAGTTGTTCCTTTACGGAGCGTGAGTGATCTATGCCCAGCTCCTTAAAATGATCTTGAACGACGTCTCTTCCGGGCCCCGTCGAGGGAGTTCGGCCGCGCTTTTTCAAAAACTCGGGTACCACGGCCACCAACATCCGTCCCCGGGCCTTCGATGGCCCTGTCTGTACGCGTTGAGGAGGTTGAGGGTTACGACTAACGTCACCAAACTGTGCTTTTATCTGAGCTATATCGGTGAGAAGCTTCACAATTACTGCAAGGATCCTGAGTATCATGAGATAATTCTCATCGATGGGCCTCGTGGGTTTTTTTTTATCTAGACCTGTTTCAATGGTCCAGTTTTTCAATACCTGTAGCTCCAACTGCAATGCTGTATTTAATAAGGCGATTCGTTCCCCAGCATTGCCCGCGGTCCTGAAAAGGTCGTGAAGCTGGATGCCATAGGTAGCGAACTGGCCAACAAGGGATACTACGGCGAGGGACAAGCCAACAGGTTCCATTTCTGTGAGGAGTATATATTGTGAATTATGTGAAAAGAAGAAGAAGAAGAAGGAGAAGAAGAAGGTGGTTTTGTGTAGGTATGTAACAGCAGAATATGGAGGGAATTGGGGAAACTGAGGGCTAGCTATTAGTACATGTAGTCCATGATCGATACCATCTATACAGGACTATAGCTAGTAGGAACTTTGCTGACGTGTTTCAAACCCAAGCGCGTTAACCATGCATATATCTAATATTATTACCTCTAAGTGTTAAACTGATGAGGCTGAAACTCACTTGTGCGCATCACCAATCATTTATCAGTGCTGTATATGTATAACTATAAGCTGCAGTCATATGTGTTTCTGAGGGGTTGTTGTCATCCTGAGCTTCGTGTCAAGCTCTGCTAAACAAGTTAAGAAACTGGACATGCACGGCACACCCACTTTGATATTTCGGATACAACCTGGTATACTATCCCTTACACGGATGAAAGTTGTCAAATTCGCGACCTGGACCGTACACCACTCAGTAGAGGAATTATATCGCTTGTTACGGTAAATGGCGACAACAGAACCAAAGAAAACTTTCGAAATATTTACCACACTAGGTTAATATTCGCTGAAAGAGGGAGGTCGCGAATTGACAACTTTCATCCGTGCAAGGGATATGTTATACATGTAGCTTTCACAATAGCTTTCAAACAGATCTAGAGAGAGGGCTTAAACGCAGCGGTATAAGATTGAGTATATCGCACTACTCTACAGATACATGTAGCTATGATAACACCTCGGGATCTACTTTACATGCGTCATACGAACTACCAATCAACACATCTATGTACATACTCGCCCAATCTTTATGTCTTCTGCGCTGTAAGTTAGAGCAATTGTCCTGACGTTTTTGAACGCGACTGATATTGCATACCATACAAAAATAGGACAAGCTCCTGATTTTGGGTGTATGCAATAGCGGCCGAGTTCAAAAACGTCCAGGACACTACGAGTACCCTAGAGTAGAGACCGCCTGCATGATCCCCGGCCAGCCATCCGCACAAACAAAAACTGATATACCTCAAAAACTCGGTAGTAGGTACTGTCACTCACAGGGGCTTTTTGGCCAGTAAGAGATCTTTTTGGTGGGATCAGTCAATACCCAGTACAGTATCTATCATCACATACCCGTGAAAGACAGTGCTCATATTTGGGATATCATCCTGCATGATTTATTGCTAACGTTACGTTGTCTAAGCTTTCGCGCTCCCCCGCAAAAAGACGCTACCCAAAGCCCTGCTATATGCTACCGTACCGTAGATCAAGCTAGCTATAGTGATAGAGGAGTTTTAATATTTTGCTACTGAGGAATTCGAAGCTGAGATCCTTTTACTGATCGATGGCTTGGTTAGTTGGGCTGTCTTCAGGAGCAGGTTATGTAGCGAGGGTTCATGCATGTTTAACTTCTTGCCAACCAACCCCCAAACATAGTATATTCAATCTTTCATAAACTCTTTCAAGCAGTGTTGTTAATGGCCACCGCCCGTAACGACTAGTCGTTAATATGACCCCGACCCCAAGAAGAATCGTTATGACCCCTAGTCATTACCTACGCTGACTCTTTGAGGCTATCTCGAGGTTCTGGTGAAGACATCAGGCTCGGCTTGATATTCTTCCCTATCAATACTTTTCACCTTGTGAATAAATATGTGCCCCAAATATGGCCGCTAACTGGCCTAGAGGTCCGTGCTTTGCTAAATTCACCTATCATAGTACGTAAACTCTATACAAAGAATATGGGCCACAGTATGATTTCAACACTAGATTCTGTTCTACTCGTCAGTCATACCCACTCTGCCAAAATTAATTAGTTCTTGGTGAATAGTCATACACGAATGATCAGATCTAGATATATACTTATTTATAATTATATATGTAGAGACAGTTGCTGGCAAACGGCGCGACCCTGTATAACGTCTTAACCTTTCCTACATGTACATACATATGTACAGTACCTCGGCCCACAGCTTTCTCAAATAAAATAACTGAATCACTCCTAGCAACCCTGGTTATTTCGCCCTTGATAGTTAATCTGGGCTATGTAGTCGGTTAGGGAAGGTGCTAATATAATCGCCAAAAAAAAAAAAGGAAAAAAAAAATCTAGGTAACATTGCCGTTCAAAATATCAAATTTTTTGTAGGATCTAGAGTTCTGGGCTTAGGACTAGCTAGGAGTTTTAACATTTGCTTCCTTGGAATTACATGTTGGCTTCCCCTTGCCGTCCGTTGGCTGGTCGAGCACCGTCGGACTCGGGGAGGACTAGCTTTCCTCACTTGTTATGAAGGGTCTCTGGCTTTTTCAAAAATGGAAGTCCAAGGAATGTATCATCAAATCCACGGCCCACAACAGGAAATTCCACAGCCTCCTCCCAGATCTTATCCCTATCTTTGAACCTCCAGGTGAAGGTCATGCAAGGCTTCTCAGAGGATGTCGTCCCATCAAGATTGTTGATGTACTTCACATGCCCAAATTGAATCATGATCCCTTTACAATATTCATGGCTGCTGCTGCTTCAGTTATGGGCTTTACCAATACCGTCCATCCCCTCAGCAAATCTCAGGAACCGACCTCTACCATTTTCTTGTGATCTCCCACCAGCAGACGCGGGCTTGGCTCTCTCCATGGAAGCTGATGTATATATGGGGGGCAAAGAAGTAAGGCTTGAAGAGCTAGTTGTCAGTTTGGTGCCGGAATTCTCGTGCTGGAGCGGGTATGTATATACGTATACCTTTAAAGCCAAATCTCCATCTCTAGCGCAGGATCAGCACCAACACCAAGGGCGACGGGCCCTTGCGTAACTTTATTTTTTCTAGGGCTGTAGCATCAAAAGAGACTGGGGGTCCAGGAGGAGATCCTGGGTGGGTTCCTTGAACTGTGAGTCGTTACATCTTCCGATGATATTGATCTGAGTGGGGACCTGTTGTCCCGCCAGGTAGCTGGCGCGCTGTTGCGCAGTACCAGGTGGACTAAATCCTCCAAAAGGCAGAAGGTATCGGTGGTGCTGTGGGTAGCAGGCGGTTGTAGAAAGTTGCGCAAGCTCGTCTGAATATCCACTCACGGTTCGCAGAATCGAATTGCCCGTTCGCCGCCGTCTTCAATCCGATATTCTGATCAGGAAGGAGAAAGTCGACGGTACCAGCTCTCGGAATAAGGATGAGTATATCAACCGCACAATCCCCTGGATACTAGGACCAAGCGGTATTATTAGCTCAACTGGACATTAGGAACCTCGCTTCCTGCCAGTGCTTTCCCAAATATAATATATTGGCAGTACTGGCCACAAGAGAATTTAGAGTCTTGAAGTGGCTTTACTAGCATGAGGACCCCTTATCAAATAACAGGTCTTCCATACAAGTCTAATTCCTCTACTATCTATAGCTAAGGGGGGGGGCGGGGGTTAGCATTGGCAGCCTAAGGTACCCGAGGATTGTAGTTGTAAAGTACACAACAGATTTGAGTAAAGTTGAATCCGGGAGTATTCGTTTTTTGCTGCGTATAAAACCTATTTCATTCCGTGGCCATTACTTACGTAAATTAAATCGCAGATCTAAAATACTCATTGTCAACCACAAATCCGTCCGTCTGTTTAGTCCAGTTAGTAGTTGTGTTTCACATTGGGTTTAAGCCATTTGATGTTACGCGCGCGAATGTAATGATATATAGTAGATTGAAACTTGATACTACATACTTTAACGCCCGATCGGATATTCCTATGGGCCTGATTTCAGCCTTAAAAAAGGCTTAGTGAAAAGTTAGTCTAATAAAGACCTTATTCAAGAATTTTCAGGAGTGATTTGAGGAATATATAAGGTCTTTATTAGACTAACTTTTGACTAAGGCTTATAGGAATATCCGATCGGGCGTTAAAGTATGGACCTGACTGGAATTATCTACAGTGGGCACTTAATACATGTATCTATGTAAGTATTTCATGACTAGATGTATCAAATTCGATTGGCTTAATGATTGAACATTAACTTATACTACATGTAATCTCTACTACATAAGGGTTGAGTCTCCTGGGCCGAGACATGCTCAGAATCTGATACACTACAGCCTTGGCAACCTTACGCCAAAAAAAAACACCTATTGAAGGTAATTAATATTTCTACTGTAACCTAAATTATCATTACCCTATATAGCAAGTCAAGAGCCGGGTTTGTATAATATGCAGTTCATCAGATTCTGAACATGTCTCGGCCTGCAAGGCGATAACCGGCGGGAAATGATTCTTAATCCCGTTGGTAAACAATCAATTGACTACCAGTGATAAAACTACTTTAATTCCACTCTAATATAGATAAGAGAGATAACAGGATCACCAACTATTGGTTTTGTGTGTGGGGACAATATTTACTGGTGATTTACCCTACGTAAATTTAAAGCAAGGTCTGCATCACGCGCAGTGATTTGAATGTGCTCTTGACATTGGCTAATATGCAGGCACCTTCGGAGTTGCGAACGCGGCCGGGCTGAGACCGCAGGGTGTTTCTTGCGGAGATGCCAGTTAGTCGTGCATTGCAACGAACCAATGTTGGCCAATTCCTATGGTGCGAGTGAGTGTGGGAGTGTCTTCTCATGAGCGGTATTCCAGTCCGGCCTCGTTCGTTATTGTGCTTCAAGGTTATGTATAAATCGAAGCTTGTAGTTAAGTCCGTACGAGAATTGACTTCAGCTTTTGCTTTCAGGGCGCTGCGCGTGATTATCTCAAATAGATAACAGAATTGGGGCTCTACTAGATTTTGAGCTGGTATTATATTATGAGGATCTGAGATGTATAATATCTAGTAGGCCGGTCTGTCGTTCACGTTAATATGATCGATCGGGTATGACAAGTCTATATATACATACCTCCATGACCTGCAGCTAGAGTCAACCTACTCCCTCCGCTATAACGAACCTGCATATTCCAAAAAATTTCGTTCGATACAGCAGATTATTCGGTACAGCAGATGTGAAATTGAAATTCGGATCACCAAAACCTGTTCGTAATAGCAGATTTGTGGCTTTATTGGCATTCGGTATGCAGAGGTAGACTGTATATAATTATATATAAAAGGGGCGAGTTTGTTCGTTTTTGTGGGGTTCTAGTGATTGACAATGTTGGGTACGCATCGATCGGATCATGAGAATTAACTCCCAGACAGAGACAGCCAACCTTGCATATCAGTATTTACTAGTTTAGGTGCGCAGAATCCAGCGCGAAGCCTATGGCTACTCTAGCACGAGGTGCGCACTTTATAAATGTGCATATGCGCATGTATGCATCTCAGTGCGGGGTAGATGTAGGTATCATGTACTCGTAGAGTAGATACAGTCGTTTACTGGCACTGACATTGACGTACATACATTCAAACTATGGCGCGAAATAGACAAGCCTCTTTTTATAATTTGAAATCCCCACGTGAATGTACGACTGATCGTATCGTTGTTATCAGTACTCCAGGGGGTGTTTTGCTGTGCCAATATCGGCCCGCAACAGGGATATTCTTCACCAAAACCCACATAATATTGAAGCGCAAATACTGCTCTGGTTGGTCAATATCCCTGGCGCAACGAATAACTCGTATATAGGAACCTTACCATGGTATGTCTGCGATCGTGTATTGAGGATAGAAATCTGTGGAGCTTACCAATATGATATACAAAAAATTAGTCTCAGCTAAGAAAGGTTGTCGGCGGTGAGATTGTTAATCACCACGCCGTTCTTTCGGAAAACAGCTGGGAGTCTAGATATTTCTACGTTGCTAGCCCGGCGGCCAGTTTTTCGTAGAGGAGACGTACTCCTAAGACTCAAATTTACCTAGGTCAAATACTTGCGTGCCGGAACCCGCGCCGGGGTCAGCTTTGAGAGGGCACAATTCGTTAGGCACCTCTAGCTCTGGGATGGGGGTGTATATAGGCATGTAGCGAACGGAATAGTGTTGAGACCATAGCATTTCTTCGTCTCTCTGACTTGTCAAATGGTCATTGAGCCTCAGTCACGACTACAGAAGGAGGATATTTCCTTGGTCTTGACCCTGAGAGTATAGTATTCCGACCATTCGTTAATGTGGTATCCTGGCGGTTGGATTATCGGCCCGAACACCACCGAGTGTTTCTTTAATAGTTTTGAATTCATTTTTTCACGAAAGTAACGTGTCCGCAAATTGAAAATTCATAACAAGGAATTCACTCAAAAAGTACAAAGGCGTTACTACTAGGTAATATTTCCTCTGTATAGCCAGGCGGGTTGGAAAAGGTTTCTTGTGAAGCTTGAAGGATAAGTGGAAGAGAGCGGCATTGAGTTTAATTTAAATTTCTTTTTATATTTACTTATAATTGAGGTGTCATTTGCTTGCCTATCTACACGAGAAATAAGGACCAAAGAAAATATTTAAGCTTCCACTAGACCCTCACAGTACTGAAACACGGAGGAGGTGCGCTTCATTTCTCTTGACCCGTTGGTAAATCACTTACCCCATCAATCCATTTTCCACTTGGATATTGGTATACAGCTGATCGTAGCTGTAACTTTGATCCTTGATAGAATACATGGAACTTCACATCTTCCTCGCCTGAAGGAAGTGTCTCTGCCAAAATAGACACAGCCGCACATCCGCTATAAATGAGTGCATCGGCCTCTGGTGCTGCAGCGCGGCCTTTAAAGTAAGGCCCCTCGGACCAGACGATACATTGCTCCTTATCGATAGAGGTCACCATATGGTTAAGCTTTTTTCCTGGGGCAAATGTTGCGTTGAACGGCTGATGTGGGAGCAGTGTAGTAGATGTGCTAGTTTCTTGAGATTTAGAGAATTAGCCTTGAACATTTGGGCAAACGTTGGTCGGAATCTGGGGTGATCTCACCAGAGAAAGTAGACGTCTCAATGTCTCTAGACGTACAAATGATATCCAGGGCCTTCTGTTGATTTAAGACACAGATTTTTATCACCCCGTTAACAATGTGGGCTACTGCCGATATATGAGAGCCTGGGATGGCCAAGGCGACACGACGCTCTCCTGACCACATGGCGGATCTCAGGGTAAAGATGCGCTCGTATATGTTGTTATCAAGTCCCTGGTAGTAAAGTAGGATCTTTGACCCTTCCTCAAGGACCACGGCCGAAAGAGAAGAACTTGGATGGACAGCAATGTTAAGTTTGTGGAACTCCACAACTGCCACCCACTGCTCCCCATCAAACCTAATGCCTGAGCGGATCGCTATATTAGCTATGTGCCCAATTCCATACTAGTTTCATGGTCTAACATTACATCGAATAAGGTTCTCCGAGTTCAAGTAGAACAGATGGATCTGCTCTATAAATTAGCATAATTTTGTCCTGAGCTGCGAAGGATCAGGTCTAACTAACTCTTTTATCTTTGATATGGACGTATTTGTGGTTCGGGCATGCTGTGCCATATGCAACCGCAGCGAGGGGGGTATGCCACTTTGCGTTGTTCGCGATGAAAATTCTGCTACCTTCATCCCCCCCTTCGTACTTCTTGTACTCATTTGAGGTGATACAGCGGATCCGTCCGCAATTATCTTGAAAGAAAATATCGTGTGTGCTAGTAGGCCAGATTCCACACACAGCGATGGAAGATTGCCGTAGCATGGAGTTCTTTACGTTGAAAGCTGGCGCCGGTGTGTTGCTGGTCATGGTTACGATCAATAGAAGTTCGACAGCTGCAGATGTAATGGGAGGAGGCTAGGTAGCTACTATAGTGCGGAGGAAGTGATCTGGATGAGCAGTGAGGTCAAATATAAAACGATGAAATCTAATGCTGTACGAGCCCACCTAATTGAGTTAACTCTTGGCGTTGGAATACTCGTGCGAGATAATATTTCTAAAATGGGCATACAGGTTAATCTAAAGCAAGGCTCGACCTATGTATATTTGCTATGAGTGTCTGGAAGCTTTCGAATTTCACTACGAAACGTGGTATAGGTACTCGGGGCAGGAAATAAGAACCTGTAAATGCAAGCTACAAAGCAGGGACCCAATTTGGTGTAGTCTTTCCTAGTCGCGTATTAGAGGCTGTTACCTTTAAAGTGATTTCTGGGTTCTTCTTACCTCCCAAGTACCTACACCCCCCCCATATTTCCATGTTCAGCTGAAGGTTTAGGTACTTGTGTTTGAGGGAGTGACGTGTCTACTCATCCTTGCTAGTATTTTTCCTGACGTTTTCAACTGGACCACTATTGCGTAGCATACAAAAAATGCAGTTTTATATGGTACTATGCATGCAATGTCGGCCCAGTCTACAAACGCGCGCAGAGCGTAGAATCAATATGCTCTCTAGTCATTGACCAACAACTTTCCCTGTGTGTACATATATACTTATCCAATATATCGGAAGTCTAGGGATGTTGAAATGGATGTATAATGTTGTAGGTCAAGGTCTTGGTCAGATATATCATCAACACCATGCATGGCCAAATGCATGTTCCTGGTATACCGCCATATTTTGAGCGGTATGAAGCCTTGTATATTATAGATTTACTGTCAGGAGAGTTGCATTGAAGGGACAAAAGATTTTGCGAGGGTTGTAGGTGCAATCCTGAAAATCGCGCCGTGGCCAATGGGGCTTCGCGAGTTTCTGTAACTCTATTGCGTAGTGTAGAGGACAAACGCCCAATAATTGTGGCCCGACTGCCCATTTTGTCTACTTGGTCCTCCCTCTTTCCATTGACCCCGTAGTTGATTGAGGTCTTCGCCTTTTGTGCCTCAGCGTGTTGCTGGGTCCGCATGGATTTAGAAGCAAAGCACTAGAAAACTTCCCCGCTTTCGTTACGAGGCATGTCAGCCATTCGTCGGCTCTGCGAGCGCTATTATATTCAATTTCCCCTCCATCTCATGCCCCACTTATTGACCCGGTCTGAAAAAGGAAATATAGGAGGATTTGTTGGTGTCACCAGCTATCTAACTACATTTGCATCGATCGCGAGAAAGTCCAGCATAACATAAGATGATACTTGGGTCCCAGATCCTGTTTTGAAGGTATATTATGTCAAGGGGCCTTTGGGCTATCATACAATTGCGATACTAGAACACCACATCCTCTTTTGGGAGCCCCGGCCAAAATGAGCGACCTAAATGTCATCAACGATTCGCTTCTGTCTCTTACGAGTGGGCTTCATCCTTCACATGTAGAGTTCAAGCTTCCGGAGAAAGGCTTTGAACAACTCTCGGCTCTTGTTGGCCGAATTTCGGGGGTGTTGGAGGAGACGGGAGATGAGGTCCGTATAGAAGACTGCCGACATAGTGTGAAGCCATAAACTGACACGGTTTATCTCACCCAAAGCAATTCGTCCAAAGCAAAAATTCCTTAAGCGAACTCATTAGCTTCCTCATATACGACCAGGACCTTGGGTTGTATACTTCGGTCTACAGGCAATTCACCGAGACCGGCCAAGAGGCCCTTCTTGAGGAAGCGTGCGAATTCTGGGACAAGCTAATAGAGTTTCTACAAAAAATCACCGAACCTGATCAGAATGATACTCTCCAGAGACTACATGATCTAATTGGAGACCATAATGACAAGCTTCTGGACTGTACCCGTGAATATCTTTTGAGCTCAGCGGCCGCATATGACAAGCGTGTCCTGGAACGTGTGGCGTCTTGCCAGGGCGCGAGAAAATTAGGATTAGCTGCCGCTGCGGAACTAAGGAACAGGAATATGGCTTTGCGGGTAGGTGGTCTGGTCTCTATAAAAGCTCTTGACAAACACCTGACAATGTCACAAGCCTGAGTTGTTTGGGTCCGGTGCTCCGCCTCCCGCGGTACCAGATCCCTCTCCCCCATCCGAGCAGCCAGAGAATAAGGACGACGAGGACGGCGAGGACGGCGAGGATGACGATTTTCTGTTTTTCCCAGGGGAGCTGAACGGGGTACGGGTGAAGCCCATAATCGATACGGGAGGAACCCTAAATGTGGTCAAGAAATCATGGCTTGAGGAACACGGTATCGAGGTTATTTCGGTCCCTGAGCGCCAGCAAAAGATACTCAATGTTGATGGCACGGTGTCAAGTTCTATGCCCTATATGAACTTCACCTGGAAATTTGACAGCCAGGATAAGACTTTTGAGGAAGTGGAGTTTGTTGTGATGACTCATTTCTCCCACAACGCATTGGTGGGACTGCCATTTTTGAAGAAATCTCGAATGCTCCATAATAGGAAGGGATCGCTGGTATTTCCTGAGTATGATGGGGTTCGGCCAAAGCGTCGTGAGGCAAGTCCAATATATAACCAGGCAGGAACCATCAAAACTCCGGGTAGCTAGGAAATAGTAGAAGTAAAAACTTGCGTCATATATGCCGATGTACTGTATAATCATCGGTTCTCTTTTTCATTATTTTTATTTGCTTTATCTTTCGCTTTTTCCAGGAGGCCCGCAGCGTAGAGACTCAAGGTTAATAGGAGTGATTGCAATTTGGCCAATCTCTGTTTTTCAAATTTTGAGCTCAGATTTCTTGGCACCAAAATCTATCGCCAAGAACTAAATATTTAGGTTCAGAGGGTGTTGGCCAAATCACTCGAATCAATAGATCCTACAGTTGGGGAAGCCTATATCCGGACCACTTTTGGCCCCAACTTCTAGCGTCAACTCCTCAACCACCACAACCTCTAAATAATTTTTATATCTATAGAATGGCTCTTCTGCTTCTTATCTACAGTTCTATAGAGAGATAATTAATTTAGGTGTTGTGGTTAAGGTGTAGTTCAGCTTTAAAGTTGGTACATTTTTGGTGTTGGGCCTATTGAATGTCGCCTCTATTTATTGCCGATTCGGGTAATTTGCAGTATAATATTGCCTAATTGGGAGTAGCTCTACTATATTTGCTCCAGTCTCAGGTATCTTGGCATTAGTCTTCTTAATCTAGTTACCTAAAGAAGTAATTAATTATATTAATAATCATCAAACTGAATGTCGCGGACACTCCGGATATAGGCTTCCCCAACTATACCAGAAGACCCTGGGAAGCCCGAGTTAGATAGGCAAGCTATCATGGAGGAATCACTGCAACATTAGAACTAGGTAAATATTCATTGACCGATGAAGAGTCAGACCCGCGCCGCACCACCCGGTCATAACCAATCACTCGACCCATATATAGGTCTCGTAATTGGTAATTTTTGTTAGTTATTTTTGGAGGCGGGAGTAGGCAGTACGGAACCCAATTAGTTGACTGTATGGAGTTAACATTCCTTAGCTACATAGATTCAAGTATACCGTTCTCTCTGGCTTGACTGTTGCCACGTCTTCAAGCCTGGCTATATATGTATGACATGTATGCTGCACAAGGCTCCTAGACACTATTACTAGACTCCCAGGTACTATAACTATAAGGAATGTGACCGCAACCTTCTAACGCCTTGGAAACCAAAAGCCAAAAAGATATCCCCATTCGGGTAAAAGTTTAATTGATCGCGCAGAGTACCGCAAGGAACTTACGGAAGTTTTTGAGCTTTGGCATTGATCCTTTGGCCAAAAGGGTTATATAATGTCCACCGGTGGGGAATTTCACTACCAGTGGCAAGCATTTTACCATTGGTGACAGGTATTTTACCACCGGCGGGAAAATTTCATAATAATTGGCACTCATGATTAAGGTAGTATAGCGCAGCGTAAAGACTGAAATTCAGCATTTGTATTGGCACGAGGACTGAAATTCGGTGCTTATACCACCGATGGTAAATTATTTTACCACCGTTGATAAAGTTACTTTTTAGCACATTTACCGCTCCATAGAACAGCAAGACTGGTACCCTCGAAAGAGTGCCTTCTAACCACTGCTGCTGGGATTAGATTGGTCACAATATTACTAATACTACTGGAGGCAGTCTTCCGATGAATATGTGACTATCCTGTCTTTGGCGTAGAAGACACTGTGAGGCTGTATCTCTGTTCGTTATTCCTCGATGCAGAAATCGAATAGTACTGGAAAAATATAGATGATCGTCTGATTGATTACGGTGTCCTAACATATCGTTTCCTATTCGATATTCCATCGCTACTAGTATTGCCTATTATATTAACCTTAAGCTTTCGAGCCTCGAAAGAAGCATCCAATTAACAGAGGTGTCTATACTTGCCACTTTCTCCTATCTCTAATATTCTTCTCCGGTTGGAAAGGGTTTTGTTGGGGGAAGGGCGGTTAGTCCTGTGGTGTCTCGTATTTCCAAATTAGCTAGATCCTCCCCTACTTCTAGTAACTCGGTAGTGCGACCGTTCCCTTGTCCTTGGCACGTGGCCCATTTGTGGTCCTAACTAACTCATAAAATAATTTCAGCCTTTCGGCTATGGCCATTCTTCCAATAGTTTCGTACCCTAAACAAACCATTATCTTTAGGGTCCGTCTAGCTGGGCGTACTATTCGACCCTCTAGAGATCTAGTGGGTCCATTTTTATGGTATTTCTTCCCCAAACAAACCCCCAAACACGGATGTCTAGCCCGCGAAGTACTTCTCTTGGCACCCAATCAACGTGGGCCAATCTCTATTATGCGCTCATATACCTGCCTAGAATGTTGTATGCATTAGAAAGCAAGATCAATCTCACGGTCTCCATTAGGTGCAACAGTCGAATCACCCTATAAGAATACCTCATATAAGTGTATTCCGCTTATGAGCTAGGGTATGGGTACTTCTCGGCCGGCTATATATATAATAGCCTTCATAGACATATACAAAGTCTTGTATATAAGGGTAGACGCCGTATAAAGGGGTACGACTTTGTATCCTTATAGGGTGATTCGACTGTACAAGTACATCCAGTTGCAAAACCCTGAATCTTGGGGGAGCTGGAGTTCTGATATGTTATTGTAGTGTAGTAGGATCGAACTACAGATTCAGGGTTAGGTAAGAAAGATTAAGGTGGGGAATTCTACTGGTAAATACTGTAGGGATATATATGCGTATTTATCAGACCGAGGATCTAGGAGGAGACAACCGAGAAGAGCAATAAATAAATCATGTTTATATATAATTCCTCTATATATAGCTAGGGCCAAGTTTTTCGAGCCACATAACATTATACGTAAACAGTTACAACTTTGAGTGCTCCAAATTTTCCTAGCTGAATTATTCTACACAAGCTAACCCCAAAAGATATAGTCCCCCAAAAGACAGCGGCTCGGTAAATAAACCGTCTACATGTATCTACATTACAAATTCCTTGTACATTGATAGCAGACTCTTTCTTACGATTGGAGTACGTTTCGCCGTGATAGGATGGCCCTTTGCTTCAATTTATATTGGTACCGTCTACATCTCCGATCCGACACAGCCTGGAAAGGCAGATAGATATAAAGAGCTCAGTTCGGTATCCACCCGTAACTTACAAAACCTCACGCTCCCGAACTTTAAATACCCTTACTTATAGTAATTTACAGTCACGTATACTGCGCCACACAGTATTCAGGGTCCAGTCACGCGGTGGCCGTGTGGTATGAGGGTCATGTCAGTGCTAGGGTTACTATTAAATTGGCACTTGTACTGCCACTGTAGTCTTGAAGCTTGGCGTCAAGGCTACATCAGTATTCGTAGGACTAAACCTTTCTAACCATCAATCTACACTCGTCATCACACTTCCTCATCGTATACATCCAGCCCTTTGTGTATAGTGTCTGGTGAAATTTAAGTGGTCAGATGCTATTGATTTAATTGTCCAGGTCACATAGTGGGGTCGGGGCTCGGTTGTGGTTTTGCTAGATATTTCTAATTATCGTATTTCTTTTTTCATACTAGTCACACTCATTACTTCTTTTCTGTCTTTTATAATTCTTGAACTGTACAATAAAAGCAGTCCAACCTGGCTCCCGGGATAAAGGCAGGTAAGACGGAGCCTACTCTAATATTATGATAGTAGCCGGCGTGTATTAGGGATTTGGTGCATGAGGCGCCAAGTAGCCTTCCATGGGAATGGCGTGCTCTTAGTGTTGTGGCAGAGCTGGCAGGCCTGAATATTTGGCTGGGTCTCATCCTGCACGCGTAAAGTTAAGCTGGGTTGTGATCAACCGTCGGCTGGGAGTTAAGACGTACTTAGATACCTTTTTCGCTAATTTGTGTGTTGGCGGTTGGGGGTAAATATGTTAATGTTGAAAGTTATCCGCGTTGTTGGCCTTAATATTATTTGTAGCAAGCACACTCGCGTCCTACCCTTTAGCGTCCATATATAATGAGCCCACGTTAAGGGATATATAAAACCCGTTATTCAATCGCAATGAAGGGAGCCACAGCTAATCTAAGGATATCTAAGTACGGACCAGCCAGGCCAAGGTAGATGTTCTAAAGGTAGAGAAAAATTGTTCTTTAGTGGTGGGGTGAATAACAGGACCTGACCTGGGCTGTGGATACTCATGGGGAAGCGGAATCATAGCTTATCACTCGGGTCGTTAGGTGTGAGTTTTGTTCGATATAATGACTCTGGCAGCGAATATAATTCTTGTGATGTCTTTTGTAACACAGGAGGGAATTTAATAGCCCTTTTATAACAATAATAGCCTTGGCAAACAACAGTAATGACATAATATAAGAGTGGTCTAGCCCTTGCTACAATTATTACAAGGAGGATATATTTTCCCCGGCTCGCAACAATAATCCCAACAAGTTTTTTTTTTGTTTAATTCATTACTTGTATGCAACCTTACAGTTACGACGAGACAGGTGTGAATCGTTTTATTTGTTCATTTATTTATACTTTATACATGCATGCAACCCGTAGGTAATGGTAGTCGCCCTCCCTTGTGAGTTGCTTTGAGATATATTCACGTATTATATAAGTCCTGAGAACTCTTGGTAGCAACGGGCTTACAATATTCCTAATTAACCCCCGACTAGTGGAGGAAATATATATAGACAAGAAATGTATAATAGACTTTGTTACTTATTTAACATAGGGTATACAAAGGAGGTGTCTTATATAGGCATATAAGATAGTTACATATGTATGTGTACCGCTATATAGAGTGTTAGCTGGTACAATGTTTGACTGTGCTCGGAAGCAACACTCATCACAGCGGGTTGTGTTGGGCTTACTGTGCCAGCCTGGGGAATGCAATCATATTTCAATCAAGTGAGAGGTAGTCTATCTGCCTCATACCATATTTACAACTTAAATCAATATAAGTCAGGCAAGCGACAAACATTTCCGCATATATTCTACTTCCCACATGGCACACCGCAACATTTAGCGAATATACCCATATAGATCACCCGTGCAGAGATATTTTGATCCTTATCTGGGGGTCTCGGACATTTGATAATTAAATCGAAAGCAGAAATATGAATTGAGCTGTCATAAAAGGAAGGGACTATGATAAAACAGGCGATTAACTGGAAATCCCGAGTGATTGATCAAATAGTAAACGCGGTGGAACTGCGCCATTTATATATTGGGCTAGGGGTTGAAAGCGGTCTCGAACCCGCCGAGGGTTTGAATTATCGGCCTGGCCTCATTAAGTAACCTGAGCAAGTCATCTTTTCTTTTAGCTTCGCTTGTATCTTAAAGACGTATATCCGTGCCAGGTGAACCGATAAAGGGTTGTCAATTAAACAACATTGAGCTACTTAGCTGGGTGGTTGGTTGTGTATACAAACTAGAGGAGTCACGGGGAAGCAGAGTTGGAATCTAAATGAAAAGAAGAAGTGATGGGTTGATTGATTGATTGAGTGATTCATATTGAGAGAAATTCCATATATCCTGGGCAAGGCAATTTAATTTGTTTACAGGATGCCTCACTGATACTCAGGTAGAATGATTAATTTGTAGGTTCAGAATACCCTACATAATAAAGCATTAGTATTCAATTAGTAAGAATATTTCTACCAGAACGAATACGCGCCCGGCATGGTTCGGTAAATGTCTCAAAAGTAATTTTACAAATGGAACATATATAGTAGAAAGATACAAGTCCAATCTTATATGTATAAGGATCAACACATACATACATGTATGTAAGTAGGCCTTTATGTGATACCACAGCTAGAACTAAACGTTTTTAGCGGCTTATTGTGAACTATCTCCTCTTCTTCGACGATACGATTGAAAACAACTCTAGTTTCGATCAACAGGGGGATGATGTATGGTGCGGCGCGTCTTAAAGGTGACATGTCTGTATTTCAGCCGCGCAATAACTTCACTTACCATTTGTACTTGCGAGCAAAAACTTGTTAGGTGGGGAGGACCCTACTGAAGTCAGCCTGAGACATCAGCTGAGATATTCTTGGCTGGTGCACGGTCCAGGTCCCGGATTTGACAAAGTTCAGCCGCCTGAACGATAATCCGTTGTATTCAGCATTGCCTGCCTGAACGGGTAAAAGATCACGAAGATTCACTTCTACCACACCACCGTGATACATCAACAATGTCGGAAAGACTCCGGGCAGGAGCCTACATATTACACAGCAAATTTTCTCACCTCGTGCTTCATGACAAAACTGTTGATTTTGGGGAGGCCCGGAGGTCGGAGGTGGTAGTACATGGCCGGGATGAAAACATATTTTACAACAAGCAGATATGGTGGATCGAACCCATTCCTTACTACGAGGATAGTAACGCATATACGATTACCAACATCCACACTGGGAGGAACCTGGAGGTCATCGGGGGATCAGGCAGTGACCGCATTTACGGAAAGCTTGTGCTTTCTGGGGATCTTGGCAGCATAGGGCAGAGGTGGAAGATTGAGAGTTTCATTGAAGATGATGATGAAAGGTGCCTATGTCTCGCAATATAGTTCGACTCGAGGTATATTTCTTGAATCGATCTATAGTACTTTTTTATTCGCCGTAACTTTGATCTAATACGCTGACGGTATTCGTAGTATATACTATAGCATAACTAACGTTGGGGATGGAACTGCGCTAGACACCAGGCCTATTCTTACCGAGGGGCCCCATCTGATCACCTCTCATCCTGACACTGTTTATTATTCTCAGCATTGGCAACTTATCAAGCCCGTTGTTGCCATTCCTCCTGGCTGGGTTCGGATTCTCAATAGCTCGACAGGGCACGCTCTTTGTCACCACTATAACACGAGCCCGCCTACTCTTATACCTCCGCCAGCTCAACAACCCCCTCAGTATCGCGAATCATGGGGGACTCAGTGGTCCTTTATCAGAATTCAGCATACCTGTCCCTTGAATTTAGCTGCTAGTGTAGGATGGGTTATCAAGAACAGGCTTACGGGTGGGGTATTGCACGCGGTTGAAATGGGTGATGGTTCCTGGACTGTTGGAGCTTCCGGAAAGGATGAATATAAAATACACGACTACTGGAGCCCTGAGTTTGACGAAGGCAGGGGCTGGACGATTGGAAATGAATTTTCATATTGCCTGCTTGAGGAAGGCAACCAATCGCAAGAACGGGTCCCTGGGAACGAGCTGATCTGTAGAAATAGGCGCTTTCCCAAGGCCGGGGATAAGAGTTGGATTTTCCAGTGCGTAGCCCGATTCTTGATTGCTTGAGAATGGCGAAGCTAATGATCGAGTCCTGATTCAAAGAGCTCTTGTTGAGGTTGATGATATCAATCCGGTGGATTGATGGTTGGGCATGGCACTGCGGCAGAGAAGCTCAGACTATACTAATTTTAGGCCGGGAAATGAAGGTAAAACAAATTGGGTAGAAAGCATCGGGCACAAAACGGGGGTCACTAAGTTAGAAAGTAAACTCTTAAGGATATAAGGTTTAGAAATGGGGCATAATTGCTGGCCGGAGAGTGGAAGACGGTGAGAGAGAGATAGATACGTTTGTATTGGAATGGCTGTTTATATTTGGGAGAAATACTGTCTGTTAAGTCAACACACTGAGCATCAAGATACCGGCCAATCCAGGATCGCATTCCGGTGGGTGAGCGGTGATAGTCATTGACCAATAGTCTTTCTAGTCTCCAAAGCACTTTTGCTACGGGGTTTGAGGTCTTGGGGTTCATACAATTTCCTACTCCCATCGGTTCCCGATCTATCTTATCGTATGTCACTAGCTAGTTCTCTCGATATAACCCTTCTGGGCAACTATCAAGAGAGGTTCTGAAAATCGTAAGGAACACAGTCTTATTACCTAGATACAGAGGTGGCTTCCGGGTGCCAATCTACTAAGCAGTCGGGGGACACTGGTAATATCGGACAAGATGCTACTGCGAACTCTAGATAATTAGCGGAAAGATGCGAAGTAGTACTTCGTCGTAATACCTTCAAATTTGTCTACGTGTCCCAGACTCATCTTGGCCATCAAGCCTAGTCTCCATCTTTGGTTCTCCTTATGCTCTAACTGGCTTTTAATAAAGAAAATAAGCTCCCAGAGGAAAAAAGGACTTATGAGGTGGGGAATGGTTCGGGCCGGAATGACTTCGTGAACTGTATGGTGCTCTCCGCCTTAGTGATATTTGTATATACATAGCTTATAAACACAGTATCTGTCAAATAAATAATAATCATGAAGAGTAAACGGTCTTATTGATTTCTTATTAGTCGTGGTTGTCGTTTTAAAAAACCTTCTCCTGTGATGGCGGATCTACTTAATTTGGGTATAATATTACTTGGTTTCCTTGCACTCACCGCATCCCAGCTGTCACTACCAGCTCTGGAAACGAATCAAGTGATTCGTTTCCCACTGAGGCAGTATTGGGAAATGAATCCATTTCCGAAAGTGATCAAGACATTGAGTTATTGGCTAAGCATCAGGGTAATGAGCGGGGGAAACATAATTCAATAACATCTGATCACCCATCCTCTAGCGGCCTTGTGGCAGGCTCTCTGACCGGACGCAAAAGCCACAGATCAGTGAGAAGGAACGGTACCCTAAACAGAGGAGAAATGCTCAATCATTTAAGGCTCGGCTTCAGTCATCTTGGTAACAGCCCCGGAATCACTGATTGATTCTACCATGACATTTCTCGCGCACAGTGTTTGGATGGGGGCGTGACTGGGGCAATACGAGTGATATTTCATGACCATTTGAAGGTGAGTGATTTTTCATGATCGCCTAGCAAATGTGAGTGATTCCTCATGATCAAGTGGGAAATGCGAGTGACACTTTATGAGTACAGTACCAGAAATTGGGGTGTATCTAGTACCGTAGTGCTGCCGCATTTGTTAGCAATACGGAGATAATACGGCATAGTTTCTAATGTAGCATTGTTCATTGGGGTTAGGGTATTTGGAAAATGCTGTAGAACTACTGCAGCATTACCATAGGAATCCTAGAGTGTAACTGGCTGATAGGTTATCGTTAACTCATTGATAACTACCCACTAATGATATTCCTACCCGCCCCCTACTAGTATGCCCGCCCATCCACCTCTAATAACTATTTAGCAGATCAACACCATGATACCATGATATGGATGTTTGAATATCATCAACATCATCATCCTTATGAGCAACTATAAGTAAAATTACCATACGAAGTACACTGATAGATAGAACTAAGATTGTACACATGATATGTCTCGGGGAGGAGGGAGAAGGTTGTTTTTAAAAACCAATCCCTAAATCTTTATCCCCGATGGCAGAAAATCAGAATTCAAGTTGATTGAACTATTGACGATCTGAATTGTCGTGATGATAAATTCTATGATGCTTCATGATGTATTAAACTCTGTGAACCTCTTCCTAGATTTACACCCAGATCTTGCATGTACATCCCCAACTTAAAGAAATACCATAGAAATACCAGTCCACCATCTCAAATACCCCGCTAATACCCCACTAACACCCCTTCTATGCCGTAAATACCGTCTCTTACACTAATGAATACCATCTCTTAGACTAATGAATACCACCTCTTACACTAATGCTGCAAGAATATGGCATTCACCTAAGTGCGGCAGTGTAACAGTATGAGATCCATCCCGCTTTCTGGTACTGTATTCATACATAAGTGTCATAGGTTCACTTTCTACTGGTTTTTTTCTTTTTTTAGTCTCCTATTATCTGTATATAACCCCTGTAATATGCTAAGTCGTGCTTTTGATATTCTATACAAGTATTTCAAATCTAGTATCTTGCCTGTCATCATTATATTATCGTTCGATTGCATTTCTCTTCTCCCCCAATACGGGAGGCCATCGCCCCATACCCCAATCTTTTTCCTATCATACATATACTTATCGCTCGCCCTAAGCATTCTTTTCACATAACCTGACACACCTACTACCCCAGTACCGGTGGGTCCAGCGACTCGAGTGACTCTGGCACCAGCTACCCAAGGTTTTCAATGGTACATATCGGTACGATTTTCGTGCCATATTGTATCCACCATAAGATATTGAGGTAATTATCGAACTGCATGATATTTTTACTGTATTACTTATTAGTGGGCTGGAATCGACAGTGTATTCCATGAAAAAACTGTCTTGGCTATATTCCACCCCCGACTACGATACCATGGACACCCCACAGCCCCTTCCGCCTCCCTTGTAACCACCCTCCGCTTTCCTCCAGTAAGATCAGCGCCCAGCTCCCTGCCGAGAACGCTCCCAGCGACACCCCTGTTTTCCATCACATCTGTGCCTCTCGCGTTCAGCAGTTCCCTGGCCCGTGCCCTTCGCTCTAGGCTCTCAGAGGCACGATTGGAGATTATAGACAGGTTCTTGACCCACCGGAAGTTGATGATGCCGTATTTTAGCGCGCCAATGGCCATGTACAAGCTGTGGTTGCTTATTGGGGTGACAGCGGCCCTGCAACGGTCTCGACCCCTCCAAACCCCATTCACTTAACCCCAGCTTACTATCTCCAGTTTCAGCGGGCGAGCATGCTAGACAGATAGGTCATCACACGACGAAGGCTAACTTTTAATATTGTTTTCTCCAGAGGTACTCTCTTCCCACCCACCCGAATCCCACACGTTGATCCTTTGGGTCCATGGGGGTACAGGGTTCGTTGTTCTAGTCTTTCACATTCTCCGTCGCGGGCAACCAGGGGCATAAGAAACCATCTATCTTAACCTCGACTCCGCAGATGACAGGCTTACTATCATCACCAATCTTAGCAACACATCCCAAACCAGTACCTGTCCCCCTTTCCTTTATTAATAGACGGCAACTACATGTCTCGAGAATATACCCGCTCTCAAGGTTCAATCAGCAGTAGTCTTCCGCTTTATACAAACCCCCGTACCGAAGAGTACAACGATCACTATCACGAGAACGACTCGCCACGCTTGATTACGGTAGTGTCCCCCGAAGAGGTAACAGATGGAACCTCTTGAACCTGTTCCACCGAATTTCATGAACTGGTGGTTTGGTGGCTTGGGCCTTGAGTTTTCTCTAATGCCGGAAACTATTTTCCTTTACTAGTATTTCGACTCGTATGCTGTAGGCTGCGTCCGTATTTGTTTTAGTGACAAGTATAGTTGTTCATGGATGGGAGAATTTTAACGAGTAAGAGATATCGCAAAAACTCGAAAAATAGCTATCTTCGGCCAGGGTTTATTGCTTGAGCAATTGGTTGAACGGCATCGATCTGTATTAGAAGTTTCCCATAGGGGTGGTTTTGGTCTCTAAGAGCTAGCCAATTTTTCGAGTTTTTCCGGTATTAAAAAGAAGCTTGGCTGCTTTTCACCCATAGTTTAGAATCCTTCTCCGTCAACACTCGGTGCCCGTACGTCTTCAAATCGTGAGGGACTGTACCATACAAGTTTATAGGGCAACGTTGGTTATTGGAGTCAACTGAAGCCAAGAAATATATTAGGTCGCAAGTTATGGAGCCTGGAGTTTAAAACCTACATCTGGTTTCAAATTCCTACGGCTTCTCACCGCGGTATAAAGGGTTTAAACAAAGGCTATATTATCTTAATGAAGAGGTCCTGTCCCTAGGTGAATATAGTTTGTTTCTTTAAAAAATCTGTGTTACTGTTAGGAACTCTACAGTTAATTATCTGAAATCAAGAGGAAATCATATATCAAAGACTGTTGGTATGTGTTCTAGATCAGAAAACGCGTAGAATCCTAAATTAAAGCGCGCTTCTTCCTGCCATGAATGGTTGTTGATCTATTGTGGAATATGAAAGCGAAAATTCTTTTGAACAGTATCGGGCAATATCAAAACCTAGAACAACACTATGAAGAAATGACATAATACTAGGTACAAGTATGGAGCGGTAAATGTGTCAAAAGTAAGTTTACCAACGGTGGTATAAGCACTGAATCTCAGTCCTTGTTCCAGTATAAATGCTGGCTTTCAGTCTTTATTCTGCATTATCATTAATACCAACAGTTTCGCACCGGTGGTAAAATATCTGTCACCGGTGGACAATGTTCATATATATTGGCATTATAAGCCCCTTTTGGCCAAAAGGTCTGTTTTTTTTCCATCTACTTTAAGGTATAAATGCTGGTATTATTTTCACCGGTGGTAAAATCACTTTTGACACGCTTACCGCACCATAACTAGGACTTTGATTGTTGCTCCTAGATTCAAAAATGCGTAGATTCTTAATATATAAACGGCTTTGCTCTATGAGAGATAGTTATGATATAGCTAAAAATATAACCGATTTTTCTAGAACCTGTACAAAAAATATCAAATACTGTGAGAGCACCAGCAATAAATGGTATATTAAAGTTGTTGAATATAGTCCTAGGCCTAAAAGCTGCGTAGAATCTTAATCCATAGCCGGTCTGTCTCTATCTCAATTTCTTGTTGAGCTATAAGCTAAATGTATTTGATACCCGTTGCTGCTGCAGCTCAGGTGCATACTGTGTTCGCGCGCATACTGCGTCTGCCGGCTGCCTGGACGACAAATGAGGGCAGCTCTGAGTGGGTCGGCGGTGCAGGCACCGACCCCGCCAGCATCAGCGTATACAGAGCAGAGGGGGGAGGGAGGGCGGCCAGAGGGGGCGGAGGAGGAGGCTAATATTTCCATAACATCTTTGAAATTTCATATCTTATTTCTTTTACTAGTCGCGAATCGGAGCCACAACAGCCGTACCATGGCGGGATCCGCATGCTCTGCATACAAACCCGATGCGAGCCGTTGCGATCGGGACCTGCATGGGAGTTCGGGATCGGCAGGAGTGTGGGCTGCACCAGTAGTAACAAACTAAAGTTACCATGAAGGGTTCAAGTGCATCAGATTGAAAAGCTATTAAATATACCAGTAGGTCGCAAACTTCACAGGATTCATCGATGAGAGCGATCGTGTCCTTGAAAGGTCTATATATAAGCGGGAACAGTATATGCAAAAGATTTAATAATAATTACTCCAACCGTACCTCTCTTCGGCGCCTGCACCGCCTCATTCTCCCACAATATCTCCAGCATTGCAAGACTACCTAGCGGATAAGATATATGTATAAATTCTATAGCTAATCATACTTAACTCAATCCCTCTCACCCCACGGCTGACTGCTAGCTCTGCTGCCTCCTCTGCTGTTATCATGGAGCCAAGCGCTCCCCGCTATCACAGAGTAGTCCCCTAACAGCAACCAATAGGCGTAGGTCGGTAGGAGGGCTCAGCACGCTGACGGAGGGCTTGTTATGCGATCGCACCCAGCGACCATGGTTTTATATGATGGACTATGTTGCTGTGCTGTGCTGTTTCTCTTTTAGACTTTTCGCTTCCCCTGTGTTCCGTTCCCTTCCTGTTGCTTGCTGCCTCCTCTTGTCTATTTGGTGTTTCGCTGTATTCAGCTGCGTTTTGTTACATTCTTCTGCGTCCCGCTACATTCCGCTGTCTTCTATAGCCACGAGCCTTGAAGATTATATTCTACTGTATTCGTTGTGGTAGGTTGAAACTCTAGGCTCAATAAATAAAATTTTAAAAGGGAGGTGAGATACATAGAAATATTGAATAAAGGAAATAGGTCAATTCAGTTTCATAAATTAACATAACACATCCACAAAAGAAAGTAGACCCAGAAGAGAACAACGCGCAGCCGTCAGCGTGAAGCCCTAAGTGATGCTATATTTTCCTGTCATAAGGTTCTATGAGACTCTACAACTCCACCACTCCACCACAGATCCTCATGCCCAAGGTGCGGGGAAAACTCTCTTCGAAGCAGAAACCCACCTACAAATATTAAATACCATGTAATGAAAGGAAACACGAGTAATATCCCTGGGTTTCATCACCTCATGATTCGAACCTGCCACATTTCCCACCCTTGGGAATTTTATCACCGTGAAAGCGTGGGGACTGGGTAATGCTTTATACTGGAAACGGTAGGGAGACAATGGTGGTGGGGGCGTGGCGATGAGCTAGGAGATTTGTCCTATTGAGACTCCGTTTAATGACCGAAGTACTGGAATACCGGGAATAAAAGAAAGAGATAGGGGAGTGAATGGACCATTGGTTCCGGTGCCTATCCCCGGCCAGAGGAGAGTATGAACCCCCGCGATTCTGGTTGAAGGCTGTTGTAGCGAGGCTGGGAGCCACCTTTTGGGCGTCTAGGGCCGCCCGCAAAGCTTAGGACTGAGACTAGCATACCGAGTAGAAAGACTAGGGCGTTTATGAAAAGGCTAGGGACTAAGACTAGTACACCGATAGGATAAACTGGGCCTTGTATGTACGGCGCACCTTAGACACAATCCGAACCCACGCGGACACCCAGGATTAAAACCAACTGCCCTAATGACAGACTGGGACCCGGGAGAGGAAACGCCCCAGGACTGGCACCAACGGTCCTAAAGACAAGCTGGGGCCTGGGTCTTCAGGACTGTGAACAGCCGCCGTAAAGACATGCTGAGCCCTGGCATCAGAACTGTGAGTAGCTGTCGTAAAGAGAGATGCTGAGGCCCGGCATCAGAACTATGAACAGCCGTCGTAAAGTCATGAGAGATCCTGGAGGTACTAGGCTATGGTCGCTGTACCGTAGTGCCATCTGGAGGTGAAGATGAACCTGCCCGTGATTAGCATCGGAGAAAGACAGTAGTCTACAACGTATCCCTTCGATATGTCCCTTCGAGTTGCGCTGGTTGATCTATTTCCTGGCCACTTGTGTGTGATAACAAGTCAGGAATAATATCCCATTCGAGATTACGCCATAGTTTTTAACTGAATTCGATCATTTGTACCTAGAAACGAATCGAAATGACTTTAAAAAAATATCCTATCCGAGAGAGCAGATAATCCGATTGGAGAACCGCAGCGGGGGCAGCGTGCTGAGTTTTAGCACACAGTACGGCAGCCTATACTTACACAGCCTTGGCAAACCCCAGAGGCTTTGCGGTACTGGAGCTGCAGAGAGGGCATGATATGCCAGTGTACTCGGGGCAGGTAAATAGTAGAGGGGTTTCGCAGCATTCGATCAGACAGGAGGTGCGCCCACAGGTTGCGAAAATAAACAAGCAAACTGAGGTTTCGTTTCTTTGGCATCCGACAATTAAATGCGTCAAGTACGCGATAGGAGTGATCTATGGAACAACCAATTATATGGTGCATAGATATTTCGCCATACAATTACACTCCCCCTGTTTTTCCGTAAATCATTCCGGTCGCCGTCTAAGTACTAGTACCTATGTACTCTACTTCAATATCATGATATTCGGAAAATATGCAATCTTTTTTCTAGTGGTAGTGTTCTAGCAACCAATAATGCAACATAACACGATATTCTCAAGATTGTGATAAAAAAATATGTGATTCAAACCTCAACCACCAACGTGATTCGCGTCACCTAAGCCTCCATCAACCGGTCGGGAATATATGACTATGAGGTCTTGTTTCTGAATCTTCGGTGCATAAACCAGTAGGTTTTTGATTGTGGTTTGTCAACTGCCTGTTCTTTGCCGACACTATCATTTATTCACAGTCCGCTATTTCCACCTACGTACATCTTGGGCTTCTCATAATCTGGTAGCTGACTTGGCACGATAGCGATCGATCCCTAAACAACAAGGAACTTCACTACATACATACCCAAGTCACGGAAGTTGCAGAATCCCTCTAATAGCTCAAGGAAACGAATCGGGAAACGAATCCTTTCTCCACCTAACCTGCATAGTGGGTGATGTGTGGATAGAAGGTGAGTCGGACCAGTGTATATAGGGCATCACATTTTAAGACGACAAGTACAGTCGCACCGGGGGCAACGACGAAACTGGTTGAACGACGAGCAGGGGTGTTTGTCAGTCGAGGAAGTGGCGCTCAGGCTCATATGCAACCACTTGGCTGACTGAAATCTGTGTTTTCGTCGTTGCCCCAGGTTCGTCGTTGCCCCAAACTTGAATGTAGACTTAGGCGTGCAAAAAAAGGTGACCTGTCATCTTTATCATTCATTCAGGCAGACACTTTCGTATAATACCATATAACCACGGCCCCCGAGGTCCGCGGCGTACAGCGATGGGGAAAACTAGTGTAGAGGTATGGTACGAGTCCTATTGGCTGGGGCAGCCACCTAAACCCTGTTTTTAGACCCCTGTTTATACAATGATTTTCCCCGTCGCTGTAAGTAATTAATTAACGGAGCCATCTCTATATTCCGATTATCTGATTGGCAGGCATTGGGATCAGCACCAATCAAGTTACCGAAAAATGGAGCTGGCTTAATTTGTGTAAAGTCCCGAGTATAGTATTCGGGAGGCACGGCTAATCTAGATACATATGATCCACTAGTATACCCATCTTGATATGATAGATCGCATCTGAATCATTTTCCACGGCACTCCATTGGCCGCGCTACTATCTTCACAAGATTGGATAGTCATCTTCCAGTCCACATACTTAACCGATGAATACGACGAACACGTCAAGCATAGTAGAGTTATTAAACTCCTAAACCCGTTTCTAAGTATTTATCGAACTTATCAGACTCGGAATTTCGCCTCTACATTACTTACGAGGTCTTCCGGCCTCATCAGCCTATTCCTATTATTCGCGAGTCTACATACGAAGTATACGTTTGGGACTTCTTCTTGACGGTTCAGGTATGATCCTGTATTTACAACCATAAAATGGCAATGCAAGAACTAAGGTACCTACCTCATTCAAGGATAGATAAACATCTACACCAGCCTAGAGCTTCCACGCCCCCCACCCTTGTCGACTCGAACCATGGAACCCATTTCATTTTCCGTTGGCACGGTCATAGGCTTAGCAGGTCTATACAGCGTATGCCTGCAGACGATGGAGCAGATCAACGACATCAAAAATTTCCCCAACGACTCACAAACGTCCTATACGCTTTTTGAAGCAGAGAGATGGCTCTTGCGAGCATGGGGTAGAAAGGTCGGCATTGAAAAGGTGTCCGACTTTCATCGTTTTTTAAAGCCAGGCTCACCTGAGTACCCTGTGATTCGGGGAATCCTCCAAAGCCTTGAATCTATTTTGAGTAGTGGGGATAGCATTTGTAAGAAGTATAGGCTAGTCAGCAAAGAGGATATATCATTCGGGCGAAAGTATGTGTGGGCAGTACGCGACAAAAATAACTTTGATCGCCAAGTCAAGGATATTGCTACACTGGTGGAAAAGCTCACAGCGATAGTACCGCCGGAGGGCGACCCCCGGTTTGGTCAGGAAGAGATAAACCAGAAACTGGCGGTATTGAAAGGCAATCTTGATGGTATGTAATACCAACTTGTTTCATAATTCTCGGGGTCTAGCTAAACTGGCGCAGAAAAAGACCGGAGATCGGCGGAAGAAACGGTTAAGCAGCAGAAACATCACCAAATGGTAGAGTTCTATATTGAAAGTAGGATATAGCTACTCATGAAACCCTAAAGACAACCAGACTGATCTTTCTCCCCAGACAAGGAAAATCTTAAAGCTTTAAAATGGATAGGGGCAATTTCGACCGAAGTGGAATACGATGAATCAAAGCGCAAGATTTCTCCTGGAACCTGTGAATGGATCTTTGCAAATGAAGAGTTCATGAATTGGCTGTGTCCTTCAGAGGGCATAAATACATCCCGTCTCCTATGGATTCATGGCAGGCCCGGGATGGGGAAGACATTTATCTCAGCAAAAGTCGTCGAATATTTACAAGAACATTTTTCTTGTCCAACTGCTTTCTTCTTTTGTACCCACTCCAACTCCAAAAAGAACCAAACATTATCCATAATCAAGTCCTGGATATTCCAGTTAGCGAAGCAACATGCTAATGCGCTCGCAATCATCCGCAAGTCCAAGAAGTCAAACAATGAGGCAGTTGCAACGGTCCTATGGGATATCTTCAGAGCGATACTGAAGGAGCTGGGCTCTTGCTATCTCGTTCTTGATGGTCTTGACGAATGTCTCGATATTGATCCTACGTCACAGGGTCAGAAAAAGGATGAAATGGAAATCTTCCTGCAGGACTTAGTATCTTCAACTTGCTCAACTGGGGTGAAGCTCCTTATAATCAGCCGTGACATAGTGGAATTAAGATCCGTATTCAACGGACTGGCCCCTGTCACTCCGGTATTTAAGGAATATAAAATCCTTAATAAAGATAACCAAGAGGATATTGAATCGTTTTTGATGATTCGTGCCAAGAAAGCGGGGCTCGGCGATAAGGAGAAATCTACAATATGCAAACAACTATCAACAAGTTCGGAGGGAATGTTTCTCTGGGCCCGACTTTGCAGTGACGGACTGAAACCGGGAATTACGCCCCAACGGCTGCGCACAATCCTCACCGATTCACCACCAGGATTAGATCGTTCATATGAACGCAACCTGAAAGCAATTCTGAGCAAGGTGGAATACGATCAGAACAGGGCGATAGCAATATTGCGCTTGGTCCTTTTCTCATTAAGACCTCTAAAGCTGAAGGAATTAATTCACGCGCTTGAAATCAATGATTACGTGCATGATATGGAAGGGAGTTCAAGAGGCTTTCAGGAGGACGTATTGCCTGCCGATGACGACAAGCTAGCTGAGATGTTTACAACACTTATAGAGACATGTGGTTCACTCATTGAAATACGAAAAACCGAGGGTGGCTCTTCCGGCGACTGGAATGTCCAATTCATTCATTTCACTGCAAAAGAGTACTTGCTAGGCCTACACGAGGGAAAATTCTCATTTTCGCAACCGGAGAAACATCATGCTGCTCTCACCAAAACATGCCTTCTGTACTTGGTAATATCAGGAATTATTCCAGGGGATCAAGGTCACAATATAAAAGCTGCTAAAAATTGGGAGTTTCGAGAATATGCCTCCTCGAACTGGGATAGGCACTTTCATCTCTCCGGTAAAGAACTTTTCCCAAGTTATGAGATTCGGCAGAAAATCTTTCTTGATAGTGGTCCGATCTTTGACGCCTGGCGAATCTCCTCATCTTATCGCCTCGAATCGCGGTCCCGGGTGTCGAACGGTCCGGAGGGGGATCTTGATGATCAAATCAATAAACTAATTTCACCGTCCAGCGTCTCTCCTAGCGACTCCTCCCAATTCCTGGCCACTTGCATGTTTGGAATGCCGGATATCATGAGAAAACATTTGGAAAAATCCAAAAAGGGAATACCAGAAGCGGCATGCCTAGTTGCCGCATACCACAATCAGCAGACCATCATAAAGATGCTACTAGAAAGCAAAGATGTTAACGTCAATAAGCACGCATGCAGTATAACACCGCTCAGTGCCGCATCAATCCGAGGCCATGAGGGTATCGTGCGGGTACTTCTTGCTCGAGGCGATATTCGAGTAAACGAGTTAAGCGGTGGAAACATTTACAACTTCAAAGAACCGGGTTCCACAGCGCTCTCCTTTGCGGTGGTTAATAATAAGGAAACAGTCGCCCGTGAGTTACTAAGGGGGAAGGGTTTAGATGTTAATTCCATCGACCACCGTTTTGATTTGAGGATGACTCCGCTCATTCATGCGATTATGCGCAATAGAGTGGATCTGGTCAAGCTTTTGCTCAACAATACGGATATAAATGTCAATTTGGCACCCGATGTTGACGAATATACACCATTACACTGGGCTGCCCGCGCCGAAGAGGGATCAGTCGAAATACTTGAGCTTTTGCTCGACAGAAAAGACATCCTGGTCAATCCTAGGAGCACATCAGGGAAAACTCCACTTGACACTCTACTGGACCGGCCCGAAAGTGAAATATCGGAAATTATGGCAGAAATGATCCGTCAGAAAGGGGGGAAACGATCTAGCGAGCTACTGGAAATCTTCCCACCTAATGCTGGGGGTTATGTCAAGCAAGAGCACATCATTCCCCTATTCATCCTTCTCTTCCTCCTCTTTCTCCCCCTCCCCCTCAAGTGGATAGGCTCCTGGTAGAGGCGCGTACCTCAGCATCGCTTGCGGCCAGTTGACCAGATGTGATCCGATACCGCACCGTTTACGAAGAACACGCCCATCACTACCTCAGAAGGTTGCTGCCTCTCGTATCTCTTCTTTTATCATATCCTGTCTCTCAAGATTGTTTGTTTCTTTGCGGCTTATATATTCTTCTATTTGTTACACAACCCTACAATCCAATTTCTTTAGTGTAAATACGTTTTCATTCTGCGTGCGGGTACGGCGAGCATCGGATGCGAAAGATGAAGACCCTTATCCCCCTTTTCTATCGACATTTATACTGCAATAGAAACATACCCACCATTTACCCCTCGTTTGAGATAATGACCCTCTATGTGGGGTGGTTGATACCTGTTTTATTTTCTATTCTCTTCCCTTGTCTCAAAAACCGTAGAAAGAACAATGTATTTTACTTCTAATATGATCATGGGGGTAATCATCCCTTGGATGTCACAGGAACCCGTGGTGCAAGCAACAACTAGGCAAGCCCGCCGAAACAATATACGTTTAGTCATCTCCACAGTAATTCTGGGTGGAGTTTTTTGGTTAGTAGTTTGTTATCCTCGATGAAGGATAGTTCATCACCTGTAAAAATTTAATTCAGCCCCATATGTACTGGGTTATAATCCTAGGCACGGTGGTTGTCACCTGGGCACGGGATTAGCAACACGCATTGTGCAATTGATTGGTTAAACATAACAAAAAAAGAGTAACACGCATTAGAACAAAGGCTTTTGAGATTTAATCAGAAATTGTATAAGACTTCATTATCATACCAATTAACATTGAATACATAAGAGGTGTCGTATCTAATGAGTATATATATTTTGTGTTATTTAAAAGTTTTTATTGGCCAGATTGCTCTCTCCTGTTGGCTTTACTTTGCTTTGAATGATATAGTCATTTTTGCTTTTCTTTAGTCGATATCATTTTATAGACTCTTGCATTTCTTTGGATGTATTATGGGTTTACACAAAATCTCACGTAGAGGAGATATATTTATTCATGACGGAAAAGAAAAAAGCCTTATATTAATCGCTCCAGGATTCTAACCCACCCACACGAAACTAACCCGCTATCCGGACTCCAGTCACTGGGTGCCACGGTCGTGTCATATATATAAAGTGCCTCTGTTGAGTCATTTGCCTCCGGAGCGCGGGAGGTAGGTTTTGTCATAGCCTACGGGCTGCATACATGTATGAAGTATCAATCAATCAATCAATCTGTTGAATCATTGGCATAGGATATCACTCGGTTTGTCTTGCTTATGGCATCAGAAAGGTACGATCTGTCTCTATACTATCCCGCTAATTAGCGGAGAGCGACAGTATTGTTTCGTAACTGTCAACTGTGTAAGTTAGCCTCTGGAAAAATAATATGTTTGTGCTGGTAATCCTAACGTGGAGAGAGCGGGAGAGGCGTCTCGACACATTATCATGATCCCAAGGCCGATGAGTGACTAGAGCCGCATCCCACCTCCGCATGCCCGCGAAGGCAAAAGCTTACGCTCCGTTCAGCAACACAACTTTGCTCAATATTGTGATATTGATCATGAGATGATATGCAATATTCTTTGCAGTAGTAGGCTTCTGGCAACCACATAGGGTCAACTTCCCAATTTGATATCTGCCCAATATCGCGATAAAAAATTTCCTGCTACCTAGATATCTGAGATAGTACCTCTAGAATTAGTAGCTCAACACCCCAACATCCCAATTTATGGTTACAACCGAACACACCAAATTGCAATTACACACAATCTTGATTACAATCTTTTCAGGTTGCAACCTTGCCATATTCATATCATAGTTTTGCCAAATAGGGTGTTAATGTTTTTTATACACTCACAGGCGCTGTATCATCCCCGCGTCCACTCTTCCCTCCCATCATCCCCCACCCCCTGGTCTCTGCGCTTTTACAGGATCTACATCACTCATCACGCATCACCTATCACTCACTTCTTGTCTACATGTGCTAGTCGGGCACCTGGTCCAAGTGCACCCCAACTTCCATTACCATCATTTTCTGACATCTGTGTTCGTCAAAGGTGTACGTCCTTCATCCCGTAGACCCCTCACTAACCGAATACCGCCCTTCTATGTGCTATAGAAGTATGGTGAGCGACACGATATCGGGTAGGTCTTGGCAAGTGTAAAGGTTACGTGATGCAGTTCTTGCGCTTATTTAGTACAGGACGAGTACGTGCTTTTTGGTGATTGACATGAGTAATTTCAATTTGGCAAACATATAGAATTTATTCTCCTGTTATTTCTCCATCGTCGAAATCTATTGGCATATCTCCAACCTTCAATCATTTGTGCGCGAGCTCATAGTACGGGAGATCTTAGCTACACCTAGGGCTGAACATAAGCGGAACTGATAGCTTCTATGAGGTAAAAATTGTATGAAGAGGTAAAAGGAAGAAGTGTTCATGGAGCGGAACGACAGAAGGGGGTGACTCGATATGCAACTGAGGGGAGCAAAAGAAACAAAGTTAATGGAGATAGGAGAACTGACTTGCTAGGAAAGCTGTATGAAAGGCGGAGAAGGGGGAGAGGGCGACTAATAGGCGTAAGCGAGTAGAGGGAAGGCCCAGTGAATGGATTGCAGTTGAATGGGGATTTCAAGGAGGGGTAGCTTGGGTTAGTGATCAAGTTTGTTAATTATCTACTCGAGCTTATGAGAACCCTAACAAGTCACCGCTAAACCATGTCCTCAAACCTCTCAAACTGCATTTCCGGATAGGTGCAAGAATAGCAGAAGAGAGGAGACATGCGAAATGAAAACTCATGTGAAGGAGGAGAGCCAATCCCTACAGATGTACAGTTCAACCATTGTTACGGAGTTATGCGGAGGCAAGAGCAATGCAGGCCAAGGTACACAACCGAGGCAGAGAGTATGCTAGAGATAGACGAAGGGTAGACTAGTCAAGGAGGGTAAAAGGTACTAAAGTAGAAAGATACGAAGTGGTATTGGTGTTCCCCTAGGGGCAATATGACTAGAGACTTCGATAGCCTATCACTAAAAGGACAAGAAAGTTGTGTGAGGAGAAATTAAGAAGAAAAGTAGCTTTACAAGGAGAGAGAGAGCTCTCTATACATAATTCTAGAACTCTTTGCCTACTCATCCCATAAAAACTTGTAGATCTTCTAGGAAAACCCCCATTAGAAATGCAGAACATTAATTCATAGAACCTTTGTGACCGAAACTCAGAACATAATGGAAAACCTTGACTAACCCTTTTTTACGTAACGTCGCTTAGCATCGCGCCACGACATAATACCAATAAGCCTCAACTAGAACGGGTCAGGATCGGAGACAGGGACAGAGGGACCAGAAATATTTTAGCTTGGGATATCATATTAGAGTCAAAACCGGTCCAGGTTTGGATTTAGAGATATGAAGCTAGCGGGACCGGTGACAAATATTATTAGCAGAAAGAAGATATTATTTAAAGAAGATATGAAGGTACGGAAATACAGGATCATATATAAATAACCGCTCTCTATTCTGCCTGTTAACTAACTACGCTCCGGCCTTCTCCCTCCCCCTCCCTAAAATATTAAAAGATAAAAGAAAAGGAAGGAAAATGTACTAGCCCCCGAATCCTTCGAGTTCTTATCCCTATATGTCCTCTTGGTACTTCTAATAATTCCCGCGGTGTTCTAAAGAAAGAAGTCCTCATAGCAGAGATGAACCTTTTCTGAGCGCAGAAGAGCGGTGGGCAGTTCCTCGGTCAAAGTCGGATAAGTTGGTCGATGCGTTACCAAAAAACGTTTGAGGATGCATGGCAGCAAAGGGGACATACTTAATGATAGTCATGTATTTATCATGTGTATATTCCCCTACGTGCCTATATGTTTCTATTAAATCTAGTGGTGTTTCTTGAGGAATATGGTTGTTGAATGCCATGGTCGAGACCGTGGATGAAATGCCGAGAGTATGTTTGACGCAATCATTTCACTTAGTACATACATGAAGTGGTGTTAGCGAGTCGACAAAAGGGCCTCGGAACGAAGACGAGATTCGTATTCCGTTGGTGCCCTAAAGGGAGCCGCTATTGTGTTAAATCATACAGCACTGCAGTTAGGGAAACAAGCCAGTTTAGGAGAAGCCCTAAAGGGTCCCTGGGCGCGCTAGGGCATGCTTCATATGGTTATGCTAGATTTGGAATAGATAAATTAAGCCTGCTCTGACGCCGCTTTCGTGTTGGGACTAGGCATGATGGAGTGTACGCTCATGGCTCTTTAGTTGTATGCCGGCAAAGCGCCATTATCTCATGTCCAACTATCCAACTAGATTGTAGAAAAATGTCTCTGGGATTGGAGCACCCTCGCATATTATCAGCGACGACAGATTTGGCAAGAAGCTATCGGCGCCAATCTGACCTCCGCGAATGCAGGCATACTGGAGAGAGGGGTGCTCGATGCAAGGTACCGGCTATTAGGCTGCGACCATCATGATACCCTCCCATCCGTGAGGAATTCAACGCCGACATGCGCATCCTAAAAAAAGTATGGACGCGCAATAATACTACAAACACAAGTAGTCGAACGCTCTAGGACGAATCAGTTCTCATTCAAGGGTGGCAGGAGAATTCTCTCGGACACCAAACTACTTCCGGTCTATCGAGAAAATCGCAACACCCAAGAGCCCCTGCCAGGATACCCGCCCGCAACGTGCTGAAGGGTGCATCCGCGTCTGTCTCCGCCCCCACCGCAATGTGGACCCTACAACCACGCCGCTAAAACTGAACGAGCGTAATACCACCACCCACCACCACTCAAGCTTAAGCGGGACGCGTGTCTCCACGAACAGGATGCCCTCACGTTGCGCCTGGGGCTGACTGCTGGCGCCTGGGAATCGCTGGCATAATGCTGCACTGCCTTACAGACTGATAAACCTACCCTGACAGGATTTCTGCCTCCGGAATGACTTTAGTCGGGTTTCGGCGCCTCAACTCGCTGACACTTACGCCCACGCCCACACCTACAACCACACACAAGTCTTCACCTGAGGATTCTGGCATATATGTCATGCTGCAGGTGGAAAGGCAGACGGGCAGAGAGGGAGATATTGTGATTACTATTGGGAGCCTGGGAACTATATCCGTACTGTACTAATTATGACAAAGTATAGACCTCTTTGTATTATGCCATTACTACTTTTTGCCAAGGCTATTATTGTTATTAAAGGGCTATTAAATTCCCTCCTGTATTAAAATAAGAAAAGCTGAGAATTTATTCCGCTCTAGGAGTCTATATTGTGAACAGTAGGGAGGTATGTAGTGTAGGTGATAATTTATGATTGAGGATAATACACCAGATCTGCTGCACGTGTAACTGCGCCTGCGCCTGGGCCACGGGTTGGGGGGCATTAAAATAATAATATTATTTAATTTTCATTATAGTGCTCGCAACGGTCCGGGGGTATGCCCTGTCAGTGCCTCAGGACTTAATAGACTATATGGTTATGATCCGTCTAGTCCGTGATTTCTCCAGGACTATAGCTATTGCGCCGGGTTATAGATCACTCGGTTTTCGCGACAATAGAGACATCTAGGGCTTTTTTCTTTCTGTTTAATTCATACTCGCGTGCAGTCTCACGGCTACGATGGCGAGATATCGGTCTTATACTTGCGGTAAAATCAAGTGTTGTCTCTCGCACATGGTAGCAACCGGCCTCACCATGCTGATTAAAGTGGGATATAATTGTTTTTGGGTGTAGAAAAGACCGGCTAGAGCCGGTAGCAGGTCCAGTCCTGACCTCCGGGACCGATGGACGGCCCCGTTGCAAACACTTTAATTTTAATTTTAATTTTGGCATTCGCAGCGGCATTAGCGACGTTTTGGGTCATAGTTTTGTGAAAGGTAGACTGAGGTCATTCAGAAGTTGAATTAAAATCAGAAACAGAACATCATAAAGCCATGGTTTTTTGGGTATGAAAGAGGATGACTAGGGGTATGTGGGACTCTTTGCCTTCGAGGTGTTATGGAACTGTTGACTTTGCCAAACTAATGATTGCTTCTAATGTGTGGAATTGATATTGGTAGCTTCAAAGGCACTAAGAATAATTTCCAGGTGTATGTGGCCTCTCTGACTTTAGTAAATGTAATATTCTAAGAAAGGTATATATACACAGGTCTCAAGATATCACACTAGTCCACCTACAGATAGAATGTCTTCTCAAAGCACCCCTTGCCACGCAGCAATTGATACCAACATCTTCAGATACCTACAAAACAATCCTGTTCCAGGGCCGTTCTGGCTGTGGATGCGATGAGGGTAAACGGTCCGTGATAGTCAGATGATCATGAACGATGTTGGTTTATACCGAGCGGAGAGGTAAATTCAAAATTATCATCCGAATAAGCAAACAAGCGCTGATCACAGAGCTAATTACAGACTGGTAATGGACTTTTTTGCTAATGTCACTTTTGACACCATTCAAACATAAACTTATTATTGAGTTAGTTATGGCAAAGAATGTATGTATTGAAAAAATCTACACCAGATTTTAAATTGTGCAGGCAAATCACAACGCTTCTGGCCTTGTTTTGGGCTCTCAACTGTCTCTTCGATCCTGTTGTTCTCGCCCCTTCTACCCTCCTAATACCTGGATCCACCATAACCTGTGAGTTTATTTGCATTGTGAGTATATCTCTACTTCGATATTCTGACTCCTACAGTAGTCACTATCTAGACTCCTAATTCTGCATAGAGTTTTACATCCAAATCCATGTCTAAGGTTACACCCCATGCAATCATCGTATTATACCGCTTTCTGGTTTATAAGTAAGGCCAATAAATAATGCTGTTTCGCAGGAAATACCGGTATGACGACGCTCAGAATGAGCCCTTCACGGCTCCCATACAACCAAGAACCCCGCAGAATCCGGCCAAGAACCCCGCAACCCGATCGAACCACCCGCAACCGACCGATCTCCGATTCACCATACGCAGTGCACGATCGCGAACCATCGCAGATCCGACGGATCTACCCGACCAAGAACCGCAACCACGGATCTAAAGGAGCCGCAACCTCGCAGAACCACTCCGCAGTCGACTCAAGAACCATACAAATTCGCCAGACGCCACTTCAAGCGCCTCCAAAGAACCTTTTCCTAAAAGTTTTGAGCTTCTAGAAAAACTCAACCACCTTCCATTTGATAACGCTGATTTCTTATATATGTACTAAAGAAAGATATTCTAAATCATTCTGTCTCCTCAGAATTTTAATATCTTCGCATTGTTGAGATTATGGCGTGTAATCGCAGAAATACGGCCTCATTCTTGCTGCCTTAAAAATTTATCAATACTTTTGAAGGCTTTCAAAGTAAGGTAATGACAGAATGTTCCAAACTTTATATACATATATCCCCACATATATCGCTGTACTGTTTTCAAATAAATATTCAGATCGGCGCCGGAGAACGATTCGCATGCTTAAATACGTGATCTCCACGATATTAAAATACGTATTCTCATTATATTAAAAAAACGTGTTTTCACTATAATCAAATACGTATTCCAACTATCGAAAATGTTTTACTATAATATACAAAAACGTATTCCTTGCACTCAACCCTAACTAACCCTTGCACTCAACCCTCACTAACCCTTACACTCAACCCTAAACAACCCTTGCACTCAACCCAACCCCAGAAAAACGTTTTTCTTGCACTCAATACTAGATTCCAAAAACGCTTTCTCAGACTCAACCCTAACTAACTCCAAGACTCAACCCAACCCCGTAAAAACGCTTTCTCAGACTCAACCCTATTTAATGCTGCACTTAACCACAAATAAATCAGATAACCGCTTTCGCGAACCCAAAGATCGCGACGCCTCGCCGACGCTGGCCCGCAGAGGCCCCTAAGCCCTTCTGCCCTACTCGCACTCCACGATCGCCCACGCGCTCACAGATTGAGCAGATACCACCAACTGCGCCGATCAATATACTGGCAGGATCGACAAAGACGGTACAATATACAGAAACGATCGCCAAAAAGACAAGTGACACGCAAGGTGTCCGAAATGACCACCGTGACGCTTCAAAGATCGCTTCAAATGACTTGTCTGTCGCTCACGCTCTGGTAAAGCACGACGTGCTTCGGCGATAATACATCCTTGCTACGCACGATATAAATTTCTACGGTCACCACCGGCTGATGGGGCGCCCTCGCGTCACCTGACCCACTCACCACCTCAACCGGGTCGGAACCTGCTGACCAATACATGCCGGAACACCGCGGAGCACCTTGGGTCATGGAAAATCACTCACCCTTTCCAGGAACTACCACCGCAACCAAACGCCACACCACGCATCAATGGGGTGAGCTGCGGTGAAACTGAGACCGCCAATAAATCGGGGGCGTTGATTAGGCCCAGTTGGCATATGGCAACGTTCCGTCGGGTTGAGTCTCTGCACCAAGTAACACTTCCTGAAGCGAAATCTGTACCCATTAGTATATGGTTGGCACATAGACATCAACATATATATACAAATAAATCGAGACGAGACAAAGACGATGCAGGAATGACATGAGGATATGTCCACTATGCCGTTTTTTCATCCCGGATGACCCCGTGATATCATATTCCCGATAGCGCATCGCGCGGGGCATGTACGACCACCGTCAGCACTCAAACAAGTGTTCCAGGCACCATCACCCCATGACCGCACATGGGAAAAATTATCCGGACTTCTCAGGTGATAGAGGGGCTCGCAGGGAGAAATTTGGTTCACTACTACCACGACACCATTCACTAAGAACGGCGGAAATGTCAGCACCAACTGTTGGGCGGATACATGGTGTCGGTGAGATCCGAGACCACGAAAAGTTCACTGGGCAACTCCCGGGTCTTATAAAGTCTTGAGAGGTGACATCCAGACGCTTCATTGATCTCAGCTATCGCCGGCAATACTGTCAATTTCGGGACCCTATAGAAATTCAGGGAGAGACGCTATCGGAAATCCGAGACCACCAAAAATTCCCTTGCATTTTTTTGGCTAAGATGGAATCTCCAGGCACTCCAGTTAGTTAGTTAGGGTTAGTCAGGGCTAGTTAGGGTTAGTTAGGGCTCGATAAGATACATGTATGTACATATCATGAACTTGTGAGGTTCTGGATGTATGGGAAAATGTGTCAAAAGTAATCTTACCAACGGTAGTAAATTATTTACCATGGTTCATACCTATAGTGTCACTTTTTATGGTAAACGCACAGACATTCCGGTTTTAGTTAGGGTTAGTTAGGGTTAGTTAGGGTTAGTTAGGGTTAGTTAGGGTTAGTTAGGGTTAGGTCTGCTAG